>CM043118.1:52613424-53293764 GCA_023701765.1 Hylyphantes graminicola | reverse complement strand
AAACATTTTTCTTTGACATTGAAATAAATTGTCCAACACTTAGTGAAAAATATAATAGCGAATGTTCAATTTCTTTTTAAATTCGTAAACTTTGTTTCAACTGTAGAAAGGTTAATATTAAAATTATATGACATAATACTGTAACGAAAATATGTACTACCATCATCGGAATTTACAAAACCTTCATTTTGCTATTATATATTTTTATCACTTCCTGATTGTTTTGAACATCATTGTTGTTGGTAAGGTGTATGTGAAGAATTTTAATACAAATACCTACGTGATTGTTCTGAATTTCATAATTTCAACTAGTTCAGAAGGTCAGCTCTTATTCTCATGTGTAGCAATAAATACTATAAAAATATAAGCCTGTGTGTTTTATTTACGCGTTTCATCATTCATTATTATTCATGCAACAAGTGTGAAAAGTAATACTTTTTAAAACTAGTGAAATAATGACGTGTGTCAAAAAGTTAACTTTTTACAAGCGTTGCATTCACTATTTTTTATAATTAGTGAAAAATGTGTCCTGAGCTTTGTTAAAAAAACACAAGACGATAATTTGGAACAATTAGATAGCAAACAAAAGGCATCTTGGCTAAATCGGTCATATATATCACATATATAAGAAAAAACTTTGTAGAAACCAGTTTATTGATAAAAAACCGTTTACGATAGCCTGCAGCAGTACTGGTATACGTCATGGTGAGAAAAAAAAATTACGCAACAAAAATGAAAGCCATTTTTTCCTTAAAATGGCTTTCGTTTTATTAATTAAAAAACAAATCAGCAAGTGGGAAGAACAGCTAATTACAAAATCCAGTTTCACACATATGAGGGAAGTTTACAGTTAGTTGTGTGTGCTGCAATATATTTTCTTTAAACACTGCTTGGCTGAATTAGTCACTAAAACTTCGGAAGGGATACATGTGACTAGTAATCAAGCTCTAATTAAATATTATCAATTGTAAAAGCATATATTGAACGGTTGTGAATATCGATATCGGAAGCCGGATACAAACCCAAACACTTTAGTACTGCAAATGATACTGTCAAGCGGGATGGATATAATATATGGAATCTATTATAGCGTCCAGTTATGGGCATCAATACGTGTAATCCAACTTATATATACATATAGTTTCCGTATTACGATAGGGATAGGATATTAGCATATTGTAATTTACAATTCTTATTAAATTTACACGAAAAGATGCTGCTAAGAGATAAATATGCGATATTTTATTACTCGCAATGCGAGATTGGTTGTTTTTTAATATTATTTAAAGCTTAAAAACCAACAATACCAAAACCCACCACCAAGTCAAGTATTTTACCTTTGTCAAAGAGTGAAGTTTGGCCCCAAGGGAAATGATAAGATCGATGCTTGAAATATCGGCTAAAAAATACAACTTATGCTATAGATTTTTTAACAAATAGTTAAGGTGGCAGATCACCTTTGAAAGCAAGTTTTTCAAAATTGTATTCCAACCATGACGTTGAACGTTTTTATTATCAGTTATGCATATAAAAATAGTTTTAAAAAGTAAATCACAAAAATGATATTTTTTTCAGTATTTGTGGAAAAATATGCTTCAAAAATCACGTTTACGCAAAACATGACATCTATTCAAATTTTAATTTTTTTTTACATCGTTTCAATTTAAATATTTTTAACAAACATTAATATATAGGTCATGAACTAAAATCATTATAATATCAGTGCACAAAATGTATTTACATGCATAAGTTTGTAGTATTATATCTAAACACATAGAAACAAGATAATAACAAGCATATAAATAGTTTTAAAATATCCAATTCTTAGTATTTTTACACGATAATAATATTTATAGCACCATTAAGAGTTTTATACCGATTCTAGTTCAAAGCCTTTTTCACAAGGTTATAAAACTAGTTTATTATCAATTGCTTCCATATTTTTACAGAACTTCAGTTTTTATGTTTTGCGTAAACTGAAAATCTCAAATTCTATTTTGGAAAAAAAATGCAAAAGCAAACAAAAATAGTTCTAGAAGAGCACCAAAAAAGTTTCATAGAAAAATGTATTGAATATGCTTTTGAAGTATACGCTTTTTTTTTCAAGTTAAAAAAAAGTTCATTTTATATTAAAATGCAAACAAAAATTGATATTTAAGTCTATTTTTGCTGAAAAAGGTGATCGGATTCCTTAAATCTTAAAAACAAAGATTAAGAATACTCCATATAACGAACGCTTATGACTGACATTTCATTTAGACTCTATACCCACTTTGAAATGAAAACAAAAATATTCCTAAATATATGTAACTGAGGTTTTTCGGAAAGGGGTGGGGGGGATAGGAATAACACAAAGCTTGTGTGCGTAATACTAATAGTGTCTTGGTTTTAGTGGCAGGGTCGACGAACAAAACATCCTGAAGTACCGATCTGTAATTTTAAGCCAAGGTTAATGAAATCAAAAACCTATTTACTTTGAAAAATTATTGTACAAACTAGTTGCATGTCTTTTACACTAGGGCAATCAAAATAAATTTTATTCTTAAAAATGCTATATAGGCGAGACCATGGAGACTTGATCCATGGAGATTTGGCACATTACTGGTAACCATTTACATAAAAGCATTTTGGAGCGAATATGTGTTACAAAAAGATCAATTTTCCCTGGCAATGTAACACCTTTAAAATAAATGAAAAAGATCTTAAAATGTGTTTTTAATTTTTCAAATGCAAGTCAATTTCGAGTTGTAATCGACATACGTTAATCGAATTAATTTAATTGCAAAATGCAATTAAACTTAATTTGCAATCAACTTAATTAATTTAATTGCAATTATTTTTTATTCAATTAACAAGATAAGTGACAAATTAAATGATTAACGTCCAGCACAGCCTACTTGTGAAATTTATAATTTTTACTCAATTTCTAGCGAGAATATTATGATTTTACTTTTAACTACAATAATGTACTAAATATTATACTGTTTTCTATATTACTTTTATTCAGCTGTCCAATTGTCCTATAAAAAAATGAAAACCGAAAATTTTTTAAGGTCTGCCTATTTCTCCTACTTTAGAGAATGTATAAACTACCAATTTTTTATGTACTTACAAGCTACAAAATAATTTTTAACTTCCAAGTCTTTAAAATTATAAAAAGCAAGATATTTCTGAACAAATCCCTCATTTAGTTTTTCAAACCTTAAATTAGACATCATCAAGAACATTTTTCTTCGATCAATATCCTTTTTAAGGTTTCCAAATTAAAAGTAATTACTGCTTATGATTTTGCATTGTAACATGAACGTTTTTTTTTTTGTTAAAATTCTTCGAAAAGTACTTGATAACCTTTCTAAAAAAAATCCTTTCTATAAATGTCTTTTTCCAAAAATCGAGAAATTAAATCATAAAATATTAGTATTTTACGAAATTCCTTTTTTATTGGCTGGGCATTAAAATTGCTCATTGAACTGATATATCTCCCTTCATCATGATTTTACATAGGAGTTGAATATCGTGCTTTTGTGACAAGTCACCAAGCTATTTTCATGGATGCAAATGATTAGATTTACACCTTTATCAGAGCTCCAAAAACTTCTTTTATATTTTCCAAAAAATATTCTAATTATTTTTATTTAAACACTGCAAAGTTTCATGTACAAAATTTAACAATACTTAAAAATATATACATATTATTAATATTATGCAAGGTAGAACACTTTGTTTCGATAAAGTTCGATAGATAGCAGCACTAAGTTTCAGCATTTTGTAAATATCACCAGCAATCAGGAAAATCCTCACTTACTAATTGGATTGGGTTGAAATATCGTTGCACTAGAGCTACATGAGGGCTATAGCTGACGTCACTAACTTAATGATAAGAAATGATGAAAGCGGCGGATTGTCAAACTCAAATTGCATTTTCCAACACACGAACTAAGTATTTCACATTTAAACTTAGAAATTAATTATTGTCTATTATATTTTCACATCAAAATCTAAAATTACGAAAACATAGATTGCATATATGTACAATATCCTTTGCTCGCCTTTTCCAATTTACTCATGAATATTAATAACTATAATTTAAGACTTATTTATGTTTTAAAATGTATAAGTAAATCTACATGAACAGTGATATTACATGACAATAAATAAATGACTTCAAAAACTAATTTGAAACCCATATTTCCACGAAAAATTCCCCTGAAACCTTTTCAATGTTCAAATATGTTTGAAATTGCTAGGCATAAAAGCTATAATCGGCCAATCAAAGGTTAGTCACCTATTTTCTGTTCTTCGATAGGGGCGTTATTCTCTAAAAGCAATCATGACTGATACAAAAGCTGTCACCTAATTCAAGATGGCTATTTTAGGGAATTACAGGTGTGGTAACGACGTAAGTGTACATCGAAGTGAAACGACGGATATCTATAGACGTATATCGGATAGCAATATCAAAGAGAAATGTCTGATTACAAAAAGTGTAAGTAAACTAGGGTAGCAGTTTTATATCATTGATTATATATTTGGTTAGGGAACTTTATAATATTATAACGTATATATTACATTCATTTCGGCGAGTAGTGTAATATTTGTAATGTCAATTACCAACCCATTAAGGGATAAGCTTGGCTAAAGTGTAAACTTGCTTTCACTGCATAGTAATTAAATGTAATATTTTACTGAAAATTTAATTTATTAAATTTTTTTTAAAAAATGTATTTTTGTATTAGATTTTTATAAATGGCTAATCTACTTTTAAAATTTTAAAATTAAATAACAGTATTAAAGTTATAAATTTTTAAAAATTGTGTATGTTGCTGGCAAACCTGACATTCAGGTGACGGGTTTATACGTCTGTATCCACCAGAGGGTTAAATAAGGCAATGAAAATATTTCAAAAATCCGAAAATATAATTTTATATTTTCTAAATGGTTTGGAAGGTGCTGATTCCAAAAAAGTGGTTATTGGACATTGGTCTTTTTGTCAGACTGAAACTTTCTATAGCTCAAACTAAGAAGATCTATGAGCTTCAAATCTGGCACACGGGTTTCTGGTACCATTTTTTTCACCATAAAAAGTGTTTCATTAAAATATTGCATGTGCAAAATTGTAGCTTCCATGGAACTTTTTTTTAGATATATTACTAAAAAACGAAAATCTACAAATCTAATTTGATACACGAGTTTTCAGTGCCGGGCGATCGTCATAAAGTTTTCGAAGCACAGAGCCTCTGCTCTTAGAAAAGATCATCGGACTGACTTACGTAGAAAAAATTCTGAAATAATAATCAATATGAAAATAATAATATCAAAAAATAATCTATTCTAAAATAGTAATCAATGCATTCGTCAACTAAAAAGCCTTAAATGAACTAAAATAGCCTACTTTAGTGTTACGTTCTGAAATTCTTAACAAAAAATAAGAAGGCTTGCAGCAGTAACTGCCTCTTAGAACCAGTTCTATACAAGGTTTATACTTTAAAATGCCAAATGTGACATCCAGTTGTAATTTAAACTACTAAAATCCAAAATTAAATAATTTTATTTATTTGCTTTCTTGAATTAAGATAATACTCTTTATCGTTTGCTAAATTCATTTGCGTTTCGAAGAATAGCTATATAAAATTGCTTTGATCAAACTCAAGTATCTGCTCCGCCGACATTTGGAAAATGTAATGTATAAAAAAGTAGATATTCTCAGCTAAATTTTAGAATTATCAAATCATCAATTGTGCTACATTTTAGAACTTCATTACAAACGGATTTTTGACAAATAAATTTTGCTTCAAATATTAATTCAAACACTGTTTCTCAAGGCACTGTTGATGTGAAGAAACGATTCAAATGCCATGGGTTATTCGTCCATAAACAATAGTTGGATAGCCATCCGAAAGCATAGACAGATGGACAAAAATGAGAGGAATAAATCCGATTTTGGAAAGGGGATATAGATGTCAATATCTAGTTTATCATTCTTAAAATTCTTTTGAATTCAAAAAAGGAAAATAGGCTGAAACTGCAAATTATTCACTTGAAATACAGAATCATAAGATCATATGTGAAATTCAATTCAGAACTACAAATTTTGTACTCGTATTTTAAGTCAAGGATCACATCGACATTATCGCTGATTTCAGTGTCACATGTCTCACTGATTTTAAAGTATTACAACTTTCGAATGGCAGAGGGCTTCGTATCTGCTAAGCGACAGTTATTATAGGATATCTTTCGTATCTGCTCTACTTAGCAACTAAATTTATCTAGGATCGTTTGAAGTAGAGATTGATACTAGAGATACACGAGAGGTATTGGCGAATGGCAATTAAATTAAGAACCACAGACCAGTGACGAACGCTATCTAGAATTGCAACCAAATCATTCGACTTAACCGCAGTAGCACGGAAACATCGAATGAATGTATGGTTGCCAATACATTAGAAGCACCAATTTTTGGCGATTAGCGATATAATTTAGCGTTCGTCACTGGTCTGTGGTTCTATCTAGAATTGCAACCAAATCATTCGACTTAACCGCAGTAGCACGGAAACATTGAATGAAGGTATGGTTGCCGATACCTTAGAGGCACCAATTTTTACATGCTTCCATGCTTTTTTTTTAAATGTTCTATTGCATGAAAAAAAGTCTAATATTTCTTTAGGGCTACATAAATTTGGTGGAACTTAAGGTTTAAATTTCGAAAAAGTACATTTAGTGAGCTATGAATGCACAAACAAGCCGTGTCAATTCTTTCTATTAGTCCATTCCAACATATTTAACCTATTTTCCTTTTTTTTTCATTCAAAAGTATTAAAATTAATGGTAAAGTTAAAATGACATGCTGATGATGCACTTTTCTGTCTTTTTGTACCCTTTATAAGAATTGATCATATCTATTGCACCTTGGGTTTTCTTTTTGTTAAGAAATGACATCGGTGACCGTTTTCCTACTTTTTGTTCGTCTGTCTCTACGTCACGAAGGCTATTGTTTACCATTTTGTCAATGAACTATCAATTGAATTATCATTTAAATTCTATTTTTAGTTATTTACATCACCTATTAAGAGTTGTTACATCAACAATGGCATTAGAAACTTATTCCAAAATGAATATTTGAAGAAAAAATTTTGTGCTATCTGATTCAGTTTGAAATAACATCATAAACTGTAGCATAATTAGATTGTAAATTATTCGTTTACCAAGAAAGTAGTCCGACATTTAACTTTTTTGAGTATAAAAGCCGGTTAGTTTTCATTTGGATTTTCTTATTTATTAAGAAAATTAGGAGTTGTTTACGTAACGTTAAAAGAAACTAAACTGGCAGAAGAAAATAGTAAATTTTGGCTTTTAATAACTAAGTACTATAGTCGAAATTTTCTAAGGTGAATAAATCTTTTGCAAAGTGGTTCTAAGCTAAGTGATGAATACTTTTGTCAAAGTAGACAGTTGATTTTTTTTACAAATAGACATGCTTTTTTTTATTAGACTTCCAAACAGCATCAATGTAACAGGAAAGTAGACTATTTTTATTATCTTAGAACTGAAATTAGTATTTTAGAACCGATGCTGTAATAATAACGTGTAGAACTACTTTGTCAACGCTGGATACCACCAAAATCATGCACTAAGACTTATTCCTGGTGGAGCTTTTTAAACTACAAACCAACCTACTCCATCTGATTAGACGATTGATAACTGTCCTGTCTCAGGGTGAAAGATTTTTCAGCAAAGGTTTCTTTTGGCTAAATTATGTTTCAGCTCTACCAACTTTAAAGGTGGATATCTTGGGAGTGTGTAACTCTCGATGACTTTGAATTAACAGTTAAGGGGGACCATACTCACAAAAAATTTCAAAAATTACATTTCAATCTTTTTAGAGTTTCGTAAAATACGAAAACTTAGTTTTTAAACGATATATTTCATTAAAAGTTTTGAGTACTGGAAGTATTTGATTTTTAAACAAACGTTGTTTAGGTAAATTCCAGTCCAGTTGCTTACTTTAAACGCTTTTATCTTGAAACTTACTTTTACAATGTTTTTGTACCTTTCTCTCAAAATCTACTATCAAGCATGATGAAGCCAAGTATCAGCCTGATATTCTTTATACGCTTTTAAGAAATCGGCTTCTAAAAACAGCTGGAAGGATGCGACTCCAACTATCTTACTTTTTTCCTTTTAATATTATTATTTGATAAAAATATGTAGTTTCTCTTAAAAAATTTTTATTAAAAAACAAAAATTTTGAAAATACCTCCCTTAAAGTATATAGTTACACATCCCTTTAACAACTGGTGAAAATTTCATTAAAAAGTATCCAATAGATTCTGGGAAAAAGGCACATAAAGGCCATTTCAACATTGGCTTCAATGAAGGGGTAAAGTCCCCCCCCCTAATAAATCATTACATTTAAAAGTAATTATATACCCTACAAGGTAATTTTAATAAATTGAAAACCTAAAAAGGTATGTGACGGCTACCATTTGCACATGCACGATCCGCCCTAAAACTTTATTTTGATGTCCTATAGGTACTGGGAACTAACGTACCAAAATTGAAGTTCATTAATCCTATGTTTAAAGCTGTAGATTAAACATTGGTCCGTCTATCTGAGAACCGAAAACCACTTTTTCAGAATCAGCACCTTCCATAACATGTAGAAAACACAAAATCTCCATCCCGCATTTTCGATCCAATTGCAATTCTTTCATTACTTTACATTTCATATTATGTAATTGAAGGCAAAAAGCGCTGAATATATCTATGCGTACAACCTTACACACGAAATTCGAATGATGATTGTTGTTATAGGAACACGATTAATCTATTTGAGAGCTCAAAACTGCAATTCACGTTCTCCACTTTTTACATCGAGTAGACGATATTTTCTATTGTTTAAGCTTTCTGCGCACGTGTTGTTACAGAAGTTACAGAAAAACCAACAATATTCCACGTACAATAATATTACAATTTAGATTAGGTTCCTAAAACTCAGATTCTCGAAAGTGTTAAATTAAAATGTTAAAATTTTATTAGATTAATAACTATTCAAATTACTGTAATTTAGAAGTTCTTTATGTTGAGTTGGAAGTTTTAAAGTTAACTCATAAACGACCGTTGGTAAAAACATAAGCCACGTGAAAATGAGCTTTCTGCTTAAGTTATCCAAGTAAACAGAATATAACAAGTAAAGATTATTGTCCTGTATATTTTATGCGGGACAAATTAAGTTATACAATGAACGAATTAAAAAAAATTACAGTTTAAACTTTTCTATGGTAATGAAGGTGTTAACGGTGTTTACAAAGTCGTCGCTAATGGGTTGTACCAGAAGTGTGTAATTTAAGTTCTATAGGATTGACAAATTATAGCATTTAACTTTACCGCCATTGCGCATAAACATCGAATGATAGTATTTTGTATTTTAAAATAATGGTCATATAACGACAGTATCATTTATACAAATGTTATTTTCAGCTGGTTTTAAAGGGTATTTTACTTAATATTTTTTTAGGCTTATTTTCGCACAGGTTCCTCTAAATGCTAAAGATGGTCATGGCCCCAACCAAAGTATTCGACTTCACCGCAGTAACACGGAAACATCGAATGCAGGTCAGGTTACTAGCACCTTAACAAAAAAATTTTAGTTATAAGTTTTATCATAAGTGAGAAAAGTATTTGGTGTCCAAAGCATTTGGATAAAAATATTTGTTTTGAATAACTGTCCTGACCAAAACACGTTATAAAAATTCGTTTTGTTTAAAAAATCACCTTTTTTTGCAGAATCAGAATGTTAGAATTTTAAAAAAAAATGTATTTACTTGCTGAAGATGTTTGTCTGTCAGGAACTCCCTTCCAAATACGGTTCTATCCGTCGAATCTTAAAAGTTACATTTGTGTTGGAGAAAGACATGACACCAGATATTCATCTTTTATAGTTTGTGTCACTTTTGCAAATGCGCTTTTCCGTTCGTCTTTCTGGTTTAACTTAGTTTTGAAAATTCAATTTAATTTTTTTTGTTAGAAAGGTAAGGCATCAGATACTATCTTTTGTTTACACTTAATTCATTTATCTGCTAATCCATACTATACGAATTTAAATGACTATGAAAATAATGGGAAAGTAGGCTGTTCTAGTTCGTTCATAACTTGTTCTATAAGCTACCTTTTCTTACTTGGTAACGTCCAAAGTACAAGTGATTGCCACGGATAAAGGAAAATGTACGAGGTTAAATTTTCCTCCAGATAACAATAATTATCATGTATGACAATATTTTACAATGGTTGTTAAATGAAGAATTAAAAATATATGCCTAATTTTATCCGTATTTTTTGGCGATAGCTATCAGTATATTTACTGCTCATTGATAATATATTGAATTTAATTAATAATAAAATTTAATAATCAACGAAGTCATAATTTTCGCATTTTGAAAGTCTTAATTATAAAACAATTTGTTAATCAGTTTAAAGTATACATTTAATGTGTTAATTGATAAAATTGAAAACGTCAATATCTAATTTTTTTTTTATACAATAGTACGATTTTTCTAAAGGAACGTTGTTCCTTTAATAACCTTGTGTGTTAAGAAACAAGTGTGTAAAAGTGGTTTAATACAGTTACTGACACAAAAATATGTGCCCAATATAGTATTAAATATATTTAAACAGTTCTTTATTTGAAGTTTAATAGATTGTTATTTTGTTGTGAGGATTTATTGGACGACGTTACAAATGGCACAAAAGCTGCTTATAGGATTCACCCTAACATTAAAGAATTTATATTTAGCCCTGAAAATTACGGTACTCTAAAATAATTAGATTCATTTAATAATATTTTAAAATATTGTTCTTTATATGTTCATTTATTCATCATATTCATTAATAAGATTCATTGAAAAAGTTTAAAATATTGTAAAATATTCATGTTTTAAAAAATTAAACAAATTAAATCCTCTAATGAATACATACGCTCATTAGTTTAATTTCCCTCGGTTCACATATATTAAAAAAAGAATACCAAGTATGTTTTCTTTTAGAAAAAATTGGAGAAAAGTTTTAAAAAAGAAACTATCTTCTTTCTGGATTAAATGCAAGAAAAATATACTGAACATGTAAGATTATTCACTCCTATAAGGTTAAGTTAATGATCGTTATCCTAAAACATGACTTGTCCATTTGAATGAGAATTAAAGCATTACGCGTATTGTCACCTTTGCATCAGACTTAACCGCAGTAGCACGGAAACATCTAATGCAGTTGCGACCACCAATACATTTTAAAATCATATTTTAAAATGCTTTAACTCTACACCAAACAGAAAAATCTGGTTAGGTTAGGTTTTGAATTATCATCGCACTAAAGCTACATGAGGGTTATTGGTGACGAGCGTCGTATTAAAGGAGAAATTTTGCAAACGGTACGGTAAACCGTAACGCTAACTCACCCTAGCAATCTCGACCTCTGATTGTTCGAGAGGTTTGGGTTAGCGTTACTGTTTACCGTACCGTTTGCAAAATATCTCTATTGAACCACAGTCAAGTGACGAGCCGACACCTGAATAGGCACCCAACGCAACCGTTAAGGGCGACATCGTACTCAGAGTTAGAACTTTGAAGGATATGTAACGTGCACTCCCCTACATGGGGTAATATTTGACGGACATTTTCGCTTGCACGGGCCGTTTATAGGTCGGTAGTTATTTTGGCAATGCCCGGACCCGAACTTGGGACCTTTCGCATGTTAGGCGAGTGCCTAACCGACTGGGCTCCCAAGCCCTTTTACATGAATTGGCACCTTTGCATCAGACTTTACCGCAGTAACACGGAAACATCTAATGCAGGTGCGAACATCAATATATTTTAAAATAATTTTTTAAATACTTTAACTCTACACCAAATAGAAAAATCTGGATATTTTGATGCAGTTACTTTAAAAGTTAAGTCGAAAATAAAGAAAAAAAAACAATACTATATCTTCGATCAACAATTAAATTAATTAATTTCTTTAAATTATTGCGCAAGTATGCATTTAATGATAACTGATTCCAAAAACTTGGTGCTATTTAACTGATCAATTTTTATCATTAAAACTTAAATAATTACTAAATAAAAAGATATTTTGTATCAGTAACTGTTACTTATAACCACTTTCATTAAATATTTACCACAAACATTTCCAATTAAAAAAAACACGCTAAATTATACATGTTTTACTATTCACCTATCAATTAAAGTCTAACAATGTTTACCTAATTATTTTGCGAATAGAATAATGAAATTATGGTCACCACTAAATTTAAATGGTCATATATTTGGCATATATAAGTTAGTTTTTTTTAATGAGAATCAGTTATTTTTTTTACTTCGGTCTGAAAATAAATTCTAAATTTTGTAATTAAAAATAATTAAAAGAACTGAAATAGCCTGATTTCCTGTTACTTTATTACGCACTGTTAATATTATCGTCAAACAAGTAGGTTTGTAACATTTACTTTCACCAATAACAACTTCCACTCACGATTAATACACTTAAGAAAAAAATCACCAACGGCTTGTAATTTAAACTTTTATAATCCGAAAATACCCATTTTAATTCATTGTATTTATTACATTCAACTAATTTTCTTCATCATTTTCTAAACTTATTTGCAGTTCGAAGAATAATTGTGTAAAATTGCTTGTTCGAATAACGGAAGCAAAGGTCAAATCCCAGAGATTCACGTTGTGCTAATTTGATCCTCACTGAGAAGTCATCCAAAATAATTAAGACAAAAAAAATTGCCCTTTAAATATTCATTTTAAATAAAGTTTGCCGTGCTATTGTAAATATGGCAACATTGATTTAAATATGAAGTAAATTTTACTGCTATTCAATTGTCGACACACAAACAGGCAGATGTCAGTCTGAATAGATTTCTTAAAAGTATAAAAGATATATCTCTTACTCAATATATTTTAACAAGATTAAGATTCGACGTATAGAACGAATTTGCGGTGGGGGTGGGGTGAGGGAGGAGGTGGGTGACGGGTTGACAGTACACTCTTAAAACAAAAACTCTTATTTAACTCAGTCTGAGTGGATTTCACTCCTCCTGACTGGAAAATGCACTTCTCCTTTTGGAGTGGATCCTTTGTGTGTTAAACCTCCGACAGGATCACTCCAAACGAGTGATTTTAACTCAGTCTGAGCAAATATGCATGCCTTTATGGTGTCGAAAATGCACTTCTCCAACTGGAGTGGATTTCACTCTTTTGTTTTAAGAGTGTAAACCGTAACGGATATTTTCCAGTATGTCATTACATACTTTTCCGATTCGACAAATCAGTCAACTAGCAATTATTAAAAATTATATGAAAAAATATCTTTAAAGAAATGAATCTACATTTATGCCGTTTTCAATAGTCTTTCGAAGACTAGCATTATGTTAATGCAGCAACAAATTTTATCTAAAAAAAATTAAAACATTTTGAACTTATTACGACAAGATACTTTAGTTGATTAAGTACAGAATTTAATTATCAAGAAATAAAATTAAGTTATATGCGTATCCATTATATAATTCTTTAGAGGACTACTCTGGTGATTTGTCTTTCTATTGCTATGATGATGCTTTTGGCGCAATGACAAGAGATTGAAACAATAAAAGGAACAATTTCCATAATTATAATCCAAGATTTTCATTTTCGTTACACTTTGAAATTTTTTTTACTTATTTCTTATGATAAATGCATATTGGATTGTTGAATAAAGGCACCGACCACGTCTTGCTCTGAACTCTAGTGCATTTTCCAGTCTTTGCTCTTGTGAACTCTGACTTCCGACCTCAGGTTATTCTCTTGTAAATAATGCTCACAATGTAAGAATTAACACTCTAGCAACTGTTCAAAATGGTGCACAAACGGTTACTGTCACAAATAACAAGCAACAGCGGCCGCTTTAAATTCAAGCGCAAATAATCAAAAAATTACGGAACACGAAATGTTAATGGAGTATCATTGCTGACGGCAATTTTTGATGGGGAACCGAGTGAGGGCAAATATTTCTTATATTTAACGACATCGCATCATTATCGGGTTGGACAGAGGAAGAGAAACTAACCATCTTAAAAACAAGATCAAAAGGGAACACGTTAACATTTTTATTAAACGCCGCAGAATTATCAGAGTCTGATAACTATAATCTAATTTGAAGAGTACTCGAGAAAAACCGATTGATTTTGCAGAGAAGTTTCCTTAGTAGGCCTTTGGCGATGATAGCGAGTGATCGCCTAAACTTGTGTAAGGAAACCAGTTCCTACCACAAATATCATAGTTAAAGTAATATAGTAGTAGATCACGTGACCTCCAATGCTAACGATGGGACGCGCACCCAATGAAGTCAGGTTAGGTTAGGTTTCAGTTATCGTCGCACTAGAGCTACACGAGGGCTATTGGCGACAGGCGTCGTATTTTAGAACCACAGTCAGGTGACGAGCCAACACCTGAATAGGCACCCAACGCAACCGCTAAGGGCGACATAGTACGCCCCAATGAAATCAGTGTTGTTGTTCACTTGATATGCCACGCTAATACTTCAACTACTATCTCTGTGGTTCCCAGCTACCAAGATTCAGGCGATTGGCTATCCCAACGCTTGGACCAAGCGAAGAAGACAGAAACCGGTTTTCTGCCGCCAATCAGACAATTGCGGGCGTCCGCCTAATAAATCAATAGGTTATTCCCGTGTACTGTTCATTTGTCAATGAATTTGTCAAATAAGCCTTTTTTCGGAGGAAATATGTTTGACAGACAATCAGGCCAAATTTAGCACTTGTCAACAAGGAAAACGAGAATCGGTAAAAAAAAAAATTGGCTTATATAGAGTAGCAACATTGATTAAAAATTATTTAGGAACAAGACATCAAACAGAAAACACCGAAACAAAGCAAATAATTGACCGATAAAAATTGTCAAAATTCGTTGACTCGCTTCAACCTATCGGTTGAGGTGTATCGAAAAAGCCAAGTTTTCGATATCAAACTCGTAATAGTGCGGAAAAGTTGCCTTATGTTATTGTTAGTATGTGTGCAAAATTTTGTTGATCTGAGTTAATATCTTTAGTTGCCTCTTGAGACCATTAATTATGCAAAATTCGCTAATTTTATCGTTTTTTCAATATATTTTTTTAAAAAATTAAGAAATTGAATTTTTAAGTCTTACCAGTGCCGAATAATTGCCATATTACTCCTTAGAGCGTGTGCAAATTTGTATTGATGTTGGTAAATTTCTTCAGTTGCCTTTAGGGGCTGCTATCCGGCCAAATTCCAGATAAGCAGCCCCTAAAGGCAACTGAAGAAATTAACCAACATCAATACAAATTTGCACACGCTCTAAGGAGTAATATGGCAGTTATTCGGCACTGGTAAGACTTAAAAATTCAATTTCGTAAATTTTTTAAAAACTATATTGAAAAAACGATAAAATTTGCGAATTTTACATAATTAATGGTCTCAAGAGGCAACTAAAGATACTAACTCAGATCAACAAAATTTTGCACACATACTAACAATAACATAAGGCAACTTTTCCGCACTATTACGAGTTTGATATCGAAAACTTGGCTTTTTCGATACACCCTAATGGGTACATAAACATTAATAATCTAATTAGAATAGAGTAAAAGATTTAGAATTTTGTTAAATACACATTCTGGCACTTAAAGTTACACACGAGATATTAGCAACACATAGGACCCGCTTAAGGGTTTGCAATTGGTTCCATAGCATAGAACCTCTGCTCTTGAGAAAGTAGCTTCGCGCCGACTTATTATGAAAAAAAATGTTAAGTTTAATTTCAAAATACCTAAAAATAAAATAACTTTCTTGTAAAAAAAAAAATACTCACTAAAATTGTAATAGGAAAACAAGTTGGTTTGCAGCAGTAACCGTCACCTAGAACTGCTTATACACAAGAACTATGCACCTTAGTAAAATCACCAAACGCATAATCCAATTGCAATTTAGACTTTTATGGATTAAAATTAACTATTTTCCTTCATTTTCATTTACGAATTCAATTGATTTTTTTATCGTTTGCTTAATTATTTGCAGTTTGAAGAATAATGAAAAATTATCAAGTGAAATCTTAGCAAACGTTCCAATGACATTTTGCGCGTTGCAAGCGGTACACCAAAATGCCGCGAGCTCTTTAGTAATAACAAAGTATGAAACTATTCTAAAACTGCACTAAAAATAAATTTAAATTAAAGCTAACCGGATTTTTTTAATGAAAAAATATGCTTTGCCGATTCTTAACAAATGATGCACAATAAAGGATTCATATTTTGCTTCATTTTATGACGTCATCCCAAACTGATTTATGAAACAAACATTTTTTTTTACAATATTTAAAAGGAAAATTTAAACTTTCTCATTGTATTATTGATGAGGCACCAGCTATTTGAATGACTAAATTAAATTTCAAGGCTAATTCAATGTGTAATTCGTCGACAGATGTCCGCCCGGACGTACACGGACGGATAAAAAGTATGAAAGATAGGGCTCTGAGGTTCAACCTTTCTAATAAAAAAAAACAATTTTTAAAATCCAAATGATAGAACTAATTTTGGAGGGGGTACGGGCAGACGACATCTTCAGCATGTTAATATCTATTTTCTATTTTTTTTTAATCTTCCGAATTAAAAAAGGAAAGCAGGCTAAAAATGTAAAAATTGAAATAATTGAAATAATTGAACAAATAAAATTGAAAAAATTGATTCCTATAAGGCTTAGAGGAATCAATTTTTTCAATCTCCACTTTTTTTTTTAAAGATTCCCATTAGGTTAAAAACTATCGTTTAATATTTGTTGAAGGCCAAATCCCAACAGCCTACTTTTAAGACCAGGTTCGTTAATAAGCAGAAATATTTATATCAATGTTACTGGTCTCATTCTTTTTGAAGTTTACTGCTTTCTAATAGTTCACACAGGGAATTCGTATCACTAAAGACGTTCCTGGTCAAGTTAGTACTGCTAGTAAGTTAGTAAAGTTATCTAAGATTGGCAACCAAACCATTAGACTTCACCGCAGTAGCACGGAAACATCTAATGACGAAATAGTTGCCAGTGCCCCCTTAGAGGCACCATAATTTACAAATATCTTTGTAGCCTTTTTTTTTTAAGTTTACGGCTTTGTAATGGTTCACACAGGGCATTCTTATCACTAAAGACGTTTCTGGTTAAGTAAGTAAAGTTATCTAACACTGGCAACCAAACCATTAGACTTCACCGCAGTAGCACGGAAACATCTAATGACGAAACAGTTGCCGGTACTTTATGGGCACCATTTTTACAAATGTCTTTTCAGCCTACTTTTCCTTTTAAAGTTTAGAATTTTAGCTTTCCTTTTAAAAGTTTAAATTAGAACTGGCTGCTTCTGACCTCAATTTTTTTTAATTTGTATAAATCTTGTGTAGAAGCGGTTCTAGGTGATAGTTACGATTTCAATCCTATTTGTTATTCTATTAGAAGTTCAGTACATATTTAAGTAACAAGAAAGAAGGCTATTTCAGTTCTTTACTTAGTGTTTTTAAAGACAGTCTTGTTTTTACAGACATTTTCAAGTTTAAAATTTATCGTTTACTATTTGTTGAGGGCCACATCGATTTGGTGGAATTAAGGTTTAAAGCTCGAGAAATAGATTTTGTGTGCTGGGAATGCGCAAACACAAGTTGGATGCACAAGTTCTGTTAATTCTCATCCTCAGCAATAGTCCATTTCAAGATTTTAAGCCTATATTCCTTTTTTTAATTCGAAATGGTAAAGTAGGTAATGACATACTGAAGATGCCATATTTTGTCCTTCTGTACCCCTCCTCAAAATTGGTTCTGTCTGATTTAAAACAAAATTGTAAAAAAAGTGCGTCATCCTAGAGAGTTATCTTTCAAATTTCTTGTTCTTCTGTCTGAACGTCCCGACAAACATTGCTTACTTATCTGTCAACGAACTAACCGTTGAATTAGCATTGAAATTCGATTTTTAGTTATTTATATCATTTATCAATAACTGTTACATCATCAATAGCATAAGAACCTCATTAATATTGTAAGGATAATTTATTATCGTGATACGAAACAGTTTAAAATGACGTCATACACTGTAGTTTATTGCGATTGTTACTTATTTGTTTACCAAGAAAGTGGCTTGGCATTTCACTTTTTTGGTATAATATCAGGCCAGTATTTTCATATTTACTCTAATTAATAAAATTTAGAATTATTTCAAGAGAAACGAAAATTGCGTAAGAAAATAGTATATTTTGGATTTTAATAGTTTAAATTGTAACAAATTCTATATGTGGCGATATTTTCCCTATTGTGCATTAATCTTGTGTCAAAGCAGTTGTAAGCGAGTTACTTTTGAAAATTGACATTGTTTCTTTAAAAATTTCATTGAGTATGTTGTTACAGGAAAGTAGGTTTTATTCTTTTAGAACTTGGTAATAAAAAGGTGTATAACTTCTTAGTACTCTATCGAATTCCCCTTTGTCAACGCTGGATATAATCCAAAATCGTGAGCTAAGACTTATTCCAGGGGGAGCATTTTCAATTCCTATAAGGCCGCTATGGAACTGCAAACAAACTACTCAGTCTGATAGACGATTGATAACTGCCCTGCCTCAGGGCGAAAGATTTTTCCGCAGTTTCTTTTTGGCCAAATTGCTTTAAATCTTTGCCAAGGTTAAAGAGAAGGCGTCCATAGTTCCCGCCACCCTTATATGAAACACTTTAGGGATTGAAAACCGAAACCAGTTCCCCCCCCCCTCGTTTTTGACCAAAAAACCGATTTTCTACTTAGGCCGGTCTAAGCCGGAAACCGGTTTTCTGAGGGAACACTTTTTAAAAAGGTTAGTTTTGCACTTTACGAACGGCATAGATAGCAAATGGGAGGAATTACTTAAAAAAAAAAAGGAAAAGAAAATAGAGATGAAAAAATGCAAAGCTTATTAAAAATACTCAAAACGATTGGAAAAACCGTAATAAGAAAAGGAACCTCATAATTTTAAATAATAATAAGACAGTAACAATTAGGAAGAAACCTAGAACTTAGTTTCCAACAAAACACTTTAAACATTTAAAATTGACTGTGTAAATTGTTTTTTGTTCGAAAGTAAAGTTTAGAAATTAATTGATTTTTTAAATTAATAAGAAACTGAAAAAAAGAAACCGGAACACCGCTTTTTTCATTGAAGAACCGGTTTCGTTGAAAATCGGTTTTTGAAACCAGTTTTTTCTGAAAAACCGCCATCCCTTCCGTTTCTTACTTGGTTGTCGACGAGCATAGTTGTGTGTAACGCTAAAAGACTTTCAAGTACCATGCAATAAATAAAAACGTTTAAAAAGTAACTATACATCATATATAAGGTAATTTCAATAAATCAAAAACCCAAGTCTACACTCTTAAAACAAAAGAGTGAATTCCACTCCAGTTGGAGAAGGGCATTTTCGACAATGGAAAGGAGTGAATATTATCTCAGACTGAGTTAAAGTCACTCGTTTGGAGTGATCCTGAAGGTTTAACACACAAAGGATCCACTCCAAAAGGAGAAGTGCATTTTCCAGACTGGAGGAGTGAAAATCAATCAGACCGAGTTGAAATCGCTCGTTCGTTTTAAGAGTGTATGGCAGCTACCATTTGCGCATGTGCGATTTCCCCCAAAACCTTATTTTAACGTCCTATAGTTACTGGAAACTTGTGTACCAAATTTGAAGTTTGTAGCTTTTTGTTTCAAGGTTTTTTGATTAGGTTTTTGAATTATCGACGCACTAGAGCTAACGAGGGCTATTGGCATTTGTTTCAAGCTGCAAATAGGTTTCAGATAGACGTTGACCAATGTTCAAAGACAACTTTTTCAGAATCATTACCCTCCAAAATCTCTATTTTGGATTTTCGACCTCATCACAATACTTTCATCACCTTATATTTCATATTATGTGATTGAAAGTAATAAACACAGGATATATCTAAGAATAACCCCATACACGAAATTGCCCTGATGGTTGCTTTAAGAACGTGACTAATCTATTTGAGAGCTAAAAACTGCAAGTCACACTTCCCACTTTTTATATTGGGTGGAGGATAAATTCTATTGTTTCAAGTTTATGTGCACGTGTTGTTGCAGAAGAGAAAAACTAACAATATCCCACGTACAATATTACCAAGTAGACTTTGATCTAAAACTCGGGTTATCTGGAGTGTTTTATAAAAATTTAAAAAATTAATTCAATTTATAACTACTCCAATTAATGACAGTAATTTAGAAGTTCTTTATGTTAGGTTTAAATTATCAAAGTTAACTAATTAACGACAGTCTGCAAGACCATATGCCACATGAAAATGCGCTTTCCGCTTAAGTTTATCTAAGTAAGCAGAAAATAGCAAGTAAATATTATTGTTCTGAATAATTTATATTGGAACAATTGAAGAGTCGGGGTAGTGGGTAGAACCGCTTGATTTCTTTAGTCTTTCCGTAATTGTGTCTGCTTGGGGGACATTGGCCACTGGAAACTGGCTTTTTTTCGGTTATTCAGTTGCGGTACAAGCATGTGACTAGTATTCACTGATCTCTGGCGTGAATCCGGGTTGCAGCGAAAGATAAACAAAGCGAGTAACCGGTTTCTTTACGCCAGTTAAGGCGATTTCTCATTATCACCCCCAAAGAGGCTATTAAGGAAAGTCATCTACGAAATAAAGCGGTTCTTCCCATGAAATCTTCAATTAAAATACACGATGAACGAATTAAAAAAAAGTAGTTTTAAACTTATATGGAAAAACTAAGTTAATGGTTTTTACAAAGTCGACGCTAATGGGTTACATCAGAGAGTGTGTAGCTTAAGTTCTAAAGCATTGGCCACCGTAGTACTTTTTTTCCGCAGTAGTGCCGATACATCTAATGTTAGTATTTTGTATTTTAAAATCATGTCCATAAATAACGACAGTTTCATTTATAAGAATGCTATTTCCTACAGATTTTTAGATGTATTTTACTACTTTTAAACTTTTGAATGATTGTAGTATTTATGTTCGCGCTGGGTTTCGTAAAAATGCTAAGGATGGTCACGGCAACCAAAAAGCATTCGACTTTACCGCAGTAACACGGAAACATCGAATGCTGGTATGGTCATCAAGTAGCTTAGAGGATATTTTTCTGAAATGATTAAACGTTTTCCAAATTATACTCACCAAAGCCAAAAACCGGTTTAACTGTTTCCGGTTTTCCATCCCTCTGCACATTTGTGGTTTTGTCACTTTGCCGATTATATATAACGACAATATCACTTATACGAATGTTATTTCCTAGTGGTTTTGAAATGTATTTAATATTTTCAAACTTTTGAATGATTTTAGTATTTATGTTCAAGCTGGGTTTCGGAAATTCTAAGGACGACCATGACAACCAAAGCATTCGACTTTACCGCAGTAACACGGAAACATCGAATGCTGGTATGCTCATCCAGTAGCTTAGAGGATATTTTTCTGAAATGATTCAACGTTTTCCAAATTATACACGCCTTATACACCGAAGCCAAAAAACCGGTTTAACTGTTTCCGGTTGTCCATACCTCTACACATTTGTGTTTTTGCACATACGTGGTTTTGTCATTTTGCCGACAGTACCATATACAGTATCATATATTCGAATGTTATTTCCTAGTGGTTTTAAAATGCATTTCACTTCTTAAAAACTTTTGAATTATTCTAGTATTTACGTATTCGCAGGCTGAAGTAAATGCTAACGATGTTCAGGGCAACCAATGCGTTCGACTTCACCGCAGTAACACGGAAACATCGAATGCAAGTACGGCCATCAAGTAGCTTAAAGGACATTTTTGGAAACGAGATTCAACGTCAACTTCAAAATTATGCACTCCTTATTGTGACATTAAGAAATATTTTGTTCATTTTAATATATATGAAAATCATTATAAATTTAATGCTCCTAATGTAATATGGAAAACAATAATCGATGTAACGGATTATAAAATGTATTTATACTTTAAAGCTTTTGAATGATTGTATTGTTTACATTCTCGCAGGGTCTCATTAATTCTAAGGAAGACCATGACAACCAAAGCATTCGACTTAACCGCAGTACCACGGAAACATCGAAAGCAGGTATGGCCAAATCTAGCTTCTTAGGTTTTTGAAGACGATTATTCCAACGTCATTTTCCAATTTATACACTCCTTATTGTGACATTATTAGGAAATATTTTGTTCATTTTAATAAAAGAAAAATTATTTTAAATTTAATGTGCCTAATGTACTATTAAAAACAAAAATCGATGTATTGAATTACTTTACCAATTCGTTTTATCCGCACTTTTTTAATTGAAAACAACCTTCGAATTCACGTGAACAATTTAAGATGCTTATTTTTTGTAGAACAGACAATTGTTTCAATTTTTATACTCTACACAATTCATTTGATTTAAAAGCCAGAATTTTGGTTTGGTTGATTGCTACGGATTTTAAAATGTATTTTACTACTTTTAAACTTTTGAATGATTGTATAGTTTACGTTCTCAAAGGGTCTCGTAAATGCTAAGGATGACCATGACAACCAAAGCATTCGACTTAACCGCAGTAACACGGAAACATCGAATGCAGGCATGGTCCTCCAGTAGCTAAGAGTATATTTTTTAAAATTAAGGTTATTTTCTAAATTATACAGATAGTTCCTTATTGTGATAGTATTAAAAAAATATCTTGTTTATTTTAACGAAAGAAAAGTCACCTTAAATTTAATGCGCCTTAAGTACAATGACCTGTATGGTTAAAACAATAATCGATGTATTCAATTACTTTATAAATTCACTTTACTGACACTTTTTTAATTGAATAGAACCTTTGGTTCAAACAAACAATTTAGTTTTTACTACTGCTTAATTTTTTTCTGTAGCGCTGACTTAAAATAAGTCTTTAAATTTAGTTCTCTGCACAATTCATCAGATTTAAAAGCAGGTTTGGTTTGGTTAAATTGGCGTCACGCCATACTTCAACTATTGGCAACGGCAGTTAATGTCGATGAAATTCAATGGATATTTTGTAAATTTTAATAACAGAATAAAGTATATAGCACATTAGTATATCCATTAAAAAAAATTAAGATCTAACGGTCTAAATCTAGTTTAGGCAAATCTAAACAAAAATGGGAGGTAACGGACAAACGTAAACGTAAAAAAAGAGTGTCAGATCTAAAAAGATGCCGAACTGCGAATCATATTTAGGCCTTGTTTCAATACGACAAGAATTTGCAAGTATATTTGTCATCAAAAATATCGATGCTCATAGCGCATTAACTATACATTTCTGTTTAATACCCTTCACCTTACTTACCAAATACACACGTCAACTTTTAAGTTTTTAATTCGTTTTTCGTATAACTTCATTTATGCTGTATACATTTTTCAGTACTAGGGTTTTTATTTGTTTAATATTTTGTTTACTTACATAAACTTAAGCAAAAAAAGCTCATTTTCACGTGGCAAATTCTTTCCAGCCGTAGTTACTGAATTAAAGTAAAATCATGGATATGTTACGACGTTCATTTTAAAGAGTCCCATGTTATCAATTCTATAAAGTAGCCGTTAACAGAAAATTCATTTGGTTTTGAAAAATTAAAGATGAAAAACGAATCAGACAAACATTACCTGTGTAAAAAATTGTACTTTATTATTTTACCCTGTATTTTTAACCATTATCTTGCTTCGCTTTCAAATACCCAATATAAAATATAAGGAGAGTATTAGGTTTGGGTCTAAATGGGCGTTTGTTTGTTTTATGGGCGTAAATGTTTTTTTTTACACGTTTTGGAGCTATGCTGATTTTCAAAAAGTAATTGCTCTTTTAAATAACATTGAAAATCCATTTTCATTCAATCAATTCGTTGCATTAACAATAGCAAGAGTCGAAACTATTATTTAGACATAATATTTGAAAGAAATATATAAAACAAATAGATAAAAGCTAGACAGACGGACATCTTTCATCATGTTATACTCCCCCTCCCCCCAATTTGTTTCAATTAAAAAAATTGTCATATTAAAAAAGTGAGCTAAAAAAAAGTTGAGAAATCAGTCAGTTAGCAATTTTACTAAAAATTATATGAAAAACCATCTTTAGAGAAGACAGTTTGCATTCAAAATAATGTTTAAAAAATCTGTTAACTACAAATAAATGATACGGCCTTTTTTTGTTGTATTTATAGCACAAAAAATGTGTATTTTTAGAGTTTAGGGCGTGTACCTAAGTAACAATTATACATTTATGATACTGTTACAGAGGATACATTTTATGATACTGTTACAGAGGATATTGATAAAGGCAATATGGTTGATGTTATTTACATTGATTTCCAAAAAGCTTTTTATAAAGTTCCTCATGATGCTTTGCTATTTAAGATGAAAAGATTTGGGTTAGGGACAGCCATGATCCGTTGGATTCAAAATTGGTTGACCAATAGAAAACAGAGTTCACATTAATGGTAGGTATTCTGATTGGAATGAAGTAGTAAGTGGAGTACTTCAGGGCTCTGTAATTGGGCCAATTTTTTTCATTATGTTTATTGATGATATCAGCTGGGGGTTGAATAGCAAGTTCAGTATTTTTGCAGATGACTTAAAAGTGACGAGTACAGTAAATTCTGTTGAGCAAATTGAGCAATTGCAAAGTGATCTAACGAAAATTACTGAGTGGGCTGCAAGGTGGGGCATGTCGTTCAGTGTGAATAAATGCCAAACCTTGCATTTGGGTAAAAACAATGTTAATTATTCTTATGTTTTACAGGGAGAAAGTATTCAAGACAGTGAGTTTGTTAAAGATTTAGGAGTTTTTGTGAGCAATGATTTTAAAATGAGTGAACAATGTGTTGAAGCAAGTAAGAAGGCCAATCGAATGTTAGGATATATTCGAAAAAGTATCACTTCTAAATCTAAAGAGATTATTTTGCCATTGTATAGGGTATGGGGGATTGGTAAGACCACATCTGGAGTATGCTGTTCAGTTTTGGTCCCCCTTTCTCAGAAAAGAGATTGAAATGCTTGAGAAGGTTCAACATAGGGCTACAAAAATGATTAAGGGTTTATCGGGTATTGATTATGGTAATAGATTAAGATCGTTAAACATGTATTCCCTGGAAAATAGGAGAACAAGGGGTGATTTAATTCAGTTGTTCAAGTTCATTAAACAGGGAGACATAGCTTAGGTTTTACCTTAAATAGCCGGACCAGAGGGCATGGTCAGAAATTGAATAAATCATGCTTTAGAAGGGAGGTTAGAAAACATTTTTACAATAGAGTCGTCAATGAGTGGAATTCTTTACCAGAATATGTTGTGTATTCGAAGAGAGTGGAAGATTTTAAGAAGAATCTCGATAACTATTGGACACTGGTAAGGAATTAGATTTATTTTGGACCAACCTTGCTGGGCCTCTGGCCTGCTGTTGGTCGACAACTTTTGTATTTGTATTTGTATTTACATAATATTTAAAAAAAAATTCTTTGAGAAACATACTTTTAAGCATACATTTATATGAAAAAGTATGTATAGATTAAGAATATATGTGTAGGGTTTTGCTCGGGTCTTAAGAAGTTGAGGTAACGGAAACAACGGATAAATATATAGCATTTTCATTTTTGCTTTTTATCACTGAATTGTGCATTTACGATAAAAATTAATGACAATTCTAATGTTGTCTGGGTTAATAAATATTTGTTGAGTTTTACCGTAAACGCAGTATTAAAATGACAATCATAATCGATATGAGCACAACATCCACTCCCACAAAACTCTCTAATTTTAATCTAAATACTAAAATATGAAGAGAAATACTGTATATTTACATTTAGCTAGAATATCCTGAATCTTAGGCTGGTGACAGTTGCCATAGAGACGTGACTAATCCGTTTATGTTAAGGTACATCTTTCTTCCTGAAAGATAGTCGGTTCTTCGTTAAGTCTAAATTGAGATTATGCGCGGGCTATTTCTAAACAAAACTTTTGAAAATACCCAGCATTCGACTTAACCGCAGTAATACGGAAACATCGAATGTAGGTATTGTCGCCTATATAATAAAAGGACCAACTTAAATGCTTTAATTTTACTTGAAATAAACGAGTCAATTTTCCAGGTTATACAGGTAATTTTTAATCATAGACCTAAAACATTAACTATGTGTCCGACCTATCCTAAAACTAAACAAAAATGAATACAACCTCCCAACTTACGTCACAAACAATCCTAATTTTTTTTAATAATTAATTTAATAAATCTTAAGATTATTTGCGATAATTATTAACTAAATCTGCTAAAACTAGCGTTTTTTGTAAATTTAGAAAGTAAAATTAATCCATTTTACAAAAAGTATTGTATAAGTAATTTTTTAAAAATAGCATTTAATATTTGCTGAGGTTCAATCAATGTAGTATAATTTTAAGGCCATGAGCGGTAAAAAAAAATGCACATATTTTGTGTGCAACAAATGAACAAACTGTCACATTTTTGTGATTAATAGCCTTAACTTTGTTTAATTCAAAATGTCTAATAAATTAACCACTGAAAAAACCACCGAAAAAAAAATCTTTATCTTTAAAAACAGCCGTTTTTTGCAAGACCTCTAAAAATCTTCTTGACCCTCTTGGTACGAAATTTTTCTATCTAATTAATCAGCAGTTTCTGTATAGGTATTTTGCGAAAGTTTGTATATTCTAGTTTATAATAGAAATATTAGTGTTAAGAAAATTTTTAACAAAGCTGCCATGTGAATTTTAGTAATGTCTACGAATGCGCTCCTTTAACCCTTTTAACCCTTTAAGACTGAGCTATGCGGGTTTAAAAGAGAACGTTCAAGCTTTTCCAAAAAAAAAATCGATATAGAAGCAACTCACTTGTACCAGTTGTCATTTGTAAAAAAAAAAGACTAAGTAGTTGCTGTCTGATAGCCGGTCTTTAAGTGTTAAAGTGAAGATGTTAAGAAAGTTGAATAGAGCAGTTTAAGCCTACACTTTTTCTTATCATTCACTTAATATATTATTCATTATTAAATACTTAAATATGAACACAGAAAAACTGAACACTCCCATTTTATAAGAATATCCTTAATCTTTGGGCTGGTGACAGTTGCTATAGATACGCGACTAATCTGTTTAGAATAAGGTGTATCATTTTTCCGGAAAGTTATTCGGTTCTTCGCAAAGTCCAAATAGAGATTATACGAGAGCTAATGCTGGACAAAAATTTTGAAAACTCCCTATCATTCGACTTTACCGCAGTAACACGGAAACATCGAATGCAGGCGTAGTCGCCAATATACGGTTCAATTTAAGGTTAGGTTTGAATTATTTTCGAACTACACGAAGGCCATTGGCGAAGAGCGTCGTATTTTAGAACCACAGTCAAGTGACGAGCCGACACCTGAATAGGCACAAAGCGCAACCATTAAGTGCGACATCCTAAGCAGCGTTAGGACTTTGAAGCATATTTAACGTGCATTCTCTCTACACGGGGTATTATTCGTCGGACATTTTTAACTGAAAGTGTCCTTTATAGGTCAGCAGTTATTTTGGCGATGCCCGGACCCCAACCTGGGAACTTTCTACGTAGAACTAGCACTTTGAATACAGAGATAGAACGCATATCAATCTCGTATACGAGGCGTTACTTATCGACGAGTATTTTTTTATCCGACATCTTTAAAGTAAACAATTTTGATGTGCAACATATTATCATACAGTAAATGTAACAATAAGTTACAAGTAATATTGTTAGGGAAGAAATCACAGTTTTGTAAGTAATTATAATATTACAACGTTGAAGAAAACAAAATAAGATAATGATTGGTAAATTTTAATGAAATTTTTAAAAGCTCAAAATTTGATATGAAAGGTTTTAATAATTGATTTAAAAGAACGCTTGTCCTGTCCAAATTCTAAAACGAGTTATGTTCCAACTTTAGTTCTATAAAAATAATAAAAAATACATAACTTTTACCCTTAGATTTTATACCTCTTTTAGCCTTAATACAGCAAACTAATTACAAAAGATAAGAAAATTAAAAAAATTCATTGCAAATATCCAATTAATTGATGCACTCCAAGCTACGCAACTGCACGCTATAATACTTTACAGTATCGTATTTTAAGTAGACAATTGTAAATTTTATAAAAAATTTGAAATACAGCAACATTCAGTATGAATCTTGCATCATGCACACGCAACGATTTTACACAGAATTTTAGTTGAAATGCAAAAACGTTGAGTTTTTGATCTTTCAATGACTTCACGCATCGTTAACCCGGCAGCACTCGCTTGGGGTCTAATGGACCCCAGATAGATTAAATACGCTTCTAGATCTGAAACTCTAATTGGATTACCATTATAAGGATTTTCTATATTAAAATAGACTTAGACACTAACTCCCCCAATTGTGTCTAAGAGAACTAATGTAATGGTTCACGTCTGCCTTTTTCTAGCCTCCTTTAGGAGCTTTAGCACAGTCAATTGCGCCTCGTAATTTAGAACCCTGGTCAAGAGACAAGTTTCTTTTTTTCTAAAAAGAATGGAATCATAAAACGAAACTCGTTTCTTGACCAAGGCTTTAAATTACGAGGCACAGCCAATTATGGCTACTTACGGCCAACACATCCAATTACGCCAATTTAGAACCCTGGTCAAGTGACGAGTTTGTTTTTCATGACCCTATTATTTTCCGCCCTTCTTGATTAGTAAGTGTCTCAAAGTTTTTTTGCGTTTGGATTATTCATTCAAGCTACAGACCACTCCGAATAGCGAGCGTTATTTTATAACCACCCTATACATTTCGAAGAAACAGTAGAACTGCAATCGGAAAGTTCAATTATGCCAATCACAAATCAATCATTAATAGTGTATTAGTTCCGTTCGACACTTTGGGGGCGCTAGGCATCAGATTGAGTTCTCGGTTTAGAAGATTCTTAGTCAGGGCAAGTTTGCGCGAGTGCTGCCGGGTTAAAAAAAATAGCACATGTACTAAAAACTCGCTGTACATTACAATAAATTTTACTTTAAAAACTTTTAATGGTAGCAACTTTTGAAAAACCTAAAATTATTCATCACTGAAATCATACCCTAAACACTGGGAATTTTTTTTGGTTGATCAATACTTACAGAAATACTCAATCGAAGGGTATTGCCATGATTTACAAATTTCTCTCCACGCTGCTGCTTGAAAATTTGAAGGAAGTTTTTCCCCGTACAGCCAAAATTCAAGAAATTTAAATGCATAGAAACTTTTTCTTCAAGTTTTAGTTACATATATAAATTATTGAAAGAAATAATCTCGAACAAATAAGTACTTCCAATATTTTAATATTATTTATGGTTTTTATAAAAATTAATATGAGATTGTAATAAAAACAATATTTTAAAACCGATATTACATTTTTCTTTCTATTTATCGCCTTATCTAAAGTTTGCATTTCTATTTACTAGTGTCCGACTAGATTTGTTTCAGTGATATTTTTTGAAAGAAATTAACATTGAAAGTGTGCAACTGTGGTATTATATTTAATAAAATTTTACTTAGGAAATAAGTTTCCGAAAGTTTTTAAAGAATATTCTCATAAAAGATGAGCTTATCACAATTATATCTTCAAAAGAGACTGTCATTGAAGAATCATTAGAAAATTTCAATAATAAATTTAAAATTCAAAATGAAGATTAAAGTTTATTTAAACATCCTTCCGTTAACATTCGTCGCTTTAACAAACGTTCACAATTCATTAAAGACACGCATGCACAAAGTGCTTAACATAGTGATTAAAATCTATTAATATATTACACTTGTAAAATATTTTGCAAGTCTAAAAATTATGGAGTAGTTAAATTTACTTAATATTTACACTAATGTTAAAAAAATTCCACGTGTAGTCTGCCCACGTGAAATATTGAATACATTTAAAATTAGTCAAAAAAATATTAATTATAGTTTGTTTGTAAATAAATCTCTTGTACACTTAAAAAGGGTGCAATTAACGTTTTATTTATTGATAAAAGTAATTCAAGGATAGTTTCCATGAGAATTACACAAAGAAATAGTTTGCAATGCTTTAGAGATAATCATGTTAATGCAAATAGTTTTTATTTTAGATACGACAGCTAACAGTAAATGGGGAGCTTTAGTTCGAATAGAAAAACTTTTATGAAAGTACACGATTTCATAATTTATATTCGTAGCTAGTACAATACAACCACGTATAATTTTAAATTAAATTATTGTAATAACAATTAAATAAAACTTACTTTGCAACAATCACAGCTGTCAAGTGATCCAACTTGTAGAAAAAATTATCTTCGAAGAATTTCTACTATCTAAACCACACCAACTAAAAAATTTCGTCAAATGAAAAGTTCCAATCTGCCACGCGAACTCAAAAGAATAATTTTTAATAAAGATAACGGTTAGGGTTAACTAAATGACATAAACTTGAAGGTAGGTTATTAGTACATGTATTTCCCGGCTTGTGTTTGGTTGGTAGGTTGGTATACATATATTTTCTGGCTTGTGTGCTTGCTCAGAGAGCCGCTCATAAACCTTCGTCAAGTAAGACAGTCACAACACGCACACACTCACACTCACATGCACACATATGCTGCCATCTATCACGCGCCACCTCTACAATTTAGATACGTCCCTGAAGGGGAGGGAAATGGTCTCCAGGAACATGTACCCGTAGGAAACTGCGCAATGACCGTCCACAGGACTTTCGGACCCAACAGATTTAACGAGCACGTACTCCGCATATATTCGGTGAGTTTTCAGCGACCAGGACTCGATCGCGGAACCTTTCGATCCGTAGATCGCTACTCTGACCACAGGGCGCCTCACAGCCCATCTGCCACGCGCACTCAAAAGAATTTTTTTAATAAAGATAGTGGTTAGAGTTAACTGCATGAAATAAACTTGAAGGTAGGTTATTATTACATGTATTTCCCGGCTTGTGTGCTTAATCAGAGACCCGATTATAAACCTTCGTCAAGTAAGAAAGACACAGATAGAACTTGTAATGACACAGAGAGAGAAAGTACACCCAGGGCTAAGGCGGGAATTTAACCCTCACCAGATATAGTGCGCACACTGTTATCGTGGCTGCGATCAAACTTACAAAGCCACCCGGGCCCTAAATAAAATCGAATAATTTTATTAAACTTCCAATAAAAAGTATTTTAAAGAATTATAATAAAATTGTCATTCACATTTATACTTTTACGCAATAAATTATGGTGTATTATTACATACATATTCATATTCCGGCCTGTGTGCTTGATCAGAGACCCGATTTAAAATTATAGTTAAATAGATCACTACGTTATTACATGTCAGTTTTGTGATTTCTTTGTAAACTTTGGGTGGATGAGATTCGCCTTGAATCTGGGTGAATTTATAAAAAAAGGATCTGTCAAAACAAAAATGGACACACTTAAAGTATTCATTGTCAACAAAAACAACTGAAAATAAATTATTTCTCGATCCTTGATTGGTGAATCAATGTCATGTGTGAACACAACAGCCATCGAAGGAACTACAGGAATGAAAGCTGGAATAGAAAACGTCACCTAAAACAAGCCAAATATTTAGCAACATTGAACCGAACAAATATGTGTAAAGACAGAGCACATTGTATTTAAAATATCTAATTGGCTTATTTCAGGTGATATATTGGTGCTTTGTTGCCACGTGTTTTGATTCATCAATCGAAACACAAGAAAGAATGTTTTCATTCACAATTTATGTAATCACTCAAAACTGAAGCATACCCATTGTCCCATACTCCTGACACTTATGAGGTTTTTTTTAAATGATCCATTTGTTGCCCAGATAATCCATAACTTTTTTCCGAATCCACTGTGTATGCTTTATTTACTTTTTTATGAAATAGCCAGGTGTAACTCTAGTACGATAACTTAAACAAACCAAAAACTAAAATACATCCTCAACCACCAACGATTGCCAAGTACTACAATATTAGGGGAACGTTTATTTAATAAACCCATACTATAAAAAAAAAACTTGATATGTGTACTATGCTAAAAATATATAATATGGAAGACAAACGTATAGCAAATATGTTTACGTGGCTTAAGTTCGTGTGACTAACAGTACTTTTAGCGCTAAAATAACAGAATAAAATGACCCGTCCGTGACCGAGTGGTTAAGGCATCCGCCTCAGGATTCAGCCCTCTCAGGAGTGCGGGGGGTTCGAATCCCACCTACTGCTAGTCATCCTAGAAAATCGGATATCTGTACTGGAATGAGTACACTGCGATCCAAAAGTTTAGACAATGACGTTTTTTAGCTGTAACATTTAGATTTGTGATATTAGAATTTCAAAACATCCCTATATATATTAAATACGTATTTTAAAATGCTAAAATTGAAACATAATTGCTTGATTTGCTACAACAATTTTTTGTTTCATAAAATAAAATTTTGTATGGTCCCAAAAGTTTAGACACAAATACGAGATTATGCTAATTTAAAGTACATAATTGCCTAATTTCGCATTTTTATTGTTAAATTATATATTTTTTTATGTGATAAATTAAAAAAAAAACGAAATCCGGTGAACTAAGCAGATTTTATAACGATATTGATTCAATTTTACACCAAACAGGCAATTAAGCCATAATAAATCTTTATTCAAATCCTATTTGCTTCAAATGTACAATTTAACATCTCTACATACGAACCGAATGAATACCAGTCCATCACCCTAAATTTTTGATACGAATTCGTGGATTTAGAGACATGCATTGACCAATTTTCTTGATGAAAAGTGCAGTCTTTCCCATATAAAATCATAAAATAGCCACATATCATTCTATTTTGCACTTTAGTACAATGCAGAGATAGTCACCTCTTCAAAAACGACAAAAAAAGTTGGAAATTTTTACGCAAGTTCACTCCACACAATTACGAAAGTTCCTTATTCATACTAAAATTTGAAGTTTATTGAGAAAAACCGGTTTCTTTGAACCGGTTACAATTTATCCGGTCTCTTTAGTGCTATTTAAACACGTTCGGTTTAATCGAATATTGAAAACTATGCTTTTGAAAACACCGGTTTTTCCCCTCAAAAACTCTAGCAACAAGGAGTTTGTAATGGTGTAGAGTGAATTTACTTTGAAATAACCGAATTTTTTTGGCGTTTTTAAAGAGGTGACTATCTCTGCATTGTACTAAAGTGCAAAAAAGAATAATCTGCTGCTATTTTGTGATTTTATATGGGAAATACTGCATTTTTCATGAAGAAAATCGATCAATGAACGTCTATAAGTCTACGAATTCGTGGCAAAACTTTAAGGTGATGGGCTGGTATTCATTCGGTTCGTATTTAGATATGTTAAATTGTAAATTTGAAGCAAATATGATTTGAATCAAGATTTAAAGTGACTATACTGTCTTTTTGGTGTAAAATTGTCGTTATTAAATTTGTTTAGTTCACCGGATATCGTTTTTCTTTAATTTATCATATAAAAAATATATGATTCATCAATAAAAATGCGAAACTGGATCATTATGTACTTTAAATTAGCATAATCTCGTATTTGTGTCTAAACTTTTAAGACCATACAAAATTTTATTTTATGAAAAAAAAATTTGTTATAGCAAATCAAGCTATTATGTTTCAATTATAGCATTTAAAAATACGTATTTAATATATATAGGTATGTTTTGAAATTCTACTATCCCAATTCTAAATTTTACAGCTGAAAAACGTCATTGTCTAAACTTTTGGATCGCAGTGTATAAAATCCAACTCGTGACGGATGGACCCGTGTACACTAGGACAGACGTGCTCGTTAAATCTGTGGGAGTCCAAAGTCCTGACGGTGTCAGCGCACGATGTCGCTCGAAGTTCCGTTGGGTGCCCGCTCAGGTGTCGACCTCGTCACTTGTCCAGGGTTCTAAATTACGAGGCGTTGTTGGCTGTGTTAAAGCTCCTAAAGGAGGCTAGAAATAGGCAGCCGGAATCGATTACATTACCCATTGCCCATTATAAAAAAAAGTAATTATTCTTTGATATATGTACTATGCTAAAAATATATGGAAGACTAACGTATAGCAAATATGCTTACGGAGCTTAAATTTTATGTGACTAACAGAACTTTTACCACTAAAATAACAGAATTTGTTTTCCACTCATATGACGGCAAATCTGCAATATGTTGACCTGAGTAAGCAGATGTTAGTATACACAGTAGTTAAAGTTTTCAAGCAGATATTGCTGTTTAACTTTCTTTGTTTATGGAAAAATCAAAAGTATAAATTCTTCAAATATAATATTTTCGATTGTAATTTTACGCATTCTCTACTACGGATTACCGAGTTTTTGAATGTTTTATATTGGTATTTAAAATAAGACCTATTTTTATGTCTGATCTTATCAGTTTAAATAATTGATAATCACATCATGTATTTTTGATACTTTTTGATTTAATTATGGAAACAATAATTTATTAAAAAATATGAGAACAACTATAGGATAACGTTTTGATATCCCACTTGCTTAGGATTTTTTAGTAAACAGAATCTAGCATACTGAAGTAGTTTAAATACTGATCGCAGTTACTTAAATCTGGTGGCATAGGTTTAATGAATACTTGATATCTTTGTTGTTTGTGGCATACGATATTTTAGTCTTAGATCTTCTTTTGATCTATCAGGGTCAAAAAACGATATCATAAATATTGCGTATTTCTCTGGGTAATCTTAATATGCAAAAAATAGTTGCTATTGTTTTTATTTTATAATGTTTTGAGATGGGTGGGAAAATGGAAGACCAAATGTGACTTACGTTTTTTTTAATTATATATAAGAAAAATATTTTTGTTTTAATCTTAGCACGTCATTTATTGCAAAGAATTTTCGATTGCTTTGAAATTTATTCTAGTAGCATAAATGAAATGAATAATTTAAAAGAAAAAAAATATTCACAAAAAAAAAGGCAAAGTAAACGATCACAAGCCTTTAAAGTATTTCCAATTTCAAAAAGTTCTAAACTATCTCACTTTAAACTTGAGTGAAAAAAAGAAAGGAAAAGTTTACCAATATTACTTCCACGCGCTGATGCTCTGCCAATATGGTACACAATTTCGATATTCAAATCAGTCTTGGATTTTTTCCCTTCTAACTGGCAGCTGTGTAAAGGAAACCACGGTCGATAGTGGAATAATATATAAAAAAGTTATGGAACGCTTGCCTTACCTGGTGAAAGTTCCGACTTTCGAATATGAAATAGGCCTAATTTCAAAACCCTACCCTCAAAGTAATATCAATCAAAAAGTGATAGCAAACAAATTTTGTTTATGTTTAAATAAGCTAGCAAATAATAGATATTTATGCAACTAGTGCGAAAAGTAATGCTTTTTAAAACAAGTGGATTTTATTTCACGAGCGAGGTACGAGCGAGTGAAATAAAGACACGTGTTTTAAAAAGTTTACTTTTCGCACGTGTTTCATACACTATTTTTTATAATTGCGTGAAAAAAAATCAAATCTCATTGGTTCAAAAATAATTCACGTGCTATTTAGACTAAAATAGACTAAGAGATGTCAAGGAAAACAACCAATGATCTCGCAGTTCGGAGCGCGTGACGCTATAAAAAACCAATAAGCGTGTTTCAACATTTTGTCAAAGAAAGCAACCAATGAACTCGCAGTTGGAAGGGCGTGACTTAAGAAATATTCCCATCACGAGAAAAAAAATTCATTGATTAAAAAATAATTCACGCGCGTAATATTTTTAAATACAGCAGATCGATAAATCTTTGGATTTTATGAGTATTATCAAATCGAAATTTTACTTGAAATGTTGGCATCTTATAAAAAGAGTGCGACAAAGTCTTTTTTTCACTGCTTTTGGGTGAAAAAAAGTACTTTTTTTCACTGTTTCAAAAAGTCTAGCTTTGTGCACGCGTCTGATATTGAAATTATAATGTAAAAGTCGGCTTTTTTTCACGCAATTATAAAATAGATATTTATGCAACTAGTGCGAAAAGTAATGCTTTTTAAAACAAGTGGATTTTATTTCACGAGCGAGGTACGAGCGAGTGAAATAAAGACACGTGTTTTAAAAAGTTTACTTTTCGCACGTGTTTCATACACTATTTTTTATAATTGCGTGAAAAAAATCAAATCTCATTGGTTCAAAAATAATTCACGTGCTAATTAGACTAAAATAGACTAAGAGATGTCAAGGAAAACAACCAATGAACTCGCAGTTCAGAGCGCGTGACGCTATAAAAAACCAATAAGCGTGTTTCAACATTTTGTCAAAGAAAGCAACCAATGAACTCGCAGTTCGAAGGGCGTGACTTAAGAAATATTCCCATCGCGAGAAAAAAAATTCATTGATTCAAAAATATTCACGCGCATAATATTTTTAAATACAGCAGATCGATAAATCTTTGGATTTTATGAGTATTATCAAATCGAAATTTTACTTGAAATGTTGGCATCTTATAAAAAGAGTGCGACAAAGTCTTTTTTTCACTGCTTTTGGGTGAAAAAAAGTACTTTTTTTCACTGTTTCAAAAAGTCTAGCTTTGTGCACGCGTCTGATATTGAAATTATAATGTAAAAGTCAGCTTTTTTCACGCAATTATAAAAAAATATTTTCAGTTCATGTTTTTTTTTATCTGAGTGATTTGTTTTTAAAATGTGTTAGTAATAGGAGTGCAAGGTATACGTTGGCATTGAGAACATACGAAATTACAGAAAACTTAGTTTGATGGAAGTTTTGGTTACTTTATCTAATATGGAGTTTAATTTTATTTAAAAGTTTTCTAAAAGCATAAGTTTTGATTAAATTCTATTGATTCATTAATATTATAAGTTTTCTTTTTCCTTCTTTTTTTTTTGCTTTGCCTTGCCTTTATTGAAGTAAGTCGAAGAATTTCAAACAACGAATTGAAGTAGTGAAAGAAAAATCCATAAACCTTATTTTTACAAACGAAATTAAAAGGAAAACTTTTAAAAGCAAACCAAAATATTTTTTTATCAAATTTACGGATAGCATTGATATTTTTTGTCAATCCTTCCTTTTTTGTCAATCGTCTTCATCTATCCTTTGTTTTTATCTCTAAAAGTTGAAGTAGGGTTTTTCGATTGTTCGAACAGAAATAATGGTTGAGAATCCTACTTTATAAAAAATTAGGTTTTTTTTCCTTCGTAATAAACAAAATCATTTTTTTTTTAAAGTTTGGACCTTTCTATAACATATTAATTTTAAATTATATTAATTGTAAATATATTGGAATCCACTAAAATTGGATGAAAGCAACACAAAATAAAGATAGTTTTATGTTTCGCCAACTTTGTCATTTTTTAAAACAAATAAATTTAATGAAATTATTTTGAAAAAAATTATGCACAGAGTTTGTATAAAAATTACTAAATTAAATGAAAACAATGTTATGTTTATTAGTTGCTACTAAAAAGCTTTAAGAAGGCATTTGTGTCCAGTCTGTTAGGCGTACGCCTTGCATGTGAAAGGTCCCAGGTTCGGTTCCGGGCATCGCCAAAACAATTGTCGACCTATAAACGGCCCGTGCAGCCCAAAAATGTCCGACTAATAATACAACGTCAATATGCTCCAAATAAGTCTCAACGCTGCTTACGATGTCACCATTCATTAATGGTTGCGTTGGGCGCCTACTCAGGTGTCGGCTCGTCACTTGATTGAGGTTCTAAATTACGACGACCGTCTCCAATAGCCCCTGACGATCATTAAAACTAAACTAAGCCAACTGTATAACTACAAAATAATAAGTATTACTTTACCCATACTATTTAAAAACAAATATATTTACGTCCCTCTCGTTACATGTGTCAGATCGATTACTTCTTAATAAGTATTTGTTTACATCAATAAAGTCTCGAGGGTACTCTAGTAATTAATTGCTCTCGTTAAAGAGAAACTATTCGAATAGACACTACGCAATAGATACTTTGGTCTGACACAATTGGAACAAATATTTATCTGATTATGAGTATAGTCTGGCTGCCACAACTTGGCATCCTAAATGAGTACAGGGGAAAAACCGCTTGATTTATTAGGAGTCTTCCCGTAATTGTGTCTGCTTGGCGGTCATTGGCTACAGAAAACCGGATTTTCTTTCGGTTCATCACTCTCGGTACAAACGTGTGACTCGTGTCCACTGATCTCTGGCTTGAGCCAGGGTTGCCGCAAAAGAGAAACAAAGCGTGTTACAGGTTTCTTTACACCAGTTCAGGCGATTTCTCGCCCTCATCGCCAAAGAGGTTTATTGAGGAAAGCCTTCTACGAAATCAAGCGGTTTTTTCCCCTGTACTCTTCGCTTTAGTCTGACAAAATTGGAACAAATATTTATCTAATGATGAGTATAGTCTGGCTGGCACAACTTGGCATCCCAAATATTTTGATTGTGAAAAGATTCCGCTTTAAATTAAGAGGATATATCAGCCAACTTTATTTTGATTCTGACTCGCCAGGTGGCGTTACAAATTTTCGCCAAATGATGCGTCTGGCGATTTAAAAAAGGGATACGTTTCTCTTTCTGGGGAATGGAGCACGGCAAGCTTTCTCAATCACAAGATAAAGATTATTCGATTGTAATCAGGTTTACACTAACGAAAACTGGTTCCGGTACTCTTTTGCGAGCCCGGACGATGTTCTGGAGGAAAAAAAAATGTGTTGTTTGGTTATTTCTCTTTCATTAAATTTTTTTATTTGTTTAATAAATTATATTTATTTTGTTAATATTACGATCTTTCAGTAACGATTTCTTTTCTGGTTTGCTCGTACTAATACATTATATTTCTATTTATAATTACCGAGATTTGATACCGCTGTGAACTGCTCTAAAGTCATCCTTGTAAACTTCGGAATACTAGTTTAGCTTCGGCTAGAGTGGCTCCATAAATAGTAAGTACTATAAGAGTGGAGACACCTTGCTCCCCTGCCGATCACGTGAAGGCAAGCATCTGCAATCTCATTGGCTGACTTCACTTCCGGAGTCCAAGGAGTCCAAATTTTCGACCACTGTATTTTTTCTCCATAGTGCGTCCATAGGAATTGTGAGTGTTCTACGATAATCTGCTTAATATGCAAAACTTTAGGTATGTTTAACTTTTATATTGCATAATTGGAATAGGGAATAGTCCGAGCTACATTTTGCACCAAGTATTTTTTGTATTTAACAAGTTTTAAGGTATGTAATTTAAGTTTTTTAAAAATTGTTCCAACTTGCAATGCCTATTTTATCACAAGTTTTCGTTAAAAATAATCCTAATAATCGTAATTTTAAGTACTGTTTATTATAGTATTATATTCAATGAATGATTATGAATTCCTAAAAGCAAAAAATAGTCGTTATTTTTAGTGATATAGGCAATTTTCGGAATTTGCGTGCAGACGATATTTGGCCACGTTTTGGCGCTAGTTGGCTTCACCATGTTGGCGCTTTTCTAAAAGGTAAACAAATGAAAGTCTGTTCGGTATGGAGTGTTATTCGGGAATGTACTATTTTTGTATTTCAAAACTTATTTAATACATTTTATTGTAAGTAAAGGTTCAAAGAAAAGTTAAGGTTGTACCTAAAACCTATTTTGCCATGTTAAGTGTTTACATTACATAATTTATTAGAATTATCTGTTATTCTAATTACTTAAATAAATACAAGCAGTAGAGGTGGACCTTCTTGATTGTGCTATAAAATCATGTAGCTCTTGTAAAGTTCGTGCCTTTCAACCCCAATTCATTTAGTTTAACCTCGTTATGCTTCAAGAAGAATACAGCTATTTTCGAATACAGCTATTTTCGAATTTAAGTGTTTAACCCTTTAGTGCATTCTGTTGCCATATGGATTAAATTAATGGGCATTTCCACGCGTGACTGACACTACATCAGAACGATTTAACCAATTTCGTTTGCATATTTCATAATTATTTTTTTATTTGTGAAAAAAAAATATTGTATGTCAGTATACCCCTGAGCTTATAGTATTTTTAGCAATCATTAAATTTTTTTTAAATTTAATATTTAACTAAAAAATAATAAAAATGCCCTGATGTGACTGACACTACACGAAAGTTCGTAGATTTTTGGCTATCAGAAAAATTATAATTTCTTCTGATTGCGCAGTAAATCAGCATTCTACCACTGCTTATTTTAAGTATAAGGTTTCAGGCTAAATATATTATTTGCAAAAAAGTATTAAAATACCATAGGAAATAAGTTATTAACGACTTTGTGCGTGACTGACACTACATTCATTTCGTGACTGACACTACATTGTGAATTGTATCACAGATATGGAATTTTAGGCAATAATAACACAACATATGTAAATAATTTTGTAAAAAGGAGTGTTAAAAATTGCATAAATGGTAAAATTATGGTTAGAAAAAGTTACACAATGTCCTCTAAAGTAGGTTTCTGGTAATTTATTGAACTCTAATTTTATCTTCAAAATGCAGTAAATCATCATTTTACCAGTGCTTATTTTAATTATAAGGTTTAAAGCTAAATCATTTAATTGCAAAAAAGTATTGAAATATCATAGGAAATAATTTATTAACCCTTTTGTGCGTGACTTACACTGCATTCAACTTGTGGCACACTTCATCATGTGAATTGTACCACAGAAATGGAAAATTTAGGCAATAATAACATAACATATGTAAATAGTTTTGAATATAGTAAGTTAAAAATTGCGTACATGGTAAAAATATAGTTAGACAAAGTTACACAACGTCCCCTAAAGTTGATTTCTGGTAGTTTCTTACTTCTTTCTTCAATAGCATTTTCTGAAAAAACTTCCTTCTCAGGCCACGCAAAAAGACCCCCGACCATTGCAGATGTTTCAGTTTTATTGAATAAGCAACTTTACTTAACATTTGCTCACAAAATATTTAACGATAATTTAACTACAAAAGGAAATAAAGCTCTTTTTCCAGCATCACGTTCATTTTCAAAATTTTGTTGAGAGGTATTTCTTTTTACAACATTTAAATTTGTTTAATTAACCGTGTAGTATTTTTGGGGAGTTTAATGAAACATTGGCAGTTGTTTTAAGTAGGCATTTGTTTAATTTTAAAAAACGAAGCAATTTTTGTGTGTCTAGGAATTGGAAGTTCCTTTAATGGGCATATATAATTTAATCTACCTATTTTGCCCTTTACACAGTTGACAGAAATGTATAATAGTTATATGCTTGGGCAGATTTCTATGCGAAAATTTCTAAGTGAAAAAATCTTTAGCAAAATGTTAGTCAAATTTCTTAGAAAGTGTGACTTCCTTTATCCCCTCCTCACTGTATCACGAAGTCCATCAATTGGTCCTTCACCATGTTTGAATTCAAAGATGACCATGACTTTTGGAAGAGAATTACCAGACAAGGTTGTCAAACGGTTGGAGGATTGCAATAGAGGTGTATTACCTTTAATTGAAGTGTTGTCCGTAAAGTGGTTTTTGCTTTCATTTTCTTTAAATTTTTAAAATTTATCCCGTCTAAAAAACACCCCCTTTGCTCTTTTTTTTCTTTTAGCTGTTGATATAGCCATCTTAAATCAAAATTATCAAAATATAAGAAATCTACAAGTATTTAGCTAATCTAAAACATCTAGATCAAAAAGAAGTTGTGACTAGCACTACATCGTGACTGACACTACAAATCTAAAATGTGTTATAAATAGAGAAAATGCTTTTTATTTTAAAATTAAAACGGTTGGAATTACACAGAGGTTACTATAGTAAGAAAATATCGTAAAAATTTTGAAGTAAAGCCTTATTTTAAAAAGTTATGGAAACTTTTATATCTTTTCGTGACTGACACTACAGTCAAAAATTAGATTTTTATCTTCCCAATTAAATATCTTTTAGTTATAAATGCCAATTAATAATGTGGTTTTAACATAGTTCTGATAGTGTATTTTAATAATTTTACCAAAAAATCTGGTAAATTGTATTTCTTATCTGAAAATTCAAGGATTCAAAATGATGCAAAAACACGAGATCATGTTTTTGAAACAAAGCGGCCATTTTGAAGCCGCTGTGTTGCCAAAGACAAAACAACAATAGTTGATGATACAAAAAAAATAAAATTCAAACCTTTCTAAAGCAAATATAAAAGATACAATTGTGGGAAAAAATATTTTTTTTTTGCAGTCGTGGTCTCTTCTGACGTGGAATTACCCTAATACATCAATGTTAATACTCTTTTTGTTATAAATGTTTTCATTAAAGATTTTTATACTTAAAACTGTGTCTGTGCCTCTGCAACTTATTACATAATAATAAAATAATCAATTAACTTTATTTTTAAATATAATTTGTTAGCAATATAAAAAGAATCTTTGTTTAATTCAAAAAGGTAATAATTTGTATAAAAAAATAGATATTAATACCCCAAACTTTAGGCATCAATTCAGTGCTCAATGCATAGTGTTGCCATATGGCAACAATTTAAAAAAATTAAATTCCAAAGCAGTTAATTTTTCTGTATTTTCCCATAATTATGAGTATTGAAGATACAAATATATTTTTTCGGGATAAAAAAAGAACATGAATTATGGGATTAATAATTATATCCATGCGTCTTTTTTCGCTGTAAGATACAACATAAAAAGAAACATGTAAGGCGATTTTTTTTAAAGGTGAGTTCATTATTAAGTGCTTCATAGCCTTTACAAATTATATCCCTCATTAAATCTAAAATCATAAATTTGGATATGGTATATTGTTCTAAAAAGTAATTTAAAGTGCACTTGACTACATAACAAAATTCACAAATATATAAGGAAGTCCTAAAAAAAATAAATTATTTAGCTTGGAGTACCTATTTTTCTACTTCATAAATTCCGTGCAAAAACTTTTTAAAATTGAAAGAATTATTTACTTTATAGCGATTATTCTTCTCAATAGTTTTTAAATATATTAAAATAAACCTTTAAAAGTATCGTAATTTGTTATGTTGCCGTTTTTATATTGTTAAAATCTGATATCTCCAAAAATCGTATTTGGATGAAAAGTGGAGTTTTAAATTAAAAGAAAATGTATAAATACAAGTTGGTAATAAAAATCTTAAGTTTTTCAAACTGTTTTGTTTAAAAAAAATCAGTGTTATACTCAACAAAATGTTCTAAAAATAAAAAAAGAACAAAGCGCTAATAGACCGAGAGCCCAGGGCCCCCAGACCTAAGTCATTTTGGCAAGGATAAAAAGTACGTGATTAGGTTCGGTTTCATTTACTTTTAGTGTATGCATACCCGTTAGAGTGGACCGACGGCCAATTTAGAGGTATCGGGTACAAAAAGTAGGTAAAATATAAGTTAACCTAAGTCATTTTGGAAAGGCTGATTTTTACATATGTTTTAGAAAATAATGTTAAAAGCGCATAATAATTTTCCCAGACACTTTCCGTGGGCCGATATTTCTCCCAGACTCTTTAAACGTCTTCATCAAGCTCAGACTTTGTCAATCACATCTAGCGGCGTGAGATGGCACTACAACCGTTCTCGGACATCAAGGAAGGGAAGTTAAGCAAAAAAGAACTATGTGTCTATTGGATATATGGTTGGTTGATTGACTTACATTCCGGTGAAAGAATATCGTATCGATTTGATTGGAAAAAAATTAATTCGAAAATGGATTAATAAACAAGTTGTCATAGCTGTCTAGCTTACTACATTTTCTCATCTCCAATAATTAAGCACACAAACCGGAATATATATGTCGATAAACCAACCATATATCCAATAGACACATAGTTCTTTTTTGCTTAACTTCCCTTCCTTGATGTCCGAGAACGGTTGTAGTGCCATCTCACGCCGCTAGATGTGATTGACAAAGTCTGAGCTTGATGAAGACGTTTAAAGAGTCTGGGAGAAATATCGGCCCACGGAAAGTGTCTGGGAAAATTATTATGCGCTTTTAACATTATTTTCTAAAACATATGTAAAAATCAGCCTTTCCAAAATGACTTAGGTTAACTTATATTTTACCTACTTTTTGCACCCGATACCTGTAAATTGGCCGTCGGTCCACTCTAACGGGTATGCATACACAAAAGTAAATGAAAACCGAACCTAATCACGTACATTTCATCCTTGCCAAAATGACTTAGGTCTGGGGGCTCTGGGCTCTCACTCTATAAGCTTTTTCTTTAAGTTGAAATCGAATACTGTCCAAAAGAATCCGATACAAATTTCCCCCATCAGGAAACCCCGAGCAAATATAACTTCAGTTTCGGTTTAGCTTTGGCGCCGTTAAAAGCGATAACGATTCTAGGTTGGCACGAGCCGGGGAAGAGCGTGGAGAGCCGGTTGCCAGTCACTCCCCGGTGTCTCCACTCTTATAGTACTTACTATTTATGGAGCCACTCTATCTTCGGCACATAAACAGTATTGTTCTTAAGGGGTCATAAAAGTCTTAAAAATGTGCAAAGAAGGTGATCTTTAATGTAATTTTTTAACTACTCAACATATAAGTATATTTTTTATATGTAATTTTATAAAATTTATTTATTATGTAACAAATTTTAAAATTTATGAAACTTCAGCCAAAACTAAAATAAATGATAAAAAACATAAAACTATTTGAACACATTGGGATTAGGCTTGCGTGCCAAATTTTGAGGTCAAAATTGAAGAAATGAGCAAGAAAATGACTTTATATTGTACAAATATGTACAAACAAAGACTTGTACCTAAATTCTGAGCTCAATTTTAATTAGAATTAAAGCTTTTTTCGTTAAGAGCTTTTTTCTAAAAAAAAATTAATAAAAATTTAAGAAAAAACTCTGAAAATAATTACTTATTAAAAGTGAGATTAGAAATTAGGTATAAGTCTTTGTTTGTACATATTTGTACAATATAAAATCATTTTCTTTGTCATTTCTTCAATTTTGACCTCAAAATTTCGCGCGCAAGCCTAATCCCAATGTGTTCCAATAGTCTTATGTTTGTTATCATTTATTTTAGTTTTGGCTGAAGGTTCATAAATTTTAAAATTTGTTATATAATAAGTAAATCTTATAGAATTGCACATAAAAAAATTATACTTTTATATTGAGTAGTTAAAAATTGCATGAAAGATCAAACTATGTTTTGTAGTACCTTCTTTGCACATTTTTAAGACTATGACCCCTTAAATCTAGTTCCGTACTTTTAATTGTTGGCGTAGCAATCTTTATGTTTGTTAAAACTAATGGCATACTAATGCAAAGTAGAAACCCCAATGTATAATGAATCTGTCGTATTTGCAGTTTTAAAGGCAATAATAAGGTCAGCAAGATACAAACAAACGCGGGTTTATGGTCTTCAAAAACATGTGCAGGAACCTTTTGCATTGGTAGTGGCAGTTTGTCAATTTGTTCATTCGGTTGCTCTTGTAAATTAGACACTGGTCTCTTTATTACAAGCCTTACTCCCGCCACTAATCTGTACATTCGTTCTGAAAGAAGCTTTCTACATTGCACACCTTTGGAGCCGGGAAATCTTGACGTGTTTTTTGCAACTTTTCAAGGCTTCTAAAATAGCGTCGGACTGAGTGATTGGCACATTAAACTTTCAGTACTCTGCCACCAAACGACACATGTTCTTGAATGTTGCTCGAGAAGTTCTTAAATAATTAAAAAGCCTACATGTGCAGTTACTTAAGTACTAGAATGAAATTCTCGTCGAAACGCAAGGGTATTATAATAACATTAACTGCCACCTATAACCACTTCCGCACAAGAATTATAACTTCAGAACAAATATAGACTAACCCAGCATTCAGTTACAATTTGAATCTTCAACTCTAAAAATTGGCCACTATAATTACATTTTTTTTCCGCAAATTAAATAAATAATCTTTATAGTTTGCTACATTTATTTGCAGTTTGAAGAATAATTATGTAAAATTGAACGAGTCACATCCTGTAGCATCCTTTCCGTGATCTTTGGCAATGCTTTGAAAATCTCACCTTAAATTACACAAGATTCTTGTAATTACATAACTATCAATAACTATAATATTTGAAAAAACCTGATATATCCAGAACATTTGGCAATGATAAACATGAAATAACTCCAAATTGCACTGATAATTAAAGGAATTTAATTGTAAATTAATACCATTTAGCTCTTTAAGCAAAAAAAGTAACACTGTGAACCACTTTCTTAGTAAACAAATATAATAAACATTAAAAAAATCACATTGTGGTATATTTTTTATAACGCCATTCCAAATCGATTTACAAAGAAAAAATTAATAATCTTTAACATTTCAAATAAGTTTTTTCGTGATATTGCTGATTTGGCAACAGTAATTTAAATGACTAAAAATTAACTTCCAATGCTACTTTAATGGGTCGTTCGTCGACATGACAAGATGACAGATGTCCGTATGGACGTACAAACAGAACAAAAAGTATGAAGTTAGGTCCCTGCTGTCCTATCTTTCGATGACAAAAATGATTCTTAAGATCTGATGGATAGAACAGATTTCGTCACCGAAGTAAGGACAGACAGACGGGACACTTTGGGAAGACTACCATGTCAATACCTTCTTTTCTATTAAAAAAATATTTCGAATTTAAAAAAAGATTATAAAATAATCTAAAAATAACGTCAGGGCTTCATCCTCATTGACCATACATCCCAGGACCTCTCCCTAAACATTTTTAAATAAACGTTTATATTTCTCCCTTCAATAAACCCACAGACTACGGCCGTCATTTTAGAAATGGTAAACCAAAGGTCACCAAGTGATTCGATTGAATAACTTGTCAAATATTCAGCCAAATGTAACAAAAACTAAGATTTAGGGTTTATGAGGATTCTTAATATTTCTAAATTATAAAATTGGGTGCTGCCATTGGAAATTTTAAAGTTAATAGCATTTTTAATATGAAGACGGCTCCTTATGCAATTTTTTTGTCCTGCAATTAACTCATGATGTTATATAAACACAAAGTCAAAAAGGTTCTATAGGATGACTAACGTTCGAAATAATCACTAGTGGGAACTTTTTCCCCAGCTGTACATATCAAATTAGCTAAAAGTATCCAAGCGCCAATAGCCCTCGTATAGCTCTAGTGCGACGATAATTTAAACCAAATCTAATCTAAAAGTATCCAACCTATACTACAACTAAAGTAGTCAAGTTTAAAAGTCGCGTGAAATTCTTTGACTGGATTTATAATGAGCTCCGCCCACTTTTCCATGTGGTTTAGGTTTGCAGTTTGAACGATTTAGATATTGGCGTTTTTTTTCCTTCTACGATTTGGCGACATTTATTTTTGTGTGTCATCAAATTTTAAAATCATAGATTCTCGTTTGTTATGAACGTTTTTGTCATAAAAAGTACTTGAAATGTAGAAGCATCATTTAAATTCTGTATTAACATACAAAGATAATGCATGAGTGAATTATTTAAATTAATAATAAATCTTTTTAATCAATTAAGCCAAGTTGTCCTACAGATGTCGCCACGATTCTCAAAATGAAGCTTTTAAAAAAAATTAATAATTAAAAAACTGATTGATATTGTTCCTTCAAATCTTTTTTAAATTGTCTTTCATCCCTCTTTGCGTATCTGGTGCAAACAGATCATACGTTTAAAAAATACTTTTCAAGAAACTATGATTTGAAAAATAAAGCATTACGTGTATAGGACTGACAGTCCCTCTTAAAGTTTGAAGCCGAAGTAGGCAGGGTTGCCAGCTCAAGGCGTTTGGTGAGAAGAGGAGATTGTTGGTCAAGTTCGATTGTAAATAATGTATCTCAATCGAACTAAACATCAGTTAACGGCGATAGAGAACTGTTGTTGATTGCTGGTAGCTGTTAGCGATAACACGTGTATTTATTTGTTATCTTGACTAGATCATTAATCAATATGAGATTATCCCTATGCGATTTCGATCTACCCTTCAATTGATAATCTGTACCTGAACCTTAAAGAAATATGCTCCCATAAAAGCAATGAAGCGCCAATCATAGTAACTCTTGCCCTAAAACTTCCTTACCTTTTTTCGAAGTGGACTGTTCCACAATCAAAACATTTGGGATGCCAAGTTGTAGCAGCCAAACTATAAAATGGTTTTGAAAATGAGAACTATCACAAAGCTCTAAGGCGACGAAAAATACAATCCATACATGTTTGTATTTTTTCTTATGAATAACTAAAATTTTTATGCGAATTCATTAACGTTTAATGTTTGCAATCTGAAACATCAATAACATTTTTACTCGTTAATTTAAGGAATGGATAATTCAAAAGAAGGTATCCTTGTAGAGGGTAGAACGTAGAGGTAGGAACATATATATTCCGGCTTGTGTGCTTGTTTAGAGACCCACTTATATAAGACTTCATCAATTAAGACAGACCCAGAAATTTTTTTACTGTCACAGGGAGAGGAAAATACACCCAATTCGAAGGCGGGAATCGAACCCTCACCCGTTAAGTGAGTATCCTGAGGAGAAAATTAGTTAAAACTTTATATATACATGATTGAAAGGTTAATCTGTTGATCTGGTTTATTTTCAAAAACTCATTCAAAATAACAGTTGCTTTTGTGTTATACCTTCGATAGTATAAAAGGTTTCATGAAGGAAAGGGCAAAAGTTTCGAGCTAAGCAATTTTTAGCCACCTTTTGAAAACCATTATAAGTTTGCTCTAAAAGTTTAAAACATTTTTTACAAAAATATCAGTTAAAACCTCCTCAAACTTATACATCTCTTGTTTATTCCTCAAGTTCTGTTTAGTTACAAAAAAGAAAAAGAAATTTAGTTCTGTCTATTGTATTTTTTTTGCTGTTGTTAACTGTTTGACAAAAACACAGCACTAAGTGATTATTAATGAAAGTTCGAAACCTACTATAAAACTATTCCTATACTTATATTTTTAAGAACAAATTTTTGGTAAATTGAAAACATTATTTTAATTTAGGCCGGAAAGAAATACTTTGGATACAAATAATAAAATTAAATATAATCTATTTTATGTGAATCATACTCGTTTAAAATTAATTCGTAATGGTAACTCTTTAATGAGGTAAAAATATAACTGGAATTTTTTATCGTTTTCTTTCTATGCAGTTCTCTCATAAATTCATCATGTTTAATTAATGATGATTTTTAAATGGCTGTGAATCTAGATTTCTATATAAATTGTCTAGGAATAAAAATTTTCGATAATAGGGTAAGTTAAAAATATTATTCCAAGTAAATATTTGTTTAATTATTTTCCTTGCAAAAAATGCCGATGATTTTTGTCGTACGCTTATTTAAATTACAGAATTGCTTTCAAATTTTAAACTAAATTATCTATACAATGTAAACTTTGTTATACCGTATCTAGTATCCATGGTCTAAAAGGGTTAATGGTAAGGTTTTTAGTATTTTACCACTAAATGTATGCATAAAGGCGACTTTTTTTAAAATTAAATTTCTAGTTTCCAATATACCATTTCGAAAAATTCTGTAACGTTTTAACTTATGATTTTATCTATTGTCAGGGATTAAGGTTGATCAATTCCATTACTCAGAAAATATTTTAGGAACACATAACAAATATAAATGCTAAAAATCCTCATGTTGGTTGGTAGACATATATTTTCAGGCTTATGTGCTTGGTCAGAGACCCGCTTATAAACCTTCGTCAAATAAGGCAGACAAAGCACACACGTGGCAGATGCTGTCATCTATCGCGCGCCACCTCCACAATTTAGACATGTCCCTGAAGGGGAGAGAAATAGTCTCCAGGGACCTGTACCCGTGGGAAACTGTGCAATGACCGCCCACGGGACTTTTGAATCCAACAGATTTAACGAGCACGTACTCCGCATATACTCGAGAAACACAAACATCCATGCCTTATCGGGATTTGAACCCGAACCCAGAGGCTCCAAATGCTAGCTCCCTAACGATTGCGCCGCCGAGTCGGCAAAAAAATCCTCATGTTACAGCAACTATCCTTTAGTTTATGGGCTAGAATATTACTTTATATGTTTCATTTGTTTAAGTTTCGATTAATCACTTCAAAAAATGATTTTCCCCCCAATTCCATTAATGTAAATGATAAGTTTCTCATAAAATACGAAGCACGAATCAATTTATTAAATGGACATGCAATTTAATGTTATAAATATATATCGGTTACGTGCTTGAGTTCTTAAATACATTTTGAGAAATCCCTATGGAAAACGCGTCTGTAGTTCTAAATTAAAAAACGAGATGATAAATGTTTTTTTTTTTTTTTACGAATATAAATTGATATTGAAAGCTTTAGTATAAATTTAACGAATAGAAGTATTGGTATGTATTACACTTTTGCAGAATTTCTTAAATACGATGCATGCATTCTAATTAATGAACACATGAACCATGTGTTTATTAAAAAAAAAAAACGTTCGTTCTTAAACTTCGGTAAAACTCGTTACTGCAGCTTTATGGAGTAATTCTAAACAAAAGTTATTAAATAATTCACAAAAAGAAGGTTTCTCAATAAAATTGTATGACTAATAATTTCGGTGTAAGGCTGAGGAGCCGAGTCCGTTAGGCACTCGCTTAGCATGCGAAAGGTCCCAGGTTCGGGTCCAGGCATCGCCAAAAATAGCTGCCGACCTATAAACGGTCCATGCAGCCAAAAATGTCCGACGAATACCCCGTGTAAGAGAGTGCACGTTAAATATCATTCAAAGTCCTAACGTTGCGTACGATGTCGCCCTTAACGGTTGCGTTGGTTGCCTATTCAGGTGTATCAGATCGTCATTTAACTGTGGTTTTAAAATACGACGCCCGTCGCCAATAGTCCTTGTGTGACAATACTTCAAACCAATATAACTTTTCGATGTTATTCGATAATATATTCGAATAATGTGGGGATGGAGTGCCCGTTAAATATCCTTCCAAGTTCTGACCCAACGCTACGTACTATGTCGCTCTTAAAAGTTGCGTTGTGTGCCTACTCAGTTGTCGGCTCATCACTTGACTGTGGTTCTAAATTAAGGCATCCGACACCAATATCCCTAGTGCTCTAGTAGCTCTAGTTCTTCGATAATTCAAACTAACCCCAACCTTAAGAGGTGGCTGGTAACATCATTACTTTTTTTTTTTTTTTGTATTTTTGGGTATACTTCCTAGCCATTATTTTGTTTGTAAATGCATTGGATACTTTTTAATTCACAAAAAGAGTATTTTTTATGTAAGTCTATATTTAAAAAATCGTTATTTGTTACATGCTTTAATCTCAAGTTGAATTTGATCCTGACTGCTTGTCGAGCAAAAAAAAATATATATATATATATGGGAAGTAATTTCGTTGGAAATTTGAAAGTGTGCGAATCATAAAAAGTCACGTAATCTGGTGGGGGAAGGATTGTCAAACGTGATTAAATTCACTTCTCCTATGGAATAATAATCCTCAAAAATGAAAGTTTTATTATTGAGAATGTGGAACTTCTTAGAAGGATTTCTCTTTGATAGTATGTATATTCTTTTTTTATGTATCATCCATTTAGAATTTAATCTCTTTACGTCATATATTTCTTAGTACAGCAACCCCTCGTTATATCGCGCTTCCTTGACGACAAGAGAAAAATCGCGATATTTCCAAATGCGCGATATAACGAGCTACTTGATGAATATTATGCTTTCTAAACTCAGTATCTCAGTGACTCATAATAGACCAAGGCATTAGTTATCATTTCAACATTTCAAGACCAGGAAAAATATAGTGCAGTACAGCAAATATACCTGGTGATTGTCGACACTGACGAACCCCCGATTTATAAGTTCTCAATTTTGTGTGTTTGGTCCTCATTTCATGTACCCATTGAAGGGATGATAGGGTAAGTGAACCTCACCTAGATCTGGATTCGTACCCACGAAACTGTTGTTTTGCTCTATCCCTTAGCCTAAGTCTCGTAATCATTATCAGGATTTTCGATGTATCACAAGAAGCATTCTTACATGTCATAAATATGTCCGTAATAACAATTGCGGAAATGTACGTCTTACTAACAAGCAATCACATGGACATAATTTATTACATTAATAACATGGCGAACCAACTCTCGATGCATTGATGTCCAAAAGCCGTTTACAGTGTTGGGCAAGCAAATAATCAATTGTAAAAGTAATTGCAATTAAATTAATCGCAATTGAACTTTTAATTGCACCTTGTAATTAAAAGTTTATAATTACAATTAACTTTTTTAGTTGTTTTAGGAAGCAATTAAAACTAACAATTACTTTATATTAAAAGGGAATGTGTTGGTTGGTTGGTAGGTCGGGTTGTCGGTGTTGGTCGGTCTGTTGGGTTGTCGGTTTTATTCAGTCGGTCGGGGTCGGTCGGGTTGTCGATGTTGGTTGGTAGGTCGGGTTGTCTGTCTTGGTCGGTCGGGTTGTCTGTCTTGGTCGGTCGGGTTGTCTGTCTTGGTCGGTCGGGTTGTCTGTCTTAGTCGGTCAGTCGGTCGAAATGTCGGTCTTGGTCGTCACCAAGATCAAAATTATTCGATCTGCAATTAAAAATAATTGTTAATTGCAGTTTTTCCACAGCTACAATTAATTAATTGTTAATTGCAGTTTTCCACAATTACAATAGATTAATTGTTAATTGCAGTAGTAACAACTAATAATTAATTAATTGTTAATAATTCATTGTTTTTGCTTTTAAAATTTTCCCAAAACTGGTCGTTTAGAATTATCTTGCATCAGTAGGTCCCTATGTAATTATTACTGCAGTACAAAATAAAAGAAATACTTTAACATAAACTAAACCACAAAAAACAATTAATAAAAGACAAATAGTAATAATTTAAATCTTTCTATGACAAATGGTTTGCTCATTGATGTATTGTTAGCATTGTATCTGGTCAAAGAAAGATTACCTGAAAAAACCATTGTTCTTTCCGAATCAGTGCTTATTGACAAAAAGGACGATATCAGATATCTGAATTAGATAAGTATTGTTCTTTGATATGTTCGATTACGGATATACTTCTTTGCCTGCTGTTAGATTACATCAGTTACAAAGATATTTCGATTGTAACCGCTAACTATTCATAGTTTCAGTACATTTTTAGCTTTAAGAACTGAGATGAACAAGGAAATATTTCATTGATAACGAATTTAATTTTAATTTAATTAACATAGCATAGTATTTCTTCATTTTACTTTATTGAAATAATATTATGCAAATGATAATATAGAATAGTTACGCCCTTAAATACGTTCAATAGGGTAGACTAACCAGTGAATGAACGCTTAAGCACAATTTGTTTTAAGAAAATTCATACATTTTAAGAAAATATAGCTTGTGGGTTTATGACAATGTGAACACATCTGTCATTATATGTAAATTCTACAAAAAAAGGAGGTGATTGTATTGCTTTGGGTCTTTTGGGAGTCCAAATAAAAAGTGGTACAAAAGCCAAGTGAATGAACAGTACTTTTTCCAGTGAATGAACACAAAAATGTCCAGTCAATAAACATGTTGGATTTTTATTGATGACCAGGACAACCAATCAGATGTCAGATAGCCTCCTACTAGATGAGAAGAAGTCAGTTTTGCCAATCCTTTAAGTGGAATGATTTTTAATCCTTCATTTTTAAATATATTGACCAACTGTTCATTCGCTGGGGCCTGTTCATTCACTGGTCAGTCTACACTATCTAAAAAAATCTGAAATATAGCACAGCAACGTATCCAATTATGTGACAAATATAACAAAAATACTAACTTTTATTTTTGCAAATTGCAGAAAAATTAAGTATCTGCTGAGAAAAAACCCACTGGGACGCTTTTTATCAAGTGCTTCTTCATTGTTTGCAATTGGATAAATTTCTAGTTATCTGAATTCAGAGAATTAAGGTATATTGTCTTAAATGAGATTGACTAACTCATCGGAACATATGCTTCGCACCTACACTCTCAAAAATGAATGCTCAAAAATGGGAAATTTTCCTTATTTTTGACGATTCCGTTACTGGCAAATGCTTGGAGTTTTTCTTTCCTCAAAGTGAGGAAATTTGAATCGTCATTTTTATGACGATTTGAATGTCGTCTAATCTTAAGAAATATTTCGTTATTTTTGAGCATGTGAGTACAACAATGAGATTCAGTTTCCTCAAAATCAAGATACAGAATCGTCAAATCAAGATCGTAAAAGTGAGGATTCGCGTTTACTCTAAAGTCGCGTGATAGTTTGACGAAACAATAATCAAAATTAACGAAATGAGGCTTAAAGATTCATGAATCGTCAAAAATTAAAGTGTTATTGCTGAGAGTGCACATAGACCTAATTCAAGACAGTGAAAAGTACACAGCAGTCCCTGACACACTATAGGGTGCCTCGCTCCTAATTCGAGTTCAGTTTAGATCAAAAAGTCATATCAATTCACCAGTTATATCACTTTTTCATCTAAAAAGAACCCCAAACTTTTTATCTTAACTACCCGTTATTGGGCCAAGGCCAGCTGGGCCCCTATCAGCTTTTGTGACAAAAGGCTCTGAAGAATATGTCCGGGTTAGGTGGTCAACCTCACGTTTTACCCCCAGTGTTGAGTTCCCAACATGCTTGGTCCTCATTTTATCGACCCATTTAAGGGATGAAGGAATGAGTCAGTCTAGCACAATCCGGGACTCGATCTCCGGACCTGTAGCATGGTAATGCGAAGCACTAACATTAATCTACTGTACCTCTTTTATTTCTTACATTTTAATGAATTCAAGGGTATTTCGACAACCAATTATTTTTGTCCTAATTCTTTTTCAGCTAATTTATAAATAAAAACAAATAAAAAAATACTTCTATTAAACGAAACCCGAAATAAAATAAATAAATAAAAATGAAAACAAGTATTCCTTTAAATATTTATCATCCACCCAATCATGATCGATAAGAAATCTTTTTAAATCTAAGATTGCATCCTTATCTAAACATTTATTCCGTCAATAAAAGGGAAGAATTCCAGAGTTACAAATTGCTTTTCCCAGAAGATAAGTTGCGAAATGTTATCTTTTAAGTATTTAAATGATGGTCTTGAGAAAGCCTTTTTTACTTTTAGTTCGTTACATCAGTTAAAAAGGGCAAAGCATTACCCTAAGTACCTTTTAAGGATTAATGATTTGTAGTGCGCGTCCTGTCTCTTTCTTAAGATTTATGGCTTTTAAGCTCTTTAAATGTCAACTTGTTTTACCTGGAAATTTTCGAGAAAGTCGTATATTTTGATTCAAGTTTATCTAGTATTTGTTTATATTATTCAATGCTTTTGCAATAACCTCTTAAAATTAATCAGTGTCACCGATTTTCTTTTCTTTTTGAAGGTTTTTTCATTCTTATTTATCCTTAAAATTAAAGAAGCTGCAAATGTAATAGATTTAAAAAAGACTTACATTTGAAATCAAAATTACATTTTTTATAAAGTGATACATAAAAATTTAATTAAATACGCTTTTTATTTCCATACTTTACTATATAACAACTTAAAATATTGTGTTTCTTTTAAAATGTGGTTCAGATAAAATATTTCAGCAAAATTATTTTTTAAAAGTTTACCTAAGACTCTCAGTAATATAGTTTAAACACTTCTGAATTGAAAAATATAATATTTTTTGCAGTTAAACACTTAAGCATAAAACTATTTCTTAAACTTATGAAATTAAAAAGAAAAATAGATGTTTTTATGTTTTTTAGAACTTATAAATAAAGTTTCAAATTTGAATTATGTTTTATATTCATTAATTATTTATTTTCAAAAGTAAAACCATTATTACATGGTAAAAAAAATTGTCAGAAAATAATCTATGAATTTAATTTTTTTATAATTGCTGCACATAAATTGATTCTTTTAAACCTTATTATTCTAATTACGTGGCTGAGAAGGTTTTTGAAATACTATATCTAATAAATTACAAAATCGGTAAAAGTTTGTACAATTTGAAAACACAAAATAATAATTTACTTTTATTTAAATGACTGCACATAACCAACTAAGACATAAACACTTTACGAGTTCTTATCTTTATTTCTGATAATAAATAACTAAAACTCCGCCCCGCTCTTCACATAAGAATCTAGGACGCCAATAACCTTTTATTAGATACAATACTGACCATTACTCTCAAGGTATGCCCATTACTTCCACGATACCTTATTGTTATCTTTTATAACGAGGGAATGGCAGTAGGACACGTATTTATATTGGGGCAATCGTCTTCTTGTTCAGCTGGGATGACAAAATCGGAACTAACTTGTTGCTGTGGGGAGCCTAGTGGTTAAGATCTCTGGATCAGAAGGTCCCGGGATCGAGTCCCGGTACCACTGAAGACCCACCGAGTATATGCGGAGAACGTGCTCGCTAAATCTGCTGGGTCCGAAAGTCCTGTGGGCGATCATTGCGCAGTTTCCAACGGCTACAGGTTCCTGGAGACTATTTCCCTCCCCTTCAGGGACATGTCTAAATTGTGGAGGAGGAGCGTGATAGATGGTAGCATCTGTCACGTATATATGTGTGTGTGTTGTGACTGTCTTACTTGACGAAGGTTTATAAGCGGCTCTCTGAGCAAGCACACATGCCTGAAAATATATGTATATCAACCAACCAAATAGCTGGGATGACAAAATCGGAGCTAGCATGTTGCTGTGGGGAGCCTAGTGGTTAAGATCTCGGTCTCGGGATCAGAAGGTCTCTGGATCGAGTCCCAGTACCACTGAAGACCCACCGAGTATATGCGGAGTACGTGCTCGTTAAATCTGTGGGTCCTGTCTCATTTATCCTGTGGGTGGTTATTTCGCAGTTTCCCAAGGGTACAGGTCCCTGGAGACTATTTCCCTTTCCTTCAGGGACGTGTCTAAGTCGTGGAGGTGGCAGATAGATGGCAGCATCTTTCACGTATGTGTGTGTTGTGTATGTCTTACTTGATGAAGGTTTATAAGCGGGTCTCTGACCAAGCACACAAGACTAAAAGCATGTCTACCAACCAATCGGAACTAACATTGAATTGGTCGTTTGGTTAAATTAACATCGTACTAGAGCTAAACGAGGGTTATTAATGAAGGACTTCTTGATTTAGAACCGAGTTCAAGTAACGCATTCTTTGGAGAAGGCCTCTTCAATCAAATATTGACGTGGTCTAAGAAGTCCGATCTAACCAATCGCAAAAACCAAAATTAATGTAAAAACATAATTAACTATTGCATAAATCAAAGGATATCCAACTTTTTCTTATTTTTGCCATATGGGCTCTAAAAACAATTTCGTCTACTACGTTTCATTTAATGCACCGTGGACATAAGGGGCAAGACTGAAGTATAAACAGATAAAGTGATAAAGGATGTTTAGAACAGGGTAGGCTTGTGTGCTTGATCAGAGACCCGCTTATGAACCTTCGTCAAGTAAGACAGACACAGAAAGAATTTTTACTGTCACAGAGAGAGAAATTACACCCAGGGCAAAGGCGGGAATCGAATCCGCACCCGGTACAGTACGCAGACTGTTAGCGGAGGCAACTATCTTAACCACTCGGTTATCCGGGCGCCGGGTGTTTATTAACTGCCTTCAAAAATACTCAAAAGAGTTATTATTTTAGTCAATAGTCGACTTTACTGATTGTTATTTTTTAACTGTGTCTAAACACAAACAAGGGTATAGATATTTACCCCAGGTAAACACTTCAATTCTTAGCTGGTCAGTGACATTGTAGCCTACCATCTCGTCACATAAGTTACCCACATGTGCTATCTCACTTTGCAAGCACATTTGGGAACTTAAGTTTCGATATAAGTAAATTTTTCATTATCTGAATAAAATTGAATTTGCTTCAAGAAATTCCCTCCGCCTTGGAAAAAAATCCCTTAAGGAGTAAAATTGCTGCTTTCAGAACGATTTTACAAGAATAAAAATAGTAGGATTAAATTTTTCCCCGGTGTTTAGCTTAAAAGTAATGAAGTTGGTATTTTTCTAGGGTTTTAAAAAGACGTGGTTTCTTTATATACGAGTCCTTGTAAAGAGTGAGTAATAAAATATTTTCAGTCTATGGCATTGATTTGTTCAAAATGTTGTTACAGTTTCGTAAAGCCAACGTATTATTCTAACCAAAGAGTACTTAAATAGTTAAGATATATTATGAAAACGGAGTACTGTTACTGCTTATTTCTGATCATTTCCTGAAGTACTTAGCATTAGAAATAGCCATGCATCTGGAAGAAGTCCATAAGTTCTCATTACCTCTTAAAGTACTTGGAAAAGTTAACTTTATTTAGGAAAAAGCTATTAACATGGTTCAACACTCAAGTTTTATAATTTTAGTTGCTTGTTTCTGGGGAAATGCTGTGCATAAATTTACGCCAGGCTTTCTTGGTTAAACAGTTTGAAATCTTAAGTATGTAAATTGTGTTTGGATATTTAGAAAAATATTTCCAGCTTAAGTTAATTTAATCAACACATCGATTGCATAAAAGATATTCAGACTAAAAATATTATTACCATTGGGGAGCCTAAATATATTTTTAACAAATTTCAGTAAATACTTCGTTTCATTTATATGAATTTTTTTGTATTTTATAGGAACATTTTACCGATGCACAGTGTGTCAGAATCATGAATTAGCTGGCAAAAAATGAAAACATGAAATTAAGCATTCAGCCGCAAATCAGCTTACTAAATTAAAAAAAGATGGATACTAAACCCTCAGTTATGATAGCAATAAATTAAACTGTTTTTCTAAAGTTTATGTAAATTAAAATTATATTAACATTTTAAATGACGGTGATTTTTGCACGAACTTGCAGTGCATACATAAAAAAAATATTTAACCCATTTTTACGCCCATTTTGATTTATTCATTTTTATATAGCTCCCAAAATTTAAAAAAAAAACATTTAAAAAGCATTTTATTTGAAATCTGGCATACTATTTGGCAGCTTGTATATGAAGAATATTCATAAAGGGTTTCCCACCAACCAGCCCCTTACTCCACCAACGTCTTGTGTTGAAGTATCTTGTAGTACTTTGCCGCTGGAAGACATCTCCATAGTATCTGGCATACTATTTGGCAGCTTGTATATGAAAATATTCATAAAAGGTTTCCCGCCACCATCCCCTTACACCACCAAAGTCTTGTGGTGAAGTATCTTGTAGTACTTTGCCGCTGGAAGACATCTCCATAGTACCTGGCATACTATTTGGCAGCTTGTATATGAAGAATATTCATAAAAGGTTTCCCGCCACCATCCCCTTACACCACCAAAGTCTTGTGGTGAAGTATCTTGTAGTACTTTGCCGCTGGAAGACATCTCCATAGTATCTGGCATACTATTTGGCAGCTTGTATATGAAGAATATTCATAAAAGGTTTCCCGCCACCATCCCCTTACACCACCAAAGTCTTGTGCTGAAGTATCTTGCAGTACTTTGCCGCTGGAAGACATCTCCATAGTATCTGGCATACTATTTGGCAGCTTGTGTATGAAGAATATTCATAAAAGGTTTCCCACCAACCGGCCCCCTACTCCACCAAAGTCTTGTGGTGAAGTATCTTGTAGTACTTTGCCGCTGGAAGACATCTCCATAGTATCTGGCATACTATTTGGCAGCTTGTATATGAAGAATATTCATAAAAGGTTTCCCGCCACCATCCCCTTACACCACCAAAGTCTTGTGGTGAAGTATCTTGTAGTACTTTGCCACTGGAAGACATCTCCATAGTATCTTGCATACTATTTGGCGGCTTGTATATGAAGAATATTCATAAAAGGTTTCCCGCCACCATCCCCTTACACCACCAAAGTCTTGTGTTGAAGTATCTTGCAGTACTTTGCCGCTGGAAGACATCTCCATAGTATCTGGCATACTATTTGTCAGCTTGTATATGAAGAAAATTCATATAAGGTTTCCCGCCACCATCCCCTTACACCACCAAAGTCTTGTGGTGAAGTATCTTGTAGTACTTTGCCGCTGGAAGACATCTCCATAGTACCTGGCATACTATTTGGCAGCTTGTATATGAAGAATATTCATAAAAGGTTTCCCACCAACCAGCCCCTTACACCACCAAAGTCTTGTGTTGAAGTATCTTGCAGTACTTTGCCGCTGGAAGATATCTCCGTAGTATCTTGCATACTATTTGGCAGCTTGTATATGAAGAATATTCATAAAAGGTTTCCCGCCACCATCCCCTTACACCACCAAAGTCTTGTGGTGAAGTATCTTGTAGTACTTTGCCGCTGGAAGACATCTCCATAGTATCTGGCATATTTGGCAGCTTGTATATGAAGAATATTCATAAAAGGTTTCCCGCCACCATCCCCTTACACCACCAAAGTCTTGTGGTGAAGTATCTTGCAGTACTTTGCCGCTGGAAGACATCTCCATAGTATCTGGCATACTATTTGTCAGCTTGTATATGAAGAAAATTCATAAAAGGTTTCCCGCCACCATCCCCTTACACCACCAAAGTCTTGTGGTGAAGTATCTTGTAGTACTTTGCCGCTGGAAGACATCTCCATAGTACCTGGCATACTATTTGGCAGCTTGTATATGAAGAATATTCATAAAAGGTTTCCCACCAACCAGCCCCCCCAAGTCAAAATTTTTGCTAGTACTAGCATAAAAATTATGCTTTTTTTTTGCTATGTTTGCTATGTTTATGCTATGTTTTTGCTACAGTATGCTTCCTTATGCTACTTAGCATATCATGCTTATAAAAGTAGCATACAGAAAATAGCATTTCATGCTATGAAACTAGCATATGATACTAAATAGCATTGCATGCTTCTCAAAAGCATGCTATGGTTGTTACCATGACAAGCTATTTTTTGCTTTTTTCTGCTAACTAGCATAAAGTGCTTACAACTACCATACAGATAAAAAGCATGTTATGCTATAAAACTATCAGATAATGCTAAATAGCACTGCAAGCTTCTCAAAAGCATACTGAGGTGGTTACCTTGACAAGCTATTTTTGCTTTTTTATGCTATTTAGCATAAAATGCTATACAACTACCATACAGAAAAAGCATCTTATGCTATGAAACTAGCATATGATGCTAAATAACTTTGCATAATTCTCAAAAGCGTGCTGTGGTAATTACCACGATAAGCTATTTTTTGCATTTTTTTATATAAAGTAACGGGGATTCAAGCTTAGTAGCAATGTTTTTCGAAATTTGCTCGACCGATCATTGATCGGAATTAATGAAAACTCACCGGTGATATCGCATCCGTAATTCGAAGGTTCAACAGACATCGGCAATTGGTGAACAAAATTCTATTGCTAATAGTCATCGATTTGATAACGGTCAAAGGTGAGAATTGGATCTGCGTAACTTTCATCGGAAAATTATGGCGAATCGATATCGCAATCTTCAAAAAACTGAAAAAATTGAAACTACAAATCGCGTCAAATAATTTCGAAAACTATATTTCCGAAAAAAAATTCCAGTTCACACTGGTAATCCACATTCTAAATGGCGGGCAAAGCTAAATATTTTAACTGCGTGATAAATGATTCATTTTAGTTACTTCAAAAATAATTTTTAAATTTTTCAGGCAAGGTTAATTTTTGAAAAATAGATTAAAAAAATAGATTTTTGAATAAGTATTATAAATCATAAAACATTTTTTTAAATAAAATAGATTTTTGAATAAATATTATAAATCATAAAAACAATTTTAAAACGTAAGTTACTAAATGTTACTTTTAAATTTGATGTATTTCTCTATTTGAGTTAATAAATAAAGTAATATCTTAAAAATATCCATCTTAAATAAAGTAATATCTAAAAAGAATTTGAAACCTGCAAAAAAATACAACGCAAAATTAAAATTTCTTCATCAAAAACAAAATAAAATCCTTTAACATCCTTTTTACCACTTAAATTACACGCTTCCACTGCATGAGCCCCCGTGGCTGAGATGTCTAACGCCCTTCTTCGTGGACCAGAAGATCGTGAGATCTGTCCTGCGCCTGCCGTTCAAGTATCAGCTATATATACCAATAATAATATTATTCTGACTAATGGTGGCGCCATCTCACTTCAAAGTTGTGTACCAAACATCACATGCTAGCAAAATAGCATCGCATGCTATTTCTGTTGCTTATTTAGCATAATTTTTTAGCATGTGATGCTATAAAGTTATGCTAAATAAGCAACAGAAAATATCATGTGATGCTATTTTTTTTATGCTAATAAGCATAAATTGTGTTCGAATTTTAATCATTTCATGCTAGTTTTTCATGCTAAACTAGCAAACATTTTAAGCATCTCAGGCTAGTTTCCTGTGATAGCAGTAGCATCTCTTGCTTATTTAGCATAATTTTTTTAGCATGTGATGATATAAAGTTATGCTAAATAAGCAACAGTTGATAGCATGTGTTACTTTTTTGTTTATGCTAACAAGCATAAAATGTGTTCGAATTTTGGCCATCTCATGCTAGTGCTTCATGCTAAACTAGCAAATATTTTGAAGCATATCATGCTAGTTTCCTATGCTAGCAGTAGCATCTTTTATGCTAGTTAGCAAAGCAAAAATAGCATAAATTTAAACCTGGGGGCCTTACACCACCAAAGTCTTGTGTTGAAGTATCTTGCAGTACTTTGCCGCTGGAAGACATCTCCATAGTATCTGGCATACTATTTGGCAGCTTGTATATGAAGAATATTCATAAAAGGTTTCCCGCCACCATCCCCTTACACCACCAAAGTCTTGTGGTGAAGTATCTTGCAGTACTTTGCCGCTGGAAGACATCTCCATAGTATCTGGCATACTATTTGTCAGCTTGTATATGAAGAAAATTCATAAAAGGTTTCCCGCCACCATCCCCTTACACCACCAAATTCTTGTGGTGAAGTATCTTGTAGTACTTTGCCGCTGGAAGACATCTCCATAGTACCTGGCATACTATTTGGTAGCTTGTATATGAAGAATATTCATAAAAGGTTTCCCACCAACCAGCCCCTTACACCACCAAAGTCTTGTGTTGAAGTATCTTGCAGTACTTTGCCGCTGGAAGACATCTCCATAGTATCTTGCATACTATTTGGCAGCTTGTATATGAAGAATATTCATAAAAGGTTTCCCGCCACCATCCCCTTACACCACCAAAGTCTTGTGGTGAAGTATCTTGTAGTACTTTGCCGCTGGAAGACATCTCCATAGTATCTGGCATACTATTTGGCAGCTTGTATATGAAGAATATTCATAAAAGGTTTCCCGCCACCATCCCCTTACACCACCAAAGTCTTGTGGTGAAGTATCTTGCAGTACTTTGCCGCTGGAAGACATCTCCATAGTATCTGGCATACTATTTGTCAGCTTGTATTAAAGAAAATTCATAAAAGGTTTCCCGCCACCATCCCCTTACACCACCAAAGTCTTGTGGTGAAGTATCTTGTAGTACTTTGCCGCTGGAAGACATCTCCATAGTACCTGGCATACTATTTGGCAGCTTGTATATGAAGAATATTCATAAAAGGTTTCCCACCAACCAGCCCCTTACACCACCAAAGTCTTGTGTTGAAGTATCTTGCAGTACTTTGCCGCTGGAAGACATCTCCATAGTATCTGGCATACTATTTGGCAGCTTGTATATGAAGAATATTCATAAAAGGTTTCCCGCCACCATCCCCTTACACCACCAAAGTCTTGTGCTGAAGTATCTTGCAGTACTTTGCCGCTGGAAGACATCTCCATAGTATCTGGCATACTATTTGGCAGCTTGTGTATGAAGAATATTCATAAAAGGTTTCCCGCCACCATCCCCTTACACCACCAAAGTCTTGTGTTGAAGTATCTTGCAGTACTTTGCCGCTGGAAGACATCTCCATAGTATCTGGCATACTATTTGGCAGCTTGTATATGAAGAACATTCATAAAAGGTTTCCCACCAACCGGCCCCCTACTCCACCAGAGTCTTGTGGTGAAGTATCTTGTAGTACTTTGCCGCTGGAAGACATCTCCATAGTATCTGGCATACTATTTGGCAGCTTGTATATGAAGAATATTCATAAAAGGTTTCCCGCCACCATCCCCTTACACCACCAAAGTCTTGTGGTGAAGTATCTTGTAGTACTTTGCCGCTGGAAGACATCTCCATAGTACCTGGCATACTATTTGGAAGCTTGTATATGATGAATATTCATAAAAGGTTTCCCACCAACCAGCCCCTTACACCACCAAAGTCTTGTGTTGAAGTATCTTGCAGTACTTTGCCGCTGGAAGACATCTCCATAGTATCTTGCATACTATTTGGCAGCTTGTATATGAAGAATATTCATAAAAGGTTTCCCGCCACCATCCCCTTACACCACCAAAGTCTTGTGGTGAAGTATCTTGTAGTACTTTGCCGCTGGAAGACATCTCCATAGTATCTGGCATACTATTTGGCAGCTTGTGTATGAAGAATATTCATAAAAGGTTTCCCGCCACCATCCCCTTACACCACCAAAGTCTTGTGGTGAAGTATCTTGTAGTACTTTGCCTCTGGAAGACATCTCCATAGTACCTGGCATACTATTTGGCAGCTTGTATATGAAGAATATTCATAAAAGGTTTCCCACCAACCAGCCCCCTACTCCACCAAAGTCTTGTGGTGAAGTATCTTGTAGTACTTTGCCGCTGGAAGACATCTCCATAGTATCTGGCATACTATTTGGCAGCTTGTATATGAAGAATATTCATAAAAGGTTTCCCGCCACCATCCCCTTACACCACCAAAGTCTTGTGGTGAAGTATCTTGTAGTACTTTGCCGCTGGAAGACATCTCCATAGTATCTGGCATACTATTTGGCAGCTTGTATATGAAGAATATTCATAAAAGGTTTCCCGCCACCATCCCCTTAAACCACCAAAGTCTTGTGGTGAAGTATCTTGCAGTACTTTGCCGCTGGAAGACATCTCCATAGTATCTGGCATACTATTTGTCAGCTTGTATATGAAGAAAATTCATAAAAGGTTTCCCGAAACCATCCCCTTACACCACCAAAGTCTTGTGGTGAAGTATCTTGTAGTACTTTGCCTCTGGAAGACATCTCCATAGTACCTGGCATACTATTTGGCAGCTTGTATATGAAGAATATTCATAAAAGGTTTCCCACCAACCAGCCCCCTACTCCACCAAAGTCTTGTGGTGAAGTATCTTGCAGTACTTTGCCGCTGGAAGACATCTCCATAGTATCTGGCATACTATTTGTCAGCTTGTATATGAAGAAAATTCATAAAAGGTTTCCCGCCACCATCCCCTTACTCCACCAAAGTCTTGTGGTGAAGTATCTTGTAGTACTTTGCCTCTGGAAGACATCTCCATAGTATCTGGCATACTATTTGGCAGCTTGTATATGAAGAACATTCATAAAAGGTTTCCCACCAACCGGCCCCCTACTCCACCAAAGTCTTGTGGTGAAGTATCTTGTAGTACTTTGCCGCTGGAAGACATCTCCATAGTATCTGGCATACTATTTGGCAGCTTGTATATGAAGAATATTCATAAAAGGTTTCCCACCAACCAGCCCCTTACACCACCAAAGTCTTGTGTTGAAGTATCTTGCAGTACTTTGCCGCTGGAAGACATCTCCATAGTATCTGGCATACTATTTGGCAGCTTGTATATGAAGAATATTCATAAAAGGTTTCCCGCCACCATCCCCTTACACCACCAAAGTCTTGTGGTCAAGTATCTTGTAGTACTTTGCCACTGGAAGACATCTCCATAGTATCTTGCATAATATTTGGCAGCTTGTATATGAAGAATATTCATAAAAGGTTTCCCGCCACCATCCCCTTACACCACCAAAGTCTTGTGTTGAAGTATCTTTCAGTACTTTGCCGCTGGAAGACATCTCCATAGTATCTGGCATACTATTTGTCAGCTTGTATATGAAGAAAATTCATAAAAGGTTTCCCGCCACCATCCCCTTACACCACCAAAGTCTTGTGTTGAAGTATCTTTCAGTACTTTGCCGCTGGAAGACATCTCCATAGTATCTGGCATACTATTTGTCAGCTTGTATATGAAGAAAATTCATAAAAGGTTTCCCGCCACCATCCCCTTACTCCACCAAAGTCTTGTGGTGAAGTATCTTGTAGTACTTTGCCTCTGGAAGACATCTCCATAGTATCTGGCATACTATTTGGCAGCTTGTATATGAAGAACATTCATAAAAGGTTTCCCACCAACCGGCCCCCTACTCCACCAAAGTCTTGTGGTGAAGTATCTTGTAGTACTTTGCCGCTGGAAGACATCTCCATAGTATCTGGCATACTATTTGGCAGCTTGTATATGAAGAATATTCATAAAAGGTTTCCCACCAACCAGCCCCTTACACCACCAAAGTCTTGTGTTGAAGTATCTTGCAGTACTTTGCCGCTGGAAGACATCTCCATAGTATCTGGCATACTATTTGGCAGCTTGTATATGAAGAATATTCATAAAAGGTTTCCCGCCACCATCCCCTTACACCACCAAAGTCTTGTGGTCAAGTATCTTGTAGTACTTTGCCACTGGAAGACATCTCCATAGTATCTTGCATACTATTTGGCAGCTTGTATATGAAGAATATTCATAAAAGGTTTCCCGCCACCATCCCCTTACACCACCAAAGTCTTGTGTTGAAGTATCTTTCAGTACTTTGCCGCTGGAAGACATCTCCATAGTATCTGGCATACTATTTGTCAGCTTGTATATGAAGAAAATTCATAAAAGGTTTCCCGCCACCATCCCCTTACACCACCAAATTCTTGTGGTGAAGTATCTTGTAGTACTTTGCCGCTGGAAGACATCTCCATAGTACCTGGCATACTATTTGGTAGCTTGTATATGAAGAATATTCATAAAAGGTTTCCCACCAACCAGCCCCTTACACCACCAAAGTCTTGTGTTGAAGTATCTTGCAGTACTTTGCCGCTGGAAGACATCTCCATAGTATCTTGCATACTATTTGGCAGCTTGTATATGAAGAATATTCATAAAAGGTTTCCCGCCACCATCCCCTTACACCACCAAAGTCTTGTGGTGAAGTATCTTGTAGTACTTTGCCGCTGGAAGACATCTCCATAGTACGAGGCGTGTTTTTTAAGTAAGTACCGTTATGCCACACAGAGGGCACGGCGCTGCGATCGGCGTTCTGCGCATGCGCACTGGGTACCTACATCTCTTGTCTACCCACATAGCCATTCATTATCCAGTAGACATCTATAAGACGTTATTCGGAAAATCCATGATATCCATTAGAATTTGAGTTTACCATCCATAGACGTCTTATAGACATCCGTAGTTTCCGCCGAGTGATATCCATTAGGAATCTATTTGACAGCGATATTCTAGACATTACGGACGTGTTTTAGACTTTCTGGATAAATTCGTGCTATGGTGAACGTCCATTAGAGGTCATCAAACTCCATGAGCAGTCTTATGTACTTTGTGGATATCTATTAGACCAACCCTAACAACAAAACATTTCTCGACGAGATCTACAATATCTAATAAATATACCAATTCTAGACATGTTGGATACATTTTGAATTTATGGATGTGATAGAATGCACCTAGAACAAATAGTTGAAAAATGCAAAGATAGGGGGCGCCACCAATGAATTTTTAAAATGGGTTTAAAAATTATTTTATTGTTTAAAAATTATTTTTGAACTAGTTTTATATGTTACATTTGTCCTAATGAGCGTTTGACTTATTTTACGAATTTTTTTCACTTTCAATGCCGGGAGACGCTTCAATCGGGATTTGAACCACGGATCTTCATGTCCGTAGATCAGTGCGCTATCCGTTAAGCTACAGGGACTTGGTTGGTAAGCGCACATTTAGGTTCTTAAGGAGAAGTCATATACTTAGCAACTGAGGAGGGGTTTTTTTAATACTATAAAGTCCCATAAAATACTTAGCTATTTCTTTGAACCAATTTATTTTAAATTGCTAGATTTTTGACATTTGTTATAAATTCAAGTGTGTTTCTTTGCATGTTCATTATTTTATCGTATTGTTTTTTTTAAATTAAATTTTTCACATATTTCATTATTTAAACTCATAATTCGTATTTAAAAATTATATATTCTTCCCTATAAAATTCAAAGCTTCTTAAAATCACAAATAGCGTCTAGCGATGAAGAGTTATTTTAAAATTTACTTTTTTACGTAGTTGGTTCCTCTTATATTGCTTTTTTTTTCTTGAATTTTCTAATTTGTTTTTGGATTATTTAATATAGGGTCAAGTGGGGTAAGTGTGATTGGGGGTAAGTGTGATAAACAGCTCTTGTAACTTTGGAAATCATTCTAAAAATCTGAAAGTTTGCAATGTATAACATTAGACCACTTATAATTAAACTAAAAAGAAACATTGACCTTATTTTTTGTTTAAAGAAAGTTTTGAGCTTTTGAATAGGCTATTTTATTATATTATTTTCCCTATGTGGGGTAAGTGTGATATACAGCAATGGATTTTGAAATGCAAATTTTGTACACTTAAAATTGGAATTCAAACATATAATTTTTTTTTCTACATATGTATGTTTCTTATAATAATTCACTACCAATTTTAGGATTTGGAATTTACTTGAAGCAGAGAACGAATTTTCTTAATGAAAAATGCAGAAACCCTATCACACTTACCCCACTTGACCCTACATACTTTAAGAATCTCCCTTTTTATAAAAATTAGATACCTAAGAAAAAATTGAAATGAAAATGTAAAAAAACACTGTTGATTTGTTCTTTTTTTTTTCATAAAAGATAATCGTTTGTTTTCCTTTTGCCCTTTTGATTTTAGTATTTTTTAAAATTTTCAGTTTATAAAATTCAATTACCATTCATTTCCATTTACCATAATCGGTTTTAATTATTTATTTTTTATAATTTTTCTTATGTTTCATTTCATAAAGTTTTCAGTTTAACTCTCTAATGCATACTCTTGTCTATTGCATTCCATTATGAAGTTTTAGTTACTAATTACCCTCATAGATGACAGTAGTAAAAGTGCATTCAAAATTAAAGAGTGGATGTTACTTTTAAATCGGGTTTACGGTTTAATTTACGTTTTTTTTTTTAATTTAATCCCAAGAACAAATCCTTGGAAAATCGAAATAGGAATGTAAAAAACTAATTTTAATAAAATGATTAAAAGCTTCAATTTTATTAAAATGAAGAAAAAACTTAAATTTTATTAAAATGAAGAAAAAACTTAAATTATTTTTCTTCATTTTATTAAAATTAAATTTTAATAAAATGAAGAAAAATATTTAATTTTAATAACCTAAAAGTTTAATAAAATGAGACCTTATGAATATATATATTCTTCTTACAGTTCTTATTTTTCAATAAATAAAAATTTCATTTAATTTGAGTTGGTTAATTTTAACTTTTTCTTATTTTATCGCTTTTTTTAAAATTTAAATCTGGACACATTATTTTTTTTGAAATAAAAAAAAATCTCAAGAAAAAATCTCGGGAAAATTCGGTGGGAATGTAAGAAATTAAAGAAATTTTTGTATCTTCTTTGTGAAAAATACGCTGAACTACTAAAATTTAAAATTATTTTTTTTAATTTTTTTAAGGTTTTTAAATTTTTTAGTAAGTTATTAAATTTAAGACTTAACCTAGTTTAAAATTTTCGAATCTTAGTTTATATAGGCTTGAAGTCATATTTTGCAGTTCCATAATAAAAAAAAATACAATAGTTCACAAAAAAATTCTTGATTATATTTGGATGCCTAAAAATTTACTGCGAATAAAAATGGACTATCAGAAACTACGTTAGAAAAATTATTTACAAGCAATTACATGAATGATTTTAAAGTGTTTCTTTTTAGTGTCATTTTCTCCCGATAGAGTGAGCTAAGTTTTGGGCAATTTGGCGATCGTTAAAAAGAGATATATTTGTAAATCTGGTAACAACCCCGCAAGTCTCTTTCACCCCCCCCCCCCCCCCCCTCTCCCCACTAATTGCCTTGGTTCCAAGAAGCCCTGTCTTCCTATTTACCTTGAAGACACGAAGAATGCCCATATGAGTATCCCCTCCCCAAGCCCCCAAAGCAACTGAAAAAGATAATCAAACTTGCTTGTTCATGGGTTCGCGCGCGAAGGATTAGGCGAGGGTCGTTTTCGTAAAAGAAATGTTTTTCTTTGTCCTTAAAAATATAGTAATCACAATTTATTCAGTAGTCTGCTTTCATAAAAGGATGTGATACCTAACAAATAAAATTCTACTGATTGAGAGAGATTTGAAAGAATTTGAAGTATATATATTTAACATCACAGTTCTCTCGCTTTATTCTGGTTGCGTTATCGACAGAAAAAGTTTCATTTTTATAGTGTTACTAATGAAGATATTTTAAATATTGCGAAACTGTCCGGTTTTTTTATATTTGTTATGCAAAAAGGCCTGCATTAACCATCACAAAAAGTACACGACATTTTGCAGTACAAATATAAACTAATGGACTTTGGGAAGGGGTGGCAGGGTTGTATAAAGTATAACGTATTTTAATTGTTCAGTACGTCTGTCTGCCCGTCACCCATAATTTCATAGAAAGAATCGCAAGTTCACATACAATTGGGTTACATCATATTTAGGCGAAAATATCAGACAAGTCTATAACCCAAATTTCATATGAAAGTAAAAAAAATTGAAGTAAAGGTAAAAATTTAAAAAAGAATAATTGAATCTCCATTAAGAGATTACAAGAAAAAAAATCATTTTTTTCTGTGTCCAGTGTTGCCACTTTGTCAAACGAACGAGAAACTTAATTTTAAAATGTAAATAATATATAAAAATCTATATTTATTCTTGTGCTATGAATCCAGTTTGAAAAAAAACCATAGTGTGATATTGTGATAAGTTTCATTTTTTTTTTTTTTTTTTTTTTGAGAAGGAGGTATGTTTTAATTGGCATTTTTAAAGTCTTGAGTGGCAACAGAAGTGCTGAATGAAAACATCTTTTTTTTTCTTTCTTCGATTGGTGAATGAATGCACATGCGAACAGAGCATCGATAGTAGGAAGGCAGGAATGAAATTGTCACATAAAACAAGCTAATCTATATCGATAGCGAAAAATGAGTCCTAACTAAAAGGTTCCCGCATTAAACAGCCAGTCCAGTCAAAACTTTTGGAGGTACACATACTAAATTTTTGAATCTTATTCCTTTGGTACTGAAGGCACACATTTTTCGAAATTCGATCCGGAACGGGCCTTGAAACGCAATACGTGAGACAATTTTTTCTTAGGAATAGCATTGTATATTGTCGTACGCTTAAGATTAACAGCAATTTTATCTTCCACATTACGTTTATAACGTTAAAAAGCGAAAGGTTGTTATAATCGTTCAGTCCTTCCGACAGTCTGCCCGTCACCCACTTTACAGAACGAACCGCAAGTCTCACAAGCAAGTGGGGTACGCCATTTTGAAGCAAAAAATCACTTTAGGCTACATTTCAAATTTAATTAGGAAAATTTGAATTAGAAGTTTATTTAAAATTTAAATAACTAAGAATTTAATCTACTTTGAAATAACATGCAAATTCCATATTTATTCCATATTTTCACTGTTGTCAATTGGGGCCCGGATGGCCGAGTGGTAAGCATCGCAGGCCAGCAGTCTGCGTGCTGTAACGGGCGCGGGTTCGATTCCCGCCTTCGCCCTGGGTGTATTTCCTATCTTTGTGACAGTAAAAAAATTTTCTGTGTCTGTCTTACTTGACGAAGACTTATAAGCGGCTCACTGAGCAAGCACACAAGTCGGAATATATATGTAAAATACCCTACCCTACCCTACCCCTGTTGTCAATTACATCAAACGTACAAGAAACTTTGTTTAAAATAAAAGTAAAACTCTTAAAAAAATCTATTTATTTTTTTAATATAATTCAATTTGGATTGTTGTAATAGCACAATAAATGTATTTTGATGGTTCATTATATATGCATGAAGAAGGATGCATAAAATTTTTTAAATTTGCATTAAAAAAAATGAAGATTCGCTTTTATTTTTAAAGCAACCTTTTCTAGAGAAAATTAATGTAAATTTCAAATTGTGGCGACTGAAAGAAATTTATTAAATATTACATCATTATTCTTTGATCTTCAAAAAAATTAGCAAACGATAAAGATTAATTATCAAATCTGCAAAAGAAGATTAAAGAAAATTATTAATTTTGGCTTATAAACGTTTGAATTAGAACTAGCTAAAGGTCCTGTTCGGCGAATTTCTCTCTGAGGTGTTGTTAGTGTGTTACCTGATGAGCGTAAATGATGTGTGGAAGCGGTGTAAGTGACAGATTCTGTAACAAACCAACTAGTTTTTGATTACGAAGGAACTTCACGCGAGCGAAAATTAAGTAGATAAGTACAAATAAGCACGTAAGTTTCATACATGAGATTTCAATATGAACTGTATCATTAGATTTTTTTTAATATATGAAATATTTATTACGTTTTTAATGCTGTCAAATTTAGCCAACTTTCCAGTTACTTAAATACATACTAAAATTCCTTATCTTGAAAAAACCAGGTTCGCAACAGTAAGTGACATCAACAACCGTTTCTACATTAAATTTATATACATTGGAATCAATTTCACTAAACACAGCATCCCAGCTATAATATCAACTTCTTAAAGCCAAATCAATCATTTTCATTAATTTTCTTTCTCCAATAAAATAAATATTACGCATCGTCCCTAGACTTATTTGCAGTTATACATAAATATTTAATTATTAGTAGAACAAAAACCATAAAACTACTCCAAAATGCACTTTAAATAGGAAATGTAAATTGACAAGTAGGTTTGTAACAGAATCTGTCACTTAACCCGCTTCCACACAACAGTTGTGTTTAACAGGTAAAAAGGTGCCAAACACAGCATTAATTCTATATTAAACATTTACCCTCTAATTTCGGCTAGTTTAATTTATTTTTTTTCGAAAATTAAATAATTATTACTTAATCGGTTGCAAAAATTTATATCTCAAAGAATAAATATGTAATATGTCTCGCTTTTAAATAGAACGAAAGCATTTCATACCAACATACAAAGAATCTCGAAGTGAAATATATTTGACGTCATTTCAAACTGATCGATGCCAAAAAAAATAATTTTATGTTAATTTATTGTCTAAAAGAATTAAAGTTTCCCGAGCGATTGTTGCGATGGCAATGGTGGTTTAATTCTTATAAAAATAGCTTCCCATGCTTTTTAAACGAGCATTACATTTTGCAGATTTTTAAATGATTGAAGTACTTAGAATTCGAATTCTTTTCTGAATTTTTCAATGTATTCTCATTTTGATGAGCTGAATATTTTGACGTATCTCACTTGTCTATAGCCTTTGTTGTTTGCAACAGTGATTTAAATGACTCGAAATCGAATTGCAATGCTAATTTAATGGGAAATTCGTCGGCAAATAGAAGATTTATGTCCATCCGATCGCACAGACAGGCGGGCAAAAAGTATGAAAGTTGGTTGTCTGAGGTTATACCTTTCTAATAAAAAAATAATTTTTGAGATCGGATTGATGGAACCGATTTTAGAGGGAGTACGGACGGACATCGACAGCTTGTCAATACCTACTTTTTTTAAAAAATTCTTCTAATTAAAAAAAAAGAAAAGTAGGCTAAAAAAATAATGCTGATATTAGCAGGGGTTTGCTGAATTAGTACAACTGACTGGTATAACTAACTGAAAATAATTAAATGTTTAAATTTAAACTGAATGTGTTTTGCGATTTTGTTTCCAAGGTTTTAATATCGTGTGTGTAGAAGTGGTTCTTGGTGACAACAACTGTTTTCCAAACCTACTTATTTGTTTTTTAAATGTCCGATATTAATCAAAATTATTGACAATATCGGATGCTCTGCTCTCTATAGTCTTCTACACCATATTTCTTTGCATACGCTGATCTATTTTGACTGGAAACAGTTCTACATTAATCAAAATAATATTACAAAAATCTATCAACGTAGTTTACTTCATTAACCATGTCACACCACCAATCACCAAAAATACTAATGAAATCAAATAATGAAAGCCTTAATGATCTAAGTCACATGAAACTAGCTAAGTTTTTATTATTTTTTTTTTATTTCTACGTTTATAGCAGTGGTCGGCAACTTTTTTATTAAAATGGTCAATAAGTGTTCCTACATGCATTTCAGAATCGTTACTTGACCAGGGATCTTAATAAAGAGCTGTAATTAGCTGTATAAAAGCTTCTAAAGGAGGCTACAAATGGACAGACGAAAATGATTAAATTAACAAATATAAGAAATTTTCTTGACGTTCCGGGCCGCATCAGTTTTAACGATTTTATCTGTTGTTAAACGTTATTCTTTTTCCATAATTGAAGAAAAACAGTAAAAAAGTTGTTCTAAAGATACAAATTGGAAAGAAACAAACATAAGTTTCAGTTTAAGGTTTTCAATAGAAAAAAATAGCGAAGTGTACCTTTTATAAAAAAAAAGAAGAGAAAAGGAAACATCGATTGCACTACAAATATTTCGAGAATAATATCTTCAATTGATAACTATACATTAGTTGGTTATTCGTAAGATGTTGAAAAGCATTAACAAAATATGTAAAACATTGTTTGAAGAATAAACACTTCTCTCCTTATTGAAATTAGCTCAAAAAATTTCGCAAATCATGATTCATAACTCCTTTCAAACTATTTTATTAATCTTTCATTGCGATAACTGTTTATTTGGATGATTTAACTACAGTTAAGTTTGTGTTATTACATATAATTATCTATCAAAATAAATACAAGGGAAATGGTTTTTTGAAAATAAAAGTGCTGGTTTTTAACGTTTTTTATTTGAAGAGCGCAAAATCTTAAAAGGTATGTTGTCCATATAGAATTTTCAATACTAAAGGACTACAAAATAAGCTGATATAGGACTTTTAACATAAAAAAGGCAACCATTGGTAGATTTATAGGAATATAATTTCCTTAATGAAATTATATGGGAAGTTTATGCAATAAAATCTTTCATATTTTGGTTTGCTATAGGGTAGAAGAACATTTTTTATTTGGCTGAAAAGTGCATTAATAATAGTATTAACTTGTTACCGAAAATAAAAACACTCACATCATACACATTACACAGACCCCCTTCCCCTTGTCTTACTAGCAGCATTTCTAGGAATTGCTTGAGGGTCCAGATGGTCCCGCTGTCCAGACGCGTCACGGGAGGTCGAGATAATGATTAGAACATTATCTGGTCGTCCAGATTTGCTACGTTGGGTCTTTACGCGACAGAATATTTGAACATAATTTTATTTCTAAAGTTATATAGACGACTAATTTTTTGGTTTTAAAAATTTAATGATCCCCATGTTAATTTAAAAGACAATTTTTTTGCCAGTCGGTATCATTATTGCTCTTATTCATGTAACAATATTTATAAAACTGCAATTACTATTCTCCCAACTTTTAAAATGTTCATATGTCTTAAAAAATCACCGTGTCGTAAAATCAAGTTACTTGGTTATGTTTTATGAAAAGGATAGGGATACAGTATAAGTTTTAATTTGTTTATAGGATGTTTGAGGCTTGACACTCTTTAAGACATTCTTTTCATTCTTTCTTTTATGATTTCTAACTAGTGAACTCAGCGCTATCACACTCACAAAAAGTTTATTCAACTCAACAGTTATTAATTTATTCAACTTTACATTTTGAACTAGTTGTATAATATTTATGCATTTAATAAATTATGGAAATGTAATAAGGAAAACAATACTAGTATTACTACTTATAATACCATGCCGGAAATTGGGCCCGAGGTGAAGGCAAATATTGATCTAATTTGGAAGATTTCACTACTTGGCAACCTAACGTAAAAACACTAATAATCAAATTAAGATAAGTAGCGATATTATACCTGTTTGCAGGCGCAAGGGTCATTGGGTCAGCTGTCCCCCATTGTCGTTATTTCTTTGCCATCTTTGGGTTGAATTTTTAGAAATACCATAAAGATAATTAAAAGCAGTGGTAGTAGTGTGAGTAGACGCGGGGTGACGCGCCACCCATATTTCAAGAAAATGGCTCTCCCCCATTTCTAATATCTCTCAAATCCAACTTTCATTGTTTTTGTTTGGCCGTCCCATGCCTCATATTTTTAAATAAAAAAACTTTGAAACGAATTGTTTTATTGGACAAACGGTCAGTTGTAGCTCTTTATGCTGCAGCAATAAAGCAACATTTCTATAGACCTTTTTATAACAAGACTTTTATTATATTTTGTTGGCAACAGTATTTACTATTTCCAAGTTTCGAAATTTCACTTGCCCGGCATTTCACTTCGATAGTTTAATTTGTTCATGGTTTTACAGGTAAAACCTCGATTATCCGATCTAATGAGAACCCGAGGCAATTCGGATAATTGAAAAATACGGATAAAGAATTTTCATTAAGTAGTAAAACTGTAAACATTGAGTTTTAGTATTAAGGTATTTGAGAATTCCTAGCGAAAAGAAAGTGCTAAAACATAGCCTACTTTTCTTTTTTTTACTCGGAAGAATTAAAAAGTTCTTTAAGTTTAAGGAACTAAACTTTCTTGAAAGTTTTTTTTAAAAATTTCTTAGAATCTTCTTTTCTAAGAACTTCTTAAAAAAAATTTTAAGCTTAAAATAAGAACGGAGTTTTGGGAAAACTGCTTATTTCGGATTTTATAATAGATATTAGAATCAAGAATTTGATATTGACATGTTGACGATGTCCGTCCTTCTCCTCTTCCAAAATCTGTTCCATGTCAGTAAGATCTTAAAAATAACAATTCTTTTTTTTTTTTGTTAGAAAGATATGACCTCAGTGGCTCGCCCTTCATACTTTTTGTCCGTCTGTCTGTACGTTTAGACGGACATCTGCTTACTGTTTGTCGCCAAATTATCCATTGAATTTAATTTCAAGTCATTTAAATTGCTGTTGCCAAAACAAAAATGGTACGAGAAACTTTATTTAGTGAAAAATAAGATTATTTTTAAAGATAAATTTATTATGGTCATATATCAGTTTGGAATAGCGTCTCAAATGTGATAATTTGATTATTCATTATTTGTTTTCTAAGAAAGCGTTATTATATTCACGTTATATTTTAGTTCTTTTAAAGTTTCTTGTTTAAGGTGGCCGATCACCTTTGACAGTAATTTTGTGACAAATCTATTCCAACCATGAAATTGAGGGATTTTATTATTAGTTATGAATATAAAAAAAGTTAAGAAAAAATCTTAATTTTTTTCAGTATTTGTGGAAATTTATAGTAAAATATGCTTCAAAATCATGCTTACGCAAAACATGATATCTTTACAAATTCTTTGTTTTTTTTTTCCTCGTTTAAATTAAAATATGCTTAACCAACATTAATATAGGTCATGAACTAAAATCATTAAGATATCAGTTCCCAATTTTTTTTATAGGCAAAAGTTTGTAGCATTACATCAAAGACACATAGAAACAAGAGAGTAAAAATCATATAATAGTTTTAAAATATTCCATTCTTAATAGTTTTACACGATTCTAGTTCAAAACCTCCTTCATACTGTTACAAAACTACTATAAAAATTTGGAAGCAATTGATAATAAAGAACTTCAGTTTTTATGTTTTGCGTAATGCGTTTTAAAAAAACGCAAGTGCTATAACTTTGGTTTTATTAAAAACTAGATATTAAAATGAAATAGATTTAGAAAGCTGAACGTTTATTTTATATTAAAAGGCGAAAAACAAATGTTTTATCTATAGTCGATTTTTGCTGAAAAAAGGTGATTGGATACCTTAATTTTAATTATATTTTTTAAATTAAATCTGAACGGAGTTCTGGAGAAAATGCTTATTTTTTTTATAGTAGATATCATCTATAGAGTCTCACGATTTTAGAAGATTTCAGGACTTTTCCGAAAATTTGGGATGGGCAGAAGTTCGCTTTTACTTTTTTGAGTAGCCCAAGTTTTCTATTTTAAAATTCCAGCAGTATCCAAATTTCATAAAACGCCTTGATTATACTATTTCAGAATTTCTGGAGATTGATGATTATTTAATAACGGTGGTTTGCTAATTTCAATCTGGACTGAGATTATTCTCTTTAGAATTGCCGTAGATTTCTGAGACTGGTGAAAATTACCTTGTTGGAGAAATGTATTGATATTGACTCAGATACGTTCGGATTAGGGAGAGTTTGAATAAAATAGAGACGGATAATCGATGTTCTACTGTATTAAGTACTACTAGTAAGTAATAACATACAGTAAAGAGGTATTAAATATGCTTTAGGTATCAATCTACTATTTTTTTACTAAATTAGTTGGTCTGAAGAGAATTATATCAATAGAAAAATTATACTTTATACAATATATGTACGAGACTTTACTAAAATTTAGTGTATCCTATTGCTCTTAAATTCATAACCATTACTGACCCATTGATTGTACATTTTTTAAATTTTCATTTATTAAAGCATTGCATGTCTTAAGAAATGTATTGAAAGGTTGAAAAAACCCACAGTAGTACACAATTTAAATTTATCTAGTTTTATTAGAAGTTGCAAAAAAAAGAACACTATATCTTGTAAAATAATACTGTAAATAGTACTTTGTTTTATTTTTATCTGTTACTTCCTAATTTAAAAAACTTATGCAGAATACAGTTAAGAGAAATTAGTGTGCAAAAAAACACAATAAAAAAACATTTACATCTTTCTCACGTTCCTTTCTCACCCCTGACCCTCCCTTCGATTTTCCTGTTCAAACTTCGCACTGGTAAAAGGGGGAAAGTTTCGACCCTTCCTCCCCCGATGCCTGCGTCAGCACACAGACAACAACCTTATCTTTATCAGTCAGCCATTGTGCATCAGTACAGGGTTGCCAAAACAGCTGGTTTCTTTTTTTCAGGTATTGGCGCGATTGAGAAATGCAATAGTTTTTATATTATAAGGAGCTTTAGTGCTGCCATCTATATGAAAAACAGTAAAGTATTTTTCAACTATTAGTAATTAATATATTTATATTTATTGGTTCTCGTATAAAATACGTTTTTAAGCGTAAAATTGAAAATACAGATACTTGGCAGATGTAGATTTTTTAAAAATCAATTTTACTTCTTTTAAAGATCATTACTCAATTTTACACAGTTATTTTAATTATTTTTTTATTGCGGATATCAAAAATAGAATTTACAATCTTTAAAAATTGGTTGTAGTAGACGTCTAATAGATATGCATACGTAATTATAGTATGGCGTCTATTACTAATTAATGTCTAAAATTTCGATGTCAAATGGACTTTCATTAGATGTTTCTCGGACTACTCATGGAGTTTGTGGACCTCTAATGGACGTTCACCATATCACGAATTCATCCAGAAAGTCTAAAACACATCCGTGATGTCTAGAATATCGCTGTCAAATAGATTCCTAATGGATATCACTCGGCGGAAACTACGGATATCTATAAGACGTCTATGGATGGTAAACTCAAATTCTAATGGATATCGTGGATTTTCCGAATAACGTCTTATAGATGTCTACTGGATAATGAATGGCTATGTGGGATATGAAAAATCTAACACAACGACTGAATATCTCTGAACTCCTTGACTTAGATATATAATAATAATCACATTTTAGTTAGTTGAAAAATATAACGACGTGCATATCCATTAGATATCCAGAATATCGATGTCCAATTAATAGGAGATGATGCACGAATATAAGATGTCCCAAATATCCAAGTCTAAATTAGTTTACACGTAGATAGCTAATAGATATCCCAAAAATAGATTTTCTAGACAGATATGTAATAGATGTCCAATCGAAATCTCGAACGTCCAATGGATGTTGTAGATTACTAATATATATCCAGTAGACAATGGTGGCTGTATGGGTACTCACTGACGATATTGCAATCCGATTTGTCATTGTTTTACGTTTTCTGCTGAGTGTTTAAAATGTCTCCGATAATCGTGAGTCCCGCCGATTGTGAAGTACGGTCTGTTATAAGATTTCTTAGTGCTAAAGGCTTAAAATCAATCAATATTCATCGTGAGATCTGTGCAGTTTACGGACAAGACATTATGAGTGATGGAATGGTAAAGCGTCTGTTTTCTCTCACCTTATTGTCCACTTGCTGCGCCAAAATTTCATTAACGACTGAAGGACGCCCACTCCGTTGTTCATCATGAACATTCGTGCGGCCTTCTTACTTCTTTAAATGATCTCACCCACTTTCTTACCATTCCATCACTCATAATGTCTTGTCCGTAAACTGCACAGATCTCACGATGAATATCGATTGATTTTAGGCCTTTAGCACTAAGAAATCTTATAACAGACCGTACTTCACAATCGGCGGGACTCACGATTATCGGAGACATTTTAAACACTCAGCAGAAAACGTAAAACAATGGCAAATCGGATTGCAATATCGTCAGTGAGTAGACAAGAGATGTAGGTACCCAGTGCGCATGCGCAGAACGCCGATTGCAGCGCCGCGCCCTCTGTGTGGCATAACGGTACTTACTTAAAAAACACGCCTCGTATCTGGCATACTATTTGGCAGCTTGTATATGAAGAATATTCATAAAAGGTTTCCCGCCACCATCCCCTTACACCACCAAAGTCTTGTGGTGAAGTATCTTGTAGTACTTTGCCGCTGGAAGACATCTCCATAGTATCTGGCATACTATTTGGCAGCTTGTATATGAAGAATATTCATAAAAGGTTTCCCACCAACCAGCCCCTTACACCACCAAAGTCTTGTGTTGAAGTATCTTGCAGTACTTTGCCGCTGGAAGACATCTCCATAGTATCTTGCATACTATTTGGCAGCTTGTATATGAAGAATATTCATAAAAGGTTTCCCGCCACCATCCCCTTACACCACCAAAGTCTTGTGGTGAAGTATCTTGTAGTACTTTGCCGCTGGAAGACATCTCCATAGTATCTGGCATACTATTTGGCAGCTTGTATATGAAGAATATTCATAAAAGGTTTCCCGCCACCATCCCCTTACACCACCAAAGTCTTGTGGTGAAGTATCTTGCAGTACTTTGCCGCTGGAAGACATCTCCATAGTATCTGGCATACTATTTGTCAGCTTGTATATGAAGAAAATTCATAAAAGGTTTCCCGCCACCATCCCCTTACACCACCAAAGTCTTGTGGTGAAGTATCTTGTAGTACTTTGCCGCTGGAAGACATCTCCATAGTACCTGGCATACTATTTGGCAGCTTGTATATGAAGAATATTCATAAAAGGTTTCCCACCAACCAGCCCCTTACACCACCAAAGTCTTGTGTTGAAGTATCTTGCAGTACTTTGCCGCTGGAAGACATCTCCATAGTATCTGGCATACTATTTGGCAGCTTGTATATGAAGAATATTCATAAAAGGTTTCCCGCCACCATCCCCTTACACCACCAAAGTCTTGTGCTGAAGTATCTTGCAGTACTTTGCCGCTGGAAGACATCTCCATAGTATCTGGCATACTATTTGGCAGCTTGTCTATGAAGAATATTCATAAAAGGTTTCCCGCCACCATCCCCTTACACCACCAAAGTCTTGTGTTGAAGTATCTTGCAGTACTTTGCCGCTGGAAGACATCTCCATAGTATCTGGCATACTATTTGGCAGCTTGTATATGAAGAACATTCATAAAAGGTTTCCCACCAACCGGCCCCCTACTCCACCAGAGTCTTGTGGTGAAGTATCTTGTAGTACTTTGCCGCTGGAAGACATCTCCATAGTATCTGGCATACTATTTGGCAGCTTGTATATGAAGAATATTCATAAAAGGTTTCCCGCCACCATCCCCTTACACCACCAAAGTCTTGTGGTGAAGTATCTTGTAGTACTTTGCCGCTGGAAGACATCTCCATAGTACCTGGCATACTATTTGGCAGCTTGTATATGATGAATATTCATAAAAGGTTTCCCACCAACCAGCCCCTTACACCACCAAAGTCTTGTGTTGAAGTATCTTGCAGTACTTTGCCGCTGGAAGACATCTCCATAGTATCTTGCATACTATTTGGCAGCTTGTATATGAAGAATATTCATAAAAGGTTTCCCGCCACCATCCCCTTACACCACCAAAGTCTTGTGTTGAAGTATCTTGCAGTACTTTGCCGCTGGAAGACATCTCCATAGTATCTGGCATACTATTTGTCAGCTTGTATATGAAGAAAATTCATAAAAGGTTTCCCGCCACCATCCCCTTACACCACCAAAGTCTTGTGGTGAAGTATCTTGTAGTACTTTGCCGCTGGAAGACATCTCCATAGTACCTGGCATACTATTTGGCAGCTTGTATATGAAGAATATTCATAAAAGGTTTCCCACCAACCAGCCCCTTACACCACCAAAGTCTTGTGTTGAAGTATCTTGCAGTACTTTGCCGCTGGAAGACATCTCCATAGTATCTTGCATACTATTTGGCAGCTTGTATATGAAGAATATTCATAAAAGGTTTCCCGCCACCATCCCCTTACACCACCAAAGTCTTGTGGTGAAGTATCTTGTAGTACTTTGCCGCTGGAAGACATCTCCATAGTATCTGGCATACTATTTGGCAGCTTGTATATGAAGAATATTCATAAAAGGTTTCCCGCCACCATCCCCTTACACCACCAAAGTCTTGTGGTGAAGTATCTTGCAGTACTTTGCCGCTGGAAGACATCTCCATAGTATCTGGCATACTATTTGTCAGCTTGTATATGAAGAAAATTCATAAAAGGTTTCCCGCCACCATCCCCTTACACCACCAAAGTCTTGTGGTGAAGTATCTTGTAGTACTTTGCCGCTGGAAGACATCTCCATAGTACCTGGCATACTATTTGGCAGCTTGTATATGAAGAATATTCATAAAAGGTTTCCCACCAACCAGCCCCTTACACCACCAAAGTCTTGTGTTGAAGTATCTTGCAGTACTTTGCCGCTGGAAGACATCTCCATAGTATCTTGCATACTATTTGGCAGCTTGTATATGAAGAATATTCATAAAAGGTTTCCCGCCACCATCCCCTTACACCACCAAAGTCTTGTGTTGAAGTATCTTGTAGTACTTTGCCGCTGGAAGACATCTCCATAGTACCTGGCATACTATTTGGCAGCTTGTATATGAAGAATATTCATAAAAGGTTTCCCACCAACCAGCCCCTTACACCACCAAAGTCTTGTGGTGAAGTATCTTGTAGTACTTTGCCGCTGGAAGACATCTCCATAGTATCTGGCATACTATTTGTCAGCTTGTATATGAAGAAAATTCATAAAAGGTTTCCCGCCACCATCCCCTTACACCACCAAAGTCTTGTGTTGAAGTATCTTGTAGTACTTTGCCGCTGGAAGACATCTCCATAGTACCTGGCATACTATTTGGCAGCTTGTATATGAAGAATATTCATAAAAGGTTTCCCACCAACCAGCCCCTTACACCACCAAAGTCTTGTGTTGAAGTATCTTGCAGTACTTTGCCGCTGGAAGACATCTCCATAGTATCTTGCATACTATTTGGCAGCTTGTATATGAAGAATATTCATAAAAGTTTTCCCGCCTACCAGCCCCTTACTCCACCAAAGTCTTGTCTTGATATAAGCAAGCACTAAAAGACCGACACTGTAAAAAATAAAATGTAATATATTTTAATTAAATAATATGAATTAAAAAAATTAAATTAATATTGACTTGATCCGTTTTTATGGTTCTGGACCGTAACGTATAGCAATAAATTTCTATCTTTAACTCCAAACTTTATCGTTTAACAAACATAGTTTCAATAGGTTTGTCGGAAATTGCTACTTACTTGATTAAAATTCTCAATTTCTTTTGAATATAATCATCGAATGATTAATTACAATACGTTACTATATCTAGTAGAAGCTTTTATCAAAATGGCGTCAGAAGAAATAATGTTAAAACAATAAATTTATTGTTTTATAATAATAAGTCAGTTGCATTGTTAGACAATAAAGGAATATTTTATAATACTTTGAGTAATTAATTCTTTTTACAACAATACTTTTATTTTAACTATTGTCAAAATTATTGAGTATTGAAATCCGTTTACGATTAATGAATAGAAGTACATTAATTTCAAATTACAATTGCATATTGTAACACATTAAGTAGTTTTGTTATTGAGCAAAATACAAATCAATTTAGACAATCGGAAAAACAAGCCCCTAACTTTCGGTCAAAAATTTTAAATTTGCAGTTTAACCTCAATTATCCGTCAATCTTTTAATCGGACTTCTTGGTTAACCGACCGTCCTTAAGTCAGCATCAAAAAAATTCTCTGATGAAATCCTTTTCAATTGACGAAAAAACAGCCTCAAAATTCAACAGTGTTTTAAAGTGAGGAATTTTCGGTAATACTGAAATCGTAGTTCTCCCTGTATCCCGAATTCGGGGAGTTCCAGTGTTTATGAAATTGGGAAGCTGCGGTGATTTTAAGATATAAAATTTTTGGCAACTCAAAAAAAAGTAGAAACTAATTTCTGGCAATGCTAAATTTTCGAAAAACTTCCGAAGTCTCCCGGCCTTTTTAACTTCCAAAGTATTTTGTTGCAATATATGCCCCCATAAGTGTCCAGACCTTGTGCCTAAACTTGTGATGGTAAGGAAATGACCAAATTTAATAGGTTTACAGTCGTTAAACCCTAATCGTATCGATATTTTGTATTCGATGTCGATGTAGTTGTGATAGGATTGCATATATTCGCTGAGGCCGAGTTGTCAAGTTCATAAAGCATTGGTCACTTATCTATATATATATAGCTATCCCACTATAATAAACATTTTTAAATACGGTGTTTGATACTTCAAAGCAAATAAATCAGTCAAATTAATGGATTTAAACTAGTAGCTGAGTTGCAGAAAAAACACCGTAAAATAAAGAGTGAAAATCGTTTTAGAAACGGTTAATTGCAGTTGAGACAGTTCTTTTCTCTTTAACCCCATTTGCAAAAATCTTAATTTCAATTTCCAAACCATGCATTCTAAAACTGAACTCAAATTTCTTTACAGCTTTCTGCATTTTATATATCAATGTACCGTCATTGGAAGTAACTTTGGTCCAAAATCATAGATTTTTTTTTACAAAAGAAAAAAAATTTAACTAAAACAATTTGAACACTTAAAAATCATTATGCATTCTGTATTGTTCTTTTAAGAACAATTTCCAAGCATTTTTGTTACACCTTATAAATTAAGAAAAAAAATTGTTAGTCGCTAAAAAGAAAAGTAAACTTCTATTTTAATAGGGGGAAATAACTTAATTTTAGAAGCAATATTTAATGACACATTTTTATAAAAAGCAAACGGTTTCATTATAAAAGAAAGAAATAGTAGGGGAGAGTGCTGTACCTTGGGACGCTTGTACCTTGGGACACTGACAATTTCTTAAAATCTATTGGCAATATTCATACATTGTTTATTTCTAATAGTAGCCTTAACCAACCGACATCATCAAAATAAAATTTAACACTAGCATCATTGAATTGATGAATTAGTGACAAAAAATAATATTTCATTACCCCAAAGTAAATATTTTTATCATTCTAATGTATAATTTTTTACCTTTATACTTTTACAAAAAAATCAACTGCATTTTATTTTCTTCATAAAAGAGAAGATTTTAAAATATTTTGGTTATGAGAAAATATTGATAATGCATTTAGATTGGCCACTATCTTGCTTTTATTTAAGCCATGTAGTGTGTTGTACCTTGGGACAGTAAAGCATATTGTATCAGCATATAATGTTAAATAATTTGAACTTGCAATTTTGCTGTATAATTTAAATTATTCTTGAATTATGAAGTTTTATTTGTGTATTTCCTTGAAAAAACAATAAAGTTTGTTTCCTGACACAAATTAGTTCAAGTGCATGACTATTAACTGAATTATAAAGTATGTCCCAAGGTACAACACCATGTTGTACCTTGGGACAGTTTATCCTCTCTATTTTAAATGCGTGGCAATATTTTAATTTCAAGCTGCCAGAATTAAAACAATTATATTATAGAGGAATACATTGGTGTGTTGAAATGCTGCTCTTAAATTTTTATTTTGACTATAATTATCGAAGAAAAAAAATTAAAGTGTAAAAATTGTCCCAAGGTACAACACTCTCCCCTATATTCGTAATCAGGAATTCGAAATTGTTAACATTTCGACGTTTGTGATTTTGGGTGTTGTTTCTTGCATTTTATCTTTATCTTTTTAATGTTTAAAATTGTTTACTTTTTTTAAAAAAATCATATCAAAAGCGGTTAATAATAAAATAAGACTGTTTCAAAAACAGTTAAACAGAATACACTTTTTCATGCTTTTTTTAAAGTGTAAAGTTTCATAAAGAAATCCTTACATCTTGGACCATCTTACCATCTTGTTACAAGCATTTATTAGTGAAAGCTTCCCAGTGACAAAATTTTTAAATATAGCATAAAAAAATTTCAGTTTAAATTAAAACAAATGGCCTAATATTCATCTCCATAAATAAAAGAATGTTATAGAGCGTTTTATTTAGCTAATTTCACTATTTTTTTAGGTGTTCCAGACAAAAGTTGGAAGAGATTAATGTTTGTCATTAAATGCTTATAAGCATAAAAACGTCATTTGTAGTACTGTCAGAATTAGAATGATAATTTTTTTACTAGAAATGAAAGGCAATGTTTCCACTTATCCACAAAAGGTGGAACAATTTAAGATGGGATCATTTTATGAAGGGAAATTAAGAAACAAATCTCTTTCATACACGTGGACCAAAGTTACCCTCCATGGCCAAGGATACCCACCCGCTTCGACGGTAAAAAGGTAGTATTACTCAGCGGTAGTAAACGGATTGTAAGCACAGATAAAATAAGAACATAAAAAAGTAATATTTATGTACATCAAAGTAGAATAACACAAATAATATGAGCATATATTTTTATTTAAAAAATACTATTTTAGAAAATTTAAGCCAATTGAAAACGATAAAAACATAAGTTCATTTGTTAATACTGCGCATTTTTTCAAAATTTAAGTAAATCATAATGTTTTGATAAATGAACTTTTCTTTGCTTAAATAGATGCAGATCTATAATAATAAAAGAAAGAGTCTGTCGGTCTGTATGTCTGTGAATCGTGAAAGACGAAAAATAATGGTGGTTTAATTTGTAGGATTGTCGTTTGACTATCATTATTTTATTTCATTTATTGATTGTAAAATGATTACCACATTTGGGTTGTTAAATTTTAAAGATCGCAAAAAGTCCCCTTTGAACAAACTAGCCATTTATTATAGCTCTATCAAAAACAATTCGTCGTTATTAAAGGTTAAACCGTGCGACGCCGGGTTTGGAAAGCTAGAAAGATATAATGGTCAGTTTATACATTGACGACTTTGATGAGCTTGAAGTTAACGCAAAGATTCTATACCGAGTTGTATGAAATATAAAGAGGAATGTTTACCACATTTGGGCATTTTCGTAACTTAGCAACATAAGGAAATCACCAAATCGAGACCGATCATTCTATCAGAGCTGTTGAATTGTAAAATTACGTATGAAATATTCAAGTGTTAAAAGTGTAATCGTTAAGCGTAGGGTAAAATAAAAGTTACATTAAAAAGTTACATACAATATTCTAAATCTAAGTAATTTGTATTAGAATGTTACAAAAAAAGAAAACACATATAAAAACAGGGTATTACATCAGTTTCGAAAGGTAAATACTTTAACATATTTTGAAAATTAACTGACATTTTTTTCTTACCGTTACAAGGAAATTCTTTTCAAATCCAATATAAGTTTGTTTTCACTTTACAAACGACACTTTTTAAAAAAATATTATTTTTACTTGCGATAAGTCATGCAGATCAACTTAGTTCGTAAGAGCTAATCTTGGAATGACGAAATATGATATTCTGTTTCTTTGTCATTGTTGACTTTCATTGTTGTATAAGAAAATATTTTTAAACTCAGATTTTGCTTGAATGTATTTTTAGAAGCATTGTTTAAATTTAAACAGGAAAATAATATCAGCCAAATGAAGTTACAAGTAGACTTTTGACATGAGCCGTCACTTAGAACCGCCCAATGAACAATTTCCAAGCTTTAAATTTAATATAAAGAATCTGAGCAAAATTGTAAACGTTATCAAATTTCTTTAATATCTTATTATCAATTAAACTTACATTAAAGATTTTCGTATTTCTCATATTGTCAAAATATAACTTTATATTAAAAAATATGTTGCTTTGGTGCATGTTGGTTGAATATTAAGATATAGTTTGAAACCGAATTAAATATTTGTTCAAAAATTGCTTGTATGATTAGACTGTTCAATAACAGTATTTGCAATTGTTTCAAGGAATTACTAGTCTCTTCAAGTACAAGAATTTACTTATCAGTTTAACATTCATTCAATCGGCTTAGAATTGTTCATGCATATTAAATGAGGGTCTAAACGTCATTTCAGGATGAAATCTAAGCCTTTCAATTGTCCTCGTGGACTGTTTACATGTTGCAACATGTAAACACTCGGTCAACTTGGTCAACTCGTTGAACAATATTGATGTTCTTGAAGAAGGGGTTCAAGGAAGCATGTCTGTCGCTACAGACGGTATTGTTCGGCAAGTGTTTAAGGAAACTCGAAGGTTCACCATAAGTGAATTATGGACTAGCAGTGGCTTGGAGGACAGAAAAAATTGACAAGATGCTTCCAAATTCACTCTTTTGAACGAAACCGTAGAGTGGATACATTTTATGAAGATAGTATTTTAAAGCTTTTTTACAGGTATGGCAAATGCCTTAATCGTCAAGTCGATTATGTGGATAAATAAGCAGTATTGCACATTAATTTTTTTTAAAAAAATCGTTTTTTTTGTATTTTGACCCGTCTTTTTTGTTACAGCCCATCGGAGGTTTAAAAAATAACTGCCTTCGTATTTATAATATCTCCCTCACTATTATCTCTTTTTAAATTGAAGCAGTAGAATATCAGCACAAACATTTCTTCTCCAACTCAATTCCTTCATGTGAGCTACGGTAAATGTGATCTATCACCTCAAGGGGTATAATCAAGTTGCAACAAGAGCCCAGACGGCTCCACGACGACAACATTTGTCTGATCTACGGTAACAGTTAGGGGAACCTTCTCCTTACCATTGGGCTATTTCAGCAAATTATGGGGGAAGTGGAGGAGTGCTGACCCAAACACAAAGCAATAGCTTCTTAGATCTTGTGAGGAAAGTGTTTGTTTTGTGATATGGTAAAGAAAATGTGAAAATAGAAAGGCAATATCTTCTTAGATCTAGGGGAAGGTGTTTGTTTTGTGATATGGTAAGGAAAATTTGAAAATAGAGAGGTAAAGGACTTTATTTTGTAATAATTGTACAAAAAAAGAAAGTCGCTTTGGAAATTTGCTTTATTTCTGCAGTGAACTTGTACCTAAGGAAAGCCCTTTACTTTAAAAACATTTATTTTTCAAAAAATATCATTCGATTACATGAAAATGCCACCCCGGTGGCTGAACGGTTAGTGTACTAGCCTTTGAAGCTGCTGGGGTCGGGTTCGAATCCCGGTCAGGCATGGATGTTTATGACAGTCAATAAATGTTGTTATTTGTCTATGTGTTATTCATTTCTTTGTGACTGTAAAAATTCTTTCTGTGTCTGTACCACTTGACGAAAGCTTATAAGCGGTTCTTTGAACAAGCACACAAGCTGGAATATATATGTATCATACCATACCATACATGAAAATATAAACATGCGTAGGGCTCTGGTCTGCTCGCTATAGCTCGCCAAATTTGAAGCTTTCGTTGCATTCGGGGTTGGCGAGCTTTTTTGACGTTTTAACTGATAGGAAACTCAACGATAATCACTGAATCGAGAGTAGCCGCTTATCATCAGCTATGTTTTAAAATCATTTGTTTCACTAATTTTAGATACAATTAAATTTTTAGGCCACCATTTTAAATTCCATAATCTCGCCAATTCCTTCATTCAAGGTATAAGGTCGCCAAACATGATACATCCCACGTTTAATAAACATCCTCATAATACGGTAAATTATGCTCAAGAAGCATAAGAATGGATTTAAGAACCATAAAAAATTAGGATTTCCCTCGCAATTACGAAAACCATGTCTTATCATTTGATTGTCGAAATTCGCGTTTGCGAAATATGGAACAAAAAGCTTAAAATGTAAATTATTTTTTAATTGTTGCGTGCCCTTAGAAACGAATTAAAGTACAAGCCAGGTTACTTAGTATAACTAAATTTAATTGAAGTCAAATAAGTTTATTTTTTAAAACTTAATAAATCAAATATTAGATACTTCTCATAAAATCATGATCAAAAACTTTTAAAATGGTAGGAAAAAAGCAATTTGCAGCTTTTATATAAAATTGCCTTGTCTCCATTAACCAAATATATGCCTACATTTTGTCGATGACACAAAAGAATTATATTTCAAAAAGCGCTATCTAAAAATTGCTGAATCCTTCCATTTGGATTTTTTGCCCATTTTGTCCAGTTGTGTCATTTATATGTGTCATTTTCTTAAAAATAATGCCTCTATTTCACCAATTGCTATAATAAATAAATATTAAGTTTCGGACCATGAAAAGAAAATACGATACTTTTAAATTAAATATTGTGATAGAGTGATTAATAACACTGTACACTAAAAATTACATCAATCTAACAAAAGTGAATGATAAATGTTCTAAGTTTTAACATTATTGAGTGAAAACTCAGTATTCAAAAGATTCTTTAAAAAAATCACATTATTATAGATACGCCGCTTTTTGGCATATAGAACATACAAAATTGTTTATATTTGTTTATATCTACGCCTACTCTTTTGAATCAATCCTTTTGATAATATTTTTCCCTGAACAAATAAGTTTTTGCATATTCCGAAAATAACATACATTGAAAAGGTAATCGAAAAACATTTTTCGTGAATGCAGTAACGCTGATGAAATTTCGAGAAGCTATATTTTCAGACCTATGCATTCTATTATAAATGGAACTACTACTATTTTTGGCATTTTGATACAATTTGTGTTTGTAGAAGAATTTGTTTTCTCTAAAAATGTATTTAAAAATCCAGTAAAAATTCAAAAAATAGATTTTTTTGCTTGAAGCTATGCCTAGTTTTTCAAACGTTAGCCCTAAAAAACCTTGCTGAAACGGTTAAATTTAAAATTATTAGCGGTTGACCGAGCTCTGCTCGGATAAAACAGGTATCGAAGCTAACTCGAAGATTTAAATTTTCAATTGTGATTTATCAAAACAATACATGCCAAAAGAAAATTTGTGAAACCATTGGGGAAAAGATAACTGGTTAAAGTGCACCATTGTAAACCATTGTAAACAAGGTTAGAGTTTGGAAAGGTGACTTGTGTGTATCGTAATGGCGAATGCTGGAGTAACTGGGAGTTGGTGCCGTTGCATAGTTGCGCCAAGCTGTGATTTGTTGGAGTCGAGCGTGATCCTTGGAAGGTGTACTTGTCGGCCTGCGTGTTCACCGGTGATGATCTTAGCCTTGATGAAGTTGTTGCAAAGTTCGGTGACAATCAATCGTGTTCCGTTGCACATTCCTTCAGATTTTTATGGTAATGAACATATTACTAACTTCTTTAACGATACAGAATTTCGCTTTTTTTCATAAACTTTAAATTTAGTATAATATATTTTATTCTTTACGATAACTATTTGCAACAGATTGCGCAAAGAAAAGTTTAAAGCTGATTTTCTCGTTTTCATCTTTTTGTCACTTAGCACGTTCTTCCACTAAGCTCTTCAATTGTTTTATAAAGTTTTGCATTTAAAAATACAATCGAACTCTATTTAAAAATATCGCACTGCATATAGATACAAAAAATCGTGGAAAAAAAGCAAGAATTCAAAATAATAAAAATGTTTCAGATACTTCTTAAAATATTGTTGATAAATATTTATATATAAATGCTAAAATAATAAACTTACCTTTTAAATAAACAGTTGTCGTATCTGCAGAGTAGATTTAAAATTCCTCAATAGTTGACTTTACTCCTTGGAATGAATTTATATTTTTACGTAGAAAAGAAAAAGGCAACTAATATTTTTTTACGTAGTGAAATGTTTTTAATTGATTATTTGATTTTTAAACTTTGAGGTTAGGCACACAATAAAAGTATAAAGAAAGATATAGAAAATCTTTATTAAAGTAGCTACATGGTAGCGACCACAAAAAAATAATAACGAAATTTTCACTGTTTAGATTTAGAATAAGAACTAAAATCGTCTGCTGATTAGAACTAAAAAAATATTCATGTTGCCATTTCTGTAAAACTCAATAAAGTTTAAAGCAAGATTGAATTTATTTAAATTTGAAAAATTAAAATCTTAACTTAGCTGAAATATGCATATTTGCAATCAACAGAACCATCAATGAAGAAATCATCAACTAAACCCACAATAAATCCTGGAATGAAGACTGGACGAAATACGTCACTTGAAACATCAATTATTTTTAAATAATGAACGTTGTTTCTGAAGGGTAATGGCAACACAATTAAATAAACATTTCCAATTTTATTTATTTTCGTTGAAAGTTTATTTAATTTTTTAGCAGATGGCACAAGGAAAGTAGCCATTATGGCGAACTAATAAAGTTTGAAAATATTCTATTTGTAACTCCGAACTGCTTGACCGTAGCGCTTCAAAATCGGCACCAATCGATTCGTCGTGGCCAAAAACCCCAGACCCCCAAGTTTGCCAAGAGTATAAGGTAAGATTAAAAAAAAAAACTTTTAAAAGGCATTGAAGCCGCTGTGGACCTACGTCATGCAGATAGAGCTGTTGATGTTGGAAATGCTGTCTTCGACAGCTTCGGTGCCATATAATTGCGCATTATCATAGACACACCATCATAAAAAAAAAACAATTTTAATATTAAACTTTAATCTGATTGAATACACTCTAAAAAATGAATGCTCAAAAACGACGAAATTTTCCTTAATTTTGACGATTCCGTTACTGGCAAATGCTCCGAGTTTTCGGTTCCTCAAAGTGAGGAAATTTGAATCGTCATTTTTATGAGGATTTGAATGTCGTCTTATCCAAAGAAATATTTCGTCATTTTTGAGCATGTGAGTGTAACAAGGAGATTCAGTTTCCTCAAAATCAAGATACAGAATCGTCAAATCACGATCGTAAAAGTGAGAATTCGCGTTTACTCAAAAGTCACGTGATAGTTTGACGAAAAAATCCTCAAAATTAACGAAATGAGGCTTGAGGATTCATGAATCGTCAAAAATGAAAGTGTTATTTCTGAGAGTATAAATTGCTTTCTGTAGAACGATTCATAATTATAAATTTCCTCTAAAGTGTAACGCTCACAATACTAAACATTTTTGTTAAATCCTTATTCTCAAAAATTACTTTGGCGACAAACTTAATTTTTCTCATCACTTTTGATCTTACCAAATAACCTGAAAGTTTTACATTTCTTATTTAAATCACACCTAGAAAACAAAAGTTCTTTGACACAAAGATCTACCTGATTACCCGAGAGCGGTCCGTTTACATGTCAGAAAATGGCGACAAATGTGACGCAAATTCCACAACAAACCTCTTTGGCGTCGAGTGGGTGACAAATAGCGTAATTCCCGTAGCTTTTGCGTAAAAATAAGAACTCAAAAAGAATGGGCTGAGCGTGCAAATTCTTTGGGGAGACCTCATACGTTGACATTTTGAGGCTGCCGCTGTCAACGTCAGCGTTCATTTGTCTTTGTCACCTCAGGTCTCCTTGATGGCGAGGTTTTGAATAATGGTCCGGTCAGTTTGGGTATTTCAGAGGTGGTTGCGTAGATGCAATGGTTTTTCTCTTAGATTTTTCGTGGACTGGGGAGCCCAGTCGGTTAGGTACTCTCCTGGCACGTGAAAGATCCCAGGTTCAGGTCCGGGCATCGCCAAAAAACTGCAGACCTATAAACAGCCCGTGCAGAAAAAAATATCAGTTGAATAATACCCCGTTTAAGAGAGTGCATGTTAAATAACTAATAACTTTATTAATATCAATAAGAAACTATAAATAAAATACAAAAAAAAATCATATTAGCGACTTAGGGGAACATTCCCGTTCAAGCAGCCCAGACATTTAAATTAAGTAAGTTTAACAAATTACAAATAATAATAAAAGTTTACAAATAATAATAAAAATATAATAAATTACAACATCACAGTATTTGGCACGAGACTGGTTTTTTAAGTTACTTATGGCTTCGTGTATACAAAATTAAAAAATAAGTCTATGTAGTCAATAAGTATAATAAATTTAAAGAGAGAGCGCTTGAAAGTTGAGTATTTGTCAATATTTTGAATAGAGATTGGTAAACTAGTAAAGAATTTAGGAGCTAAGTAATAAAAATGTTTTCTAAAGATTTCTTTATTAAATTTAGGAATGATGTAAATTTCTTGGGGAGTAAACATCCTTCAAAGTCCCAGCGCTGCGTACGATGTCGCCCTTAGCGGTTGCGTTGGGTGCCTATTCAGGTGTCAACTCGTCACTTGACTGTGGTTCTAAAATACGAGGCCCGTCGCCAATAGCCGTCGTATATCTGTAGCACGACGACAATTCAAACATAGCCTAATCTTAGCTTTTCGTGACTCCGGTTCTGACCTGACCATGACGGATCTGAAAATTCAGAGCCTAAAGATGACAAATTAGGGTTCTAAGGCTCGAATACTTTTAGGGGAACTACTTTTTTGAAGTGATATTGTTACAAAATATACATACTGCAAAGTTTTGACTTATAAAAGTAACATCAATCGTCAAATATTATAATATCAGCCTATTATGATTTTAATTATTGCTACTGAAAAATAAAAAAAATAATATTTAAATTAAGTTTTTCATAAAATCATAAAATATTGTGAAATAGACAACAAAATGTATATGTTTACTGTGGATTTTGGTAGCAACTAAAATAATAGGCCCATGGCCCCGGGTCTTGTAAGTGTAGGCAATGTTCAAGTCCTTACTATGATTGTGTTAAGTCAAGAATATACGATGGGCCTTCATATTGTGGTATGAACCACAGTATATCTATTGTTAAACCTTCGTGGTTAAGTGGTCTACTTCGAGATTGAACCTACTCAGGAGTGCATGGGTTTAAATCCTACTCCGTGTGGGTTGCGTTGAGTGCCTATTCAGGTGTCGGCTCGTCACTTGATTGTGGTTCTAAAATAAGACACCCGTCGCCAGTAGCCCTCTTGTAGCTCTAGTGTGACGATAATTCAAACCTAACCTAACCTATACAAAAACCGACCTTAATTTTGCAGCAGAGAAATGTACTAGGCGGAGGAAACTGCGTAAACAATGCTGCTGGTGCCGAAATTTCGCCTGCTCCTATTGGTTGCTCTTTTGAACCCTAATATTTGTGCGCCCTGTTACGTCAAAATCTAAGGAAAAATAATTGAAATAACACTCTAACTGAAGCTAAACTAATAAAAATAATAAATTTATGTCTTGAAATAACAAATAAATTTGTTTATTGAATGGGAAATGCCTTTTTGTATTCGATTCTCGCACTCGAAAATGAGAACTATTTACCCTTTTTCTCGTAGAATATTTGTATACTACAAACTTAAGGTCGGTTTAGGTGTAACCCACTTCGTGTAGGATTCAAACCCGCCCCCAGTCATCATATCATCATATAAAGGGTTTATTTACTGGAAACTAGTATTATGGAATGGAATGCAAATGCGCCCTCTAGAAGGGAAGGGCGTAGGCTATGTAGCATATTACCCCGCTCGCCAGAAGGGACAGTCACATGAGACACACAAAGAAAGGACGACACAAACACATAGACAAATAACAACATTTATTGACAAGTACAAATATCCATGCCTGACCGGGATTCGAACCCGACCTCAGCAGCTCCAAAGGCCAGTACACTAACCATTCAGCCACCTTTTCGGCGGAAACTAGTATTAAAAAAATTAATATTATTTTTAGCGCCTTTGCCGACTAACGAAGGGTTATTGCGTGTACTAATATTGTTAAGCGATTACGCTTGTTTGAAAACTAGGGTCATATGGGGGAATTATGGATCAAAAAATCACAACATCCTATTTTTTTCTGAAGTATGAAAGATAGAAAGATTTAATTTTGCATGGAGTAAGCTTAAATAATTTAGAATTTATTTAAATAATCACTTTACCTTAAACTTAATTATTATTAGTTTTATTTTAATTATTGAGTGATCAGGAATTACCCCGGGTTTGGGCAATTATGGATCACACATGGAGTAATTATGGATCACCCTTTTTTTTAATAGTAATGCATATTAAAAGTAAATTAATACTTCAAATTATCATTTTTTTGCACATAAAAAGATTGTTTTAGCACATAAAAGTAATGAAAGCGAAACTTGGCATATATTTTTATGCCAAGTTAGAATTATCTATGCATCTTTCTTCGTACATGTACAATGAACCTTCAAAAGAACTCTATTTTGACAAAAAAATTTAATGGACTCTATTACAGCAATCCAAACTGAATTCTATCGCACAAATAAATATTCCTTCAAAAGTTTTTATTGTAAATAAAGTTTCTCGTAAGTTTAACGCAACGGCAACAGTGAAAATATGGAATTAAAATAGAATTTTTACGCTATTTCAATGTAGATTAATTTTTTTGTTATTTAAATTTTAAATAAACTTCTAATTTGAATTTTTTAATGAAATTTGGAATGCAGCCAAATCTGATTTTTTGCTTCAAAATGATGCATACCACGTAGCTAAAAACACATGAAAAATCAAAAAATATAACTGATCCAGAATTACCCCAGTGATCCAGAATTACCCCAGTAAACTGGGGGATAAATCGATATACCTTTAAATCATTTTAAAAAAATAATTATGAAAAAATTTATATCGGAATGAAAAGATTAAACCTTTTCCTACTGAAAAATAGCACCAACAAAATAATTAGTTCAAATATGTTTCTCCAGTATGGATCTTTAAAAAAAATCATGTTTTTCAAAGACAATCTTTTTTGAAGATGTTTTTATAGTAGTGTAAAAAGTATTTTTTTCTATTTTTTGCTGCAGAGTTAAATTGTTTTTGAACTTGATATAAGAAAATAGAATGTATAAGGATGACTTGGCATAATTTTTTTTCTTTCTAAAAACCATTTTTAATCCTTAAAACTTAGTGATCATTATTTACCCCGAAAAGAGAGTGATCCATAATTCCCCCATGTGACCCTAATATCTCCAACACACTCTGAAGTTAAAAAACAACAACGGCAATTCATCCGTGTAAGTGAAGACATTAAACAAAACCTTATGCATGTGCAATGTAGACAATTTGTTTGAGTAGGGAATAATTTTTATATCTGGAGGTATCTTTTGTGCTGCCTGTACAATCAACACATTATTAAATAGAAATTACTGCGGTTAACTTAAATTTGTATGGTATGGTATGGTATGATACATATATATTCCAGCTTGTGTGCTTGTTCAGAGAACCGCTTATAAGCTTTCGTCAAGTGGGACAGACACAGAAAGAAATTTTACAGTCACTAAGAAATGAATAACACATAGACAAATAACAACATTTATTGACTGTCACAAACATCCATGCCTGACCGGGATTCGAACCCGACCTCAGCAGCTCCAAAGGCTAGTACACTAACCATTCAGCCACCGAGGCGGCCTTAAATTTGTATTTCATTTGAACGATAAGTTAGTGTAGTGCTGTGTAATCGTTTCCGGCTGCCAATTTCTAGCCTCCATTACGAGCTTGAACGCAGCCAATAACGCCACGTAATTTAGAACCCTGGTCAAGTGACGAAGTCGACACCTGAGCGGGCACGGAACTTCAAACGACATCGTACGCCGACGCCGTCGGGACTTTGGACGCCACAGATTTAACGAGCACCTCTGTCTCAGTCGATAAGTTTATTCATATAGAAGATTTTTTTGCGTAAAATAAATTTGATGTACACAATTCTAAACATGCTTTATTTAAATTGTTAAACGTCTTCTCAACTTTAAAAGATTGTCTTACTTACCTAAATCATGTCAATCACGTTGGTATATAAGTCCCTGTAGTAATGCTATATTTAAAAAAAAAAAGTGCATCGAAAAACCCGTTACATATTCAGCAGTATAAAAATATTATATTTCAAAGCATACACATGAATCGCTGCCAATGTGGTGCAATTTTTTCAACAGAAAGATTTTATTCCTTTTTAATACTGGCGGAAGTTGAAAAACACTATAGTAAAAATGGATGCCAATTTTTTTTTCCATTTTCTTTCAATAAATTCCAATACATTCTGGCACGAGAATCGCTTTCTGAAAGAAATTCTACCGTGACAAGCTCTCTAACAAAAAAGGCTGTTGCAGTTCTGTAGCTTACAGTTAGAGTGGTACAATTCTATATATTTTTAGAACTATTTCCTTTTTTTAATTGTAAAGACTTTAATAAAAAAATGGAAAGGGGTTGTTTCACGGGGAATCTGGCAATAGATCCGAGGTCTTGTTTTCCTTTTTCCTGAATTACTTTTGTTTTGGTAATTTGGTTGGCTGGTAGACCTATATTCAGGTTAAATGTGCTTTGTTAGCACACAAACCTGATTATTTCTGCCTACCAACCAAAACAAAAGTAATTCGAGAGGAAGGAAAATAAGACAGCTGAACTATTGCCAGATCATCTGCGAAACAACCGCAATAGCATTGTCATCGTGTTAATTTGCATCCATTTCTATGTCTGCTCACCCTTTTAATTTTTGCTCTACCCGAATAATTAAAAATATATATTTTTAACTTTTAAGAACTTTTTTTCCCCTTCAAAGGTTTGACACATAAGAAAATTAACTTTTATAATTTTTGTCTGTCAGCGTATACCGTCCAGACGAAAGTCTGTCTGTCCATCTATCGACGATCTTTTTCAACATCCATTCTAACCGTCAAATTTTAATTATCCTCTTTTTTTCGTTTAAAATTGTAAAACGTCAAAGACTTACCATTTTTATATTTTGTCTGTTCGTTCGTCCGTCCGTCTGTCTGGTTTCTTGTCTGTCGACGTCTTATTTAAATTTTCTTTCTGATATGACCGATTCTAAAAACTCTTTTTTATTTAAAAAGTATGGTGATAAAAACTAGTATATTTCATTGTCCAAACTATTGTATTTGTTTACAGAATATTTTTACATAAGATAAATTGTCCGATTGGGTCACCATACAAAAGAGCATAAAATGTAAGATCATTTTATAATTGTACATGAGGTGGGGTGGGGTAGGTACATACATATTACACTCTTAAAACAAAAGAGTGAAATCCACTCCAGTTGGAGAAGTGCATTTCCGACACACTAAAGGCATGAATATTTTCTCAGACTGAGTTAAAATCACTCGTTTGGAGTGATCCTGTCGGAGGTTTAACACACAAAGGATCCACTCCAAAAGGAGAAGTGCATTTTCCAGTCTGGAGGAGTGGAATCCACTCAGACTGAGGTAAATTGGGAGTGTTTGTTTTAAGAGTGTACGGCCTGTGTGCTTGGTCTAAGACTTCCGTCAAGTAAAACAGACACAGAGAGAATTTTTTACTGTCAAACAGAACGAAATATACACCCAGGGCGAAGACGAGAATCGAACCGCACCCGTTACAGCGAGTAGTCACAGTTATACCTCTTTTAATCTAAGGTACATTGTTTACTTTAGCTGATAGTAGAACTCTGACGTAAAAAGGGAAAACCAAACTTTAGTGGTTTCATTTCGTATCGAATACTTGTGCACCATAGGGGCACCGAATAAAAAGAACAAACTTCGGAAACCAAACATATTTTGCTGGTTGTAATAGAAATATGTTGTCTTAGGGAAAGTCAAGAGTAGCTGTATTTTGATCTGGTTACAGAATTTATTTTAAAATATGGACTGTATAAATACATTTTGGTTGTTTTAATAAATTGCAATGCTTTTTTTTTAAACATAGTTCTATAAATAAGTAGAAAGTCAATTTATTTTGAATGCAACATGAAAATAGGATTTTGGAATGAAATGAGTTGTTTGTTTTACAACAACATGTTAACTTTTATGATCCTTCTTGGAAAACAGTTATGTAATTTAAACTAACTTTAATTATTTTACTTGAACTCCGTTTTATTGGTTCTTTATGGGTGTTCAATTTTAGAATAATTAAACAAACATATTGCGCATTTATCTATGCTTAGCAAAAAATCAGGGCATTAACTAATTATTTAAAAAGAAGATTTACCCCCCAGAAACAGAGATTCTTACTAGAAAATTAACTATTAAAAGATGAATATATTGTACCCGTATTGTTAATAAGGATTCCCTTAATTAGTAGGGGATGGGGGGCCCAGTCGGTTAGGCACTCGCCTAGCATGCGAAAGGTCCCAGGTTCGGGTCTGGTCATCGCAAAAATAACTGCCGACCGTGCAGCCAAAAATGTCCAATGAATAATAAATACCCAGAGCAAGGGAGTGCACTTTAAATGTCCTTCAAAGTCCTAACGCTGCGTACGATGTCTCCCTTAACGATTGAGTTGGGTATCTTTTCAGGATTAGCATACGACTGTTCTAACATACGACGCCCGTCACCAATAGCCCTCGTGTAGCTCTAGTGCGAATATAATTCAAACCTTACCTCATTTATTCTGTGTTTTGATTTTCAAAAATTTAGTCGTTTATTTTATCTGACGTTTTTACCTTGGGATTAAATTTTCTATCAAGCAAGTAATATCAAGTAAGCTGAGTCTCAAAAATCCCGAGTTATTCTTAATTATTATGTTTTTGGAAGTCATTAAAATTTCGAAATGCATGTTTTTCCTTTTTTCCTCAAAAAATGCAGTATTTGCAATTTATAATATTCTATAAAGGAATATGTTCTGTCGCTCATTACATTTTTATTTTTATATCATAATATAAGAATTTACATTATTAGCTTAAATAAACTATATTTTGTTCGTAAATTCCAAATTAAGTTATAAATGCAACTTGTATATAGTTTTTGAAATGTGTACCTAAAAGCCTTTTCCACTCTGTTTTCTGTGCTGCAAATTTGAAAACTTATAATTAATCATAAAAGCTTTCTTACCAAGAAATGTTAATTATTTAGATAATATTTAACATTATAAAGTTTTAAAATAAAAACAAATTTGTTTAATTCTCATTGTATTTATTCAAATAAATATACCATTAAGCTACCGTAATATCACACATACATTGTTGCATGTTTCTGCATTTTTCAGAATATTATATTTTTAGTATAATTACATTTCTATATTAAAATTTTAATTGCATTTTTCTTTAAAACATCTATAATGGAAGACTTTCTATGTATGTACATTTCACTCTAACATTATAAATGTTCAAACAAATTTAACTACTGATACTTACAAAAACAATTGTGTAATTTAATATTTTCGTAAAAATAATTATATATGCAAAAACACAATTAGACTAAATACAAATGATGGCACAAGATAAAAACTGTAATGTATAACCATAACAATATTTAAATGCAATTTTATATAAACCGAATAAATCAAACCCAATTTCACCATGATAGCCCTAGAAATTTTTAATCTTACAATTTCAAATACTAATGGCCTTTCCACGTGACGTAGTCATTACTGCTCTCATTCCTAGATTCCATAGAGGTTTCGTTGATTGGTGGTATGACTCTGCGTGCTCCACCCACTTAATTAACAAATCAAGAGTTTTTGATTCCAGTGTAACTTTTTCCACTCAAGCCATAAAAAAATGACTATTGCCACTTTTAAAACTGTTTGAGAAGTTTTTCAAATTTGGTCTCAATCTCAGAATTATAAATTTATCAATTGATAGACTTACGTTATCTTTTTAGCATAATGTTACAGTCTTTGTGCCTATTTTCAATGATATGTTCCTAAACATACTTAGAAACTTAGTTAAATAATAAAAAAATGACAAAAAAAAACAGTAAAAAAAACGAGAATAATACTTCCTCTTTCCTGGCGTTCCAGATTTTGAAATATTCATTTTTAAATAATCTTTTAAACCCAATTACAAAGTTTCTATATAACAACATCATATTTATTAGTTCTATTGGTCTCAAGTTCTGCCTTCTTCATATCTTGCAAACGATTAACGGATTTATTCTCCGTGAATAAAATTCTTCTGGTGGCAACTGTTTTCTGAATCGCTGCCATCTTCGTTCACGTTCAGAAGGTTAACATTTTGTGGATCGTGGAAGCGACGTTCTGAGCTGTTCCATATTCCATAGCTCAGATACAACAGACATCCTACAAGGAGAAATGAATAATTTAGGGTTATTCAAATAATCTGCATTTTTATAAGTATACTTATAAAGCATGCAAATGTTTGACTAAAGCTAGAGCAGTTTGCGTGAATAAAAGAATTACTTATTTGTATTAAATAAATAAGCTTTGTTATTTAATATTGTTTCACGTTTACTACTTTGTCATGTTTTATTCAGAGCTTGGTTTTGAGATCGTGCGACCCTTTAGCCTACTAGGCAAAATAGTCGAGAATAGCCACAGAAAATATCTAAAAATATTTCAAATTTATAATGTTTATTAAAATTACTTTTCAACTCTTTTTGAAGCATCAAAATAAAAAAATTATTGCATAGCGATTCTATATGTATCCTAACAGAAAATATATCTATGACTTAATATATGTAACATTTATTTTAACAAAAATAATTTTTTAATAAAATGAGAATATATTTTATTAGTTGCAATGAAATAGTATTGTGTATGCATATTTAAGCTCCCATGTGATTTAATAGCATGTTTATCGTCGTACCAATTAATGCCCATATGAAGAACAACAGCCACGCAGTGTACGGAAGACTCACGACTAGATGCACATCCATCCAAACAGCTATAAGCGGAAGAAATGGCACGCACGGCACTGGATTATGAATCCGAGGCTTATGCCTCGGCTGCCGACAGATGACGGCCGAACAAACCACGATGACCACAAACAGTAGACAAGCCACCAGCTCCGTCCACCATTTACTCTTCGGAAGTATTCTTGGAATGTGCAGGGTCATCAACCCCAAGAGCAGCATGAGTAGGACAGCTGCGCCAATGAGGCCTGCCACTGTAGCAGCAGATCTGTGGCTGGGTTCCTGCTTGGTCCAGTGTGGAGACAGTTCTGACAGGCAGGTCACGTAAGACTCGTCCACTAAGTCCACGGACAGAGATCTGGTGTATAAAGATCCATATCCTGGTTTTGGATGTTTGGCAATGTTGTCTTGTAAGGAGTCATTTTCGTTTCTGGAAGTGTGGGTCTCGCCTTCTTTGACTTCAGCAACAGACACGTCGTCTTCAGAAAGTTCCAAGGTTGGAGATACCATTTGGGGCTCGACCACGCCGTACCGTGTCACCAGGACGCAGACGGCCACCGCGATGCAGGCCGTGAGGGTCCCCATTCCCAGCACATGGATCAGTGTCCTGATGTCGCAGAACAGCGACAAAGAAGACGACAGGATGATGGCTGCCACCAGGGAATGGCACTGAGTCTTGCAGAAGAATCGGAACAGCAGGCCATCGTTCGCCAAGGACTGGACCAGCTTCACCAACGACAGAAGTGACGCCATTGTCGCCGATAGCAGACCCGATATCGCCCCGATGGCGGCGAAGTATTCCATGCCTCTGACGCCTCTGACATCGAAGGCCTGCAAGACTGGGGCCCTGGTCTCCAGCATTGAGAATGGGACTAGTAGAGTTAGGACGATGGCCATGGCGAATGCTGCCAGAAGACCGACGACGAAGACAGTGCTGACTGTAGTCGGGAATGTGTGGGTGCGATGTGGGGTGCCTTTGGTGGATATGGCCATCACATCGTAGCCGACGAAGGCGAAGTAGCAGAGGGAAGCCGCAGAAAACATCTAAAAAACGCATAAAAATAATAGTTTATTATGACACACAGCCTAAAAGGTTTTCATCCAATTACAATCTTAAAGACACTATTTACAACCATAGATATCATAGTAAAAGAATTAGATTGGTAGATCACGTGACTTCCAATGCTAACAACGGGATGCGCATGGAGGACCAGAATGTGAGGGCAATGGGGCCTGTGTAGCCACCACTTTAAGGAGAAAAATGTTACGGCATCATCGAAAAAGAACCATTTACTTCTAAAATTACAAAAAAGTACAAGAAAATCATTTCAAGTCACTAAAGAGATTCCAAAATGCAGCTAGTATTTTTACGATGTTTTTTTTTTTATAATTTTATAATTATTCTGGTCCTCCATGTGCGTCCTGTCGTTAGCAATGGAGGTCATATGATCTGCCAATCTAATACGTTTACTATGATATCTATGTTTACTTTACAACCAATCATTACAAATGATTTAAAACTAGTCCTCCTACTTAGCACTCCAGAGCTATAACCATAACATTACGGGGGAGAAAAAAGATATTGTATTTATAAGGATTAATTGAAATGTCTTGCGTTGTGTTTTAACTGGGCATAATGAATTACAAAAACCCCTCTTCTGTCAAGCCGACAAAGGAAGTAGCAAAAAAAGCCGTAGAAAACACCTAAAAACATTTTATATTTGAATGGAACAGTTTAGAATCTTGTGTTTTAACTGTGCATAGTAAAGAATAAAAAGAGCTTGTTCCCTCAAGACAACGTAGAAGATAACAACCCTTGTAGGGATGAACTGCACAAATTTGTTGATGCGGTTTTTTTCAGTTTTATGAAGTATGGTTACACGCAAAATAAAAGTTAACTGATTTCTGTAACCTTGCTTCATATGTAACGTTATTCCATAAAGTGTAGTTTATAAGTAACGTTTGTAAAGTAACTTTGAAAAAACGTTTTTACAGTGCATCAAGTCTTAAATTAATCCATTGAGTATATCACATTTATTTTAAAATACAAATTTATTAATAAACACATAAAATACTGCATTGAAACTTTATGTATAAGTTTTGATTCTCAAAATTGAATTTTATAAAAATATAGGTACATAATTTAGAAGGGATAAATAAAAATAAAGTAGGCATACAATGTAACTGATACTTTGAACGGCCGAAGAAAAACTTTTCAAAATGTATGCATTTTTAAATATTTGCGAAATTTTTCTAAACATGTTGAATTAATTAAGATCAACTCTTATCGTCCAATTACCTACTCATTAAAACTTGCAACGAACTCTAAGGTGTAACAAGACTCCACACTTCAAACTAAGAACTAACTCGAAAGGCAATTAGCTTTCCCAATTTAAAATGTAAACAAATATTTTATCTTTACACGCTTTAAGACGCTATTTTCCTTCTTTTATCCTTGTTAATTAAGGCCTTGGACGAAATTTCAGACTGTGAAGTTCCCAACGAAAATCAATGCATAGCTGCTGGCTTTCCCAAAGAACACTGTCCTAATTCACCGTGAAATAAGGGAGACATTCCATAATATTTTTTTGTGAGGAGTTATTTGCAAGTTTTAAATTCCGATATTCTTTATGGGTGATGTAAGATACTTTTCTTCAGTTTTAATAGTAGGGTGATCTGCGAAAAAGTTACATTTAATGACTTTTATGGGTATTGAAAAACCATTGTTGTATTTTATGGTAGTCGATAGTTTTATGGCGGTATGAGCTTGTCAATCTGTCATGATTTAAAATTATAGTGTTGGTGTTCCTTTTTTTAAGTTTTTAGATATTTCATTACCAAAAAAATACCGTTTTATTTGTTTAATATACAACAATACTTTTCGATATACTATTTTTAATATAAATATACTAATTTGGTACATTTTTAAAGTCAAACTAAAGAATCATGGCGCCATTTGGCGTCCTCTCAAAAATATCACCAGGTCGAATGACAACAAATCCGAGCACATGCCGAAACAACCAATGAATGACCACAGTAAGGAGAACGTGACATGATAAGAAACTTTTCCATCTTCTAACTTCGCCAAAGGTTGACATAATACCAATAAGTCGGGGATCCCAGATATGGCGTAAAATATCCGGCCACCATTCTTTAGTTTAACCCTTTTCAAAATTTTATTATCAAAAATTTGCTCTCTACCAAACTTCATCTTCCCAATGGTAAGCTTGAATTGTGTGTAAAATGCTTTGATGCCAGAAGATTATTTTTGTCGCCAAGGATTCTGTTTGGCGAGATTTGCACTCACAAAATGGAAAAGTACCTATATTTTTATTTTTGTGATATACCAAACAATTATAAAATTTGCCGTTTGAATTAAAAAATGTACGAGAATACTAGGAAGGTTTTAAACTTGTGGTAAAAGTACCAAGCATGCATTTTATGCTTTACTTTTCGAATAAATAGAATAGCTTTTGTTCTTTAAATGTCATTTACGATCCGAGTTTAATTTGTTTTCAAGAGTAATAGGTTCTAGTGACATTAAAACCCATTCCTTTTAAATAAATAGAAGAAAATTCTCCCCCGAGTATAGTAATTAAATGTAATTTAAATGAATGAGTAAATCTTTTGTAGATTCCAATTTATTGCATCCTTCACAATAGGCAGATTCTAAAATTAGATGTAACCTTTAGAACTAAAAATGCAAAAAAAAAAATAGTAACTGGAACCTATTTAAAACACCAAGGTAGTCTTAATTAAAAGGATCGAAAATTTTGCCCTAAGTTCTATTCCAGGCAGGTCTTAAAATAGAGACTTTGAGGATAAAAGAAAATCGATAAAATTTAATTAAATACTTCAAATTGAATAATAAAGTATTATTGATTTTAATTTTATCTATTTTTTTTTATCATGAGAGTGAGATAGTTTTTATGTAAAAATATTAAAAGTTAATTAGATATAAAATTTCGGCATTAAAAAATTAGTATGTTTTTTTATGTTCTACAGAATTACTTAGAGATCCTTGACGAAACAATTTCCTAAAAAACATTTTAAAAAAATATTTTACATAAAAACTGATATTTGATTTAAAGTGGCTTACATTATTACAAACTAAAAAAACTTTAATTAAAACTATGTATGTATATGGGTTTTGTAATTACAATATTGTTTTTTAATTAAAACTATGCTTGATATAAAACTTTATAAAAATTTAAAACTGATTGAGCTCGAAAGAAGAAATTTTAATACTATTGATCGAGGTTTACTGAATAATACTTAATTTCGTTCACTTTAATCCCTGTTAAGAAATTTATTTCCAAAATTATATTTGTTGTGCAATTACCTACTTTCTAGGATTCCGCATACATCTGTACTATAAATTATTGGCTCTTCAACAGCAAATTACACTTATTCATTTTTTACAATTTTCTTTTTACTGTATACATTTACATTAAATGTATTAAATACAAAATAAGATATAATTAAATATCCAAATTTTCATTAACCTTTTACTATGATGCATCTACACATGAGATCAATAAATTTATATCTTAAATTGAGTTTACATTTCAAATATAATTATTTAGCACTCCGATCCAGATATAGTTAATTTTAAAAATAAATTTCTAGAAACTACTTACACCTGACAAGCCTCCGGGAAAAAATCCTAATCCTGCAATCCAATTTTCGGAATCCATATTAAAGATGCCGATGGCAACAGTCCCGGAAATCACCAGTAAGTTGATGACTACCAGAACGTTGTTGAATGAGCATAAGAGCTGTGAGATATAGAATATAATATCAGGACGAAGTTATTAAAAAGAGAAAATAAATTATTTTAACACATATTATTAAAATATAGTTAATGAAATTTTAAATATATTAAATATATTTTCGAACGATGACTTGAACTGTTTTTATTTAAAGATATGTAGCTCAACACAATATTCTTGTGGGTTTTTTCTATTTTGTTCTGAAGAATAAAATTTTAATATTGTTGCGAGTTTGTAAAAAAGTTGAAAATAAATAGTTTTGTTACTTATTCATTAAATTTAGTTTATGAGACTTTAACTAAAAACAAAAACTTGGTTTATATTTTATTATTTGGAAATAATTAAAAGCAATATACATGCTTTCTTTGGTATATTACATTTTTTTACAGTGAGAAAAACGACCTATTTTATGGTTATTAAATAAGACACTTCTTTCTGTGTTCACACATAGTTGAACCTGCGTTTGAAGTTTCTTTTCGCTATCTATATCCCACATTTTTTTGTCAAGAATCTTAATCTAAGATAATACACACTTCTTCACCTCTTTAGTTCTTACATTAATTTTTCATTAATAAAATAAAAAAGGGTTTAGAAGTTGTTTATTTATTCAACCGCAGAAAGATGCAATTAAAAAACTTACATTAAAATAATTAAAAATTAAAAAATGAGGGCTTCTCCTATCTTTCAACAAATGAATAGACCTGTTCAAAAAATGAAGTATATTTGTTAAAATTATATTATTTTGTATTTTGCAGTATTGAATGCTTAATTTTAAAAAAAAATGATGAGTGATACAACTTTACCTTGCCAGAAAGGTTTTTAAACGATAATAAAATGTGTACAAAATTAAACAAATTCGCCCAAATTAATGAGCACGTTTTAGATCTTGGGTAGTAAAAGAAATACGGAATGAATTTTATTTTCTCCAGCCTCGCGATTGGTTAATAATTTAAGCCTCGCTTAATGAATCAATGTCATGTGGGAATAAGCAACAATCGGAGCACTAATCGTAGGAAGTACAGGAATGGAAGCTGGGAGGAACTACGTCACCTGAAACTGATCCAATCGGTGCTCTCGGTGCTCGAGTAGGAATTAATTTTCATTCAGCATTTATGTTGTCATTCAAAACCTGAAACCTGCCTATTATTCGATTATTGATAGTTGTGATGAAAACCTAATTTTATGCTATTAAAGGTGATTAAAATGATGTCAATCAAACAAAGATGTTTTGAACAGTACAAATTTGTAAATAAGTCATTTCGTTCACTTTTAATATTTATTTTTATTTATCAAATCAGTTTAATTCTTAAATAATGACTATAAGGAAAAAAACTGTCATTTTCCGGTTACATTAGGTTAGGTTTGAATTATCGTCGCACTAGAGCTACACGAGGGCTATTGACAACGGGCATCATATTCTAGAACCACTGTCAAGTGACGAGCCGACACCTGAATAGGCACCCTACGCAACCCGCAGCGTTATTGCTTTGAAGGATATTTAACGTGCACTCCCTTACACGGGGTATTATTCGTCGGACATTTTTGGCAGCACGGGCCGTTCATAGGTCGGCAGTTATTTTGGCGATGTCCAGACCCGAACCTGGGACCTTTCGCATGCTAGGCGAGTGCCTAACCGACTGGGCTCCCCAGCCCAGTCGGTTACATTAGGTATTTTTTGTTCAGTTAACTTTCTAGCACATGAAAATAGTTTCAAAGATAAGCAAATACATTCAATAACAGAAGCACCCAAAAACTAATCATCTTAAAACTAGAAACGAGAAATGGGGTCAATTTTGTATTCCTTGTAAAAGCTTTCCATTAGGGAACTCTTAAGTACTAAGTAAACAAATTACTCACATTAAAAGATGCAGCTCAACTTAGAACTCACTACGAAATGCTTTGACTGTCTTAATGTAACGGTTAAAGGAAAATGTAAAGAATGATCATTAAAAATTACCATAATTTTTTTTTCAAGTAGTCTTGTAAGTTTTGCGAAAAAACCCTCATTTTTATTCATACAGCGCATATTTCTACTTTTGAAAAATAATTAGTTGGGCTTTTTTGTAAGCGATTTTTATTTAAATACTGTTGTAAGTTTTAAGTATGATGCCTTCATAATTAAGCGTAATTTAGAATGGTATTATTACAGGTATTTATGTCTTGAGCTTTAATTGTATTATTTTAATTATTGTGTTTTATTTAATTTTCTGACTAAGAAAACTCACGCGACATTATTATAAAAAACGCAATTAAAATAAAGAACCACTTTATTCAATGTATTAAAAAATTACAACCTAGTACATATCATTAAAAAATCGGTTAATTTTTATATGAAAACTAGATAACCAGAAATTTGTCACATAGTTTCGCAATTTTTTTCTTCGCGTTTTTAGTAAATCGATAACGAAAAGTCATTTTTAGCAAATTCTTGCATTTTAAGGATAAAAAAATTCGACCGGTTTAAGCAGAGTCCCAAGTAAACGGAGTCCGGTTAAGAAGGAAACTTACTGCATTACAAAACCAGAATTACTGCATAAAACCCAGTTGTTTAAGGCGTTCGCCTTGCATGCCGAAGGTCCCCGGTTCGGGTCCAGGCATCTTTAAAACAACTGCCGACATATAAACGGCCCGTGCATCCAAAACTGTCCAACAAATAATCCTTGCAGAGAGAGTGCATGTTAAATATGCTTCAAAGTCCCAACGCTGCGTGCAATGACGCCCCTTAACGGTTGCTTTTGTTTTCGCTCGTCACTTGAAGGAGGTTCAAAAATATGACTCCAATCGTCAATAACCCTCGTTTAGCTCTAGTGCAACGATATTTCAAACTAAGTTTAGGTTGGGTTTGAGTTATCGTCACACTAGAGCTATGCGAGGACAATTTTCGTCGGGCATCGTATTTTAGGACCACAGTCAAGTGACGAGCCGACACCGCTGAATAGGCATCCAACGCAACCGTTAAAGACGACATCGTACGCAGCATTAGGACTTTAAAGGATATTTAACGTGCACTCCCTTTCACGGGGTATTTTTCGTCGGACATTTTGGCTGCACGTGCTCTTTATAGGTCGGCAGTCATTTTAGCAATGCCTGGACCCAAACCTGCGACCTTTCTCATGCAAGGCGAGTGCCTAACCGACTGGGCTCCTCAGCCCTATATTTCAAACTAAACAACATCAAAACAACATCGGGAAACAAGCATCAAACCTACCTTTATCGACATCATCATCAATCCACAAGCCACCAGCGTCACACCAACAGACGGTATATCCAGGAAGGTGTCCAGCCCTTTCATGCTCAAATGCCCCAGCTGCTGTTGAAGTAGCCTGGACATCCGTCCGTCCAGTACAACATCCATGTACTGGCTGCAAGCCTTGGCAGCCAGCGCTGTACCCACGGTGTACTCCAGCACCATTCCCCAGCCGACCAGGAATGCGAAGAGTTCGCCGATGGTAGCGTATACGTACGAGTAGGCCGATCCGCCTTTGGGGAATCTGGTTACGACTTCTGAATAGCACAGGCCTGGAATGGAAAATAATTGTTTCATAACGCTTTTGAAACAAAAACATTTCACACCTTAAGGTAGGCGAGTACCCAAAACTCTAAAATTTTATTATTTAATTTTTTCCAAATTTGGCATAGTGATTTCAAATATACTGAGCAATGCTTTTTAGGCAATTTTTTAATTTAAATATAATTTATTTATTTTAAACGCTGTTTTTCAACTAAAAAAAGGGTTCACTACAAATGTTATAGCATAAAGAGTGTTACATTAATTTACCTGAAATTTTTTACAGAAGATATTTCAATATATATCTGTGCCATAGGCCTCTAACATCTGGTGCAAATATAGTAGTTTTTTTTTATGTTCAATTGTAAGTTAATCGAAAAAAAATTTTGTAGTTAAATTCATGACATTTTTCTTAATAACTTCTTTTCTTGTAATGTGTATGTAACTCTAGAGGGTCAATGCATGTATCAGTTCAAAACGGAAAATTTAACACATAATTAATGCTTATAGGAGAAAAATTCAATGTGGTAGACTTGTTAGCGTAAACCTCTTTTTTTAGTAAAAAAACACCGTTTAAAATAAATAAATTATATTTAAATAAAAAAATGCATGACTAGCATTGCTCATTATATTTGAAATCACTATGCCAAATTGGGAAAAGATTAACGGTAACAGTAAAAATTTTAGAAATTTGGGGAATTTTGGGTATTCGCCTACCTTAAGGGGGGATCATAGTTAGCGACAGCAAAAATGACCAATTCTTAGTATTGATTTCGAAAGGCTCTAAATCATTTAAAAATTATGGTACAATAAAAAAAATTAAACCAAATTATAAATTGTACTTTTATTATTATATTTACACCTAAGAATCTTGTTTTTAAAAATTATTATTTTTGAAAAAAGACATATTTTGAAACATACAATTACGATTTTTCAAAAATACAAGTATTTTTTCGGTACACTTTTCTCCAAATCTATTGAGTATTTCTTAATAATTTCTTTTGTGTGTTATAAAACCATTTTAGATCTAATTAAGTCACCTATTTTTATGGCCTAAAATAATTTTTAAATATTCTATTTTAAAAACATTATATTCTGAATTCATAAAAATTCTGATTTTCAACGAAGAAAAGTGTAAAATAATAAAATATTTTTTAAAATTTGTAAGACTAAATTAGGTGACTTAAATAGATCTAAAATGGTTTTATAACACACAAAAAAAATTATTAAAAAATATTCAATAGATTTGGAGAAAAGTGTACCTAAGTGTTGAAAATTATAGTTTTGAGAAAAACGCGAAAAACAAATACAGTCGATCCCGTTAACACGAACTCGAAATGACCACCGAAACATTTCTTGTTAACCGAATTTCATGTAAATCGTCAGGAATTTTTTCTTACATTGAGCCAGTGAATAGTTTTCAAATATCAACACAAAAAATCATGTTTTATAATGTAATACATAAATGATACAAGCATACAATTAGTAATTCAAAGGAGGCGTGGCACATTTGTTTATTTTTATAATTTTAATTTTTTATAAGAAATAATTAGCCGATCGATACAAAATTGGTCTTATTCGATAGATTGGGCTTCCATCTATCAGAAAATACTGGTTTCAAAAATTCGATTTTTTGGTTTTTGCTAACTATGATCCCCCCTGTAACTACCATCGGCTGGTAAACTGCAGTAACCACAAAAATAAATTGAACCATTTATGCTCTGAAATAATTAGTCTTTTTCTGTACGAGTTCTTATAGGTTAGGATAATTAAGTGGCTTATGCAACAATGGTTAAAGTCATATGATACACTGCAAAACAATTTGAACAAGAATACACCGGAGTCTTTGGGGCCCGGATGGCCGAGTGGTTTGGACCATTACACTAGCAGTCTGCATGCTGTAACGGGTGCGGGTTTGATACCCGATTTAGCTCTGTCTGTATTATTTCCTTTGTGACAGTAAATAAATTCTTTCTCTATCTGTCTTACTTGACGAAGTTCTAGGATTCTGGTACTATTTTGCTCCAAACTATTGAGCAGTGTAATTACTCCAGTTTTCTTGACCACGGCAGATTAATTATGTAAAAGGCGGAACGTTTTTATTTACTTGACGTGGGGGGGGGGGGAATCCGAAAAATTATTTCTTTCAAAGCTGTACATTATTTATAATAAGCTTATAATAGGACATTTTGATATTTTCTATCAGCTTTTAACTTTGAATTATACAATTTAAGGAATTTCGACAGATTAGAACATAATTGGATATAATTTATTCCTAGGATATAAAGAAAAATGTATGTCCTTTTTAAACCGTATCTTCAAATACAACTTTAAATATCAAGCTATTTGTATCTTTTATTAAAAATTTATAAAATGTGAATGCGGTCATTTAAAAAACGTACATGGCGTAAAGCAGAAATATATATTTCTTGCGAAACATATTTTTTCAAAACTTATTTTTTTATAAAAGACTTCAAAGAATTTATGAATTTCAAATGTTCAAAAATTGCTGCGTGGAATATTTTAGATCTCCAGATAACCATAAAGTTATCTGGATTTTAGAAAAAAAGCTATTGCCCGCATTCGTCTTTTAAAGTTCCAACCATTCCTAAAGCAGAAAAGCATTGCACTTGACATTTTATCTCTTCTGAAACTACACTTGTCTATTTCAGCGGCATCTATTTCAAATAGAATACTTTAGTTTCCTTTAAGAGAAATATAAATCTTTAAAAGCCTTCTCTGCTACGCATTTTATTACATGGATCTCCGTAGAAGACAGATGTTATGGGATTTTATCTGTAAGCTGTATACTTACTAGACTTACTTTTACTTTGAGGTTCTAAAGTTAGCGTCATTCGTTTATTTTTGCTTAACGAGCAAATCCTGACGTAGGCTCAATATCATCTTTTGATAAGTCAACAAACTGCAAAAGTATGGACCATATCGCAGTATTTTAAGATGTGTTTTAGAAATCTTATTTTCGACAAAAAAAAATACACATTATAACGACAGGACACACTGAAATAATTATATATCTTTCACAATACGTTTTAACTCATAAACAATATCAAAAGACTTGGTACAGAAAAAAAATCTGCTTGAATATCTCAGACTTGAAAATGGTAACCTAAAACAGTAAAGCCAGTGTATTTCAATACAGTAAGCTATTGCACCTCTCTAAATTTATCCGACTTTGAAACAATATTATGCGATATTTTATGTCTTTTGGGATATTTTTCATGCTATATAATCCTATGACCTAACATTTTGCCCATTTTGAAAACCCAGCTCACTGCAACATCTAGATTAATTACAATCTGAGCGCCAAACTTTGTATTAGATCTCAGTTCTGGGGAATTTTTGAGAATTCTGTGAAAAGGATTAATTTGTAACGAAAAAAAGCAGCCTTGTTGGAAAATGAAATCTTATGTTTTAGCTTTTATCATCCGTTTAGTTGTATTAAATTTTTTCAAATTTTTTTTTTATTATTATGGTCAATTTTATATAAGATTGCAAATTATTTAAATATTTAAACCATTTACATTTTAATTTAAAACTCTTTAATTGAAGAAGTAACTATTCACCATCATTTAATTTAATTTCAGTTAGGACTCTCATTAAAACATAAATGATTTGCACATCTGTAATTTTGTTTCTTCCAAAGTTTGCTAAAATAAATAATAAGTCAAAGAATTCAGAACCAAACAATTTTTTATCTATTGAATATTAATTATTAATATTCACTCCATTTTATAATTTCCCTTGTCATCCAAACACAAGTCTTTAATTCGGCATCCAAAACAGAGTCTAAACAAGACTATTAGTCCTTCGTTGAGTGTAAATTACTTCTCTAGTATCTCATTACCCGCTTGCATGACGTCCTATTATTCTAAAGATACTTGTTGCATAGTGAACGGTTAATGATACCATCAATTTTCAGTCAACTAAGGAGGTTTGCATTTGAATTCTTGCATTTAATGATACCGAAATTAAAAGAATAAGTACCAACCAATCATCGACATTCATTTGTTAGATCATCCAATCGCGAAAGATCATTATTTTAATGTTCTGTTTGGAATGAAAGTTATTAGTTTATTTCATAAATTTGCAGATATATTGTTTTGCATAAAAAAAGTTATTCACATTTTCGAATTTTTGAGAACGAAAACAATTCTTAAAAGTTAGTACTTCTTTTAACCCTTCTGCCCTTTTTACGCCATTTTTAAAAACTGTAAACTTGTTTTTCCTGACACATTTCAAATTTATAATTTAATTTCTTAATTATTAAATAAAAAATTATTACTTAATTATTTAAATAAACTTCGATTCTTAAAGTTATATTTATGTATTACATAGGCCCAAAAAAATCTCAAGACTTCAATATTCAAAAAAAGTTATTTTAATTGAAAAATATATATATATTTTTTAATTATATGTTCTTCAGAATACTCTGGAAGGTGACTAGTTTATGCGTCCTTATCCCTCAGGTGGTTGCTTTTTGTGTTTCGTTCATAAAATATCCTAAAAACTTAAAGCTTTCACTTTCTAAATATGTTCTTCATTCGTAGATTTTAATGGTCTACCAAGCGATTCAATTTAGAATCCCTTAATAATCGACTTTCAAAATATCACTGTTGAAACTGGAATTGGATGTAAAGTATCAATTGATGAGTTGCCTCGCCATTATGAAATTCACCACAGGAATTCTAATATCCCAATGAGCACCTCTAGTCTACGCTGGTGAACCGACCAACCATCCAAGCATGTAAAGTTCAAGAAGAACGAAGATTGACTTTATGTACATTTTTTGCTACCTTCTTTTCTCTCTATTTACTTGGTTGGCAGAATATATATTTAGGTTTGTCTGCTTGATCTCGCTTTATTTATACAAGGTGGGTTTGAAAAGTTCAGTAATTAAAAAACAGCGCCGGTTACAATCTTGCACTCACGCAGACGCAGATGGAGAAATGTCATCTAGAGAATGTCACTGCGTCTGCGTGAGTGCAAAATCCTAACCAGCTCGGTTTTTTAATTATGAGACCAATCACCCAACTTTCCGAACACACCTTGTAAATAGTTAAATTTTATGTACTGTTGATCAGACCTGTTTTGATAATTAAACATATTAAATTTTACGATGCCTTGTCTTCATTTCGATGTACTTTATTTTCACTATGATATTTTTTACAAATACTTTTCTTCCTGACATTCCCTCCCCCCCCCCCCCCTTCTACTCAGAAGTATGCAATACCCAGCTTAATCTCTTATTTTTTTTCTTTTATTTTCATTTATAGTAGAACTCCAATTATCCTAGTCTTGTGGGAACGGTATCTCATTAGGGAATTTGAATCTCTTCACAGAAAATAAAATATATTTTAATTAAGTACTGTTTGCGTGTTGAAAATGAGATTAATTGCCTTTTTTCCAAAAAAAAACAACAAGATTTTAGGATAAAATGAAAATTCAACACTTTTTCATGTTACATAGCAACTTCAACATGTAACCACAACAACTAACTAATACTATTCATCAATAGTAATTAAGGAAAATTTTAATTGACCATTATTTAATTATAAATTTTATTAGTAACAATTAATTAATTTTCAATTATTTTGTTAATTTTAATTCACTCATATCGTTTTAATACATAAAGTTAATTATTGGTTTTAATTGATTCATAAAACAGCAACAAAAAGTTAATTGCAATTATTTTAATTGTGAGTTACAATTGACCTACGTTAGTCAAATTAATTTAAATCAAGGTGAAATTAAAAGTTGAATTGTGATTAATTTAAATGTAATTAATTTAATTACCATAACTGTTTTAGTCAATCAACGAGATAATTGAAAGATTAATTGATTAATGCCCGGCACTGGAGCAGAATGATACTTTGGATTTGTATAATCCGAGTTCGAGTATTTGGAGTTATAAGTTTTTAATTCCATGAACTCCATACATACCTCCAAGACATGACGTCACCGCGGCCATGAGTACAGAAAGAACAACCGAAGGCCCTGCATGGTCGTGAGCTGCTACTGCAATCAGAGCGTAGACTCCTGTACCCAAGGTAGTGGCTAAGCCTGTAAGAAAAAAGTTGTTAAAAAATAATTATTTAGAAAAAGTAAAATATGTATGCATGTAGAATAAGTCGACTGCGATAACAAATTCCTAATCTCTGATTGGTCATAGAAGAATGAACAATAGTTATTGACTGTGACGCACTTTTTAATTAGACTCCAACAGGAAAGGTTGTGTGCTCTCTTTCACTCTAAAAAATGAATGCTCAAAAACGACGAAATTTTCCTTAATTTTGACGATTCCATTACTGGCAAATGCTCCGAGTTTTCGTTTCCTCAAAGTGAGGAAATTTGAATCGTCATTTTTATGAGGATTTGAATGTCGTCTAATCTAAAGAAATATTTTGTCATTTTTGAGCATGTGAGTACAACAATGAGATTCTGTTTCCTCAAAATCAGGATACAGAATCGTCAAATCACGATCGTAAAAATGAGGATTCACGTTTACATGAGAGTCACGTGATAGTTTGACGAAGCAATCCTCAAAATTAACGAAATGAGGCATGAGGATTCATGAATCGTCAAAAATGAAAGTGTTATTTCTTAGAGTGTTGGCGAGCAGGGCTACGGCTCCGGACTCCATCCCGTTAAATACTTTAAAAGATTTCTTTACAATAAACTACTGTTTGGACGTCCAATATTCCTTCATTTCTAGATTAACCTAAGTAAGAATGATACTCTCATGTGTAATCGATGTTATTTTATTACATGCATGTTAAATGTGATTAAATGGAGGACATTACATCTGCATCTTATATTAATGATTAATTGAAAAATTTTGGTACTTCATAAAGTTAAATGTACAATAAATACTATTATATTTACTTGGATGACTCTCTTTAACATATTTAGGGAAATGTCATTAATATATTTATATCAATTATACAGAACAATTAAAAAAACATGAATTTATGTACCACGCATATTAAAATAAAACGCAATACCTTTGAAAATAATAAAATAAATATATTATATAACATGGATAAAACCTTTTCAAACTGTCTAACTTTTCTAACAGAACAGAAGTTGGTGTATTGTCTCTTAACAAATTTGGCTTGCTATTAGCGATTTCCTGTACGTAATTCTATTGAATATTCTTTAAGTATAGAGTATGCTAGCAGTGAAATGAAACAGCTTTTTACAGAAACTAAGGACTTCATTTTTTAAAATATTTATTCAGCAGTATTTACTACAATCGCAAATACCTGCATTGAACTGCATTTCTGGAATCAATCTAAAACCGCACAAATGATATGTCTTTGTAATATATAAGACATTCAAGACACGTCATTCAAACGATTTATTTCAAATGCAACAACTTTATGTTAGCCATAACCTTTGAAGACCCTAGCAAAATCCTACTATCATATTCTTATAAGTTAAACACACTTTTCATACAAATATATGTTAAAAAATATGTTTTGCAAAGAAATTTTTTATATTTATAGTTACTTAGGGACACGCATTAAACTAAATATACATTTTTTGTGCAATAAATGCAACACAAAATGCCATATTACTTAATTGTATGCACATATACACGTACATATAATTTTGACGTTGTTTTTAAAGCAAAATACCTTTAAAATTAGCTACTAAAAGAACTTTTTAAAAAGTGCGAAAAGAAAATAATTCTTTTAAGAACTCTAATATCGCATTGACCCTCGTTCAACTTCATTTTCTCATAGAAATAAATGACTGATACCTGTAATCAAAGGCTGAAAACTGATATTTGGTTCTTCTTCTGTCGTAACAGGTCAATTTCGGAACTAATTAACGTGTTAATTGTTTATGTTGAGATTTTAAAAAATGTCCCCAAATGGGGAAACCAGGTCGCAAGAAGTAGTTAATAGATAATTAAATAGATAACATAGTTAATAGATAACATTCGCCGTCAATAAAAATATTTTAAGTTCAATTAATAGTAAACAATGGATCCTAAAACTGAATTTGCTATATTAAAGTAAAAATAAATATACGGTTACATATAATAAAAAAAAGATAAGTCACATATAACTGGCTTTAACGTAAGTACGCTAAGGCATTACTTAAAACATCACTTATCATTAACCGTAACTACGTAAACCTTCCATTTTTATTTATATCAAAAATGACATCCGGAAACGAAGATAAAAAGAAGTTCCGTACATCCGGCTTCGGAACGAGATCTGCGTCACAGCCATTTTTTTATATCTCAGTTGAAGAAGCATCGAACAACTAAACCAAAGATGACGAAGAACTGAAAGGAAGTAAAACTCGCGCGCAAAAGAAATTCTGGATAAAAACAAACTACTATCAAAAGCGAAATAAAGTCTTGGAACTACTTGTTTTTTACTTTTATTATTGAAAGAAACGATTATATTGGGATATAGTTTTTTTTTAGCTTTGTATTTCAGAACTTTGTTGGGTTTTGAGTTGCTCGAGTGAGCAAACAATGATTTTGGAAATAGTCCCTTTGTTCTATCTTTTTAATTTATTTCTTTTTATATTTCTAAAGAATAAAGCAGGAAATATAGCTTTACAGTAATTAAAATTAGAAAAAGTTTAAGAAACTACTAGATTTAATAATATGTCTTACAAAACGAATAAAATGTTGGATATTTCTTATCCTATTTATATGCTTGGTCTTATTTCAAACGCAAATACCAATCTTTAGAAATATTCGTATCCCAGATATGGATGACGTAGAAGGAAATTAGCATATGAATCGCAAAAGAAAATTAAATTTCTATTCAAACATTTAAAATGGATGTGAAACACGATTTTAAGAATGTGTATGGCTTTTAGTCTTTGGATCAAAAACACTCAGTTCTTAATAGAAAAATATTTGTTTTTTTTATCCAAATTCGTACATAGTATAACTTTTTTAAAGTTCTCAATTAACGGAATAATACCGTTTAACGGTAATGCTGTTAGTAAAGCGAATTTTTTTTTTAATTTAATAAATTTTCTTCTGAGTACGTAATCAAATATTTGTTCGGCTGATTCTAACCTTTAGGTTTCTTTATATAAATATTCTATTTGTAAATACTATTACTTTAAGAGGTTTTAAACGCAATTTTTTTAAGAGCAAAGAATTAAAAAATATCATTTAATTAATAACAAATATTTGTCTTCCCACTTTAAATGCATTTTATTTGCGAATATTGGAAAAATATAGGTATCTCAACATAAACTCAAATTTGCAAGCTTACGAGATATTGCCCTAGTATATTTACATTCTATGTTTCAATTTTAAAGCATCTAATTTGTGATTCCTTTTGGCGAGCGTACTATTTTTCAGAAACTTTGTGTCCTTGCACGCGCATCAACATGCGTGATAAGGTTTGTCGCCGGGGGTGTCGTGTTCGAATCCCGGTCAGGCATGGATGTTTGTGACCGTCAATAAATGTCGTTATTTGTCTACGTGTTATTCCTTTCTTTGTGACTGTTAATGTTATTTCTGTGCCTGTCCCACTTGACGAAAGCTTCTACACTCTAAAAAAAAAATCTGTAAGGTTACTAAGAATTCTCTAGGAAACTCAGCTTCCATAAGTTTCTTTAGTAATGTTACATAAGAAATATGTGTATATATTACTAATTAAAGCTTAGTATCCAATACAATCATTTAAATTGCAAGCATACTATAAAAACTTCAGTAAACGTTACAAGATATATTCTAGTAATCAATACATCCACTTATGTAGTATCTTTACTAGGAAAACCTTAGTAACTAGCAGTTTCAAAAATGTTAAACAAGAGGGCGCCACTAATTTTCTGTTAGTCAGGTATTATTTCGATTTTTCTGGAGCAGGTCGCTTGACAGAACTCGCAAACTCAAGATCCGCTCGATCGTCTAGCAACGAGAGGTAGCACGTTTGTCCACGCGGTCATCGGGACATGCAGATTCTTTGCGTGTAAATAATGAGGTTAAAATCTTGATCGATATAAAGCTTTCGGATATGAAGTTTTAGAAATAATTTAACGCAATTTGTATGTATGTACTAAAATAAAAAAAAAAACCCACGTTTTTCGGTTTCTCATTCGTCATAATTTTTCGATGAAACTTACATTGATTGAATTTTCACCTTTGACCGATATCGAATCAGACTTTTATATCTTAGTCTCGTACACTTTCAATTTACGGACGCGATCACCGTTAGTTTTTGCTTAATCCGATGGCCGATCGAACAAATTTCGAGAAACAAAACAATACAACAAGAGAAACTACGCATCTCTCAAAAAGATAGCCAGGTGGCGCTGTAAGCGTTACATCAATTTACTTAGTATTGCTTAGTATTACTACAGTAGTTTCTTTAGGTTACAGATGATTTTCTAGTAAATGGTGTTTTCCTGTAAAGTTACTAAGTAATCGTTAGTAAATTCAAGCCAAATTTTTTACAGTGTAAGCGGTTCTCTGAACAAGCACACAAGCTGGAATATATATGATACCAGGCCAATATGGCGGATTATAAGCTGTGTGCATTTCTGTGTGAATTCTTTTAGTAACTGAAAAATATATCAAGACGATCCACTGAATTGACAACATAATTTTTATTAATTTTTTTTTCACTAAAAACATATTTTAACCGTTTAAGTAATGTCAACCATCCTTAAATCAGATACTATGTAACTTATAGTTTTCCGTGACATTTTAAGAAATGCTACTGAAAACTGTGTTTTTTTATGTTCGAAAAATAACATTAATTATTTTCTTTCCAACGTTTGTAAACGGAATAAAGATCAAATGTGCTACTGAACGTTGAGCTTTTTTTTTAAAAAAAAAGAACGTTTTATGTGCGTAACAGAAGAGACAGAAATTCCGAATTGTAATCCCGGTGAATCAAATAAGATTTTTCCGACTAATATTCAGAAATTAAATCTCCTTTCCAACACTAAGCAACAGCTTTGCATGACTAATTTCAATATCTTTACACAAACAAGCTCTTAAATAATATAGCGTGAATCACCTAAGGCGTATATGTTAACGCCTTTCAAATGCAAAATATGATTTTAATTTAAGTAAACACGAGATGTACAAATATGGTGAATTCCTAAACATTTTTCAGTTTAAACACGTATTATGATTTTCTAGCATGATTTAAGTAAATATTTATTCATTAAAATTCAACTAGATAAACTAAGATTTTTTCTTTGAGTTTTGAAGCGTTACAGATAAAAGCTTTAGTTTTTGTTAAATAGGATGTCTCATTACATAAGGTAAGCTGAACAGATATTTTATTATTAAAATTTCATTTAAATTGTTCCCTTTCCTATTCAATAGTTTTGCGTTTATTACTTAATTAAAATATGTAAGACCGAACTTTTGTTTAAGTTACATCTTAATAGAAATGAAAGATTTTAATACTTCAATTATAATTAGAGTTTCTTTCTAATTCGAAACATGATAAAATTCAAATATTATTTAGAATTTCCTGTAGCAAACCCAAAAGTGTGGAAAAGAAACAAACCTTTAATAAAATTATGATAAAGTAAAATTTAAACGCATGAGAAGGTTTAAAGGAATAAATGCTTTATTTTTATTTATCATGAAATTGTTATAAATAACGTTTATCAAGACAGCACATTTGGCCACATTTTTTTTATCTTTCAGAAGAATAAAATAAATTTCTCCTCTAGGATTTATAAAATATCTATAAGCGTTCGTAAATATATTATGGGGTAGCTTTGGGTAACTGATAGACACATAGACCATATGGTAATAAATATACATATATATTTTTATTGTTATATAAATAAATTTTTTAAAAATCAAACTATTTTTATACCTGAACTTAGTACCCAAAAAACTATACTAAAATTGAAAAAGCTGAAAAAATATTTAGTGGAAAAACAATACTAATGTCGTTTTGCCCCAGAGAGTTAGGAAAGAGAATAGAGCGGTCTTTGTATGTGTGCAGCAACGCACAAAAGAAGCAGGCTAGAACGGTGCATCTTGGGATACCTCAGTGACAATTTCCATAGTTTCGGTTACTATGTTATGCGCAGTAGCTGAAAAAAACTGCTAAAGCAGTGCATCTTGGGATACCTCAGTGCTGGTTTGTTATGAGCTGTAGCTCGAAAAACCTGACAGCCCTGCTTCAATCAATTTGAACTGATAGACCCCTCTGCTCCTCCTTCCTAACTCTATGTTTTGCCCTTTACAAATAGCGAAATATTGGGTTGGCAAATGAAAATCTTCATAAAAGCATACAATTTATTTGTAATGGAGTTTCTATTGTATAAAAATAGTTTATATATTATTTTAAACAATAACCATTAAAATTTACACATAACCCTAGTAAAGAAACGTTATATTATTAACTGCATACACAAGGACTTAAAGTTTATTTTTGACAATAATACGATTCCCTTCCCTTAAAGCAACACAGTAACCCGAAACCTATTCGGATCAATACCTGTCTATAATGAGATGCCAAACATGCCCCTGCAGTCTTACATATTAAATCCCGACTCCCAATCGTAACCTTTGTGACGCATGTAAGGATTCTCTAATATGAGAAAATGCAACGCCTTAAGGCCAAATACTTTGACAATTATTTTACTATTGTGCACAAATTGTACGTGAAGAATGTTTTAAATTATGGTTAATTTAGTATATTGGAATTCTTTCATTGACGAATTGTTTCATATCGTAGAAAGAATTTAATGTTTAGAGAAGATGGGAGCGCATTTTCAAACGCTGTGTCGCTGTGTTAATTAAATTTTATTAAATAAGCTTCTAAACCAAATTACTACGGCTACATTGAATATTTTTCTGTGAAAGGTTAAATCTAATAATTTTTTTTGGCTTACAAGGCTCTAAAATGCAACCTATATTGGTTTTAATATTTTGTTGTAAAACTATTTATTGAAAATTTAAAAACACTTTGAACCAATTACAAAAAGGGGGTTATAAAGCCCTGTAAGACAGCTAAATTTATCATATCAAAAACAGTTTGTAAAAATATTCGATACAGCCGGAGAAATGGTGCTTAAATAATGTTATTTTTCCATTGTATTAATACCGAGACACTTTGTTTTAGAGACCCATGGCCATTCGCCCTTAAGGGGGTTTGGTATGCTGTATATCGGTAATGTTAAATTGGCCAATTACAATGTACCTTTTCACAATAACTACTGATCAGATCATCTTAAAATTTTCTCTGTGTGTTATACCAACCTTATTTATTAATCTGAGGTTAAAAGTTTTTTTTTAATAACTGTTCGATTTTTTTTAAATAAAATAAGTTTAAAAGTACCCAAAATATCATGAAATTTTTGACTTTTTTGACTCAGAAAAATTTGTTCACTCTAATTTATTAAATTTTATAACCTCAGATTAATCTATACTATGTATTACACCATATAAAAAAGTTTACGAGGAAACAAAGCATAGTTTTTGAGAAAAGGTACATCGAAGTTCAAAAAATCAATTTCTGAGAAAAACGCGTTTAAAGTTTTTATTGTTAACCTGTTTCAGTAAGGAAAGGGTTAAATAAAATGGCTTTTAATGTCAAAAATATTTTTCCAATCGTCTTGATACTTTGTGACATTATTAATAAAGGTTGTAATAGTATTTTAAGCCAAGCCGCCCCGGTGGCACACTCGTTAGGATTCTAGCCTTTGGAGCTGCTGGGGTCGGGTTCGAATCCCGGTCAGGCATGGATGTTTGTGACTGTCAATGAATGTTGTTATTTGTCTATGTGTTTGTGTCGTCTCTTCCTTTGTGTGTATCTTGTGCTTGTGTCATTTCTGGGGCTTAGTACAATCGACTTAAAGTCGCAGTGCTTGGCGATCTTGCCCCCCAACAAGAAAGTCATAAGTCATTTTAAGCCAATAATTTTTATTTTTATTTTGTCACCGATTTTGGGGTACTGAACCCCCTTAAGCTAATTGTTGTAAGACTCAGTGGCTAAGTAACCATCCCACGGTACCGATGTCCGAGAATAGGAAAGGAAAAAGTTCGCTCCGCTTTTTGTCACTTCTGTGGGTCTATAAAATGGGGGCCAATCTAGATTGGGAATTAAACAATGGTATTTTGCTTCAATCTGACCGTCGACTTTCCAATCGACTTTTTCTTCTAACGAAATCTTTTTTTTTCATTTGGGTTATTATATGCACTCTCAGAAATAACACTTTCATTTTTGGCGATTCATGAATCCTCAAGCCTCATTTCGTTAATTTTGAGGATTGCTTCATCGGACTATCACGTGACTTTTGAGTAAACGCGAATCCTCACTTTTACGAACGCGATTTGACAAATCTGTATCTTGATTTTGAGGAATCTGTATCTCATTTTTGTACTCACATGCTCAAAAATGACAAAATATTTCTCTAGATTAGACGACATTCAAATCCTCATAAAAATGACGATTCAAATTTACTCACTTTGAGGACACGAAAACTCGGAGCATTTGCCAGTAACGAAATCGTCAAAATTAAGGAAAATTACATCGTTTTTGAGCATTAATTTTTTAGAGTGTGTCATTGTCCATACAGCCAAATAAAAAAAGTAATTGAGAAAGAACGGGAAGTCTCATATTACAATTTCGATCATTGAAAAAAAATGACAAGATGTACTTTTAGGCGCTGGTGTCATCAAAAATATATTGCTAAGAAATATTCCTTAAAAATAATCATTTCTGACGCCACCACCCAACATTTTTCATCGAATTTTAAACAACCATTGCGTGAAAAATAGGAGTTTTTCGAAGGGCGTCAACCGCTGTAGGGCCTTCGAGACAAACGTGGTCTATTGACCTTTACATAACTTTTCAGTTTGGCTACAGGGCAACTCCTATTGCTTGTCCAAATTGAGTTTTATGTTATAGATATTGAACTTAACGTGTGTTTTAGTGGTTGATTTCTAAGTGGTAATAAAAAGTGTTCCTCAAAGCATATTTTTGTCTCAATTGAATGTCTTGTCTATATATTTCAAATTTTATGTATCAACTGGTTCTTTTCGAAATATTTAGGTATTTTCGTAATAAAACAGAAATAAATCAGTGCTCAACAGGTGAAATATGTAGCAGTGCAGTGGTTATAAATTGTATCTATATCTGTAGAAAATGAACTCTTGAAACAAAAGAGTGAAATCCACTCCAGTAGGAGAAGTGCATTCTCGACACTGGGAAGGAGTGAATATTAACTCAGACTGAGTTAAAATCGCTCGTTTGGAGTGATCCTGTCGGAGGTTTAACACACAAAGGATCCACTCCAAAAGGAGAAGTGCATTTTCTAGACTGGAGGAGTGAAAATTAATCAGACTGAGTTAAAATTGCTCGTTCGTTTTAAGAGTGTGGTTGGTTGGTAGACATATATTTTCAGGTTTGTGTGCTCGGTCACAGATTTGTAAGCGGTTTGAGACCCGCTTAGATACCTTCGTCAAGTAAGACAGACACGACACACACATACGTGACAGATGCTGACATCTATCGCACGACACCTAAACAATTTAGACATGTCTGGAGGGAAATAGTCTCCAAGGACCTGTACCCGTGGGAAACTGCGAAATGACCGCCCACAAGATTTTCGAACCCAACAGATTTAACGAGCACGTACTCCGCACATACTAGACAAACACAAACATCCATACCTTATCGGGATTCGAGCCCGGACCCAGAACCTTTCTAACCATTGCGCCGCCGGGTCGGCAGAAAAATGGTTCTCTTGTCAAATTGCGATTTAAATTTACAGAAAACTACAGTTGCATTGAATTGAAATTGTCTGTAGAGGAAAACAGAAGTACTATGTTTCTTAATCGAATTTTTCTTTTGTATTACAAATTCATCTTACCAATTTATAAAAATAAAAAATGTACATGGCCGCGCGTCATTTGACCAGGGTTGTAAATTAAAAAGGCTTAAATAGCTGTGTTTAAGCTTCGTATGGGTGATGAAAATAGACAGCCAGAAAACCTACCAATTTTAATCATTGCGACCCAATTGTCTTCTTTTTTTTATAAAAGTGGACTCCTAAGCCGCTTACCAAATGAATAACTTAAAGGGAAAAGGCGGGACGCGTCTAAAAATACTTTGTTAAAGACAAAAAAATATTTTAGAATAATCCCTTTATAAGAAGTTTGGTTGTGGTAGAAAAAATCATTATTTTCTTTTCCATGTTGTGAGATTTTTTGGAAGTTCTTCTTTTATAGTTTTTTCGCCAATGAGTTACACAAAAGAAAAGAATTGGGCTCCTACTTTTTCTTATGCATAAGTTTTTTTTGGAATATTCTTAAGCGTTTGGAATAAATGAATGACTTCTCTTTTGAAGATTTCTGAGGATATAGAGAGGAAGATAATAGGGTTTTATTACTTTTTGAGAGTCAATGGAGTTTGTAGAATACTAATTCTAGACTACCAAATACATGCTATATCCTACAAGTAATCGATAAAGCACCATAATATGTTTCAAAATATAGAATTGATGAATAAAGAACTTTATTTTTTGCACTGGACAATTACCATATTCTATCTCTGTTTGGAGCTTAAAACATGTTTGAGGACTTTATATCCTACGAATTTTAAAGCTATTTGTTTTGTATGGTGCTCAAGTGGTTCAATAGATGAATATCTCAATGGAATTTCAATAAAAATTATTCACTAATACTCAACACAACCATTTTCGAACTTTCATATTTTTACTTAAAAAAAAAACATTTATTGTTGCCATTCGCAGTTTTAGAAAAATCAGAAAACAAAGATAATAGTCAAAGTAGAGGCATCATTTTTAAGAGTTCTGAACTGTAAGAAAGGCAGATATAATGTTCAGACAATTAGAGTTTATTTCACAGCAGTTCCAAACACTATTTATACAACATGTATAAAAAATATTTACTTATTTCTTATCTTCAAGTATGGTAGTACTATAAAGGTTCAAAGATTATTCATTATCCAGAATTATTGACAATTCTTTTTTTCGTAAATTGTAGGTAGACACATATTTTCTGGTTTGTGTGCTTGGTCAGAGACCCGTTTATAAACCTTTCTAAAGTAAGACCAACACAACACGCACATATAAGTGACAGATGCTATCTATAAGCTGCCATCTATCGCCACATCCGCAATTTAGACATGTCCCTGATGTAGAGGGAAATAGTCTCCAGGTACCTGTACCCGTGGGAAACTACGCCATGACCTCCCACAGGACTTTCAGGCCCACAGATTTACCGAGCACGTACTCCGCATATACTCGGTGGGTCTTCAGGAGTATCGGTACTCGATCGCGGGATCTTCCGAGACCGAAATCTTAACCATTAGGCTCCCTACGGTCCTGGTATATTGTTTTCAATGGTTATTAAGGCTAAAGTCACCACCATTTTGCATCTACTTTCCAAAAAAGTTTAATTATCATTTAAAAAAACAATAAAATCACAACGTGTTGCCATAATAATAAACACTAAAGGTGTTAATCAATTATTTTCCAATACATAACTAATTTCAGAATCTAAGATTGAGCCCAAACTCAATCTACAGCCATTAAACAAATTTCTGTCCATCCGAAACAATTTGCATCGCCGGATATTACATGCAATTACTATGAAAGGCTTTAACATCGAACTTCGGCTAGAGAGTCAAGGAACTTGGATGTTCTCAATTTTAGTAATGATCGCCGATTTGACTTCGGGAACTGTGCGTACAAGTCTATAGTGAGCAATTGCAAATACGACAGTTGGTTCTAGAATTGGTTGTTTGACTAGTAGATCTTAGAATTAATGATTTAGACTGTACAACAGAGAAATTTCGAGGATTCTGTAGACGTACTATTTGGAGCATAGAGATAGGAAAGATAATATAGCGGCCCATGTATATGCGCAGTAACGCACAAAAGACGCAGGCTAGACCGTTGCATCTTGGAATATCTCAGGGCCAGTTTCGGTCACTATGATATGCGCAGTAGCTCAAAAAAAAAAGCGCTAAGGCGGTGCATCTTGGGATACCTCAGTGAGGGTTTGTTATGCGCAGTAACTCGAAAAACCTGACAGCCCTGCTTCAAACCATTTGAAGTGATAGCCCCCTCTAGTCCTCCTTCCTAACTCTAACTGATTTATAGTCTTGCAATTAGTTTCGAATTTAACTTTAGGAGTATTAATTACAGTGTAAGGGAACTTGTACAATTGTCTTTTGGACTTAGTTAAACAATAGTTAATTTATCCGCTTACTTGGATATAGCCCTATTTGTGTTTTGAAAACATTTCATCGATAAATAATGCGGTAATATTTCATGATTTTTTTTCTTTGAAAGCTAAATCTTAAAACTTTAATAAATTGCAATAATAACTGAAAAATCTTATTAACTGGACTGAAATATACTTAAAACAGTTAAAATTGTAATAGTCTTTCATAAATTGCTTTTTCGTGATGTAACACAAAATATTTAATTCCTTTAACATTACTTTAAGTATGGCAAAACAGTTTCCAAAAATTTAATTAAGAAAGTAAGCCAAAAATAGTTCTTTTAAATTTGCATTTCATATTTTGGCTATTTGAAGTACCTTAAAAGTCGATTTATTTAATGTGAATTGTTTTAAAATAACAGTTTTGCTGTAATTTAGTCTGTAATGCAAACTTAACTTTATTAGTTTATTTTAGAATGTTTGGATCGCACACTTTAAAAAATGAATGCTCAAAAACGACGAAATTTTCCTTAATTTTGACGATTCCATTACTGGCAAATGCTCCGAATTTTCGTTTCCTCAAAGTGAGGAGATTTGAATCGTCATTTTTATGAGGAATTTAATGTCGTCTAATTTAAAGAAATACTTCGTCACTTTTTGAGGAGGTGAATACAACAATGAGATTCTGTTTCCTTAATATCAAGATACAGAATAAGTCAAATCACGATCGTAAAAGTGAGGATTCGCGTTTACTCAAAAGCCACGTGATAGTCTGACGAAACAATCCTCAAAATTAGCGAAATGAGGCTTGAGGATTCATGAATCGTCAAAAATGAAAGTGTTATTTCTGAGAGTGCAAGCTGTTCAAGGAAATTTAAATTTTTTCCTGAGAGGGAAAAAATAAGTGTTAAAATATTTTGAATTTCTCTTGTATCCAGCAGCTTTTAAATGCGATGTCATATTCACCGGTTTAGATAACAGGAAAAACTAATTAAAGCAAATTTGATATTTCTGAAACATATTCTGAAAAGATTACTTAAAGCTTGTTTGAACGCTGGATCTAATTTTTATACAGAAACTAATTAATTTTGGATTGCATTGTCACATCTCAGGGTAATTGGTTTTTTTTTATATTTAAGCCTGTGAATAATAAGGGGACACTTTTTTCAATTAAAAACTATTTTAAGAATTTTAAGAATGGAATCTACATACCTAAATCGTTTAAACAATCACTACAAGCAGTTCATCAAAAAAAAGAAAATAAATTCATGATGAAGAATATCACATGGAATACGAAACAAGATTGAAAGAGTTGAAATTATATATGATGGACGATGATTAAAAATTCTTGTTTGGTTATGTCTATTATACACTGTTTAATAACTTTAAGAAATTACTTTATTATATGTAAATACTTTTATTATGGTTTGACTTACGTAGGATTTCTAAACACGAATTCATTTGACGTCTAAAAAAACTCCAAAATTTATTTTTAAAAAGCCGTTTTTTTCAAGTTTTAAGTGAAAAACTTGGAACTACAATTTATACTCTTGTTTTGGTTTACATTTGTAATTAGAAACAATGTGCAGAACATTACAATATTTTCCGAATCAATGAAATGAACAAATTAATACGTTTCTAAGTTTACATTTAGAAAAAACAAATTCCACCCACGCTGGAATTCAAGAATAAATAAAAACAAATTCCTTCTAAACTGGATTTCAAGAATAATTTTTTTTTAAATTTCTTTCTCCAAACTTTTATCAAACAGCCCCTACATAACAATGGTTTACTCTCTACTTCAGCTAACCAGATCTGAGGTCCAAAAAAGGCTTATTTAAATCTAGAAGCATATAAAGATAATAAGCTTAGCTGTATAAATTCCCTAGAGTTATTACATAAAATCCCAAGTTAATACGATTGACGAAATACATAACAAGAATGGGAATACATGTTACATGCATAAAGTTGTTTTCTCCTTTGAAGTTAATCCCTGTTGTTAATGAATAATAATATCTAAAAGCTTTTCAGAATGCTAGATTTATAATTTGTGAGGAAATGGCTCTATTTTGGGCTTGTTTGTCTCAATGATCTTTTAATAAAGGAAGTATCGTTTCGAAGATTTCTTAGTTAAAAGCAAATTAGGATGGTTTGATAATTAAGGTAACGTTGGTTGTCGACATAGAAAAAGTATTTTTAAAAAACCGACACAGCACAATAAATAATACATAATATTTTGCATACCATTACAAAGAAGATTGAAATTTAATTGTGTGTTCGTCTGTTTAAGGGTGAATGAGCATGCTGTACAGCGGGTCCCCAAACTAAAGTGCCTCGGTGTTAATTGAATGGAGAAAATATATTTTCTAAGCTACATTTCTCCGGCTGCATTGAATATTTTTACAAATGGTTTTTTATGGGATAAATGTAGCTGATTTACAGGTTGTGTCAATCCCACTTTTTTTTTTCATTTGGTTCAAATATATTTATTTTTCAATATCAATAAATAATTTTACACAAAATGGTGGATGCAATTTCAATAAGTGGAATTAAAACGACTATTTTATTAGCTACATTTATTGCTTTAAAAACACCATTTTTAAAAATATTCAATAGAGCGGGAGAAATGTAGCTTTTTTTCTCTATTGGATTAACACTGAGGCACTTAAGTTTGGAGACACGTGCACGATCGGTCGCCCTTAAACGAATCAGAGCATCCAGTGGTGCAATTACAGCATAAAATTTTTTCAATCCTTTGCCATTTGTATCCATTCCTATAAATTCTAGTTCTAAAATTTTTTGGTTTTGATTATTTTTTTTAAGCTTGTACTCCTTAAAAATATAGACAGCTCATTGTGATTACGAAGTTACGATAATTGAACGCATTTAATGTTAATCAAATATAGTTAAATATCTGGGATAGGTTATTAATACATGGATTTTGTACAAGCAACCATGTAGAACATTCTGTTTAATCAAGTCATGTATTAATATAATTTGATTAAGATTCTGTTTGAATTAATTAGATATGTTGCGCCCAGCAAGGATAATAATCTGTTGAATAAAAGCAGTAGCTGGCAGTATGGCACTAATTAATTTCATTAAATATTAATTCGATATTCTTGTGTAATATTTTAAACACGTAGTCTTTGTGGTCTCGTAGAATAATTAATTTTAATTAAAAATTAGAATACTTCTTATTTTCTAGTATCTTAAAAAAACTTTTTTTTTTGTAGTTTCTGTAGAATCAAAGTCTTTATTTTGCAATATTTTTTGCACAAGTTAGATGTATATTAAGGTATTGAAAAGCTTGATAATTTTTCAGAAAAATTTAAATTTTGATCACGCCAATTGATGTTTCTATAATTCCTAACGATTTATAAATTTTTTTACAAATCATATTCGGATTATATGATATAGTGTGTCAAGAAAAAATACATTAATTAAATTTTCAAGATCTCAAAATTAATACCAAAAATGCGTCAAATGAGCTAAATATTTTGTAGATTTCTAAGGGGGAATTACAATGAAATTTATACTTGCATTTTATAGCGGTTTTTTATTTTGATTTAATGTCAGTAACCGAATTTAATACTTTATGACGGGGACAATAACAGCGGGAATAGTTAGCGGGAGCAATAACATAAGCTAATTATCCTATGGCAGTTTAAATAGTACATATACTTGGATCGATTCGATATTTTTAGTCCTTGCGAACGGGTATTTATTCACCAGTAAGTAAATAAATACGTAACTCTTGAATTACGAAACTCTCTTTTAGTAAATTCGATAATCAGAATACAACTCTACACCCACTTGAAGTTATAGGCTAAGTATTTTTCCAGCCCCCGCAAATCTCAGTAACAAATGCAATCAGAAGATGTATTTCTAAAAATAGTATCACATGCTTGAATCTCATGGAATACCCAGAATAAAGAAGAAAATTTAGTTAAATATCATGAAGTAGCATATATGCTTTATCTTATTTTGGCTGTGCTTGAAATTGGATGATAGTTTTAGATTTTTATAATAGATCTCAATAATTTAATAACTGTTCATCGAAATCTAATAGTATTTTATATGTATATGCCATTAGAATGAAAAATTTAATATATTTCAAGTATTTTCTTTTTATAAAGTCCTTGGTATTTGGTTTTCAAAATCGGAAATTGTAAAATTTTTGATTTTTAAAAAATGATATTTTAAGTAATAAATAAACAGAGTTTAATACAAATATTTTGTTTCCATTCCTAGATTAATTCGTTTTATCAATTTGAGATAACGTAATATACTTATAGATAATAATTAAAATCATTTCATTGAAATTTCAATTTTGAAAGAAATTGTATTTTGGGAAAAAGAACTTATTTACAAAAAAAAATGCAGTAAAGATGTACCGCTGCCTCCCTTGACCAGATCCGCTTGTGCTTCTCTGCATTGCACGGTGCGCGATCTGGGGTGCCCGAATTCGAACCACTGGACCGCATGTACTTCTCAGCTATGTACGGCGCGCCATCCAGGGTGTCAATTTCGTTCAGAAGGACTGCTAATTAGTTTAGCAAAAATACGTAATTTCGTCAATTAGGAGACAGAGACATAACTGAAGACAGTTCGTTTAATTGAACTTGTAAGTGATCATTTTAAGGTTACAGATATTTATAGAAAAATATTATAATGTAAAGGAAAAGGCCAACATGGCCGCTCAACCACGCACACCAAACTTGTCTATCTCTTTTAAGAGTTCGTTACTTTCTGTCCAAGCACCAGGTGCTCACCTCTTTTGTCCGTGTCGCGGGCCAAGTCTGGCGCGCGTATTGCACGATTTGGCGACCGGATCTTACACCTCCCCCCTAAGGAAGCGCATACTTCACCTTAGTGAATATGCGTATAACCAGTTCAATAGTTCATATTATCAGTTCAACAGTTTGTTTTAGGTGGGGTGAGAGCTCAAAATAAAATGCTAAGGGAAAAGAAAACATAAAATACACAAAATTTTCATGTACTCCAAAATATAAATCAATATATATATATAGATATAGATATAACTATGAGATTGATAAAGGTATATAAATGAAATGCAATTTTAAGACATGTTTGTATATATATATATAAAAAAACTACACTTTTTCCTATTTTGGTTTCGTACACAAAATAAAAAAATATTTCCCTTTCCTAGAACTCTCCTACACCTCAATTTTGATTCGTGATAACGCATCGGCATTACCGTGACGACTACCCTTTCGGTACGTAATAGTCATGTTATAACGTTGTAAGGCTAGGGCCCAACGAGCTAGCTTTGGTCCCTGGGGTAGATTGTCAGTCAGATAAGTCAACGGATTATGGTCCGATATGATCTGTATTTGGGCTCCGAATATCCACGTGTCGAACTTTTTCAAAGCTTCAAGCACGGCGTAGGCTTCCCTTTCGATGGTGGACCAACGCATTGGAGTCGGCGTGAGCTTCTTGCTGAAAAACGCTATTGGTTTTTCTTTTCCTTCGTCATCGTTCTGGGCCAAACATCCGCCTACGGCACCCGAGGAAGCATCTGTATACAGTTGGAATGGCTTGAGAAGGTTCGGAGTATACAAAGAAGGCATATTTGCCAACTGCCTTTTCAATTCTTGAAAAGATGTCTCGGCCTCCTCATTCCATGGCGTTTCGTTGGGGACGGACTTCTTCGTCAAGTTAGTGAGTGGAAGCACGATCGCTGAATAATCAGGTATATAGTCCCTATAGTAGCTCGCCAAACCCAGTACACTTCGAAGTTCTGTCTTCGTGGTAGGTCTTGACATTCTCTGAATGGTCTCCACCTTTTGCGGGTCGGGGGAATGCTTACCCGAGCCCACAATGTGTCCGAGGAAACGCACTTGTTTTTTCCCGAACTCACATTTTTCTATGTTCACCGTAAGTCTTGCTTCTCGTAGTGTTTGAAAAATTTGATCAATATGTGTGATGTGTTCTTCCCAAGATTCGGAAAATATGGCAACGTCATCAATGTACGATCTGCAGTATTTTCCATGTTTGGCTAGCACCTTATCCATCGATCTTTGGAATGTACTTCCGGCATTCTTCAGGCCAAAGGGCATGACGTTCCACTGGTACTGACCAGTGTGTGTCACGAATGCGGTATAGGCCTTTGCCTCAGCTTTCATTGGAATTTGCCAATACCCTTTTGTAAGGTCGAGGACGGTTATGTAGTTCGCCTTTCCTACCTCGTACAACAGCTCGATTGCCCTTTTCATCGGGTAGGCGTCAGCAATTGTGTATTTGTTTAGCTGTTTGTAATCCACGCACAACCTGACACTCCCGTTTTTCTTAGAGACGCAAACCACCGGATGTGCCCATTCGCTTTCACTGGGCTCGATCAGGCCAAGATGCAGCAGTTCTTGTACTTGTCTCTCAACCTCATCTTGTAGAGCAATCGGTACGCGATAGGGATATAATTTCTTGAGCTTGCAGTCTTCAGTAACCCTTACACTGTTAAAAAAAATTACTGAAATTGAAGGAAAAAGCCCGGCAGCTGAGTTGCCGGGCTTTTCCCGTTCCGTTAAGTATTTTCCCGTTAGGAAGTTCCGTTCCTTATTTCTCCGTTTTTAAAATTTTCCATTTTGAATTTTCCCGTATATTTACAGAAGTTCCGTTTCTTATTTCTCCGTTATTAAAATTTTCCATTTTGCATTTTACCGTGCATTTCAGGAAGTCCCGTTTCTTATTTCTCCGTTATTAAAAATTTCCATTTTGTACAGGGTGGCCCAAAAGTAGCCTAACAGTTAATGTTGTACTATTGGAAAGAAATTTGGCTTATTTAGAACAGGTATTTGACAAAGTCGTGCTTAGTTTTGTTGATTGGTTAAAATAAAGTCGCAACTAAAACTAAGCACGACTTTGTCAAATACCTGTTCTAAATGAACCAAAGTTCTTACCAATGGTACAACATTAACTGTTAAGCTACTTTTAGGCCATCCTGTATTTTCCCGCGTATCCACCGTAGAATATAAAAATAAATTTAAAACCAATCCATTATCTACAGTATAATATAATTGTCAAAACTGCATCATTTTTTTCAAACTTAGAAGAAACTATTTTAAAAGGCAACAAACTGTTAAATATTAAATTATAGTGATTTAGCACATTGACTTTACATATTAAAATTGCTTTGAAAGAAAAACAGCAAGTTTCAAAAATGTAATGCATCATAATACAAAAAATTAAATTTATCTTTCAATGTAAAACGTTCTTGATTAATAAACCAGAATTTAAGACACAAATTATGCATCATAAAAATAATACTTTTAACTATAAAGAAGTAGAGATTAAAGTTTTCCATACTGTTTTTCTTTTTTAACAAGTAATAACTAAATAATTTTATAATAGGATAATGTATCGGTTGAATGAAGAAACCAAAGCAATTTATAGAAAACATTTTATTTTCAACAGAAGAAATTATTACATTCACACTTACCTTAATAAAATTTTAAACAAAATAATCCAAACATTTCCAACAAAAAAATGTAGTTTCACAATTTTCAACACACATATTTTAAAAACACTTTGAGCTTGTTTATGAAAAAGATTGAACCTTACGTATGTGAAAAACATCGATTGTGAGAATATCGAACCAAGCAATGCGACGGACACTTACCTTAATAATTTTTTAAACATAATAATCCAAATAATTCCAACAAAAAACGTAGTTTCACTATTTCTAGCACACATATTTTTAAAATACACTTTGCGTGGCATTAAGTTTGAAATTATAGCATATCCAAGTGATAAGACCTCGAAATAATACAGCAAAAACCACGGTTTCCTTTTGTAGAATAACGAAAGTAATGAGCAGATGCTTGACACCCGGCTTTTCACTGCAGTATAACTTTGAACATGTTTATTTTTCTTTCTTCAGTTAGACACCTTCTGTAGTCATAATAGTTCTGTACAACAAATTCTAATTCCGATTTCAGCTGCCGGTAAAAAGTCGTAACAAAATGTAATGTTTTAAAATCATCCTTTTTAAGTTGGCTCGAAACATTATCTCACAACTTTTTACAATTTTTAATATGTATTTTAATCCATATTCTATCACATGCCGATTCTGTCGAAATCATGTGAGAAAACGAAAAAAAAAAAGAATTATTCTTTTTGCATAAAAGAGGAGCTGAGCAGTACCATGCAGTCTTCAAAAGTTTTTCCAAACGATTTTCTAATATTTAAAGTTGCTTTAAAAAACTATTTTTAATTATTTAATGCGTTCTAATTGTATTTTCAGCAAGAACTGTTTGCTTTACATATTGTTTGCATTTTTATTCTACGATTTTTATCAAAATGTTTGATAGAAGTTTGCGAAAACAAAGCATTCTTTGACTGCGCTAAAGCTCAATTTAAGAACGTAGTGTAAATTGGACTGAAAAGTAGCTGCAATAGTAAACAATAGTTATAATTTTGTTCTATCTTTATAATACTTACATATTCTAATAAAGACAATCAGTTTTGCTATTAAAAACATGCAATTTATGTTCTGAAAGGCAAAAATTAATAATCTAGTTGCTTGTATACGTGCTATGGATTTTTATGCTTAGGCCTAAACTTCAATAAGCCGCCATTGTTTGTAATACTTCGCGTCTAAAAACGGGAAAATTCCGTTTCCGCTCTTCACGGACATTTTCCGTTCGGTTTACGGACATTTCCCGTTTTTAGAAGGAAAAATAAACGTTTTCAGAAGAAACAAACCCGTTTTCAGTCGTTACGGGAAAGTTCCGTTAAAATCAATAATTTTATCTCCTGAAATTTCAGGTTTTTTTTAACAGTGTATATCATGGCCGGGAACTCTGGCTTGTCCAGGCACCTGATCGAAGAGGCCATTGTAACTGCGCAGAACGGCGATTAGGTCCTCTCTCTGTTCTAGGGTTAGACTGCCCTCCTGCTCGAATACGTGTTTGCGAATGTCATCAATGGATTTCTTTGTTCCACCAGTTGGTGCATATGATATATCACCAAATTCTTCATCCTGCTCGAAAATTAATCCAACTTGTTCCACTCTAGTGATATACGGTCTCAGTTTGTTAAAGTGAAATTCTCTACGACTCCTATCATCGAACTCTATCAAAGCAGAGTGAGGTCGTGTAAGTTGGACTACGGTTGCTGGGCCGGACCACGTTTTCAACAATTTGTGAGAGGACGAGGGGATGAGAACGAGAACTTTCTCGCCCACCTCGAAGGTCTTCTCCTTCGATCTCAAATTATACCTAGAGGTATAAGATTCCTGGGCCCTCTCTGTGTTTCCAGCCGCGATCTCGTGAGCCGTCCGTATCTTTTCTTGTAAGTCGTCAATGTATTTTTCAATGGTAGAGGAGGCCTCTGTAGGGATGTTCGATTCACCTGTCCAGACATCTTTGATCAGCTTCAAGGGTCCGTGTGGGATTCTTCCGTAGACGAGCTGGAACGGTGAGACTCCCGTGGTACTGTGGGGTACCTCTCTGTATGCGAACAGCAAGAATGGTAAGTGAATGTCCCATTGCCGTTGATGCTCCTGAATATTTTTATTCAGCATTTCTTTCAGAGTCCGGTTCCACCGTTCCACCGCCCCCATACTCTCCGGATGACCAGGAGTAGAAAACCTTGGTGACACTCCCAGTATGTCCAAAAATGCTTTAGTCAGTTTAGAGGTAAAGTTGGTTCCCTGATCAGTGCATATAGTTTTGGGAAAACCAGTTCGCGTGAAAATGCCCATTAGTACATCACATGTCGTCTTTGCACTAATGTTCTTGACCGGTATGGCCTCCGCCCATCTAGTGCACAAGTCCACAGCGCAAATCACGAACTTATGCCCTCTTGAAGACGCTGGCTCCAGGGGTCCAATGCAATCGACACTCCACACTTCAAATGGGTTTTCCGGACGTACAATCGGTGTTATCGGAATACGATCCCTGTATGTGACGCCCCTCCGCAGCTGGCAAACCTTGCAGCTTGCGCAGAAGTGTCTGACGTCTCTCTTGATGTCTGGCCAGTAGAATGAATATTTTATTCTTTGTTTTGTTTTCTGTTCCCCCAAATGTCCTGCCAGAGGAACCTCATGCGCCATTTGCAACACGTACTCTCTCTTGACTAATGGCAAAACCACTTGTTGCATTTTTTCTCCCCCCACAACCTCTGTGTGGATCAGAACCTCATCCTGTACCTCGAAATTTTCTTTTTTCTCACGTGCAAGTTCCCACGCCCTTTTCAGTGTTTCATCTTCTTTTTGTAATTTGGCGAATAGACTCCTTTTTCCACTTGTTGTGTCTTCTCTTGTGCTGGAAATCTCGTTTGAGAGGGCGACTTGACAGGGCACTTCTTCAACTTCGACTTTTCTTTGGGTAAACCCACTTCCAAACAGCTCTATGTTTGAGTTCAAGGCCTCAAATGTTGACCAACTCACCAACATCTCACTTATTAGTTTCTTTGAAACTGCGCACGTGACTGGTATTTCGCCATGACGTCCATCATTTATTTTCATGTGGATCACCTTGAGTTGGGCCAACTCTGTTTCTCCAAAAGCCGAAATAATTTTTATCTTCCCTTCTCCATCGCACAATGAATCGGATATCAGGTCTGCTCGAATGACGGATATCTGGGCTCCAGTGTCCACGATCCCCTCGATCACGTTTGCTCCGCATTTTAGACTTATCTTTTTAAGCTCGTTGATTTTCTCTTTGTGGTCAACTGGTGTCGTGACGGGAACAGAAATTTTTGCCGTCAAAATGTGTGGTGTTCCTTCTTCTATAGGTATGGGTTGGACGTCTACTCTATTCGTTGCTGCTTGTGTTCGTTGTCCCAGTCTTGGGCATTTGTTACGCAAATGTTCATAGGACCCGCAAGAATAACACTGTAACTTCTTCCGCCCCTCCTGTCCGTTTCTGTCAGGAGCCCGGTTGAACCCTGTGTTTTCGCGTCTTGCCTCTCCTCTTCTACTCTCATCCCGCCTCTGGGGGAAAGGCTCTCTAAAATTTTCCCGTTTCGGAGCTTCATCCTTTTGTTTATGAGAATTTCTTTTCTTGTAGTCAGGGTTGGGACCTTTTCTCATACTGCTCCGCAGATTCTCGAATGCCTCAAATTTATCGGCGAGTTCACTTGGGTCGTTGCATTCCGCCCACTCGTCCAAATAGTGATCTTTCAATTCTGGACCCGACTTGCGCTTCAGTTGGTCCGCGATGATCAAGTCCTTTAGTTGATCAAAGTTCTGTATGTTGAGTTCAGACAACCATCCCTCGAAATACCCTCTTAACTCGAAGTAGTAGTCTCTCCACGTCCCTTCAGGTTTTTTCCGATGGTAGCAAAATAGCTGTCTAAATTTCTCAGCACTAAGTTTAAAACGTCTCAGAAGCATGTCCTTAAGGTGATTGTAATCGTTCACCTCTTCTTCTGATTCTCTGGCGATCAGTTTTGTCACTTCCGCAGGCAAGGCTCCAATGAGGTAAGGTACCCATTGTTGTTCCGGTATCTTCATGAATCTCAATTGCCTTTCGAAAATGTTCAAAAACAAGCCCATGTCGTCTTCCTTTAAATCGAAACTCGGAATTAGTTTACGCAATTCCCATTTGGGGCCCACGAAGTCTTCATTTTGCCTATTAGAAGCTGTTGTTTCCCTTGCGTTTGCTTCTGCCTGGATTTTCAATTTCTCTAACTCGAATGCACGCTCACGCTCCTCCTGTTCTTTGGCCCACGCCTTCTCTTCTGCTTCTTTAGCCTCTTGTTTGGCCAACGCCTTTTCTGCTGCTTCTTCAGCCTCACAGCGGTCAGCGATAATCTGTTGGAGAATGTCTTTTGCTTCTTCTTCCTTGTAATCAGCACTAGCAGTTATGAGTGCCTTTAGTTTCGGCCGCGTGTCACTGGCCCCATGCTGCACACCCATCTCAATAGCTAAGTTAATTAAATCACACCTTTTTGTTTTCAACATAAATGCCATAATTACACTGTATTCGAAAATTTGGCCAACCACAAAATGAACTGTCCTAACACTATCCTATCCACAATTCTAAAATCTTAAAAACGAATATGACTTATACGTATAAGAAGTTAGACAACATTTTTTTTTTATAAGTGTTCAAAAAAATTCGCAAGATCAAAAGGGTAGTTATGATCAAAAATAATACACACCAGTATTAAACAGTTATGACTATAGTTATAAACTCTTTAGTATACCCAAAATCTAATTAACACATCATTAAACAAATAACTAATTAAACTTTTTTAAAATTAGTTGAAATAGTGACAGTTTATGTAATTATATCTCTTACAATACTTAATTTCACACATGAAATAACTTTATTCAATTTTATATAAAGTACTCAAAAGGTTAATATTTCTAAATAACCATTTCCATGTGTATCACATCTTTTAAAAAAAAAGAAATCACTCGAGCAATAAAACTACACTTTTTGAAAAAAAAAATCACTCTAAATAAACGTTATATTCGCATTCAATAGCAAAATGTAATCCGCAACAACAAAATAAAAGCAAAAAGTTTCACAAAGATTATCGAAAACAAGACTTTTACTGAGAACAAATGTTAATGTTCACCTAATATTTCTTTAATACATCATAATACAAAATAAATACAGCAATACCGTTATACTGTTCTTCAAAATATAACGTTTCAGTTGCAATAAAAAAAAACATTCATAAAACACCTGCCTCACAAAATATTATTTCGTACCTTTTTTTTTTTTATTATTATTTATACTACACGGGTTCGATTATTTGAATCTTTAGCAACCCTGTAAAAAAAAACACAACTTCCAAGGAGAAATATATCAAGGATTTGTTTTTTCCACCTTACACGTGTGTTCGAATAAAATATTTCTCAACATCTCAGCGCCATTTTGGGCAAAACAAAACCAACGCGTAGTTTTAATACAGAAACACTTTTTCTTAATGTATTTTTTGCAATACACTTAAACTTTTATGCATGTAAATTAATAACACACTATTTATTTTTACTTCTTTTTATTATTATTTTTTTTCCCGCTTTATGGGGACAGAACAACTTAATGTATACTCAATTTCAGCAGTATCTCTCGTGTTCTTAATGCAATTTACTGGCCTCGCAAGCCAACACCAATTAATACCACTCTGTATTAATTAAATACTAAACTTAACTTTGTTTTCATTAAGTCTAAAACTGGTTGAGTTAGTAACCATAAATATATACGATAAATCAACTTCCTGTTTCGATTGGTAAGTTTGAACTTTTCAGCCTAAAAATTTTAAAAGTTGATAAATTTCTGTTTCCTGGAAAAAAAAAGAAGAATCACAATATTTGCATTGTCTACCGATTCTTAAACAAAAAATTTTTTTAAACATCCACCGGAAACACCGAAATTACATCAAAAACAAAATCGCTTACCAACCAAAACGGAAATTAAGCATTTATACACTAGTAACTTTAAGGGAGTACATGAAATTAAAATAAAACGAGCTCTCACCACCAACCTGTAGTGAACTCGTCGTCCGTTGTTGAGGTCGTCGGAATCCTCCCGATACTGCGCCAGTAAAGTTGTACCGCTGCCTCCCTTGACCAGATCCGCTTGTGCTTCTCTGCATTGCACGGTGCGCGATCTGGGGTGCCCGAATTCGAACCACTGGACCGCATGTACTTCTCAGCTATGTACGGCGCGCCATCCAGGGTGTCAATTTCGTTCAGAAGGACTGCTAATTAGTTTAGCAAAAATACGTAATTTCGTCAATTAGGAGACAGAGACATAACTGAAGACAGTTCGTTTAATTGAACTTGTAAGTGATCATTTTAAGGTTACAGATATTTATAGAAAAATATTATAATGTAAAGGAAAAGGCCAACATGGCCGCTCAACCACGCACACCAAACTTGTCTATCTCTTTTAAGAGTTCGTTACTTTCTGTCCAAGCACCAGGTGCTCACCTCTTTTGTCCGTGTCGCGGGCCAAGTCTGGCGCGCGTATTGCACGATTTGGCGACCGGATCTTACAAATGCTATGAAACAAAACAGGATATTAATAAAATAAATCGAACAAAAACTATCAAAAACAGAGAATGGAAGGTACCTAAAATTTTAGTTGTAATATATTTTACAGATTTTTCTACAGAAATTTAATTAAATTTAAATGAGACATTAGAAACCGCAAAAATAAATTCTGAAAAAGCTAGATACTCTACTTTTCAGTTACTGTCATAATCCATTCAAATTCATTGAGTACTGAATTGCAGACAGACGAGAAAAGTATTTAAAAAAATGGTATCTGTTTGTTTCTAACATTTTTTAAGGCGATTGTTACAGCTATAGGACAGGTGAACGGAAAAGCGTACCGATAATCGGACATAAAATATAAAAAATAGGTATTTAATGACATAACTTTTAAAGAAAAAATACTTTTTTTTTAATCGGACACAAAGAACTAAGATTATTGCAATCTCATGAAGGACAGACACGTATGAAAAATTGTACGGACAGACAAGCAAAAATTAGAATAGATTAATTCTCTGACGATTAACATTACCCAAGATATCGAGGTGGATATTTGGACATCACTCCTGACACAGTCAATATCCAAGAGTATTGACAGGTCATGCCAAATGTGGCAAGCCAGCCAACAGGATATGGCAACCTAGCAATGACAAGACTGGGTTGTTGACCAGACAGGAAGTCTGGTAATACCAAATAAGGGAGGCGTGATGCTAACCCCCTATACCCAATGAAAACACAAGAGGGGGAATAAATATTTACATAACTGACCCCTTGACCCCCAGCTAACGAATGGGAGCGATTGAGGAGGGTCTAGGTTTTCTGCATCTGAAGAGGTGATGTGGGGTCAGCAGAGAAGAGAGAGAGACTTCAGAGATTTAACTGCTTAATAGCTTTGGGAAAAATCCCACATCCGAATGCCGCAGTTCATCACCTAACCTCCGCGGCCGAGTTTCCGACGATGGGATTCAACTCCCATGCATTCCCAACTCCAGAGTCCTTACCTGCCAATGCCCTATCTATGAGAACTTCCTTTGCCGAAGTTACCTCAGCGGTCCTGCCTCATTCATCAGACTTCTCCATCAACGCCCATGCCTAGCAGTGAAGACGCTTTGCAAGACTGAGGTGCAAAGTTCCCAGGTACCAATTAACTCCCGTAAACCGATTAACCGAATAGAGTTAACTGATTAGTTTCGGATCCTCTGTAGAGATGTTAATTAATACTATGTCAATTATTGTAATATCCATCATTACTTAATCATAATAAATAACCTTAATGCATTCTCACTCTGGATGTTTTATTTAAATAAAGAACCTACTAACCACGTAGATTATAGCAATGGTGCCCGGTCCCAGGATCCAGTGTGGGGATATTTTGGTTATTTTTTTTCTTTAAATTTTCTTTAAAGAATGGTTAACATTCAATTTTTTCTCTCGCTACAAACGCTAATTTGTTTATGCATGTCATTTAATTGGGTTTTTAATGTATGAGTTTTTAATATTCCAAACATTCAGTCATTTCTCTTTGCGTTTGGTGTTGCCGTGGTGTTTTATATGTTATATAGTATTAATTGATTACTTTCTTTTAAAGTGTAAGAATTTGGTTTTAATGATTAATTGTTTAATGGTTTTAGTAATTAATTATTTACTAAATGGTGAAATAATATACTTGGTCATTTATAACTTTTGCCTGTGCATGAAGTTTTCTGTTGATGTATTTTGTTAAATATTAGTTTTCACAATGCCACCTAGACGTAGAATCGCTAGAGTGCTAACTAATAATAGGGGCACACGCACTCGTAGTGCACGAACAAATACTGCACCGGTTTCACAAAGTAATGTCGCGCTTACACCAATTTCAGCTCCTGCACCCAACTTAACAAATTTCCCCACTCCTAATCCCCAACAAAATCAAAACTCGGGAAAAATAAATGGAATTGCACTACTAACATCATTTTTTGATGGAGAACCGAGCGAAAGTAAATTTTTCTTTAAACAGTTTAATGATATTGCCGAACTGTCGGGTTGGTCCAACCAGGAAAAACTAACTATATTAAAGACAAGATTGAAGGGCAATGCCCTAACTTTTCTTTTGAACGACGCGGAATTGTCGGAATCGGACGATTATAAACTAATATGTGAAAAATTGATCACGTTTTTTTCTGATGAAATTGGGCTAACAGACAATCAATCGAAATTCAGTGCATGTCGGCAAAGTGAAGGCGAATCTGTAAAAAACTTCGCATACAGAGTATCAACTCTCGCAAACAACTATCTAGGAACACGATACCAAATGGAAAACAACGAAACGAAACAAATTATCGACCGACTTAAACTGTCAAAATTCCTCGATGCACTTCTCCCTGAATTAAGAGTTGACGTAATAAAAACAAATCCGCAAAATTTCAATGACGCTGTTACCACTGCAATACATTCCCAAAAGGCCCATGAAACAATCCAAAAAATCGGCAATATGCAAATAAATAATATCAGATCTGAAGAAACAAACATTAAATGCGTATTTTGTGGCGAAAACGCACACTACTCAAGCCACTGTGAGGTCTACAAAATACTAAAACAATCTAACACTCAATACAATCAATTACAAAGCACTCCTATAACCAGAGAATTTAATCCACAACAGAATAACCAACAATATCGAAACTTTCAGAACAGAGGCAATAATAATAATAACAGAGGAGCATACCCAAACGTACAAACAAGAGGACGAACTTTCAACAGAAGTAGGGGTCTATTTCACGTGGACGCTATTTCAGAGGAAATAGCACTCAAAATCGACAATATAACAGACACACCGACCCTAACATAAACCCACAAAACCATTTTTTAGGACACAACTCGGGAACACTAATATAAACATTCAGAATAGTGTCCCCGAGAATATTATTCAAAACATAACAAATACAACTGAAACTATAGCAACAGAAAATTCGGACAATATCAATAATGAGCACACAATGACAAATGAAAACGATCAAAACACACAAATAATCAGTAATATCACACAACAAAATAACACAGAATTACCCATGATAAACATAAATATTGGTAAACTTAAAGTCTTAACACTAATTGATTCAGGTAGCACTGTTTCCATAATTGACCTACTTACATTACAACAAATTCAACAACAATCTAACATTAAAATCAAACATGTGCAATCAAATGTAAATATTACAACTATCACAAAATCGAAAATATACTTTAAAAGCATTGTTACTATCCCAATAAAAATAGGTAATATTAAGATGAAACACAGTTTTTTTTGTCACACAGGGATATTTAAATAACTATAGGGCAATTCTGGGATGCGATTTCATAAAAAAAAATAGAACACTACTTGATTTATCCAGAGGAATTTTAATTTTAAATGAGTGCAAGATAGAATTTGAAAACGGAGGAAAGATGAATTTACAGGAAGAAAGCGATGCCATACTTAATGAGAAAATCCTGCTCCAACCAGAACAAACAAAATTGGTTAATGTAATTTCTAAAGAACCAATATCACAAACAATTACACAAATATACTTCGAACCTATAACAATTAAAAATCCAAACTTAACCATCACATCAGCCCTTGGTATATTAAAAAAAGACAAAACTCAAATTCTCATAACAAACACCGGAAAAGAAACTATTCATTTAAATAAAAAGATGAAAATTGGTAAAATCATTAATGTGACAGAAAACAAAACAATGAATAATCAAAATTTCTTAAACCATGAAATTAACCTAATTAAACCATCAGAAGAAATAATAAATTTACGAGAACAAGAATTCTCCATTGAAAACTTTGACTTACAACATCTACAACCAAAATTAAGAGTGGAATTGGAAAAGTTATTATCTAACTATAAACAAGTATTTTCCAGCTCTTTAAAAACTTTAGGACATTGTGACACTATAAAACCACATATGGAATTTTATCACGACACACCGGTGACATGTAAACCATATCCTATTCCATATCACTTAAAAGATGCTGCCAGTGAATTAATTAACGAGTTAATTGATGCAAAAATAATACAACCTTCGAATACCAATTGGCTAGTTCCAGCCATTATGGTTAAGAAAAAACCGGAAGAGGGAAAGAAAACACAATTTCGATTTACGCTCGACGCAAGAAGTTCCAATTTAGCAATCAAATTGGCACCCCAAAATTTACCAAAATTAAAAGACATTCTCACTGCAATAAGCGGAAAAAAATATTACACCACTTTAGACCTCAATAATGCGTTCTGGCAATTAGATTTTTCGGAATATAAAGATAAAATGGGCTTTACTACTTCGCTTGGTAATTTTTCATTTAACCGTTTGTGTTATGGAATGCGAAATTGTTCCGAATTCTTTCAAAGACTAATGAATGAAGTTTTGAAGGGGTTAACGGAACACGGTGTCGCATGTTTTATTGATGACATTATAATCTCTGCTGATGACCCAGAAGAAATGCTACATAGAATTAGAATTGTGCTACAAAGACTGAAAGAAAACAATTTAACGTTAAAACCCACGAAAAGTCAATTTTTAAAAACTAAAATTGTCTATTTGGGATATGAAGTATCTCAAAATGGTATCAGCCCAACCGAACAAAACATAAAAAAAATATCGTCTTTCAAACGGCCCAAAACGGTAAAACAATTAAAACAATATCTAGGACTCATTACATTCTATAAAACCTCAATAAAAAACTTCGCAACACATACAGCGAGTTTAGAAACCTTATTAAAGAAAGGTACAAAATTTATCTGGACAGAACAACAAGAATTGGCTTTTCAGGAATTACAAAATCACTTCTTTAAAAAACCGTTTTTGGCAACACCTAATTTCAATAAAACGTTCGTGTTAAACACCGATGCTTCTAAAATTGCGATTTCTGCAGTCCTATGCCAAATGCAAGACAACGAACTCAAACCTATTGCCTATTTTTCAAAAAAATTAAATCCAACACAAATGCAACAAAGCGCGATCCAATTGGAACTTACTGCAATTTATGAAGGAGTGCTGTTTTTTAATGAATTTTTATTTGGTAAAAAATTTGTGGTCTTAAGTGATCATAAGCCACTGGAACATTTCCCAAATATAAAATCACATACACCCCAGATAAAAAAAATGTTGGAACATTTATCACTTTACGATTTTGAGGTGCGTCATTTAAAAGGCGAACAAAATGTTCTAGCTGACTACCTCTCGAGGGTAGATTTAGAAAAGGAAAATATTGAAGTTAGCTTTGAAACTGATAACAGTTTCCAAAAAAAAATAGCTACTAAAGAATCGGTTCAAAATGAATGTAACAATTTACAAATACATAAAAACATAAACCACAACATAAATGAACACGTCAAAAATAAAAATAATAACACATGCACAAACTCACCAGTTTCCGGATTCAGCCAGACACACGGAGACCAGCAAATAAATACCATGGACACAGCGGGAGTCGGCAGCAATCTCGGGGTCTTTCCTCTTGGAGATAAGCTGAGCGAAGAAAATATAATCAGCAAACAAAACCAGGACAGTACAATTTTATTCATTAAAGACAAATTGACACAGAAGAAAATTGAACCGAAATATAAAAATTATTTCGTGGATAGCAAAAATACTTTAAAATACAGACGTTCAATCCAAAAAGGGAATTCTATGGAATATGTGGAGAACATTGTCATACCAAACTCTCTAAAAATACAAGCATTGTCAGATTTTCATATAACCCACCTTGGAGGTAGACGTATGTACTTACTTCTACGAGAATATTTTCATTGGGATGCTATGCTAACTGACTTATAAATTTCGCTAAATCTTGTCTAAAATGTACGCAGCTCAAAAGGCCCCAACGAAATATATGGGCACATGAAATTCGAAAAATTCCTGCAATTACAGGGGCGCATTTAAGTACGGATATTATTGGTCCTTTATCTAATGACTCTTATGTCTTAACGATCATAGACAATTTTTCGAGACATCTGGAGTTGTATCCACTAAAAAATATAGACACAAAATCTATTGTACCATGCTTTATTGACTATTTTAGTAGATATGGGACGCCGAATTCAATTTTATGTGATAATGGATCTTGCTTTATAAGTAAAAACTTTCATAACATTCAACAACAATTAGGGGTTACAATTAAACACACGATACCTTATACACCAAATTTAAACGGTATTATAGAGAGAGCTCACAAGCAGCTCAAAGAATGCATTCTGGCTTTACAAGACGATGTGGGAGATTTAAAATTAATTTTAAATTTATACAAGTCAAATTATAACGCAAGTTATCACTCAACAATCGGATTTTCGCCAAACGAAATTTTTTTTGGTAGAAAGATTCCACCTCTCACACAGAAATATAAAAGTCAAGAAGACAATCTCGAATTATTAAAATATCCTACTTATATGGCAAATATAAGAAAACAAATACAAAATTTTAACACGCAAGCCTCTAAGTCCATTGAAAAAGCGCAGACCAGACAACAAATATACACTCAAAACAAATCTCAACCACATGACATACAAGTCGGCAATTTTGTCACTGTCAGAGATTGTAAAAATTACAAGTCAAAATTTCAGGGAAAATTTCAGGTTATAAAAACTATTAGTAAAAATTTATTTGAAATACAAAACTGTACCAACCCCGAACAAAAAAAGAAAGTACACATTTCAAAGATTAAAAAAGTTACTGAAAGATTCCCACATTTACAAGATAAATATAATCACAATGAAAATAAACCAAATTTACTTAAAACACACGATTATAATTTAAGAAAAAGAACAACAACAGTCTAAATAAATATATACTATATTAAAATTTAAAATCTATGCTTAATCATAGAATGCTTCAATTAGATTTCACCCTTTAATCAACACCTTATTTATAATGGTCTCAAAATAATAATCATTTTATGTGTAATAATTCAACAGACACAAAAACAAAGACAAAAAAAAAATATAAATAGTTTTCACAAAATTGATCTTATAACATTAATACATTTCAATCCCTAAGGTAAAAATGGTCAAAAATATACGCACTATAAACCCGTTCCAACAACCCACAAAAAGCCCCCCCCCCCCCCCCCCCACCTGAACGGTTTGGTTTGGTTTGGTTTGAATTATCGTCGCACTAGAGCTACACGAGGGCTATTCCACCTGAACGAAAAAGTAAACAAACAAAGAGTAACTTATCTTTCTACACCATGAGAGGGGGGAATCCGACGGGCGTGTCGCACTATTCACGGCGCCGGGCGGAAAGATGTTCATCGTGGAACTATGACTTCCTGGGCGGACTTGTTCTTGCAAGGAACAGCTAAGGAAAATTGTATGTTTTCTTTTAATATACAGAATAATATTATATCAAGCTTCCATAACAAAAATATTAATTTTATGCTTCGAACAACAACAAAATTTTCGGGAAAAATCATACTTTGTTAACTTATAAATATGTAAAATTACGTTAAACAAGAGTTAACAATTGACACCCTATTTACGCATACATGTATGGCCATACACAAAAAAAAATGCATTTCAAAATAAAACAAATTAGAAAACTTGAAAATACAGTATAAAAATTGAAAAAAAAAACTATAAAAAAATGTTTGGTTAATACATGCATGCCCCTTTCCTGAAAAAGCATTATATTTACTGCTGTAAACAAAAATAAAATTATAAATTAAAGATTGACATAATTTGTCCCTCTTTGCTGCAAAACCTAAAAGCTGAAAAATGGAGAGATAAAATTAGTATTAACAGCGACTCTAAGGCCCCTATACACAGCTAGATTGCCGCACATCGTGTCGTCTGTCGAACATTGCAGCGCGCCACCTGAAAAACACAAGCGTCTGTATTATTTTTGGGGAACAGTTATTGAATTCCGATTTTTCCCCGGAATTTTATTAAACTTCTTTTTCTCACTTATTATGGTTTTTATAATTACCCGTTTTATTTTTCTATTGATTCAGAGGTGAAATTTATATTTTAATATGAGACAGAGAGATTTCAGGCACGGGTAAAGCTTTCCACGTGCGATGCATTTTTTTTTCGCTCTTTTTAATTCTAATTATAAAATGCTATGAGAAAATGCTGCGGGATTGTGAATTATTAAAATTTTCAAGAATGGAAAAACACTTACTAATTCAATGGTGATATCCAGTAACAGTTCCATGTGGAAATCCCGACTAACTTTTCCAAACCGCGTGGACACTGATCGCAAAGACGAAAGAACTGAGTGTTGGAAGATTCTAGAAACGGGGGGGGGACAGTAAGACGAGTTTTTGGAAATTTCTGGGAATTCGGAAAACCACGAATTAGTACCGCTACTGACATCTACTGGGCAATAGCGGCGTAAAATGTTCAACTGGATTGCTGGAATATGGGTAAAATTGCATTTTTTTTTAATTGTTTCTTTTTCTTCTGAGAGTTTTGTTAAATGGTATATGCTTTTGGTTCGAATCTAATAGATTGGTTTAAAAATTCCCTAATGTAATGATTTGATTATATTTGGAGATAATTTTTAAGAGGAAAATGAATTAAAAATTTATTTATATCACAAGTGAAAATTTTCCCTTGTCTTTTTTTTAGTAATAATTAACAATTTTTAATTTTTGCTATTAACTGAGATTTTTTTTTAATTAAAAGGGTGATTTAAGTTGTTTCAAGTGATAAGTGATTTTTTTTTTGCTAAAATTCATCTCTATAGAGGATCTGAGGCGAATTAATGTTGGCTTGTGTTTTGTTGGGAGTAATTGTGCCAGAATTAGTTTGTACGATATTATGATTACAGAAAGGAGACTTCAAGGGTGCACATTTGAAGATTTCTGCAGAGAACATATTTCAGCTGGTCTGAGATTGTACAAAGCATTTTCTGTAATTCAGAAAGTCAACCAATCTTATTTCTGAAAGCAGTCCTTCCCAACACAAATAAAAGGAGTTGAATATTTCCTTTTCACAGTGTACAAGCCCTTAGAATTTTCGACAAGTGATGATAAATTCAGAAAAGGTGTGATTATACCATTGTTTTTTTTTTAGAAGAAGAAAAGTGATGAACCTTAAAGTTTTTTCCAACAAAATGTATCAGCAGTGTTTTGTGATTTGCCTTACAGTTTTTTTCCAGCGCAATGCATCTCCAATGCTTTCTGAACAATTCTCAGGTATTTTTATTGGAACTTTCATTAATGTATAAATAATGACATTTCAGTGACTTTACGACTACCAGAAACCTTAAATACATACACTATTTTCTACAACTAAATAAACTGTTGTGAATTGTTATTCAAAGATGTTGAACTAAAACTTTTGGAAAAACTTTTCAGCTTGCATTATAAAGACATTAATTTCAAGTGTCATATTGAATTATATACCTTGATTTATGAACTTTAAACTATTTGAGTAATACAACATATATATACAGGTATGCATATTTGGAATTCTAAGATGTTATAAGCAAAATATAACAGGTTTCAGTTATAAATGTGTGTGTAATTAATATTGCATTCTTTTTCATGTAACACTTAGGAGTATTTCAGTCTCTTAATTACCTTAATGAAAATTTATAAATATCTTCATGTTTTCTTGAAAGAGATTTATATATATGCATCAACATGATCTGATATAAAAGTAGAGACTGGTAAAATTCCGAAATTAAAATATGAAGTTGTCTAAATTTGCAATGAGCAAAATTTTTTTTTTCTGATTTGTTTAAATAACTGTTGTATTGATGATTTAAATGTAGTTCCATGTAAACATATTATTCTAGATAATTAGTGAAAATATTACATTCACTTTTGATAATAGTTTTTGCAAACTTTTGTGCAATTAAGTGAAAAGAATTTTGTTACCATATATGTAATCATTTGTAACTATTTGTATAACCATTGTTATAGGTTATGAAAATTAGTCTCCTCAGGGGATCCAAGTATTACCTAAAAACAATTTATAGGACTTTTTCTTTCGGTTATGGTTGGGAGTAATTGACAATTTACGGACAAACTTTCTTTGTTTTGTGTGAGAAGGGGAGTAATGACACAGTCAATATCCAAGAGTATTGACAGGTCATGCCAAATGTGGCAAGCCAGCCAACAGGATATGGCAACCTAGCAATGACAAGACTGGGTTGTTGACCAGACAGGAAGTCTGGTAATACCAAATAAGGGAGGCGTGATGCTAACCCCCTATACCCAATGAAAACACAAGAGGGGGAATAAATATTTACATAACTGACCCCTTGACCCCCAGCTAACGAATGGGAGCGATTGAGGAGGGTCTAGGTTTTCTGCATCTGAAGAGGTGATGTGGGGTCAGCAGAGAAGAGAGAGAGACTTCAGAGATTTGACTGCTTAATAGCTTTGGGAAAAATCCCACATCCGAATGCCGCAGTTCATCACCTAACCTCCGCGGCCGAGTTTCCGACGATGGGATTCAACTCCCATGCATTCCCAACTCCAGAGTCCTTACCTGCCAATGCCCTATCTATGAGAACTTCCTTTGCCGAAGTTACCTCAGCGGTCCTGCCTCATTCATCAGACTTCTCCATCAACGCCCATGCCTAGCAGTGAAGACGCTTTGCAAGACTGAGGTGCAAAGTTCCCAGGTACCAATTAACTCCCGTAAACCGATTAACCGAATAGAGTTAACTGATTAGTTTCGGATCCTCTGTAGAGATGTTAATTAATACTATGTCAATTATTGTAATATCCATCATTACTTAATCATAATAAATAACCTTAATGCATTCTCACTCTGGATGTTTTATTTAAATAAAGAACCTACTAACCACGTAGATTATAGCAACTCCAAACGGAGTTTAATATGTTCTTTCACATATTTATTTCTTTAAACAAAAGTTTCTCTTGTGATTAATGATGGATAGAACCGAATTCGCAAGGGTGTAAAGACGGACATCTCCAGCAACTCAATTAATAGTTTTTCTTTTTTAAATTAGGGAATGTTATCATATTTTGACACGTTTAAATTTTGAATTCAACAATGCATAAAATTCTAAATACCAATTTACAATAACTTTTTGGTATTAAAAGTTTTAATTTGTTTTAATAACTTTGTCCGATATTAAACTGTATTTCTTTTAATTTAAGAATCACCCTAAAAGAAGTAGATTGTTTGGAAAATTTTGTGACAAAGTTTATAAATCAGTTTTCCAGGCACGAACTGCAACGTAAAGAATTTTATATTTTTGGAGGAAGTTTTAAAAATTTTGAAAGCTCTAACGCAAATTGAATAAAAGTGTATCTAGCCTTTCATTTTTGTATTTTGACAGTGCTCTATATTAACTGTAACTACGAAAAAGTCATTATTCTCCAGCCACACCGGGAACATTGTATCTAATTAGATTGTAAAGCTCCCTAAAACCTATAGTATGAGGAAATGCAGGAATACGAAATATATTTTTATATATATTGAAAAGTAGAAGACATAAAAGCGAAACATAAAACATATAAAAGGGAAAAGTAAACATATTTTTATCTAAAGTAAAGTTTCTAAAGTGAGGAATCTCGGCCGATACCGAAATGGTCAAATTTCCGCCGATTCAAAAATCGGGAGCTTTAGGCGATTCTGAAATCCGAATAATCTAGGGTGATTTTAAACAGAAAATCTAAAGTGATTTTAAGAAAGCAAAATTTCGGCAACTCAAAATAGTAAAAGGGAATTTGTGGCAATCCTAAATTTTCGGAAAACTTAAGAAATCTTCAAAAATCATGAGACTCCAGGTGATATCTACTATAAAACAAAAATAAGCACGTTTCTCGTAACTCCTATAAGATATTTTAAAAAATAAGAAGAATTGAAATTAAGAATAATGTTTTAGGACTCTCTTCATAACAGGAAGTATCAGTTTCAGAAATAATTTATCACTAAATTGCAATGTTTACAACTGCAAAAATAGCGACATTGGTGAATTAGAGGTCCGCAGATTTGAAGCGCTTGACTATACTATAAGTTTTGCTATTTTAATGAACATTTTCTATTATCCGGAATTTTCGACTATCCAACCTACTTACAGTCCAAATTAGATAGGATAATACATGTTCTACTGTATTTAAAACTTGACGATTGATTTCACCGACAATATTGTTGATGCATCTATATAGGCTGTGGTGAAATGTTTAACTATATTTTAGGTATTCAGTTGAACGCTTTTTGAGATTTTTGTTTTCTAAACCTTAATAAGGGTTCAACAGAATACAAAAAAAATATGGTGAAACATTTCACCGCACAGCAGTTATAGCTACTTAGAACCATTCTATGATAAAGCTAAGCCCAAAATATTTTAACAGTGTGCGCAATCAAATCAAAATTATTAACAGTGCTAGCATCTCAACACTTTAAAATGCTTTTATAGTTATAATATTTTAAATTGGTAGCTTACGAAAGTCTTTTAACTCGCAGGAAACGAAAATGTAACTTTAAGAAAATAGCTTCTTAAAATATATTTCAGCAGCTGCTACAATTAAACACCCTGTTGAATATGCGACGAAACTCGAACAACTATAATTTCTTCGCTCTACACTCTAATGGGCCATAAAGAGCCAAAAGGAAAGTTTATGGAGAATTTTGACGGTGCTTATAGTAAAAATAACAAAACCATAACTTTAACGATTCTTATTAAGATGCCTAAAATGCCATAGAAGGATACTAAAATATATTATGGCACATTTGTTATTTTCCCAAGTTATGTTTCTTAAAGTGTCGAAAAATGGTTTCAATTGTGTAAGTATGTGCATGTTTTAGCTTTTGATATTTCCAAATTGGATCAAATCATAAATAATTAGAAAAAAAGAAGTGTTAAACTAAAATTTAAACAAGAAGCACTGGGCAGTAATTTAAATTTTAAAGAAATAGACGAAAACAGTTACAGATTTTATTGAACATTTATTTTTGGATAATTCAACCTTGTAAAATATTTTTTTATTCGATAAGTACGCTAAAAACCTAATTTATATAAAATTTTAAATTATCGTTAATGATAAACCTAAGTTAAATCACAAATAAAACAGCTAAGTTGTTTGAGAATGAATTTTTTACAAATTAAGTTAACAGAAACTTTTAAATTGTCTTTTGATATCAAAATCAATAACCACAATACACAATTTCCAAAAACTCAACAAAACTTTAAAATAAAGAATGAACATTAACCATTCATTTAACAATAAATACCAAGAAAATATTAAAAAAAGAAAAACCTTGTCTTTAACTTCCCTGCCATATGTTACCGCCAATATTCATCCATTCGAACAAATTCTTTTAAGTTCAGGAGGGGAAAAAATACCCTTCTATCAAAGTTGAATAACTTTATTAATTAAGCTTTTTGGTTACTCTTATCATCGAATATGTATACAAACATCTGTTCAAATCATAAAAATATTTCTGGATAAAAGTTAATTAAATCTAAAAGCAGTGAAGCATTCATTTATTAATTATTGAGTCATGATAAAATCTCTTATTTGATAGATCAGTAATAAGTTTATGTAACTTCGATTGAATCTTTCAGTTCCAAGTCGTTAAAATTTGCCGAAACTGAAATTGTCCCTGAAGCGAAAACGTATCAAAACTATTGCTCCATTTCATACGATTTGCACGTTTTTGCAAAATAATAGTATTACGTAATTCGACGTTGAATTTTTTAAAAAAAGAGAATTCTTAGCATGCTTTATTGTAGCTGGATAGCTAACTAGCTGTAGCTGTGCAGTGTGTGTCAATTTTTAGAAAGACATCAAAATAAAAATGAATGTGGTGCAATTTATTTCGAAATAGGAAAATTAAACTAACGTTAATAATTACAATAGTATATGATCATAATTTGAATTTATAATTAAAACAGTAATTAGTTCTTCGGGTACAAGTTAATGTATGCAAAAAGAATTAAACTTAAATTCTAAATATCTTTCATTAAATCGGAATTCGAACTATTAGGATACATATTAATTAAAATAATAACAAAATAAAAAATGTATTAAAAAATACAAACAAGTAATTGCATGATTGAATCTTTAGAAAACGATGTAAAATATTATCATAGTAAGAAAACAAAAAGAAATCAGATCTTATAATAATAAAAAAAAAATTTGCTAATATTGTTAATTTATAATTTATTTAAAGCTGTTAAATTACTTTATTCCTTTACGATTTAAAATAATTTTCATGCAACTGTAGTGTGTGCTTCTTTTGTCTTCAAAAGAAAAAAAGCAATGTAGAACATTTTTAATATTACTGTTTAGTTTAAAACATGGTAAAAAAATTGAATTTGCATGTGGCTTTTGAAATATGATTTAACTAAAAATTAATATTATACATCATAAAAAAAGTAATAATTTACCTAAACATAATTAATAACTACGTACAAACACAGACGCACTGCCCCTCTGGCTATAAATTAAACTGCCTTTTTAAATTTATGCACATAATCATAAAACTATTTGCTGCATGCCATCGGTTCTCCAAAAGTTTAATAATGGAACGAACTTCCTGGGCACAAAGGCTTTTAGATTATTGCTTAGAAATCATCACATATTTATTGATAATGGATTTAAATAACGATGACAGGTTTTCGGCAAGTTTTAAATAAATTATAAATTAAATCTTCATTAGAGTTTAAAGATGATTAAGCTCATGCCTTGATAATAAAATATTTAAATTTTGGCAACGCTTTTACGAACTTCTCGATAAGTCACATTTATTAGCTTTGTTCCACATCTAATATTTTATTAGTTCCTATTTATTATTTTAAACACCGCATTATTTGTAAAATTGGTATAAAAGTGACAAATTACTAATATATGTCGACTGGACACAACTATTTAACATAAAATTTCCTTTTAATAAATTAAAGGTATTTAGTATTTATGAAACGCGAACAAATTCTTGCGCATTTGAATGCCTAAAAATTTCCTTCGCAAGGTTTGATTTTCTTATTGAAGACTGATATTTTCGCATTGCTTGAAAACTACCTAAAAATATATAACTTGCCTTTGACTACTTTTAACACTTATTACAACACACTTTTTTGCTAATAAATAATACCACAATTGCTATTAGGCAAGAACGTAGAATAAGACCCAAGTTATAAAAATATAGACCACTATGATCTTAAAAATATATTTAACCCTTTCTATCCCAAAGGCAATTTGGCATTATCATTTTCGTAATTTTTTCTGATCGTCTATAACCATTTATGATATCAAAAAGCACATCATTCGAGTCTTCAAACTTTTTCTAATAGAATTTTTTTTTTTAATCCCAATAGATGTCAACCCTACAGTGTTTTTTTTTCTTAATTATGATCAGAAAAATGGTGATGCCAAATGGCATCACTGGGACTGAAAGAGTTGAAGAAATGTAAATAGTTTTTAAAAGTATAAAATAACGCTCGCTATTCGGAGTGGTCTGTAGCCTTAATGAATAATCCAACTGAAACAAACTTTTAGACACTTACTATTCAAGAAGGGGGGGGGGGGTGGAATCATAAAAAAACTTGTCTCTTGACCAGGGTTCTAAATTACGAGGCGTTATTGGCTGTGTTGTCCGTAATTGGCCATAATTGGCTACGCCTCGTAATTTAGAACATTGGTCAAGAGACGAGTTTCTTTTTTGTGATTTCATTCTTTTACGAAAAAAGAAATTCGTCTCTCTACCAGGGTTCTACATCACGAGGCGTAATAAGCTGTGTTGGCTGTTAGGTTAGGTTTGAAATATCGTCGCATTAGAATTACGCGAGGGCTTTTGGCTACGGGCGTCGTATTTTAGAACCACAGTCAGGTGACGAGCCAACACCTGAATAGGCACCTAACGCAACCGTTAAGGGGGACATAGTACGCAGCGTTAGGACTTTGAAGGATATTTAACGTGCACTCCCTTACACGGGGACATTTTTGGCTGCTTTAGAGGTCGGCAGCTATTTTGGCGATGCCCGGACCCGAACCTGGGACCTTCCGCATGCTAAGTGAGTGCTTAACCGACTGGGCTCCCCAGCCCTTGTGTTGGCTGTAATTGGCCATAATTTACCACGCCCCGTAATTTAGAATCCTGGTCAAGAGACGAGGTTTTTTTTTTGTGATTATTCTTTTTTATGATTATAAAAAGTTAAAGTTTAAAAAGATTAAAGCTTGTAATAAGGACGAAATGGCTCGAAATATAGACAGTCGGAAACTAAGAATTGTCCTCTACCCTAACCAGCACATTCCTTTAACAAACGCTCCAGCGCGTACGATGTCGTTCGAAGTTCCATTGGGTGCCCGCTCAGGTGCCGACCTCGTCACTTCACCAGGGTTCTAAATTACAAGGCGTTATTGGCTGAGTTAAAGCTCCTAATGGAGGCTAGAAATTGGCAGTCGGAAACGATTACACTACACACACTGGTAAACGCCCCTGCTAATTGATTTTTTTGGGCTGTAAGGAGCCTAGTGGTCCGGACCCCGGACTTGAGATCAAGAGGTTGAGAGTTCGAGACCCAGTGCCACTGAAGACTTACCGAGTATATGCGGCGTACGTGCTCGTTAAATCTGTTGGGTCTGAAAGTCCTGTGGTCGGTCATTGCGCAGTTTACCATGGGTACAGGTTCCAGGAGAAAATTTCCCTCCCCTTCAGGGACATGTCTAAATTGTGGAGGTGGAGACAGATGGCAGCATTTGTCATTTGTGTATGTGTGTGTCTTGTGTTGTCCTACTTGACGATGGTTCGTAAGCGGGTCCTTGAGACCAAGCACACAAGCCTGAAAATATATGTTAACCAACCAACCAACTAAACGCCCCTGCTAATTGAATTTTTTTGTGTGTGTGAATGATACTTTATACTGTAAATTTTTTAGAAAATAAAGTTTTGCTTGAAGAAGGGAATCAGCAATATTGTTCTTACATGGAAGTATATAAGGTATGTTTTTAAAATCATTTTTATAGTTATTTATTTAAAGTTAAAAATGAATGGATAATTATTTTAAACGGTTAATTTCGAAAAATATTTCTAATAAAAAGTGACATTATTCAAAACACAATAAGCAATATTTTAGAGAATGCCAATAATCTGTAAAACTTGCAGATTAAAATAATCGGGATTAACTATGATTAAAACTTGTTTCATCGATGGTTTACTTTCCGTTTTTAAAAGCTTCGTAAACTTATTTTAAGATATTCTAGCATATTTGCAGATTAATATTTCATGACGGAAAAATCTAATATTTTGAAACAAGTTTTCAAGAGCTATGATGAATTGCGTTATAATCAAATTGCTAATATTTGTTTTTCTACAAAATTAAATCCGACAAAGCAAATGTTTTAAATAGTTTTTTTTTATCTTAAAATCATACAATTACGAAGTTCAACAAAGAAATTCAGGATTATTAAAAATCTGCAAAAGCTTATTAGTTACAGGAAGGCTTAATTATTCAGAATCATGGATAATTCCTAGGAATTAATACCAATAAATAAGAGCAGTGACGCGTAATTCATGTACTTCTGCAACTAGGTGATAAATTCTGTGGCTTGGTTCTAAAAAGGCTTAAGTCAAAAATGTTTGTTGTTGACATGGGCCCTTTTAGAACTAAGCCACATTATTGTCGCTGAGTAAGATTGATTAGAAGGAATCTTATTTTTGTGTCTTGTTCAGTTATAAGAATGGGAGGAGGAACTTAAGCTTATAAACAAATATTTCTAACTAATATATTGTAATTTTTTTACATTGCTCTTGAGATAAACGGTTATTTTAATCCTAACTATTAAAGTAAATATATCCTTAAAATTAAGCATATATTTAGAGTTTGTAGTCGTTAATTACATTTTTATTTATACGTATTGATTGTGAGATTTACAAATTTATATTATCTAAATTAAATAAATTTGTAACTAAGTTTTCAAATACATCTATACGAATACATTATTTGAACTTTGAAGGGGTGCTCCTTTTGGCACTAGGCTTAAAACAGCCAGAAAGTAACTAGTATAACCTTAATTTTAAAAAAGAATTAAAAAAAGACTCTGCTTATACCAATAAATAAAATTCTTCATACATGTGGAAAACAAGATCTATGTATGCCTTACTTTTAAAACGATGTGATAACTAATATCGAGATATCAATATATTCACTATATTCATCGATACAGTCATGGTCCGTTCAGTGTAAAGATACTGTTTGTTAAAAAAAAATGTACACATAACTTCATCAAAGTTTCCCTGTTGACTTATTTCACACATATATCTTATATTTACAGAAAACTCAGTTATTTTCATTTAACCGTTTTTTTCTGTATAAATAAATGGAGATTTAAAAAGTCCATGTCGTGAACCCGGTGTAGGCACTTTATTATTCGTTGTTAGTATCCCCTATTGTCACTGAACTGACTGCTGAAGTTTAAGGTATCGCTTTTTATAATTTGTCTGTTAAAAAATAGATTTTGCGTTAAAGTTACAAACAACACAATTATTTTTCTAAACAGGACATTGTTATTTGGTGGCAATAAATTTTATGTTTTCAACACAACTTGTAATAACTAAAGAAAATACAATTTTTTTTAATTAAAAGTCGACACAAGTTTTTTTACTGATTGCACACACAATGTTAAATTTAAGGGTACTAGCCCACTTGAATACATTTGTTTCTCGTGGAAAGAAATGTTGTTTTCGCGTATTTTAAGTAGATTTCATATAGTGTCAACTATTTAATTCTACCATTTATTATTTTAGAGTCGACTCATTTTGTTTCTTTTTTAAAGAAGGAAGACTAATATATAAAATACCATGAACATGTGTTTAAATTATAACAAAGAAATTCTCAAACAATAAAAGGTCTACTTAAAAAAAACTTGATGGAATGTAGTTTAATGCAATACTAATTAGCATATAACGGTGTTTTTAATTTGAACATTTTACTTATGCAAAAAGCTAATTAAATTTTCACATTCCCAACGAATTTGCAAAAAAAAAACTTTCTTTTTGATAAATTTAATTCTCAACCAAATTAGCTATGAACAATTTACAGCAAAAAAAAAATGTAAGGATGGCAAATTAGTTTAACGCAGGAAATTAAGATAGAAATATGTGTATGACTAACGCTCAAAAATAATTGCGTTTGTTAAACAGAAAAAAGAAAATATATTTTAAAAGCATTTCTTTTACAAATGTTATTTATTTGATGAACTGAAATGTGTGGATGTAATGAAGGTAGTTCTTTATAGGTAATGAAAAATAAGTATTCGATATCTGTGCAAGCTTACTGGCTTTTTCATTTTGCGTATATCTTATATAAAATACTGATAAGAAAGAACGTATAACAAGGCATTTTTACGTGCTTAAAAATAAGTGTTTAAAATGATAAAAGTAAGGTTTAAAAGGTTAAAAGCGTTCAAAAGGTTAAAAGTGGTTAAAAAGTTAAATTTTTTTAAAAAGTTCAAAGTGCTCAAAAAGTTCAAAGTGTTCCAAAAGTTCAAAGTGTTCCAAAATTTCAAAGTGTTCCAAAAGTTCAAAGTGTTCCAAAAGTTCAAAGTGTTCCAAAAGTTCAAAGTGTTCCAAAAGTTCAAAGTGTTCCAAAAGTTCAAAGTGTTCCAAAAGTTCAAAGTGTTCCAAAAGTTCAAAGTGTTCCAAAAGTTCAAAGTGTTCCAAAAGTTCAAAGTGTTCCAAAAGTTCAAAGTGTTCCAAAAGTTCAAAGTGTTCCAAAAGTTCAAAGTGTTCCAAAAGTTCAACGTGTTCAAAAGGCTAAGTTTTGAAATGATTAAAAGGTCTTAAAAGTTAACTCTTCGTCATTAGTTCATTCCATGTTTCCAAATAGCACTTCAAAATAAACAATGTTTAAACATACTACAAAAACCATTTTATTCGACAAAAGAAGGAACTAATGATGACGATTCCCAAACTACGTAACGACTTTCTCAAACAGTTACTCTTTGAGTTACTACTTGACGCTTTTGTAATCGCGAAAATAAAAAGGGCCATAAAAAAACTTATTTTTCTTTCGAATATTCTGACATGTTGTTAGAATCTCAAAGGTGAGGTGAACAGTGCCCTTAATACAAAAATCGATAATTTCCTTGACATATGTTCCAGAAATAAGTAAGAAAATGCGTAGTTAAACGATAAATAAAAGCAACGGGAGTTTAACTGTAATTGTATTTCCATCATTCTATGTATTTTAAAGGAATGACGTGTCAAGAAGAAATTTGATTCGTGATGGTTTGTTCGAACATCTTGTTTTTATTTTAAAATTTGGGATTCCAGTGAAATTAATCGAGCTTTAATGATTTGTTTCAATCATAAAATACCTTTTTAAATTGTACAAAAAGATTTTATTTGGATTTTGTTCTTTTAAATTGAATAAGACAAAACAAATGTTTTATATTAACAATTATGACATAAATTTGATGAAAGTTAGGATCGGACGTTCAGTTATGTTCTTAAATATTAATGATCCTAAAACTATGTGTCCTATATAGTCCGGTCAAAATAGACAAAAAAATAGGGGTAGGTTTGCAAAAATTCGCACCCAGCTAAATTTTGGTACATATCTTTAGTACACTATTATAAGTAAAATATCAAAAGTCCCCATCGATCCCATGTCTGCGTTTTCCGCCATCTTGAAAAAACGTTTGAAATTTCGCCCATTTTCCAGTTTTTGGCCTATAACTTTTTTCCTAAGCATTTCTGAATCTAACTTTTTGACACAAAGTTGTAGAAAACAAAATTTTCTTCAAAATAAGTATGCAAAGTTTTTATGTGCGACTATTAGTTAAGGAGCTACGAAGCAGCAAAAAGGGTGTACAATTGAGTGTTTCGAAAAAATATTACGTTCTAACGACTTTCTATCGCCGTAACTCACATAAAACTTCCTTTTATCAATAAACAATGCTTTTACAAGTCGTAGATAATTTAATTTCCTACAAAATACACTTATCAAAAATAAGTTTCTTATGTATTCCAAGAAGAAAGGTTAAATTGACAGAAACCCAAAAAAGGTTATATTTTCACCCGACGATACACTGTTTCATCTTTTTTAAGGTAGCTCTTTCCCATTGTATTTTTTACTATTTTTGTGAATCCAAAACTTGTAGAAAATAATTTTTTCTATAAAATGGTTCTATTTTGTGTTCCATACGATAAAATCTAACGGAGCTACGGTGTTCGAAAAATGGCGTAAAATCTTGAATTTCGCCAAAAGAGTTTTTTACCACTTCAAATCAAAATAATTAAAACAAAAAGCTTCATTTTAGAGGAACGTAATTATTGTGGAACTTGAAGACATCACCATTTATTATATTGGAACGGTCTTAAAAGTTATTTTAGATTCAATACCAAAGAATTTTGGTATATATTTTTTTAAAAAAAACCGAAGATGTTTATTTATTCAAATGAAAAATACATGTGATTTTGAAAAAAGATTTCTATTTTATTTCAACAAATAGTTTGAATAAAAAATACGTTTAGTTTAAGGAACATCTACTAATTGAACTATGAAAAAAAAATGTGGTAAAGTGTATAATAAAGAATAATTAATTTTCTATTGTACACTGCATTACGTTACATTCATTGCGTTTTTCAACCAATTTAAATACTGATGTTTTGCCCTTTCTGAACATTGCTGAATGCTGACGTAGTATCGCAGCCAGTTATTGCACATACACACGGTAATGGGACAAAATATCGCGGCCGAAATATCGTGGGCCAAAATATCGCGGCCGAAATATCGCCGGCCGAAATATCGTGCGCCCAAAATATCGCGGGCCCAAAATATCGCGGGCCAAAATATCGCGGGCCAAAATATCGCGTGCCCATAATATCGCGTGGACAAAATATCGCCGTAAAGTACAAATGGAGTGGATTTAGTGGATTTTATGGTGTTTGGCAGTGAGAGGGAATTCGATGGTAAAATGGTATTACTTATCTAGTACATTGTGATGAAGTTCGGTTTTACCTATTAGAACCTGGATTTTTATAAAAATGTATTTTAAGTCATGCATTTTTATGCATTTTTTTTTTGTTATGACCATTTAGTCACGAGGTGGGTTTAATGGGTTAAGGTTTTATATTTGAACTTGATTTTTATAATAGATATAATGGAATTCGATGGTAAAATGGTATTACTTATCTAGTAAATTGTGATGATGTCCGGTTTCATCTATTCGAGCCTGGATTTTTATAAAAATGTATTTTAAGTAATTCATTTTTATGCATTTTTTTTTTGTTATGACCATTTAGTCACGAGGTGGGTTTAATGGGTTAAGGTTTTATATTTGAACTTGATTTTTATAATAGATATAATGGAATTCGATGGTAAAATGGTATTACTTATCTAGTAAATTGTGATGATGTCCGGTTTTATCTATTCGAGCCTGGATTTTTATAAAAATGTATTTTAAGTAATTCATTTTTATGCATTTTTTTTTTGTTATGACCATTTAGTCACTAGGAGGGTGTAATGGGTTAAGGTTTTATATTTGAACTTGATTTTTAGCTCGATGTTAAAATGGTATTACTCATCTATTAAATTGTGATGAAGTTCGGTTTTACCTATTAGAGCCTTGCCGGCCCTCCGGCGTAGTGGTTAGTGTACTAGCCCATGGAGCTGCTGGGCTCGGGTTCGAATCCCGGTAACGGCATGGATGTTTCTGCTTGTCAATAAATGTTGTTATTTGTCTATGTGTTTGTGTCTTCCTTCTTTGTGTGCCTCTTGTGACTGTCTCTTCTGGCGAGCTGAGTAATGGGCTGTAAAGCCTACACTATCCCTTCTAGAGGGCGCAATCACTATCATTTACCTATTAGAGCCTGGATTTTTGTAAAAATGTATTTTAAGTCACGCATTTTTTTTTGTTATGAGCATTTAGTCACGAGGTAGGTTTAATGGGCCAAGGTTTTATATTTGAACTTGATTTTTATAAATCTCATTAGATTTGGCCAAAATATGGCGTCGACTAAAGTAAGTTGATTCGTGTGTGATTTTCAAGATAGGTATGAGATGGTAAATTTGTATAGTGCTTTGTACGAAGTGCGTATATAAATATTATATATGCTTGCTGTACGGTAAGTTACGTATGGTTTGTTTGATACGATATGTGTGGTCTGTTTGGGAGTATTTATTATTGGTGGATATATAATTAAGGTTGAAACAGTCATTTAAAAAAAATTCTTAATCAAAACTAATTTTTAATATTTGTTCATTTGGGTTAAAAGAGATTATTAAAATGTATCTTATTTTGTAAATTCGCGATTTCTTTATAAATATCGCAAGCGTTGTCCGATGTGCGGCTTATTCGTGCTGGTTAATTTTTTTTTCAAATAATTAAGATTGTCTAAGTCTATTTTTTAATGAATTTCAAGGTTGTTTCTGAGCATTTAAATTAGTATTTTATTATAAATAGTTTATTATTTCAGATTGGACAAAATAGTTACCAATAGTTGAATCTGGTTGTAAGAAAATTTATCACTACTTAAGTGATGTTCAATGCATTGATTCAATTTTATTATTTTTTACAAACATATTCGATTCCTTTATATTATTTTTACATATTCATATCATTATATATGGAAACTTTTACCAAGTTGCGTAATTGAAATATTTCTATACGTTTTGAACTCATTTAGACCATTTAGTAAAACATAAATTTTCTTTCAAAAACTCATCATTAAAGTTTACGCGGTTTTAGGAGTTCTTCGAAAGGTGTTTAAGAGTTTCAATAGTGTATCAATTACTACTGTCAAATAACTATCCGTTAAATTTATTTCAAAAATCGCCAATGGTTTAAGTAGCAAGTACAAGTAATTCTTATTGTTCTATAAATATTTTTTTTATCATCACTAACGACAGCAACTGGTCACTACTTAAATCTAAGTAAAACGGTTTATGGAAGAAAAACGCAGACACACAGGTATATGGAACCTGGGGGGGGGGGGGGCTCAAAGGGTCAACCCCTCTGTCGTTTCGACAAAGGAACTTTTCTTTACCCCCCCCCCCCCCTTTTTACTCAAAACTCCGGGACTCTGAACAGGTGTCTGCTTCTTTGTGTTGAGTTTTCGAAATCCCGTAGAGGCTAAACATAATTATAGGTTAACTACCCTCTTCTACACATAGACATATTTGTTAAAGCCGGCTTCTTTTATAAAAGGTTTGTTTACGCGTGCAAGTCCAGTTCGTGCTCTATTGTATCATTTTGTCAGACAGGGCTCAAGCCTACGATGGAGTCAAAGTTTGTTTTATTTGTATTTTAGCTAAAAGGAAGACTTTTCTTTAAAAAAGTGTGATATACATACCATTTGGCATCATCATGTTTCTGATCATAATTTATAAAAATAATAGGGATGACATTTATTGGGGTTAATAAAAAATATTTCCAATAGAAAAAAGGTCTAAAGAAATTAAGATGTGCTTTTGGGGTTACGGCTTTTTGATATCATAAATGGCTATTTACGATCAGAAAAAAAATTCTATAATAATGATACCAAATTGTGATTGGGACTGAAAGGGTTAATAGCCTGCTCGTCGGCGCAATGGTTAGAGTGCTAGCCATTGGAGCTGCTGGGCACGGGTTCGAATCCCGGTTAAGGCGTGGATGTTTATGTTTGTCAATAAATGTTGTTATTGGTCTATGTGTACTTCTTTGTGTGTCTCTTGTGACTGTCTCTTCTGGTGAGCGGGGCAATGGGCTAAAAAGCCTACACTCTTCCCTTAGAGAGGTCGCAATAACTGTCATTGGTTAAAGGGTCAATAAAAATATTTTTTCTTATAAAAATCACAAAAAAGTATTGATACTTTTGACCCAAAAAAAAACCCACTTGAGCCTGGGTTTTATTGTTTGTTTTTTAAGGTTTTTTTCAATAAAATTTGCCCGGTAGTTTTTGGGTTTGTGGGCGGGTCGTAAACACTGGTAAAACAACAGTTTGACATTCCTTAGAACAACTCGTGTTTCATCTAGCTTCTCTAAGCGTGTTTGTGGCATGCTGCAATGACTTAAAATAAAATTAATTAAATGAGTTCAATCAGAGCTCAATTTAGGGCCCTATGCTGTTAATAATTTTTATAAATGATTTTGGTAATCTATCATTATTTGGAAAATTAATCATATATTCAGACAATACTAATTTGGTATATTCAAGTAAAAACTAAAACTTATTAAAGGAAATTATAAACTCTGATCTAATAAAAGTTAAAAAATGGTATCAACAAAATGACTTTAGGTAGGCTAGTACCCAAAATTCTAAAAATTTTACTATTACTTTAATCTTTTCCAAATTTGGCATAGTGATTTCAAATATAATGAACAAGGCTTTTTGGGCAATTTTTTGTATTTAAATATAATTGATTTATTTTAAACGGTGTTTTTCAACTAAAAAAAGGGGTTTACGCTAACACTTATAGCATGAAAAGTTTTACATTAATTTACCTGAAATTTTTTACAAGTGCTATTTCAATATATATTTGTGCCATGAACCTCTAATATCTGGTTTAAATATACAAGTTTTTTTTTTTTTAAGTCCAAGTGTAAGTTAATCGAAAAAATCTTTTTTTGGGGGTTAATTTATAACATTTTTATTAATAAATTCTTTCCTTGTAATTTGTATGTAACTCTAGAGGGTCATTGCATGCATCAGTTCAAAACGAAGAATTTAACACATAATTAATGTTTATAGGATGAAAGTTCAATGTGGTAGACTTGTTGGCGTAAACCTCTTTTTTTAGTAGAGAAACACCGTTTAAAATAAATAAATTATATTTAAATAAAACAAAATGCCTAAATAGCATTATTAATTATATTTGAAATCTCTCTGCAAAATTTGGAAAAGATTAAAGCAATAGTAAAAATTTTAGAATTTTGGGTATTCGCCTACCTTAATTATTAATAGTGATAAAACTAAATATATAAATTTTAATACGATCACTGGTCATGCAGTAGACTTAACTTATAAATATAATATTTTAAGGCTAGGGCATGTTTTAAATTGTTAATGTCCTCTTATAAACCGAGTAGAAAATATCAAATATCTTAGATTATATGTCGATCAAACATTGAAAAAGAAATTACATGTAAAAAAATTTAAATGACAAGTTACGTTTTGGAATTTATGCATTTTATTATTTAAAAAAATATATATATAGTCTCAGTAAAGCATTTTTAAAACAATTATACTTTTCGTTTATACAATCAATAATACAATACGGCATATCCTCATGGGATGGTGACAACATAAATAATATCAGATCTTTAATAAATACTCAATACAGATTGATTCGAATGTTAAATTGTGATCCAGAAAATTTTGATAAACCTATTTTAACTATAGACAACTATACGTGTACAATAGTCTCTTCTATATTTATATAAAAACAGATCATTCTGCACCCTTAAAGACCCTGATGTAAACTACAATCTAAGAAATACAACTAGTATTTACAATATAATACCTAAAGCAAATAGTGAAGTTAAGTATTTTACCCTATATAATTTTTACCGTTCTGTAGTATGTTTATGTATCTCGTGTGTTCGATCGTTTGCAAGATTTTGTTTAATTTTTTTTTTTGTTTTGTTCCAATTTGGTTTGGATATAATCTGATCTTGTTTTAATTTTAATTGATGATTTTAATTGCATAATTTTATGTGTTGTCTGGGAGGGCCTGGGGGCCCCTTGACAACCTATGTATTCTGCTTCAAAAAATAAAGTTTCTTTCTTTCTTTAAAAAAAAATATCATTCTTCATTTACTTGTCAAAATTTGTTAATCATTACTCGAAATTTTCACTTGTTATCTAGACCTCAAAGTTCGACCTGTGCTTTAATGTATACCGCTCTATCACTACCCTAAAGCAAAATTCATAATCTATCGGGGATTTTTTTTGTAAATGTTAATTTTCAGAAGATGAAAGGATTTTACGCTGTAGTCTAATATCATTGAAAATCAAAACAGAGAAAGGACTGCCTTATTCTTTTGATCATCACCTTTGCCGACGCATAATCGCACCTTTGCCGAATATAAGCATAATTGGAATTGGAAAGTTACTTTTAGAAAGTAACTATGTAATAGTTACGGTTACTTAATAAAAAACTCTGTTACGGTTACATTAACTTAATATGAAAAGTAACGCGTTACAGTTGCTTAAAACGAAAAGTAACGATTCACACTTACTTTTTGAAATTTCACGTTATAAGAAAAATAAAAATTTCGCCATTCTAACATTTTCCAAAGAAAGCTACGATTAACGAAGCATACGCAAACAAAATGCTAAAATAATAGGGGGAGTTGGGAGAAATGAGTGTAAAATCAAGCATTTTTAAAATTACCTAATTAAAAACCTACTTTTTAAGTAATTTTTATATATTTTTTTTGCATATAATATACATTTGAACTCTTTAGGTTTCATATATATAGATATTTTTAATTTTTTCCCACCATATGCTTAAATATCTGGTAATTTAGAGAACTTAGTTTCATACCCTCATTTCCCCCCGGGTGGTGTAAATTGGAGGTGGTTCAAATTTAAGGAAATAATTTAATCAAAAAATCATTATTATAAAGAAAAAATTTAAACGAAATAAGTCTTAATATTCCGCTTTACTTTTATTTCAGAAAAGCGAACTTTTAGAGATATTAAAAATCGCAGAATAATGGAATATTTAAGTAACTTTGGTCCTCTACTACTAAATTGAGGCTCCTTTCAGTACTCAAGAATGAACGTGAAATCTGTCTCCCCCCTTTCCACCCCTTCGAGGAGAAGGACGTTGTTGGCGTGGCACCCCACTCAGCCGAATGAGACTCAGCCGAAACCGCAAAAAGTAGCCAATTTGGTGAGAGAGTGGGGAATGCTTGGCGAAGAGATCCCCCTCTGCTGATAAGACTTTGTGGTTGCTTTTCTCTTACCAAAGCGTTGGCGATAAGAAATCGACCGAAAGCTGCGTTTAAAGCCAAGTGGGAGCCGAAAGTTGTGCAATTTGTGAGCGCTCCCTGATCATTGTGTAATGCAGAATACCATGCGATCCCCGTAAAGATCAGGGGTCATAAAAAGAGGTCCCCCGTTCTAAGAACTCAGACCGATTAGGTTTCAGGCGACAAATAAACGAGACAACAGAATTTAAAGGGTGGTGTTGAGTGTTTGAACTTGTTGTCAATGCTTCTAACTATCTCGGTAAAAGAAAAATACAAATTAATTTTTAAATGAAACTATATTAAAAAGAGGGCCAATATTAAAATTTTATTTATTAATTAGTATTCTTACATTTTGAAAATAATTGTATGCAAGTAGAGATATCGTTAATTATTTTTTCACGATTGATATATGTGTATTGCTTTAAGATTTAAGGGTATGTTTTGAATTATCGTCGCACTAGAGCTACAAGAGTGGCAACGGTCGTAATTGCAGCTTTATTAATTATAGTCCTCATTACTGCTCCGCGTTTAAAAATTAAGGAGTTAGTAGTTTAAATCCCTGCGTAGCTTTAGGGCGATGTGAATTCAATAAAAATTTGTAAATAGTTAAACATCAAATTACTAAAAAATATATATACAGTTTTCGAAGTTGTTTTACGTGACGAACGATAATTTTGTTTGGGCTGAACTAAAGCTACAAGAAGACTATTAGCAACGAGCATTATATTTTGAAATCAGGGTCAAGTGACGAGTCAAGTGACGAACTGGAACTAGCACTTACACTCTTAAAACAAACGAGTGAAATCCACTCCAGTAGGAGAAGTGCATTTTCGACAGTTTCAAGGAGTGAATATTAACTCAGACTGAGTTAAAATCACTCGTTTGGAGTGATCGTGTCGGAGGTTTAACACACAAAGGATCCACTCCTGTAGGAGAAGTGCATTTTCAACACCGCAGGAGCGAAAATTAACGAAGACCTATTTAAAATCGCTCGTTTGTTTTAAGAGTGTAGGTAACCTTATCGCGACCTCTTACGCGGTGTCAGGACTTAGGACTACAACAGATTTAATTTCAATTTAATGAAATTTTTTTTGCAAAAAATGACCCGTTTATAGGATTTCTAAGGCGCCCACGAAAACTTCACAAAGAAAACAAACACATTTACTCGACCTTAAATTCATTCTAATTAACAAGCAGGTATTATTAAAAGGAGTTGCTTTTAAGAGGAAAGGGGTGTTAGGACCTTTAACCCTTTCAGTCCCAGTGATGCCATTTGGCATCATCATGCACTTTCAATATTTTGTTCAAAATGTTTATATCCCGTTATGACATCCAAACACACATCGTTCGATTCTTCATACTTTGTTCATTAGACAATATTTTACATTAATATCAATTGAAGTCAGAACTACTATTTTTTTTTTAATTCAGAAAATAGCCAACAAGCGTTTCACTTGATTTTTGATAAGTTCATTTCAGTTCCACATATTTAAAACACAATTTTAACTATTTCGGTTAAAATAATTACTAAATTTTTTAATAATATGGTCAGATACCTTAAAATATATAACTCGAAGTGTTTTTAGGTAATTTTTTTAGCATTATTTCAAAAACCATATAAAAAATTTAAATGATTTTTTTTATGGAACTCGTATATTTGACCTAAAATAAGCTTATTTTGTGAATATCAGAAGTTTCTGTAGTGTAGTAAATTTTTCGGACTGAAAGGGTTAAAATCGCAATAAAATTTACATGTGTATTTTGCAAATACAGATTTTGAACCAGAACCCCAGATTATAACATTGTATGTTTAATACATTATGGTAAAAAAGAAATAAGGGCTGGGGAGCCCAGTCGGTTAGGCACTCGCTTAGCATGCGGAAGGTCCCAGGTTCGGGTCCGGGCATTGCCAAAATAGCTGCCGACCTATAAACGGCCCGTGCAGCCAAAAATGTCCGACGAATAATACCCCGTGTAAGGGAGTGCACGTTAAATATCCTTCAAAGTCCTAACGCTGCGTACGATGTCGCCCTTAACGGTTGCGTTGGGTGCCTATTCATGTGTGGCTCGTCACCTGACTGTGGTTCTAAAGTACGACGCCCGTCGCCAATAGCCCTCGTGTAGCTCTAGTGCGACGATAATTCAAACCAAAACAAAAAAAAAAAATATTTACTCAATAAATGTGATTCAGTTGAAAAATAATATAATATCAGCAAGTCACAAAAAAAGAAAATGGTAGAAATAAGTAGTTATATGTTAGTACTAGACAATATTATGAGCTTCAATTGAATAGACTAATCGGATTAATAATCTAAATAAATTTAAGTACAACTCAGACTCGTTTCAATATTAATCTATAAACTACATGCTGATTTTGCAACAATAACTGGTGTGTGCTTAAATATTTTTTTAGTTCGGAATGTTTCTTTTTAGTGATTAAATCCTGCACAAAATTATCACTGATTGAAAACGTAAGTTAGAGGGGAAGGCGCATATTTATCAAATGCGAATCGAATGTTAATTTTAGAAAAGAAAATTAAAAAGTTTGGGAAATTGGAAAGCGATTGGATTTTTTTCATTAATTTTCTTTTTCTCAAATAGAATTAATATTACTTATCGTCTGCTTAATTTATTTGTAGAGAAGAATAATTCTATATATGGGTCATTCTTCAGAAAACGTACAAAGCATGTCCCCGCAACATATCTTTCATATGAAGAAAAGTTATCCTTCCACTTGAATAAATTAAAATAAATAATATTTTATCTACTTACTAGCGTTGAAACAATTAAAAAAATTAATTATTTTGTGTACAAATTTGTGCCCACAGACTATGACAAATCATGTTCGTGAGCAGTCTCACCGTCATGTCGGGGAACTGTTTTTGTTAGTTTATACTAATAAAATACTAATTTTTCATAGTTAAAGTTGATTTTTAGCTCAACTGACACTACTAGAGCATACAAAACACAAAATATTATCATTAAAATGAATATAAATATATAAATTCCGTGAAAATAAAATGTCCCACAGATTTTCGTCATCTCCGTGTACAACGTATTCTTTAGCTTACATAACTATCTAGAAATGATAATAGTACTCTGTTTCAGTCTTCTTAGTATTTAATACTACACTTTAACCGTTGTATCATGTCGATAGTTTGAATACCTCAATGGATAAAATGTTATTCGAAGTTAAAAGTTACAAATAGGCCAATGACAAGATCATAGCGTCATTTCCGTGGTCAAGATATGAGATGGTAAGCTTATGATTTTTACTTATAATTTTGTATTTATAGAAAGAAATAAGGTATATATTGTCAGTTTGGCAAGTTTAATTCTCGAAAGCCTAAACCTTTTGCGCCTGGAAGCTCTTATTTACGATTTTGTCATGTCCGCGCAGCATCATGTCCGTGTATTCGGTCCATATAATTACTATATGAATAATTAATATTAATTGTATGATCTGGAGTGATGTTATTTTTCCAATGCAGTATGTAAGGGTAACTCAAATCCAAAGTTGCAAAAACTTTCATCGATATTATTTTTTCGAGATTTTTTCTCCTCAAATTGTACGTTTTCCCAAGAATGACCCATATATTGATAACGAAACACATGAAACTGCTCCTAACACAACAAAAAAAAATGTAAATTAAAATTTCCAGAATTATATGCAATATATATTATTCCTTGCTGCTTTCTTAAAAAACAAATAATAAACAATTAAAGATTAACATTGTGTCACATATAATGGTTTTATTCCAAATAAGGTTTTTTCACGGAGAATCTGGCAATAGCTCAGCTGTCTTGTTTTCCTTACTTTTGAATGGTTGGTTGATTGGTAGAGATAATCAGGTTTGTGTGTTGACCAAGCGAACTAACCTGAATATAGGTCTACCAACTAACCAAATCAACCAAAACAAAAATAATTCAAGAGAAATGAAAACAAGACCGCGGAGCTATTGCCAGATTCTCCGTGAAACAACAACATTGATTTTTGACAAAAATAAATTTGGCTTCAAAAAGTTTCTCATGCCATTTGATGTGGCAACAGTGATGTAAATGACTGCAAATTAAATTTCAATGGAAATTCAATGGGGAATAAACCAGTAGACCGATGTCTTTTCGGACGTGCAGACAGACGTCCTTTCTTTCGAATAAAAAAAGTATTTCGAAATAATAAAAAAGTAGGCTATAATTGCTCCTGGGCACTGATAACAGAAAAGTGTCAATTGAAAATTGCATTTTAATTTTAACAATTTCAAATCCAAAAAAATGTAATTTTTTTTCTCGGATGAACCTAAAAAAAATAAGAAGAGGGTTCATAACAAGAGGATAATGGGGAAATTTTTTACTAACCTCTGTATTTCAGCAAAAATACAAGAATTTTGATATCTTTTTTTTTCTTTGTTACAATTTCATAAACTGGACATTCGTTTACTTAAGATTTTGAAGCATTACCATATTTTGGTTGATGAGCATTTTAAACAAACATGTAAATGTCCCATTAGACCCCACAGGGTGCAGGACTAAGGGGACATATGGTAAATGTTGAATTGTTTCAAAAATTTAAAAAGTAATCAGAAGACGACTTGAAAATTAAGTTTTAAGCAAACACCATTTACATAATGTATACATAATTAAAATTTATTTTTTAAACAATTTTTTCCCATTGAAAGATGAAATATCAAAGTTAAAACTCAAGATTACAAAAGATTATCCCATATTTTTTTAGGACTGGAAAGGATAGTTTTTAATTAAATCTTTTAAAATTTATCCCAAACTTGTCCTCTCTTTCAGGGTACTTGAAATTTATAAGGTTTTAAAAGTTTTTTTTTCTTTATCTTCAAATAGCTCATCCGGAGTTCATCGCTTTCTATTTCAGAAATCAAATCAGTGTAATAAAGAATAGTTTGCTTTATAGCAAATTTTACCAACAACAAATCATTAATCTTCACCAAGCTCTGTTAAAGATGCAATTAATGAAATTGCAGACGTAAAAAATTTGTCATGAATAAAGCTACTTGTACTTTCCCTCATCGAAAAAAGTTTAGAAATTACAGTTTTAAAAAGTTTTTGCCAAATTGACTGAATAAGATGTTAGAGATTTATATTTGCTCCTTGACACATTGTCGGGTGGGAAAATGTGAGATTAAAGCAGGAAATAAAAACATATAAATAAGTTGGAATTGGCTCGTGAATCGTATAGTAGGTAATTTTTAGTACTTCCCTGGATTGAAATCATGAAAGTCAGAAGCAATGAATAGAACACATATAAAATAAAACAATCATTTAATATATCTAAAAGCATACAGGTGTGTGAATTGCAAGGTAATATCATAGATGAATTAAAAGAGTTATCTCTTGGCAAAAATTCATGAAATTCGTATAACACAAGATTGGTAATAAAATAATAGTCAAAGACAGATAAATATAATGAGGGTTAAATCAGTGAGATCTTAGGTAGATAAGCAAATTGTGTATTAAAATTTAGGCAAACCAATTCTTACAGTAAATATCATGGCAAAGACATATAGTCTAATTTTAAAGTCCGACAGATTGAATAGAGTTATGCAATTTGGATCCAGAGGGGCTCAAACTCAGTAAAACCTAATTAAACCTATATTGCTAGATCTTGTGGAATGTATGCGAAGTTTTAAATAAACTTACCCCTTTTCGGGATGGGATATCTGAATTGAAGAAGGGAGAATATCTATCGAACTCTAGAAATAACTAAGTAGTTATTCCAATGCTTGGAGTCAATGAACTGTGTTTAACACCAATCACAAATCAGGGAACGTCCGGGCACAGTTTATATTCTTGATAGTTCAATCCGAGGAATAGGTATATGTTTGAATGTCCGGGAATTCGTGGAGTGGTCGAGTCCGGTGGCTAGTGATGGGGTCCTTCGCTGGCTCGTAGTGGGGCTGGTCAGGGGCTTCCTGTCCGTGTCCGGTATCCGGGGATGACATCCTTCGCTGGCTTGTAGTGGGGCTGGTCAGGGGCTTCCTGTCCGTGTCCGGTATCCGGGGATGACATCCTTCGCTGGCTTGTAGTGGAGCTGGTCAGGGGCTTCCTGTCCGTGTCCGGTATTCGGGGATGACGACTGAGACTTTATCTGTCTCGTCGGGGTTCTGGGCACTTGCTTCCCTGGTTCTACCTGGTCGGGAGTCCGGACGCTTGCTTCTCTGGCTCGTAGTAAATTCGGGAACGAATGGGGTAGACTTTATCTGTCTGGTCCATTGTCCGAACGCTTGCTTCTCTGGCTCTATCTGGTCGGGAGTCCGGACGCTTGCTTCTCTGGCTCGTAGTAAATTCGGGAACGAATGGGGTAGACTTTATCTGTCTGGTCCATTGTCCGAACGCTTGCTTCTCTGGCTCTATCTGGTCGGGAGTCCGGACGCTTGCTTCTCTGGCTCGTAGTAAATTCGGGGACGAATGATGCAAAATCCGACATCTGATGAGGAATCGTGTCTTGCGGAAATGAGTGAAGTATGGACGGTGACAAGTATTCTTCTCGTCATGCGGAGAAGAATGCTCAGGACCCGTGTCTGTGTCCTAAGTATGTTCACTAAATGTCCAGGTCTTCAGCTTTGCGCAGTACACATTCACTTCTTCATTTCTCGCCGTAGTCGTCGAGCTCCATCTCCGTCTCTGGACCGAGGTCCGTCTCCCTCTCTTACGACTACATCCTCTCTCTCTTAGGTCAAGCTTCTTAATGATCTCTTCACACCTACAACTCCCCCCGCTTTCTATCTCTAGCTCCGCCTTCGTAATCAAAAAACCTCTTACCATTCGTTGGAACAAGTCATGACGTAAATACGTCTTCTAAAACCTTCGAGAAACTTCTAGAACTCAAAACACCCAATTAATCAGTAAATGTCCTCCAACATCCCGGATCACCTTCCGAAAAGGGCCTAATCGAGTCACCTTCCAAATATCGTTGATCACCAATTTCCTGTCCGTAAATCACCCCCTCAAGGATCGAAGTAGGTCCTTTAAATTCACCTTCCCTGGGAATCACTTAGCAAGTGCAGATGACTCGCGCCGCCTAATGTCCACTTCCTGTTTTCCCAGAAAAGGGTCCAAATCAGTAACTTCACCTCTATTTCCAAAGTATAAACATCTGTTCGCTATCTGTCCGACAGTCGCCTGACAACATTAGCCCCCACTCTCCCCTACTATTTGAAGAAGTCATAGTATTTTATTATTTTTTTCAGAATCTAACAGCTTTCTAAAGCGAGTAACTATATTGGGTATCTTTCAATTATTTGAAACAATTCATTATCAATTGTCTAAATGAGAGAGCTGGGGAGCCCAGTCTGTTAAGGCGTTCGCCTTGCATGCGGAAGGTCCCAGGTTCGAGTCTGGGCATCGCCAAAATAACTGCCGATCTATATACGACCCTCTAGCCGTCAGAAATGTCCGACGAATAATACTTCGTGTAGAGGAAGTGCACGTTTAATATTCTCCAAAGTCAAAACGCTGCGTACGATGTCGCTCTAAGCAGTTTCATGGGGTGCCTACTCAGGTGTGGTCTCGTCACTTGACTGTGGTTCTAAATTATAATGCTCGTTGCCAATAACCCTCGTGTAGCTCTAGTTTAGCTTAGTTTAGTGCGACGATAATTAAAACTAAACTAGAGCCTACACAAGGGCTACTGGCGACGGGTGTCGTATTTTAGAACCACAGTCAAGTGACGAGCCGACACCTGTGTAGACACCCAACACAACCGTTCGACATCGTACGCAACGTTGGGACTTTGAAGTATATTTAACTTGCACTCCCTCTCACGGGGTATTATTCGTCGGAATCGTGTTGCTCTAGTGTGACGTTATTCAAACTAGCCTAACCTATTATTAAAAGGTCTTTTTATGTTAAAACTTTCGTTTTTTAAACGGTTAATTTCGAAAAATTAAGTATATCATTATGGGACCCCATTACCTGAACACATCCTTATATTGTCACGAAAAAAAAAAGTTTTCATAAGCCTATATCTAAATTAATCACGTAAAAAGTAAAACTAAAATAATCATTTAAATTATAGATGCTCTGCAAGTGTAAAAACAAATAGTTTATAATTTGGCAATGGATTTAGTAAAATATAACAAATTAGCACTCGCACACCTCTAATTCTCTAACTCGACATTAATTAAACTAACCAAAAATATAAATTATTTTAGTGTACATACAGGGCGACATTGGAACATGCAACCACACAGATCACTTTGTGTTCGTTCCATACAGTTTTAAATACCGGACAATGGCCTCCCAGCCATCGATCCATCATTGTGACAGCCGTTCTCTTCGGCAACAACCCCCATCGCCTTTGCGATAAGCCTTAACTTTCTTTGAAGGGGTCGTATATAATGATTAGTTTTTTGGAACACTTTTGCTATTTTAGGGCGCTAAACGAGCCAAATTGTTAGCCATCCAGAAGGGCAGGATCGGAAAAGAAAAATCTATGCTGAAAACATTATCGCTGTAATGGTGAATATGTTGCCATGAAATTTGGCGAGATTTTGCGGTTTAGGGCATTCGGCTGAGTGGCATTCGGCTGAGTGGACTGTAACCGTTGTTGGTCATTGTTGTAGAACCCATTCAGTCAAAACACAAAAGGGTTTGGACTGAGGGATCCAACTTGCTTGGCAGTTTGCATGATTTATTTGAAAACCCCTCTTTTTCGTAGATACATGTAATTGCGGAGCTTATAATAATGTGATACTAGAAAAGTAAACAGACGGGGGAAAACATTCGTACTTTGACAATTCTGTCTGAAAGCCGCCGTCACGCATTTAGCAGAAAAAGTAGACCATTCTATTATATGCCTTACTATTTTCCCTCCCAAGAAAAGCTCGTATTTCGGGAAAGCGAAATGTTCCCTTCGTAGTAGTGTAATTTCAAAATAAGCATCAGGCATTATTCGGAATGTAACGGAAAAGTAACAAATTTTTCGTTACCGCTAAAAGTAATTAAGTTACTGATACTTTTTTGAAAATATAACTGCGTTACCCGACGTTACTTAAAAAAAAAAGTGCTATAAGTAACGCGTTACTCCAATCCCTGGCATAATGATATAGCATAAAAAGTTTACCAAGAGAGGGGTAATCTTTCTGAATAAATTTATCTAAATAAGCAAAATAAGTGTAAGATATTAGCAGATCACAGACTGGCCGATTTATGTAGAACAGTTTAAATCACACCTTTAAATCAACCTTGTACAATTTAAATCAACATTGAATTATTATTTTTAACAGTGTATAATAGTCTTAACCAGGGCCTGACCTAGAAAACCTACTCCACCTATTTTGGGGGCCCCTTTACTTTTTTATTTGTGATTTCCAGAAATGATGGTGCTCTTTGACCTATGTATCAGATATTTGCTACAATTTTATTAGCTTCCTTATAAACATTGATCAAAACTATCACGTTAGGTCAATTACTTAGTCAAAGTCGAACAAAAAACCGAGTGGAGTATCAATTTTTTTTTTACTTACTGATATTTTGGGTTTTTTCGGCATTTAGCATAATAGAAATTGAAATTTAGGTGCCACGAAAATTTGGGGTCCCTATCACCAGGCCTTATGGAAGAATAGTCCCTGGTCCTAACTATGAAACTACTTTTATATTAATTATATTAAAAACAAAATACAGTTAAACTCATTTATAACGAGCACGAAAGGGCCGCAACATTAACTCCGAGTAAGTTAAATCCAAGTGATTGTAAAAAAACGACTACATATCTTAAAAAAGAAATAAATATTCTTACGGTCTTCTTACTTTTACGGTCAGTTTTATTGTAATTGGATGCTTTCTTCAACATGGGTTTGTTCTTTAACAACTTTGAACCAGTGTTAGACGACAATCCATACTTTTGCAAATATCTATATTTTTAGCTCCATCTTCAAACTAGCGGAAATATCTAACCTTCTTTTCAAAAATTATAACTTTCCGCTTTAGAGATCACCCAATAAAATTTAGCAAACTTTATCTATGAATTTAAAGTCGAAGAATGAACCTCGGACCATCTATCTAATCAGCATGACAATGAAGAACCCTTTCCTCACACTGCTTCTACAAATAAGCTGTTGAATAGCATATTTAACCAATCTTCTTATTCATTCTTCGTTAAATCCGAGGTTTGCTCGTATCAGGCAATTTCCCTTCCACTGACTTAACATTGGACCAACTTATGAGTAGGGAACATATATATTCCGGCTTGTGTGCTTGATCAGAAACCCTCTTATTAAGCCTTCGTCAAGTAAGAGAGACACAGAAAGAGTTTGTACGGTCTTAGAGAAAGGAAGTACACCCAGGACGAAGGTGGGAATCGAACCCGCACCCGTTACAGCACGCAGACAGCTGGCCTCCGATGCTAACCCCCCTGCCATCCGGGCCCCTGGACCAACCTAATAATCTTGCTTTCCTCGATAAATCCGGATACTCGTAAAATCTGGACTCGCTATAAACGAGTTCGGCTGCAATTGATTAATCAACTTATTTTTTGTTTTGTAAGTGTTCACTAAAGTAAACAAATTATTCAGTTGCTACATAATTTTATATGAATGCACTTAAAAAATTAATATATATTTAAAAAAAATAATAATGTTTGTACTATTTTAACTTCCTCCCATTCCCAAAATGACATTCGAAATAACCCTAAACTAATCCTCCTATTAAAAACGAATCTCTTTTTAAAGAGCAGTACAGAAAGGTAACGCATCAAACATCGCCTACATTTTCGTTAAATAATTACGAATTTTTAAAATTCAGACACTTTTTAAACTACAATTACCCCCCAACTGAATTCTTTAAAAAAAAATTTAATGGTATCAATAAAAATCAAGTTCAAATAAAAAACCTTAACCTATTGAACTTAACTCGTGATTACATTGCCATAATTAATAAGGGATAAAAATACATGTCTTAAAAATACATTTTAATAAAAATTCAGGATCCATTACGTAAAACAGAACTTCATCACTAATTATTGAATAAGTAAGTAGTGCAATATCATTTTACCATCGAACCACTTCCCACTGCCAAACACCTAAAAATCCATTAATTACACTCCATATTTACTTTACGCGATATTTTGGGCACGCGATATTTTGGGCACGCGATATTTTGGCCACGCGATATTATGGGCACGCGATATTTTGGCCCGCGATATTTTGGGCCCGCGATATTTTGGGCGCACGATATTTCGGCCGGCGATATTTTGGCCGCGATATTTTGGCCCGCGATATTTCGGCCGCGATATTTTGTCCCCAAACCCATACACACATGTAATAAAAAGATATGATTTTGCCATTTTGGATAGCCAGATAAATTCTTCGATGATTATACTTTTGATTATTCATGAGTATTACTAGGTTTCAAAAAATAAACAGTCATATCAAATGGAGTTCGTGCATTCAATAGTATTTTCTATTAGTTTTTTTTAGATAATTATTCAATAAAAATGGTACAATTAGTCATGGATAAACTAAAAAAAATATTTTTTTAATTTCGGGAAAATTTTAATCTGAGAGATAATCTTCAAATCCTTCTTCAACAATGTCTAATTCGCTTTCTTCTTCATCTTCTTCCTCTTGCCGAAGATCTAGGAATAGTTCACGTAAAGATTCATCGGTTATGTCCTATATAAGAATCCTCTTATGTTGCATTTGAATCAACATTTAAACAAGATTGGCCATGTCAATTGGTACATACTAAAGAACAATATAATCCGACTTTTTTACAGCCACAGTATGCACTACAATCCTTTTTGCAATTACAAAATATAGTATATTAAGCAGTTTTTCTGGAGCAGGTGGGAGTAAAGTTTGAATTGGCTCCAAAATATCATTTACTAATTTCCAACCTCAGTCTTCTGGGTATAGTTGATTGCAGATGTTTCAGTTGATATATTCCTGCTTTGTAAGTCATTTTGGCTGTTGAATGGTTCCTCTTCGACCGGTTGATGTTCACTTCGAGCTATCGAGACAGTTTTTTAAAGAAAAGTATAGAAATTATTTGAGACGAGTTGAGTTCGAGTTGAGGTATCCGATGACCTTTTTTCAGCCAAAATCGACTAAATATCAATCATTTTTTTTTTTGCATTTTAATATAAAATAAACATTTAGCTTTCTAAATCTGTTTCATTTTAGTTTCTAGTTTTTAATATAACCGAAGTTATAGCACTTAAAAGCTTTTTTTGCATTTTTTTTTCAAAACGCATTACGCATTACGCAAAACATAAAAACTGAAGTTCTTTATTTTCAATTGCATCCAAATTTTTACAGTAGTTTTGTAACAGTATGAAGAATGTTTAATTGAACTAGAATATCATGCAAAATTATTAAGAATTGGATATTTTAAAACTATTTATATGCTTGTTACTCTTATGTTTCTATGTGTTTTCGATGTAATGCTTCAAACTTTTGCCTATTAAAAATTTGGGCGCTGATATCTTAAGGCTTTTAGTTCATGACCTATATTAATGTTTGTTTAGCATATTTAAATTTAAACGATGAAAAATAAATTGTAAAGATATCATGTTTTGCGAAAGCGTGATTTTTGAAGCATATTTTACTATAATATTCCACAAATACAAAAAAGAAATTGTTTTTTTAGGATTTACTTTCTCAAAACTATTTTTATATTCATAACTGATAATAATATCGCCCAACGATATGGTTGGAATAGAATATTCAGAAACTTGCTGTCAAAGGTGATTGGCCACCTTAATGAATTATTCGACTTATAGGAAGTCGAGTTACCGAGGTTAGACTGTATTTGTGAACTTTAACCTAGAATAAATTTTTTAGCTGACATGGGATAGGTGAGGACTTTTTTTGAGCTATTAGCCATCAAATGCAACAATTACCGTAAAGCCATAATGCTTGATAATGTGCTTCCGATAATCAGTGTAAATTTCAGAAAACGTCTTAGTTTCGACTAAACACCATTTTGTTTTTATTCATCATAATCAATAACAACTGTGCAACGTTATCTAAAATATATATTTTTTATAAAAAGCATCGATATCGTAAGATCTTTGGGGCTAAAATTATTTCCCTTCTTTTCTCAGTGTCTTTGGCAAAACATTTAACGGCTTCTACTCATGTTTTTCGAAAAAAAAATACCAAAATTCTTTGGTATTGAATCTAAAATAACTTTTAAGACCGTACCAATATAATAAAAGATGATGCCTTCAAGTTCCACAATAATTATGTTCCACTAAAATGAAGTTTTTTGTTTTAATTATCGGGATTTGAAGTGGTAAAAAACTCTTTTGGCGAAATTCAAGATTTTACGCCCTTTTTCGAACACCGTAGCTCCGTTACATTTTATCGCATGGAACACAAAATAGAACCATTTTATAGAAAAAATTATTTTCTAGAAGTTTTATATTCACAAAAATAGTAAAAAATGCAATGGGAAAGAGCTACCTTAAAAAAAATGAAACAGTGTATCGTCGGGTGAAAATAGAACCTTTTTTGGGTTTCTGTAAATTTAACCTTTCTTCTTGGAATATATAAGAAACTTATTTTTGATAAGTGTATTTTGTAGGAAATTAAATTCTCTACGACTTGTAAAAGCATTGTTTATTGATAAAAGGAAGTTTTATGTGAGTTACGGCGATAGAAAGTCGTTAGAACGTAATATTTTTTCGAAGCACTCGATTGTACACCCTTTTTGCTGCTTCGTAGCTCCTTAACTTATTGTCGCACGTAAAAACTTTGCATACCTATTTTGAAGAAAATTTTGTTTTCTACAACTTTGTGCCAAAAAGTTATATTCAAAAATGCTTAGGAAAAAAGTTATAGGCCAAAAACTGGAAAAGGGGCGAAATTTCGAACGTTTTTTCAAGATGGCGGAAAACGCAGACATGGGATCGATGGGGACTTTTGATATTTTACTTATAATAGTGTACTAAAGATATGTACCAAAATTTAGCTGGGTGCGAATTTTTGTTAATTGAAATGTCTATTTTGACTGGACTAATATATGTATTAAGCTTTAAAACAACCACTACTAAGCTTCTTTTCGCAGGTATTTTTATAGATTTTGATATGGTTTTTTCGACTACTTTTAGAATGTTCGTTTAATTTTTGTCATTCAATCTAGATTAATGATGCATTCATTCGTGTTTTACCTCTAATGTGGTGGTGTTTTATTTTCCAATGCAATTTTTTACGACCTTCTGTCCCCATAATTGTGTGTATTAAGGTCCTAAAATTTCTTGCACGTTTATCTAATAGTTAATTATCTTCTAATTCTTCTAATACATTGCTGGGTTTTTTCGAATAAGTGTGTTTAATATCATAATTACGATTCGAAACTACGAAATAAATATTTATGATGGAAGTATTATGATTTAATCTTATAAAAATGCGGATAGGAAAAGAAGTAACAAAACAAAGAAAAAAAATAACCTACGCTGGCCTTCAAAATAGTGTTTACATTTACTTTCCAATCCTCTAATTTGTCAACAAAATGACACTTTATACTCATTTTGTAAACTTGAAACTATTTTTTCGAAATATATATGAATTTATGTTAAACGATAGTAATGACCCCGCTTAAGGTGGCGTCACAAATACGTCAAACGTTGTATTAATCGTACAAACCACCCGGTAGTTAATTCGTTCAAACTCGAACGACCAAACCTATATCACGTCACCGGTTACGTCAAACATGGTCTCCTCACAAACAAACCATGCTACGACCCATTCAAATTTATCATTGATTTTCTACCCACACAGTTCGTATTTCTCTAATATCAACAAAAAATCATTAACTAACTTTTATAAATACAACTTTTACCATTTAAACAATAGCCACCGAAGACTTACTACTCCAAAACCGAGCTTAAATTTGCAGCAGAGAAATGTACTAGGCGGAGGAATCTGCGTTTGAAATCTGTGTGAAATTTCGCCTACTCCTATTGGCTGCTCCTTCGACTCTGATATTCGTGCGCCCTGTTACGTCAAAATCGAAGGAAAAAAATAATTAAAATAACACTCTAACTGAAGCTAAACTAATAAAAATAATAAATTTATGTCTTGAAATAACAAATAAATTTGTTTATTGAATGTGAAATTCCTTTTTTTATTCGATTCTCGCACTCGAAAATGGGAACTATTTACCCTTTTTCTCGTAGAACATTTGTGTACTGCAAACTTAAGGTCGGTTTTGGTATAATCACCTACATTTAAGGGTTTTTTTCCGTCCAAAACCTCTACCTCAACCCCTTTATTCTAACCATTTCTCCTCCACCTGCGACCCACTAAGCCTCGAACGTTCGAACACCAAAGAAACTTAGGTTTCAGACGATAAGCGGACCGACACGGTTGCAGAAAATCGCCTGCGGTCAGGAAAGTGACAAGGAGTGCAAAAAAGAAAACCCCTATCTTTTGCAGAAAGCCTTCCTTCTTAGGAAAGGGTAGTAAGGAAAGGTTGGATGTTTTTCATTTATTTTCTTGTGATTACGAGTGGAAGTGAATGGTGTATATGGCTTGGATAGTTTTGTGTTGATATGTTTTAAGGATAGAGTAAATATGTAGTTGGATCTCATATTTTTGTGCACTAAGATGTGGCATTTCGATTTGTTGTTCTGAGATGCATTTCAATTTGTTGTACTGGGATACAACATTTCAATTTGTTGTACATACCGAGATACAACATTTCAATATGTTGTGCATATTAAGATACAACATTTCAATATGTTGTGCATATTTGAGATACAACATTTCAATATGTTGTGCATGCTGAGATACAACATTTCAATATGTTGAGCATATTGAGATGCAAAATTTAATATGTTGTTCCTACTGAGATACAACATTACAATTTGTTGTACTGAGATACAACATTACAATTTGTTGTACTAAGATACACCATTTCAAATTGCTGTACTAAGATGCATTTCACTTTGTTGTACCAGCATACAACATTTTAATTGCTGTACTGAGATGCAACATTTCGATTTGTTGTGCTAAGATGCATATGTTGTACATACTGAGATACAACATTTCAATTTGTTGTCCTAAGATGCTTTTAGACAGACATTTTTCAATTAGAAACATTTTTTAACACCTAATTACTAGACATCATTTCGACAAATAAGGAAGTTAAAATCTTTTTAATTACTTTATTGAAGAATTAAGATATTTTTTGGTCATTCTTCATTGATAGACTAACTTTGTAACGCAATCCAAAAGATTTTAAAATCAAAACATTCCATACTTTAAATGGTATTATGCATATTAACTCGTTCAAGTCGATTTCCATATGATTTCCAATCTAATTCCAGAAAAAGGAAAGTATTTTATTTAGATTTCTTCTCGACTTTTTTGTTAATAGTTTCAATTCCACCAAGTTACTGTAAGAAAATAAGAATGCAATAAAAAGCGTAATTTCATTGAAAACTCAAAGCTTAACATAAGCAATTCATACGAGTTTTAAGTAAATAGAAGCACTAATGAAAGAAAGCAATCTAAAGTCTTATCAAACAGAACATAAACATAATATAATTGAATCCCATTTCTGCAAGCATTAAAGAATTTAAAAATACTATTTAACTCGAGGCTTAACAACTTAACATTTAACAGACATTGTAATGTAAACTAAATAAATAGAAATATACCAATAAAGGAAAATATCCAAAAAGTTTCAGACATGAACTAAAAGAAATAAAACTGAAGCCAAATTTCGAAAGGATTAAAAGGGTTTAAAACATTCTTTTTGAAACTCCAGAACTATAAAGTTCAAAGAATAGATGGTCCAGTTTAATTAGGTCAATTAAAAGCACCATTGAAGCTGCGCAACGAAATTGGATTCCAGTGTTTCGAAGCATTAAAGTAGGTGACATTTGTAATTAAGCTTGATTAGAGATTTAACGAGCACATTCGGAGATATTTTGTAAAGTTCTAATTGGAAATGTTTTGCTGATGAAGTATCTCGCGGGTATTAATGATTAATAGTTTCAGTCATAGTCGGGTATTTTTAGAAATTCTTGTGTTCGCTTAATGTAGTGTATAGAAAGTATTTTCTAGATGTTTTAGCTACTCCATGAATTATGGTTCTTCTAATTTATACTCTTCCTTGGACATTCACTGTTTGTAATATAGGGTAGACTAACCAGTAAATGAACGCTTAAGCACAATTTGTTATGAAAATTCATTCATTTTAAGAGAATATAGCTTCTGGTTTATGACAATATGAACACACCTGTCATTACATGTAAATTCTCCAATAAAAAGGTGACTTTATATTGCATTGCTTTGGGGTCCTTTGGGGGTCCAAATAAAAAGTGGTACAAAACCCAATGGAATGAACAGTTCTTTTACCAGTGAATGAACACAAAAATCTCCAGTCAATAAACATGTAGAATTTTAATTAATGACCAATTACAACCAATCAGATGTCAGATAGCTTCCTACGAGATGGAAGAAAGTCCAGTGTTACCAATTCATCCAGTGGAATGACTTTTAATCCTTATTTTTTATATGTATTTACCAACTGTTCATTCACTGGCTCCTGTTCCCTCACTGGTCAGTCTACCCTATTGTCAAATATCCCTATTTCTAGTTTTGCTAGCTGTAAAGTGGTTTGTACGTCTACATAAGAAACAAAAAAAATAGTTACAAGGTGTGTTCGAAAAGTTTGGTGATTGGTCTCATAATTAAAAAACCGCACCGGTTAGGATCTTGCACTCACGCAGACGCAGCGACATTCTCTAGATGACATTTCTCTCACTGCGTCTGCGTGAGGGCAAGATAATAACCTGCGCGGTTTTTTAATTGAGACCTACAACCGAAATTTTCGAACACACCTTGTATTTTTGCATAAAATTTTAAAAGGTTGCATGTAGTTTTAATTTGTAATATTTCTTCATTAAAATATATGATTTTATTAGAAAAAAAAATAGTTCATCAAAATATAATTATATCTATCTTTATCTGTCTACCCATCCATTTCTATATATATTACTTGCAAATGTTAACAACTAAGAAGTTATGTTTATGCAATTGAACTTCGTGTTTTCATTTTTATTTTGCAATAAATTACTCAAACTTTATATAAAAAAACGTAAATTTGCCTTATAAAATAAAAAAACATGGAAATTAATTTTTTCATGTTATTTTAGCATTGGTAAACACTATTTTTCTATTATGTCTAAAAATATTTTTATTCATATCTATAATTCAATGTGCAAGTTTATTTTCACCCTATACTTGCAAAAAAATATATTATTGAAATAATCTTTTCGAAACAGAGCTTATCATATTTTTCACAAAACAAACTTTTTCATGGTTTCTGAATCTTTTGAATGCTTTTATCGTGTTAGGAAAATACATAGCACCGTCAACAGTCTCGGTAAAATGTCTTGACGTTTAGTATTTTCCGTAGACGTTCATTCAAAAGAATATATTTTCGGTATTACTTTTAAAATAATAATAAAATTAAATAAATAATGTAATGATAAAGTACTTTTTTAGAAAATACAAATTCGTTTTTATCAAAAACGTTGACAAAAAATTGTCTTCATACTGTAATGTTTATAGCTATGGATAGATATAGATAACAGCTCTTACGAATTGGTTGCAATTTACATACTCGTCTAAATACGATGAAAATCCTTCTACACTACAAATGAATGAATAAATCTTTGAGTCTAACTTAGGTACTTTTTGATCAGTCAAACCACAGGCTAAGTAGTTTTTATTACAATTGATAACATTTGATATTTACTGTCAAGCCATTCGACGCGAGCGATCACCATGTTTTAACCCCTTCAGTCCCAATGTAATTTGGCGTCATCATTTTCGAAAACAAATTCTGATAGTCCATAGACATTTATGATATCAAAAAGCACATCATTCGATTCTTCAAACTTTTTTCTATAGGAAAATATTTTTCGTTAATCCAAAAAAGATATCAGCCCTATTTTTTTAAATTATGATCAGAAACATGATGATGCCAAATGGCATGACTGGGGCTGCAAGGGTTAATCATTTTTTGTAACATATGATAACTCCTATTCACGGCCCCAGTTTATAATACTTATGGTGTAAGATCCCTCGATAAATCTGGAGGCAACTCTTGATGCTACCAGTTTCAAGGACTAAAATTTCACCATACGTTTTAAAATTACTCTTAACTCTATATGTTTTGGCACACACTCTTAAAACCAAAAGAGTGAAATCCACTGATGTAGGAGAAGTGCATTTTCGACACTGGAAAGGAGTGAATATTAACTCGGACTGAGTTCAAATCACTCGTTTGGAATGATCCTGTTAGAGGTTTAACAAGCAAAATATCCACTAATACAGGGGAAGTGCATTTTCGACACTGGAGGAGTGAAAATCAACTCAGACTGAGTTAAAATCGCTCGTTTGTTTTAAGAGTGTACGCCAGCTGTTTTTGTTTCCTTCATTTATAAAAAAATTTAACGAGTCGGGAATTTAAAATTACACATTTTATTATTTAAATAAAAAAAAGTAACTGCTGAGAGAAACACATTAAACTAATCCCTTAATTTTTACGTATTTTATGCCGTTCTGGTCTTATGCATTTTTTGTGCCGTTATCACACACAAACACGTAATAAACTGACAAGCTGTGTCCTGGAAAATCAGAAATTGCAGTGCACACCTGCATATTTATGAGGGTAGAAATGAATCCTAGTTTGTACCTAGTCCCACGTTTTACTGAATATTTAACAGGATTAGAGTTTAGTAATTTAGTCGAAAGGGTAATGTCATCGAATAAATATAGGGCATTGGATCTGTATTGTGTATGTGACGTGTTGTTTTTGCAGTATTGTTTTGTTAAAGATATATTAAGGATCAATAATGATCATTTTGTTAATGTCAGGTTTTTCTTGTCATGCGATTTAAAATATTTCAAACCACTTTTCATTGGTAGATATGAAACTTATAAAAATTATGAGGATATTATGAGAGTTCCGTTTAAAAAATATATGAATTTCCTATTTTCTTATTATCATATATCTCATCGAAATAACTTCGTACAGAGTTAGTCAACATGAATAGGACAATAGTTGATAGTTTATCGGTCCATACGTAGCTGTAGTTTGGTTAAAATAAACATACATTCGTCTAAAAATAGTTTTCTTATTGTCCTATTCATTTTGACTAACCCTGTATTTTAAAACTTACGGGAAATATACAATTGAGTTTTTAATATTTTTAGTAGTTCTAAGTTTAGTTCGATTGGATTTCTATAAATTTAGATTTATAGACCAAATTCTCCTTAAATACAACGGATTCACTCAAAAAATTCTTATAGTTAAAGATTAAAGTAATTTTAGTTAGGTATAAAACCAATAAAATAAAACGAGTTTGGAATTAATTTTAATGCATGTCTTTATCAAGGCTCCTCTACAGATCAGTTAATACATTCAATAATTCTATAAAAGCCTTTTATTACTTTTCCCAGTCTTTTTACATATCAATACGTATGTAGGTTTCATACATCGTAATTCAATAAATGTTTATCATTCATAGTTTTACAACTTCAATAGATATTTAAGATGTTTTGGATATTGACAAGTCTTCTGAAAAGTATTGGTGGTTTAACCTTTTCAATTTATGGTCTTTGTTTTTTATTACAAGAATTTTTATAGTTATAATGATCTCAAAGAATCGGAACATAGGACTTTTATGGTATTTTTAATTAGTTTATTTTTATGGAAGTAATTGTGGTAATATTTTGGTGTTAAGAAAAATCAAATATTTTTATTTTATAGTATGATTTCAAAAACAGGCACGGGCTTCTGAAATTCTAAAAACGAAATACTCGGGCTTTATAAAACCGAAAACTACCTTTTACTAATCAATTTTTTCTATAATATGAGTGACAATAGTAAAATTTCTTTATCAATGATATTTCCATATACAAATGGATAAATCATCTGTTTTAAGTGAACAAAAGGAAAAATTCTGTAATTCTTTGTGTTTTCTGTGCAGTATTTTTTTAATTCGATTAATTTGAATTGAATTTTATTTTTTGAATTTTATTATTAATTAATAACTACGAATCTTAAAAAAAATATGAAGTTATGTATAAACATTTCTAACCTTTCCGAAAGCAATTGAACTTTTCATAATTTTAAATATTAAAAAATCCCTCTTTCCTTTTAATAAAATAATTGGAGAAATTTTCAAAAGGGCACTATTTACGAGCTTTTTAAAAGATTCCAAGGATATTACAAAGTTTTATGTGACTAAAAATCAGTACTTAATTGCAATAAATCTGCAGTTTTGATCAACCAGTGAAATCTAACATTCTAAAATATGTCACACATATATCACCCCGACAAACATGCATACTTTATACACATAACTACAAATTCAAGTCACGTAAAGTATTTTAAATTGCAAAAATAAGCTTTACTTACCTAGACAGGTCACATCAACTATTGACAACCCATGCAGATTCCACATATCGGGAAGCATGGACGTTTTCTTGCGACTGAGAACGCGCCACATCTGACGTAAACTTTCACCCATTTTATAAATGTTTACTTATTCAATTTGTTTCCATTCTATATGGTTTGTTTAACTTTCTTTCTGATACAAAATGAAAATAAATCGAGAATATGGCTGAGACAGTATAAATTGTGTTTTGGAAGTTTTCTGTTCGATGAAGAGAAAATACGTGGATTGTTTTTCTTTATAATGGAACTAGTTTATTCACATTATAATCTTTCACTTTTCACCATTTATCATATTTGTAATTGTGATTTCTAATTATTTTTTAATATTGCAATTGAGAACTTTTGAACCTCTTATGCTTCAATGGATATAGTATCTTCACTAATTTGAAAAAGTTTGGAAAGGATATGAAAATTTGATCTTTTACTTCTTTCAAAATTTTGAAATACAATTACAATAATTAAAAAATCCATCGACAAACTGTTTAATTCTTTTTGAACTTTTGAATTCACTTAAGCTATTTTCAGTTCAAGTTTTTCGATAGTTGAATAGTTTTTATGGACGTTTTATCAATAAAGTAAAAAATAAAAAAAAACTCTTTCAAACTTTGATGAAAAATGCTTTCACCGAATTCAGTAGAACGACTACCATCAAACTTTTCCTCAATTCTATCACTCATCAAAATCTCCTCTCTAAAAACTTTGCCTTCTCTTCAAAAAGATTCTAATTCATAATCACGCAGACGATTTCGCAAGCGGAGAAGAACATCTGGCAGCGCGTGGAACTATTCGAAGAGTTGAGGAAGGAAGACACGGATGAAATCTCTCGACATTCCCGATCGCAGCGCCACCCCTGGCAATCATTCGCAGATCGAAATTGAAAATCGTTATTACGGGCGCATCTTTCATTTTACTTTTATCTTCTTTCAGCTTCCTGAGAACGTTTTTGTGTGATTTCTTTTTCCAATCTGGACATTCTAGAAGAAGCGGGATTAAACTTACATATGTTCTTTCGGAATAAAAAGACAGGGTTACATCAATGGAAGTCGAAATAAACGACAAGTTAAGCAATAAATCAAAAGAGCTTCTTTTTTACCTTGCCATAAAAGTGCGTTTTCTTTTTATGGTGTATTTATCTTTCTCTTAATGGAAGTAGCGGTCTTGTACTTTTTTTTATGAGAACGTATTTATTGATATTTACGGACGAGGGTTATGTAAACCAATACTCTTAAAGAAAAAATAAAACACAGCGTTGAATTTCATTTTAAAGTGATCATCAAATGGCTTTTATTCTCTCAAAGACTATAAAAAAACTTTTATTATTCATTTTTCGAAAGTTATATTACCTACTTGGTTTCTCTTCGTAAATAAACTGCTCGGTTAAAAACTTGTATTTGGTCTCACCATAATAATGATGAAACCAAATTGTGGTACCATGATAATGACACAACATTATTATAGTGAAGCCAAACACAAAATTTGTAACAGTTTGTTTTTCATTTTTCAAAAAGTAAACTTATTTTTAAAAAGTTGTAAATTTTATTGATAAAATATAACAGGGGGTAAATAAATTTAATACACTGCTTAATATAATTAGGAGAACATTTTGAGTACTTTTGCTAAATTTCAGTCTCAACTTTTCTTTCTAAAATTTGTGAAAGAGATTTATTATGCGTCCAGAATGAAATAACAAAAAACAGGGAAAAAGTCTTATTTTTTTATACCAAAGCTTAAGGAAAAATAATTATTGGAATCATAACTTTTGAATAAATTATATCAATACTTTTTTGAAAACTTTATTTGTTCCATTAATTTAAAATCAATTTTAAACATCTAAGAATACAAGCGTGAGGAATGGGAATATTTCTTATGATGTCACTCTCCTCTTACTGCAATGTCATTGGTGGTTTTGTTTTCTTCCCTAATTACGAAAACGTGAGGTCCTACTACTAGATCTACATAAAGGTTTTACTATTTTGACTTAGGATGATTTTCAGCTATTAAAAACGCGTGAAAAACTTTACGTTTTAAGGATAGAATATTGTTCCGAAGTTAAGATTTCATAAAAAAACATAATGCTAGTACTAAACTAACATTAAATTAATATTTTTAAAAAAAAACGAATAGCATTCCAAAAAGATATTAAATTTTGTCACTTTCGCAATCAATATCAATAAATAAATTATTAATTTTATAATTATATGATTATGTATTGTAACCATCTATAATTTCATTTAACAATTACTTTAAGAGAAAAAAACTAATTTTACACACTTAGAACTCCTTTTAGATGAATCCCTAACCAACAACTTTACAAAAACTTTTTTAAAACAACAACATTTAGGTGCTTTTTTTAATTTTATTAAAACAAATGTTATAATTGAAATGCTCTTTAGTTCTTGTTCGAACTCTGTCCTGTGTGCTACATGACCCAATTTACAGTGCAGTTATAAAACTTATGTCCCCTGATGCAAGTTTTATCACCTATTCGCGTGACGAAGACTAATATGGTCTTCGGGTGTGGTGAATATAAAAATGTACGACGGGACAGTTAACCATACATAACCATCATGTAATTACATTGTTGGGAAATGGTTCGTGGCATATAAAATTCGTAATTTGTTTATTATCTAATGAAGAAAGGAAATGTATAGATGAACTCAATATTTACTTTCTTTTTTTAATTATATTTTTTTTCTTGATTAGATCTTTATCGAGTTTTTCTTTTTATTCTTATTCAGGAAATGATTAAGTTTGTTTATTGTTCATTGTTTTTATACTATATTGTTAATGTGGTCATCGGTTTAATTTTTTAATTCCATATTAGAAAGGATTTAGTAAACTACACTAAATTTTAGTTAACTAAGAATTTTGGTTCCAATTGGGAACAAATAAGTATTTAGTAAATGCCACTATTACAATTTAGTTTTCAACATTTGGATAAAATCTACAAAAACATTTAAAATGTTTACTACCATTTTTATGTTTACCAAAACTGTCTCTTTTGTGTTTACTAACAATTTGGTAATTCCTACTCATTCTTTTGGTATGTGTAGCAAAAGTATTTTGTGAAATTTACCAAACATCGTAATATTTACCAAAAATGTTGCTTTTGTGTTTACTAAGAAAATAATACGATGACAAGCTAGTCATTTATCCGACTTGTAAAAAAAAATAGTAGCTACAAATGTTCCACGACTATGAGTAACGAATTTTTTAAAAAAAAAAAAAGATGCTTGTATAAACTGTTTTTAAAGCATCGTTCCCTATGTAATTACCTTAATTGGAAATTATTTTTCTCTTTCAAAATATATTTACATGTCTCTTACAACAAAAATAGTTTTAATAAGTTAGTGCATTATTAACAACACATATAGGTAATATATATTTTAAATTTTTGTTTACTTTTAAGTACTGCTTACTCCTTGGATAAAAACTTCAAATACTATATTCTACAGCATTATATTCCAGTCAAAGCTGAATGCAATGTTCGACTTCGAAGATCAAAGCAAATGTCAGACTTTGAACTCTATTTATTTTCTATGTCTATTTTCAATAGAAATGCAAAGTAAAACCGTCTAAACATACGTCATGTCAATCTTTAAAAATGCTCCCTTTAGAATAAGCCAACGTAAAACTTGAGCTAATCCAATAGGAAAGCACATTGGACTAACTTCTTTGTAGTAGTGCATTTTTTTTACCAAAAATACAGATATTTTGACAAAGCAATTGCTATAATGCATTCTTGGATTTTTCGTTCGAGATATTTTATTTTTTTATTTGCTAAAGTGTGATATAAATGCATAGATATTTTTTTGTTTATAGCAATGATAATTCAGTGATGCTTTTAATATTTATAACAATAAAACATTAAAACTCATTTTTACTTATAAACTCACTTTTATTTTCATCCCAAAAAATATATATGTATCTTTAATACTCACACATTATGAGAAAAATACTAAAAAAAATTTAACTGCACTGGAAGTTAAATAATTTAAAATATTTAAAAAAATTCCATATAAAAAAACCAACTGCAAAATTCTAATTTTGATAATAGAAAATTTGACTAGAAAACTACTAAAATTATTTCAAAATAACCCTTTTTAACTATGAGTAATTTTTCAAAACAATTTATTAGTATTTAGAAATAATATTATTATTCTTTGAATACTGCCAAAAACGTAATTTCACAAAAGTTAATAACCTCACTCTTTAATTTTGAATACACTTTTACTACTGTCATCTATGAGGATTATTAGTAACTAAAACTTTAAAATGAAATGTAATAGATGAAAAAAACAGATTTGGCTAGGAGGAGCTCTAATTTAATAGAATAAAGTGGATTATGCTACTTGTTACCAATCGGTAACAGTATGCATTAGAGAGTTAAACAGGTATAGTACACACCTACTTACCTAATAAATATTTAACCAAAACTGGAAGCTTTAGAAAAATATTTAATATTCCATATAATATCAAAAAAAAAATAAAGTTCCAATAAAACCTTCAAAACTTAATCTATCCAGAAAAAATTAACTATCTCATAATACAATTCATTATTATGTCTCCCTTCCCAAAAAAAAATAAAACTATTCCTCTTTGGATACTTTATTTCAATCTATAAATCACCGAGAAAACCCATGGGGCCTAAACGCAACAAATTTGGTGGACGGTTTTCCTGTTGTTCACCAGAGAAAGTTCTCAGATAAGCTTCATAAAACTGAAGAATTTTTCTGGTTCTACGCTATATTGGTGGTTCTAAGCTCTATTTCTGGTTCAAGCTACCTCCCCACCAATTTTCAGCCATATCAGTTCAGCCGTTCTTGAGTTATAAATAGTCGAACTAACACGACTTTCTTTTATATATAGATGAAAACTTGGAAATTAAGAAGCTTAAACAGGTATAGTACACACATACTTACCTAATAAATATTTAACAAAAACAGGAAGCTTTAAAAAAATATTTAATATTCTATATAAAAATTAAGTTCCAATAAAACCTTGAGAACTCAATCTGTCCAGAAAAATTAATTATCTCCTAATACAATTCATTATTATGTCTCCCTTACCAAAAAAATAACAAAACCATTCCTCTTTGGACACTTTATTTCAATCTATAAATCACCAAGAAAACCCATGGGGCCTAAACGCAACAAAATTGGTGGACGGCTTTCCTGTTGTTCACCAGAGAAAGTTCTCAGATAAGCTTCATAAACCATCATGTGAGAGCTCCCGTAGGCAATATATCAAAAAGTTGCACACTCGAGTTTTATTCTCCACAGTTTAATACCCCGTGAAATTTGTAAGGGGTCTGGCGCAATTTGTCACCCACCTCCGCCAAATGGTCTGGTTTGGCTTCGTTTACTGTCATGTAAATGAAGACGCAGGGGACTGTGAAATTATGGTCGAGGTAAGATTGGTTTCTTTGAGAAGAAGAGGGTTCTTTAATAAGTTGTCAATGTGTGGTTCTGTTAATTATAGATCTTGAGTTCTTGGTATTTTTTCTTTAAAAATGTTGGGTGTTTGAGTTATGATAAATTAAAAGTTCGAATGGAGATAAATAGAATAATTTGCATGATTTAAAGATAAGTTATAAATGATTAAAACCAAATGCATAGATGAATTAAGTATAATCGTTACGTTACAACATTGCTACTATAGTGGCTCAGTGGCTGAAAGGTTAAAAGTGTCCGCCTCGTAAGCCTAAGATCGCGGGGTCGAGCCCCAGCTGAGTCGTCGGATTTTCTGGATGGGAAAATCTTGGAAACGCATGTCATATGATTATGTGGCAAGCAAAAAATCCCTGGAGGGCCCATTTGCCTTGGGTTTTCTTGGCAAATTTAAATCTCGGCATACTTTAACATCCATAGAGAGAGCAAATTCACTGTAATCTGAGAGTCAAAATTGGTAGCGAGAGTCGCCAGATGGTGCCACAAAAAAATGACTCTCAGTTCCGGGAAACATGCCGAGTCTGCAATAGCTTGACCGCCAATGTTGCAGCCCTATTAGAGGGAGAAAAAAAAGAGGGCGTTGCACGAGTATACCCTTAATATTGGTGATTTGTATACTATGTTTAACGTTTATTTTGTGCCAATCAATCTCCTTATCCACTGTTCAGCAACCCAGAAAATACCACTTGTTTCCATTTGTAAAGATCAAAATTAAACTGAAATGACTAAAAAAACAATCAAGCTCTAAAAATGTGAACAGAATTTAATAGTAATATTCAAGTTACAAATTATACTCGCATGCTAACATTTGATTTAAATTTGTTATTTTGCAAGGCCAGATATATATTTAAACAAATTTCAAAACAAAATTACTGCTTTGAGTCCTTGTCACCAAACATAAAGCTTCTCATGTCAAGTCTATAAGATGGACTTAAAATAATCAGAAATTTTGAAAAAACATGGAGACTTTAAAGGAAATAACTTTCCCGTTTTAGTCTGAGTATTTTGACATCTCTCTCATATCCCTACACTCTTAAAACAAACGAGCGAATTTAACTCAATCTGAGTGATTTTCACTCTTCCCGTCTTGAAAATGCACTTCTCCGAAAGGAGTGGATCCTTTGTGTGTTAAACCTCCAACAGTATCACTCCAAACGAGTGGTTTTAACTAAGTCTGAGATAATATTCACTCCTTTCCAGTGTCGAAAATGCACTTCTCCGAAAGGAGTGGATCCTTTGTGTGTTAAACCTCCAACAGTATCACTCCAAACGAGTGGTTTTAACTAAGTCTGAGATAATATTCACTCCTTTCCAGTGTCGAAAATGCACTTCTCCACTGGAGTGGATTTTACTCTTTTGATTTAAGAGTGTAAGCTTTTTGGTTCAGGCGGAAAAGGATATCAGACAAACGATTAAATATTATTACGGTAGATACGTTGAACGCAATTCTTTATTGAATAAAAGCTTTGTTCTCAAACTTTAGAGACTTAATTAAATTTAAAAAGACATAGATTCATCACTTTCTACCTATCTGTGTCAAAGCTTGGGTTTATGTACATTTATTTTAAGAAGCAGTTTCTGTGAAGTCAGAGTTTCTGTTAACGTCACTGACGTCATTGATTGGGAAAGAAACGTCTACTTTGAAAATAGCATGAAGCAAAATGATGCTCCTAACCAATTAAACAGGAATAGATGACATGTGCTCTTAATGTTTTTTAAAATTTGCTTATCCAGTGACGTCAGAGCCCAGAAAATTAAGTGTTGTTTATATAAGAGTTTCGTTGTCTTAACTAGTTCATAAATGTAAGATGGTCACCTAATAAATGTTCTTTCTTTTAAAGTTTGAAGGAATTACTTTTTATCTTTTATAAAGTTTGGAGAAATTATTTTGAAATACGAAAATCTTGTCTCTTAAAAATTAATATTTTCCCCCTCCTATGCTTACAAATTACGTGTTGTATCAAACTTAGAATTATTTGTTACCAACTTGAGTAGAAGTTACTTGTTCTGTTCGTTGTCATGGAAAAAGAAGATTCGGGGTTGAGTATAATTATATTCGTAGGAAGGTTGATTTCATAAAGGGTAGTTGTCTTGGAACTTTTCATGTTTGAAATTTATTGAAATACATTTTTGCTAGATAAGACGGCCTGCTGTCCATCCACAAAAATGTTCTGTGGTTGTAATGAACCAGACGACCAAGCGTTAAACGAAACACAAATTTAATAACTTCCAAACATAAACATAAAAGTAAAAGGGTATCGTAAAAATTAAATCATATCGAGTAAAATTTAAAGAGAGAGTTTGCAAACATAGTCACGGTATATATACAGAAACTGTCAGTTACAGGCGCAGGTAAAGTGCAATAATTTGCATAGAAACTAGATCCACCACACCTTTATAGGGGGGGGGGTATGTAATTGCATTTGACCGCGTTGATTTATGGTATAGTAATTGAAAGTTGTGCAGATTACGCAATATCTTGTTTATAATACAAGTAGTTAAAAATTAGTAGTAAATATCAGTAGTATCACGTTATCAGTAGTACATTTCCAATTTTCAATTCCCTGGTGCGCCATTATATAGCAGAAAGCCATAAATGAGCATTTATACAGATTACAGCATACAGGGTCATAAGCCAAACATAGCAGACCATTTCTCTAGTTTCTGACGCTGTCGAATAAACACTTTCCAAAATGAGTCTACATTCCACCCCTGCGTTTCCCAATAATCCCAAAAGTTCACAATACCAACTCTTATAGATTCGAAATGATGCAGCTGAAATTACTTCCATTGTGATTCCATATAAATCGGAAGATGCGGGAATCGAAAGCAGGACAATCAACCATATAATAAATAATTTTATAAAAGAACAACAAAGAAAGATGCCTTCCTGATTTTAATGCGGGCATATGAAACATACTCTTAAGATTAGATCCTTTTAATTTCCAAAAGCATAATACTTTAAGCAAAGTGTTAAGCACTTATACTTTTTTCTTGCCGAATACAAGTCAGTGCTGCTTTTAATATTTATAACAATAAAGCAATGAATCTCATATTTACGTAGCAGAAGGCCATAAATGTGCATTTATACAGATTACAGCATACAGTGTCCTAAACCAAACATGGCAGACCATTTCTCCAAGCAAGTTTCTGGCGCTTTCGAATAAACACTTTCCAAAATGACTCTACATTCCACCCTTACGTTCCCAATAATCCCGAAAGTTCACAATACCAACTCCTACAGATTCGAAATGCAGCTGAAACGATTTCCATTGTGATTCCATATAAATCAGTAGATGCGGGAATCGAATACAATTGCATTCGAATGCCCTGATTCCGATTTGATTGCGACCCTTTTCGTTTCGGATTGCCTTACGAAGCGACAGACGTGATCGAGTCGTAAAATGAGCTGCTGCAATCTATGGTGATCATCTCAGGAAGCGTAAGCTCATTCTTAGGGCATGAGAATGTGTTGGTTGTGAATATATGATTCAGTAAAAAGGGCAGAGGGATTTTATGTGTTTAATTTTACCAGTAAAAATAACTGGGTTAAATATTTATAAAAGTAAACAGTTTAACTTGCTGTTAGTTTTAAAATTATTATTTGAGGAAACGTGTTTCTAACCTATTTTCTTAAAGAGATATACATACTTGGACCTCTGAAGAATTCTTTAACTTCATTTTACATTTTTCTTTAATACTAACTTTTCTATTCTTTCTATTATAAATTGGAACTCTCATGCTTTCCGAAATACCGAAACCGAACCTGACTTATAGTTTGTATTAGAAAAATGACGTACCAACTGGGCCAAGCAGATTTTGGAGGTCTTGAAATAATGATATGGACATCGTTTTATATTCCATATCCCAGACATTTCGGGTTAAAACAAAAGTTAAAAATAACTTTTCCACAAAAAAAAAACTGACAGCTTGTTTATTCATACCACATACAAAAAATTGTATTTTCACCAAAACCTCATATTCCACTAAATTGAAGCGGTACTCATCAAATTTTAAACGCTTATTTCCTCACAAATACTTTCAAAACATACATCTAACATGTTTATCTGAAGAATATATGCTTGGAATTTTCTTCTGGTATGAAGAAGTAAGACTGCTTCAATAAGAAATATTTGCTTGGGGATGTTGCTAAACACCAGATAAATTAAAAGTGTTTCTTATTTGTAAAAAAAAAAACTTCTTATTTGCTTCCAAAAAGTATTATTTTTTTTGTAAATTTATGCTTAATTCACTCTACACAGCAATTTTAAATTTATCTGCATATGATATACACAGTAAAAGTAAAGCAACGATAAAGAGGTATTGCATCTAACTTCAACTTACTTCAACAGGCATTCATTGCATTTTACTTCAAGAGGTGGTGGCATCTTACTTAAAACAACAAAAATTCCGAAAATGCTCAAAACTTTTTAAAATTCTAACGATAGTGTTCCTTTCACAACATCATACTCAAAACTTTAAAATATGATTAACATTTAATTGCGGCCTCTACATTTCAGATTGCCTTACGAAGCGACAAATGCGACGTTAAAGCCTCGTAAAATAAATTGCTGAGGTTTATGTGACCGTCTCAAGTAGCAAACGTGTTAATAAGTTACAATCGTAGGCTATGCGAATGAGTTACTTGGTAAAATGCGATTAAACTAAAAGAGTAGAAGTATTTCTCTATATAATGTAAAATTGCAATTGTCAGACGCTTGAAAGCCACGTGACTTACGCGGCTTCAGAGAATCAGAAACGTCAGAAACGCTGAAAGTAAGTGTGGCGGTGTGCTGGTTTTGTGCCGGGGCTGCTTCAGGTTGCGTCCCGTTGCTTTGGTAGAGATCGTTGCTTAGCGCTAGAGCTACGTGATGCCCTGGAACAGTCCCACGGAAACTAGCCAGATTGTATAGATGAGCATCCCTGCATTGGCTTTATCCTCATATTAGTCTTGCATGTTTGTTTGCGGAGCAAACAAATAGGAATTGCGTGGCAATTCCCGGGGGTCGGCGAGCGCTAGCGAGCTTTGCCCCCTAATCATGTTATAAAAACCTATGAGTCAAACTAATTTTTTTTTTGTTTTGCTAAAAAGAGATTGATATTCTTCTTCTAATCATTCTTGAAAGATTTTTATGTAAGTAGTCTTCGACATTACAAATAAATTTAGAAAAAATATAAAGAATTTTAATTAATATTTGTTAAAAAAAATTGATAAAAACATGAAAGTTTGGCTTTTAAAACTTTAAATTGCAATTAAATGTTATATAGTAGGCGATTCTTTTTTCGAGAGCAAAAGTGATTCAATTGAACAGTGTCACAAATCAACTTGATATTTGTATAAGAATTTAAGTGAGCATTAATAAAATACAACAAGAAAAGTAGGAAGCTTTAGTTCATTCAGAACTTCTTGTTTTAATTCCGCAGAATCAGCAACAATACCAGGAATGCAATAACAGTACCAGGAATGTCCTTATTGCAATTTGACGGGAAACATTCCTATCAAATTGCCTTTACAGCGACGTGATATCCCCGTGAAATAAGCCCCGAAGATTTACGGCTACCATCTCAAGGAATAAGAGTGCGAACAAGTTGAATGTTTTATAGAGCTACTGAATCTGTATGTAGGGAAAGTTCAATTCAATAAAAAGGGCGTAGAGAAGAATTAAAATTTTAAGAGTGAGTAAATGTAAGATCTTTTTGCAGGATTTTAACGCACATTCTTATATTTTTTTTATTACTTACATCTTTATAATTATTATTTTAAACTTGATTCACAGTATCAATTTTTCTGTCATAAAAAATAATGTTGAAAAATAAATCCACACAATCACGCATCTCGATAAATGGCGAATTAGCAATTAGCTTGTTTCAGAAGACGTAGTTCCTTACACATTGAGGTGTCGGCTCGTCACTTGATTGTGGTTCTAAAATACGACGCCCGTCGCCAATAGCCCTCGTGTAGCTCTAGTGCGACGATAATTCAAACCTACCTAAAGTAGTTCCTTACACCTTTCATTTTATCCCTGAAATATTTAGTTGGGTTGCTTCAGATGACGAAATTTCTTCCATCTTTCATTTTTGTCTTTCTTGCAACTCAACTAATGCTTCGATTGGTCATCTGTTTCCATGTGCCAAAGATTTACCAATCCAGGCTCGAGAAAAATTATCTAAATTCAGCATTTCTGCTGCCAAGCAAGACCTGAAACATGCCCATTATTCTAACATCGGTATTTTCTTTATTATTTTTTAAGGTTTCTTTTGTCAAATTAAATTCTGTTTGCAGCAATTTCTCTTCAGACTAGATATTAAGTAAAACTTAATCTGAACATTATTCTGATATCTGTATTTTCTTTGTTCTTTTTGTTAGTTTCTTGTATCGAATTAAATTCTGTTTGCAACAATTCCTCTTCAGACCAGATCTTAAGTAAAACGTTGTGAAAAGAATCATATCAAATGATCGCCAACTTAAATTTTTTCCAGTTAATAGAAAAGTCTTATTTTCTTTCTTCTAAACGTTAATGCAATAATCTCCACCAAAACACTACTAGTATAGAATGACATCTTTAAACCACTGAAAACCGTATAACACTTTCCAAATCCAGTCCGAATAACAAATCGATCCTGTCTATTTATAACAACAAACTTTAACAATACATTTACCACACTTGGGGGAAAAAAACTACTATCGCGACCGAAAGACGCCTGTCACCTAATTTGTAGATACACTCGGTTTCAGTCAACTCTCTAGGGATGTTGTAACTTAAAACAAAAAGAAAGGAAAACAACAGCGATAAAACTGATGACGCAGAATCTGTCTATAACGAAAGGGGGATTTAACTGAGATGTTAACTTGGTGTCTTCTTTTAGGGTAAAATCCGAGTCATGGAGTTAGGAATGGGAGAGAGAAGACACTTGGCCACAAACTTATTCGTCAATTGAAGCCATTGATCGCTTTTTAAATAGGCTCAAACTGACACTTGGCTAATTGTTTCACATTACGTTGCATGCAATGAAATGAAACATGCACAAGTTAGGAACTCATGTGAAGCGTTCGAAACAAAAGCGGACCAATTCTCCTATTCAAAAAAATTCGTCAAAAACATTTCTCATTACTTTTACCTACACTCTTAAAGCAAACGAGCGATTTTAACTCAGCCTGAGTCCATTTTCACTCCCTTCGGTGTCAAAAATGCTATTCTCCTATCGGAGTGGATTTCACTCTTTTGTTTTAAGACTGTAGTCTTTCAAACAATAGAAACTACTAGTTCTTGTATAGATTGCATACTACATACTATGGTTAAGAAAAATTGCAATTTACAAAAAGAATTGACTGAATAGAAAAAATTTGTGGTTTTATGGCAATTAAATTCAATATACCCACTGACATCAAAACTACCGAGATTGACACAATCATCCATACAATATCCCTCGCAATAAATGTAATATCTGGTGGTTGTTTTAAGCTTTTAAGTTCAATTTAATATCCTCCCTTCATGCTAAATATAACTTATTCCAATTAATACCAGTTATTATTACCTATTATAATCAAAAACAATTGTATTGTTTTATTGCATATTCTATGTTAATATGAATTCTATACTGACTAGATATTGAGCGTTAAATATAGTATTTAATCTGTACAGGAGGCAGTAAGTGTTAGAAACGATCTTTATACAACTTTAAAAATCGTTATGTTTTCATGGACCTTTTACATTGATGCATAGTGCTAAATTCAGGCAGCTTCATTTATTTCACAAGAAGCATTTCCCTGTTATTCCTTTCTTCCTGGTTAGAGCGAAAGATAATTAAAAAAGGAAAGCGATGACGTTATCTTTACATTTGCTGACAACGAATTCATCCCTAAGATCTGTTGACTTTAGATTTTTATTGTGGAAAGTGAAAGTACCAGAAAGTACCAGAAGCGGAAGAAATCAAAGACGTCAATAAGGTAGACTACCTATTTCTAATAGTTAAGAAGCAAGTTGGAGTGAGTATAAAGATGAATAAATGAATTGGCGTGAAAGGTTGCTACTTTTGGCAACTTTTCGCTACCGTTTATGGAAGCACAATAAAAAACTAAGAAACGCATGTTTTTGTATGTAGATTCGTAACCAACATTAATTGGGTTGTTTCAAATGATGTAATTATGTAATTCTCCAGTTTTCATTAGTGCATTTTCGCAATTTCATTATTTATATCGAGTCTCTCAATTTCATTAGTTATATCCAAGTCTCAAAGCACTTTTTTCTGGGTTCTACGTGTTTCTGTCTTCTATATTTCACTGATTTTCACGTGCAACTTGTTTTTATTCTTGCTATTTATAAAACTTTATCAGTTTTAAATTCTGTTAAATTGCAAGCAATCAAAAAATTACCAAAACGTCAATGTTAGAAAACTTCGGTTTAAATATTTTATCTTATGCGAGAAAATTAACCAAAATTGTGAGACAGCAATTTACTAACAGAGAAAAGTTGTTCAAGGGGTTGCAGGGTACATACACTCTTAAAACGAACGAGCGATTTTAACTCAGTCTGACTGAGTTAATTTCACTCCTCCAGTCTGGAAAAATGCACTTACCCGGAAGGAGTGGATTCTTTGTGTGTTAAACCTCCGACAGGATCACTCCGAACGAGTGATTTTAACTCAGTCTGAGTTAATATTCAATCCTTTCCAGTGTCGAAAATGCACTTCTCCAACTGGAGTGGACTTCACTCTTTTGTTTTAAGTGTGAATATTCCGGCTTGTGTGTTTGATCGGAGATCCACTTATTAGCCTTCGTCATGCAAGACACTCACATAAAGAATTTTTACTGTCACAGCGACAGGAAAGTACACCCAGGTGAATGCGGGAATCGTACCCGTTACAGTGCGCAGGCTACTAGCTTTATGGTCCAAACCCCTCAGCCATCCGATCCCGTTGTAGTTCTACTGAAAGAAATTTCGGTATATAGCATTCGTTTGAGTAAGATAAGAAGTTACTGCATTGTCCAAAACAGCTATAAATCCAGAAAGTCCCAGAATGAAAACAATGCGGCTAGAGAAACCCAATACACTCTTAAAACAAACGAGTGAATTTAACTCAGTCTGAGTTAATTTTCACTCTTTTCAGTGTCGAAAATGCACTTATCCTGTTGGAGTGGATTTAACTCTATTGTTTTAAGAAAATATGTTTCATTTTGTATGTTCGTAATATATGTAAATAGTTCATAATTTCGTTTGTTTAAAAAATTTCTATTGACATTCTAAAACACTAGTAAAGTGAATAAATTGCTTAAATTTATGCAATTCTTTTTATCTTTTTTTCGAAAGCTTGCCAAGTCGTTGTTCAAAACCCACGTGACTTAGGAAAGGATATTGGTTTTCTTTTAGGTTTGCCAATACACCGTTTTATTCTATCTATAAGAAATAAGAACGTAATCCCGTTCGGGTCGTTCGTCAGATATTTCGAAGATGATTGCGTCAGTGCGCTTTCAGTTGAAAATTAAATTTGTTCGGGGTTTGGTGCTGAAGTTTTGATTGAGAAATTCTATTCTATGTTTGATTTACTTTTATGGAATTTTTGATGGACCGGGGGACTTTTATTAAGTAAAAATCTTGTGTTAAATAAAAATGTGAAGAATGTTAGCACGCAAGGTGTTTTTTGCAATATATAAAATCTTTACCGTTTCTCTAATGCAAATAAAAATAATAATAAACATATTTTAAATTCCAATACTTCTTCGAAAGTGGTTATGATAAATGATTTTCTGAAAAACAAACTCGGGTAATATTTTCTGTACTTCTAAAGAGTATATAGGTTTTTGGTCAGACATTTAAAGTTTCAGAAATAACTTTTTCACTGAAAACAACTTTTAAAAAAGCTTTGAAATATTATTTGAGTTACAGATTTAAACATGCTGAAAACGTTTATAAAATGATGATGCAATTTTTTAAATAGTAAAACCTGAAATCTTGATTATACTTTCAGAGCATTTTTAATATTCCTCAAAAAAGTTTTTAAAAACAAAATCGCCAAGAAAAATAAATTTATTACAAAACCTGACTGCCAATAAGATATCACGTTACTCCCCACCTTGCCATTTATCCAGGAAGGTATATGCATCAAAGGATAATACACGACTTCCGATAAGAAAACTTATCATTTTATCTTGCGCTACTCCCTCCTTGACATGCCCATCTCGTCTTGCCGGCTCATTACACTGACTAGAAACCGAATCCTTGATTTACAGCTACATCTTTGGGGACATCACTGGATTAGTTGGATAAAAACCTAACACAATTTCTGTAAAATTTCAGCATATTTTGGGGGCATTTTACATCGCAGTGATACAATGTTCGATTAACCAATAAAGTGATGTTTCTTCACTTTGGGGATTACTCTTCGAGACAGGGCCGGATTTCTAAATTGGCTAAGCAGGCTGTAGCCTAGAGCGGCAAATTTTTTAGACGGCAAATTTTACGTCAGTTTTCAGAAAACGAAAATATCTGATTTTCTATTCCTATATTCTCGAATTATATTGTATTTCAAATTCACCTATTTTCCCTCTTTTATATTCGTTGTAATAATTTTAAACAGCACATATACCATCCTATTATGCAACTAACCAGCCATATCTTTTACTGAATTAGGAGAATACCGTGCCAGGGGGCCAGGGGCGGCAAACTGATCGTAGCCTCTTCTCGGCATATCTTTAAATCCGCACTGCTTCGAGGACATCACTAGATTTAGTTGGATAAAAACCTGCACACTGTATCAAATTTCTGTATAATTACAGCATACTTTGTGGGTGTTTTTACATTGCAGTAGTGTAAGGTTTAACCCTTTCAGTCCCAAAAATTAACTACACTACAGAAACATCTGATATTCACAAAATAAGCTTATTTTAGGTCAAATTTACGAATTCCTTAAGAAAAAAAATCCATTTAAATTTTTTATATGGTTTTTGAAACAATGCCAAAATTCTTTAACTGTGGAAAACAACAAAATAAAAAATATATATATATTACCTAAAAACACTTCGAGTTATATATTTTAGGGAATCTGACCATATTATTAAAAAAAAATTAGCAATTATTTTAACCGAAATAGTTTAAATTGTTTTTAAATATGTGGAACTGAAGTGAACTTATCAAAAATCAGGAGAAACGCTTGTTGACTATTTTCTAAATAAAAAATAGTAGTTCTGACTTCTATTGAGATTAAAGTAAAATTTTGTCTGATAGAACAAAGTGTGAAGAATCAAATGATGTGTGTTTGGATGTCATAGCGAGACATAAACATTTTGAAAAAAAATATTGAAAGTGATGATGCCAAATGGCATCACTGGGACTGAAAGGGTTAACAGAAAAGGGATATTTTCTTGACCTACAAAGTCACATGACTAACTTACTCAAATACCGTTTAAACACAGAAGATGGCTGCATCCAAGCGCTGCCAGTGAAGCAGTTGTTTTTGCCGGTACAACACAATACATTTTATATCGCATATTAACACAAATTCACATCACAAGGTGATGACAATTTTTGCCATCACACTGTGAGGGTAAATAAGAGATTTTTTTTTAATCAGAACTGAAATTGTAAATTTTACATTCGTCAAACGAATAACGTCCATTTTGATGATCAATGATTTATGCTAGGTCACGCGAATTTCGACTATATTTGCATATACTTAGACACAAATTCACCACAACTTGGCAAAGCACTTAGTCAAAAATAACGAAATCAACCACTTATTTAATTACATTAATTACAATTTACTCAATTTGTCAAAAATAACAAAATTTTTGGTGAAATTTGAGCATTCATTTATGTGTGTTGTCGAAGACATGAATTGGTTATGCACTGCCATCTAAATTGCGAAAGAAAATTTGTATTCATTATTAAATGTTATACTTGTCATCATGGTTTCTGTCTTCAGTAGCCTGATTTGCAAAACGTTAATTTGTATAAAAACACTCTTTTATGTTACCGGTGGCAAAGCTGGCTTTTTTTAAAGAGAATTTCTTGAATGTATAAAAAGCTTATTCTGAAGAAACTAATTTAAATGGAAGAGCATCATTCTCCAAGGAAAAGGCATGCTTTTTCTAAAAAAAAATTCCTTAATATTTAATGGACAAATTAAATATTCAGCTTGTTTAAATTTTAAGCTTACATTAAGCTTGTTTTCGAGAGTTAATTTTAACTTTACTTTGCATTTAAATAGTTATTTCCAGCTGCTGTTATTTTTTCTTATCTTACAACTAAATTCGAGATACTGTGCTATTTGCCTATTACACTCTAAGAAAATGGTGAATTGTTAATATGCAAACACAGTCACATCACACTTTGACAGCTTTCACCGTGTTAACAAAGCATTTTTTCATTGCATGATAAATAATTCAGATGGAAATGCAAAACTATATTTTACAAAAATGATGGATACAGCTCTTTCTAAATAACACGGGACATTCTTTTGCTGCAATATTTCACGGATCATCGTTATTATGATGAATCAGGTATGACAACAATACACGATTTTTTTTTTTTACGTTAATGCAATTGGATGCTTCGATATAGCCTCGTTAAGAACTTTAACACACCAAATATACACCCCGTAGGTTTTGAATTGTGTTTCGATAGTTAGGTTGATGCCTGAATAAGCAGTCAATGATACATAAATTATTTAGAGTACTTAGGATCCGAAACCAATCTAGTCAATGTCCCTTAAAAATACAAATACTATTCAGTTAACTGTATTGGGTGTCTTTGCATGTTGCTCAGAATAATTTCCACTTAATTCTGGTTGATTTGGTCTGACGGCTTCTTTTGCACAATGTTTTATTTTCTTAATTACGTTTATGATGTTTTTGTTTAGTTGAATCGATGTTACACAAGGTCTGTTGAAGTTTATATATAAGAGAAGTTAAAATCCTTACAATATTTTTGGTTGTGTGTGTTCATTTAAACCTTTAGCTCAAAAAATTGTAACTTTGAACTAAAACCTGAACTTCCCAGATTTAAAATTTTTAATTAAATTATCATAAAATACAATATGAATGGCATATTTTCACACATTTCTGCAAAAAAATAAATATACATACTATCAGCATAATTTTGTAGTTATTACACTCTTAAAACGCACGAGCGAATTTAACCCAGTCTGATTATTTTTCACTTCTACAGTCTGGAAAATGCACTTCTCCTCTTGGAGTGGATCCATTGTGTGTTAAACCTCCGACAGGATCACTCCAAACGAGTGATTTTAACTCAGTCTTATTTAATATTCACTCCTTTCCAGTGTCGAAAATGCACTTCTCCAACTGGAGTGGATTTCACTCGTTTGTTTTAAGAGTGTAACTCTTTTATCAAATACTTAAAAACATTTTCTTTGAGCACTTTATCGAATAAACACCTCATACCTTATATAAGCTAAATGAAGGATATAGTTGCAAAACTCGCATTATAAAAAGTCAAATTAGGATGTGGGGTCCCTCCGCTTATTGGCAACTCCGTCCATTTAATTTAATACTCGTCAAAAGTAGCCAATGAACGGGCCGGGTCCTATACCTTAGCCATACTAAGGGAAATGGGAGTTTTGCAAACCTAACTACTTTCCTCTTACACATCAACTTCGAACAAAATCTATAACTATGAATATTCACCAGGCATAACCAACTAAACAAAAACTAAATCTAAAAGTCTTTCAGGAAACTTTTTTCAAGATGTCGTCCGAAACGTGACTTTAGTTAAACTGTCGTAACAAGCACTTTCGCCTGAATGCTGGCAAAGAAAGTTTCCAAGTGGATAAGTGGGACCACCATTTTGAAACGACCACTACAAGAACATTAAAAAGAAATTCCATCGATTGCCGATTTTAGTTTTGTTGGATGGAAAGTCTTTGAAATGTTTAGCAGAATATATCTTCTGTTCGAAATATTTAGTTTTAACAGTGTTTTAGTTTCAAATGCTTAATGAAATACGGACATCAAAAGTAGGTTTAGAAATATCTGAAATACAATGTCGTATTGTTTGAAAAATTCCTAACAATGCAGGTATGCCTATTTGAAATATTATATTTTCGATAAAGAGTTTCATATAAAGAATCAGTAGTTATGGTAACTTTTGTTTAAAGAATACTTGGATAAAATAAGGTAGCAGAAGTAATTTTATTAGATTTATATGACAAAAAATTATTTTTTGGAAATTTCCTGAAAAGTTGAGAGGAACACTTTGAGATAACGTCGTTTTTAATGTTTTCAAATATAAAGTATATTGAAAAACTCTTTTTACATCACTTAAATAAATGAGTTATTAAAAGTTTATCTTCAGTGTGTTCAAAAGATTTAGTCGTAACATTATTTTAGTTCTAAATGCTTAATAAAATACGGATAGCAGGAGCAAATTTATTAAAGTATCTTAATTACAATGTCTTATTCTTTGGAAAATTCCTGACAATTTAAGTAAAACTATTTGAAGTATTATCGGTTCGAATGTTTTAAAATTTTCAAATAAAGAATTAGTAGTAACAATCTTTTTTTGTAAGGATACTTTGATAGAATAAGGTAGCAGAAGTAATTTTCCGAAATTTTTATGTCAAAAAATTCGACCTTAGAAATGTCTAGAAAGTAGAGCACAATACTTAATTCTACAAATTTTTAAACAGGCAAACCATTTGTTGAATGCTGAAAAAAATTCAAATATAGAATTATAAAGGTCCTTTTTCCAAAAACTATGATAAGACATTAATAGATTTTCAAAAGATAAATTTATCAATGTCTAGGTGCATCAATTATTATATGGAAAGTTCCTGATAACTTAACAGAAGATACTTCAAAACATTTTGCTTCTCAGTTTGAATTATTGGTAAATAAAACTTCAATTGTGAAATGCTTTTTATTGTTAAACACTTAAATAAAATAAATATTTTAAAGAGTGTATCAAAAGGATTACTTTATGAAGTACTTTGACAACGTGTTATTTTTGCAGGTCCCCTAATAAGAATAGTCATGTTTCACCACAAATATTGTCTCTAGTAGCTGCAAAAGCAGTGTGGTGAAATGTTTCACTATTTTCTGTAATTGGCTATTTCTAAAGTTATTATTTCTAAATCTTTAAAAAATAATAGTTTAACCTAATACGAAAATATAGTGAAACCTTAGCAGCTACTAGGAGCAATTATTTTAGTTAAGCCAAGCATACAATTTTAACAGTGTAGCAAAAATTGAAAAGAATATTTGAATAATTTAAAAGACTATTCTTGGAGTCTGTTTCTCTGCAATAATTAGTACACTAGGCGGTTGTGACATTCCATCGATCAAAATTAGCATTCAATACACTTATGTATATACCTATAATGTTGAAATATTTTTCTATTCATGACTTATTTCGACAAAGAAAATACACATAAGCGTATATGCTATGTTTGTAAATTTAAATCTCAAATGCCAGCAAGCTAAAAAGATTCTGTTTCGTTTTCAAAACGGTCTTCTTAAATTTTATTTTTCTTTGCTTTTGGAACATCTATGCTTTTGTGGACACGTATTGTTTGTGAAGAAAAACCATTCTCGTGAAAGATTTTCCATATTGAAGAGGTTTTACAATTTTCGTTTTTCCTACTGAATTGTGTGAATGGAAATGTGTGTGCAAATACGCATTAAATAGTAATTTTATTTAAAATTTTTTTTGGTAGTTACGTCTTCATTTTAAAATAAAACAGAACGAATGAAAATTAAAAGGGAACTCTATTATTTTATTTAGTTTTTAGTTGACAAGTAAACAACTTAATTATTTTTACTTCCATAACAAGTTAAGATAAACTAAAAAAAACTATATTAGTAGCTGATGCAAGACATTAGTAAATTTTATTCATTTAAGTACAAAACCTTCAATAACTTCGTTAAAAACTGGTCGCATAAATATTTAATAGCATTCAGTATTGTGTATATGTATAAGCAAAACAGAATATTTAATTTTAAAGAACATTTCGAAAGGATAAAAAAAATTACCAGGATTAAAGAAGTAAATAATAATGAAATTGTTAGTGCTTCTTGGAGCTAGATACAGTTGTGTATCAAAAACTAATGCTATACTCTTCACTAAAATAAACCATGCACGATACTCATAACATAATAGAATTATTTTCAATTAAAAAAGTTTTCAGAGCTTCTAATTATGTGTTTCTATTTTAGGTAAGAAAAAAATTCAAATTAATGTTGTAAAAGAGTTCTTGCAATTAAATAGTTAGATTAAATAATATTAAATAATGAAGTATAGTTGTAAATATATTGCGTTAGTTATAATTTTCACATGATCATTTCCAAACTAAGTGTTATAGGTTTTTTTTAAATACACATTTTTAAGCAAATGTAGATTGCTTAACTAGGGTTGATAATTTGAGTCAAACCTCGTTAATAGATAAAAATATAGTTAATAATTTATTTGCGATTGCTGTTCATACTTGAATGAAATATTATTAACATATGATGAAAACTCTATGAATTTCTAATCATATTATAACTGAATGGTAAAGTTACACAACTAACATTCTACGTTCTCCTTTTTAAGAGGGACTGTCAGTCCCAAAGACCTAATGCATTAGTTTTGAAATCACAAATTTTGCAGAAAAATTGCTTTGCCATGTTAACCTATTTTCACCAGTTATGGGAATCAGCATAACATCAATTTAAAACAAAATTGAAAAGAAAATAACCATCCGGTTTATTTAATTATTAATTGATGAAGTTTTAAAATAGTGTCGCCACCTGCTGTATATTTTTGGCATTTTAAAATTCCAAAAATATATAATTAAATAACTGGATAGCATTTTCGTTTCAAATTTGTTTCATTTCGATGTGATGTTCATTCGCATACCTGGCGAAAAAGGGCTAACATGGCAAAGCAATACTTCTGCGAAAGTTGTGATTCCAAAACTGATGTAGTAGCTCTATGACTGACAATCCCTCTTGATATTCCTCATAATATTTTTTAATCTTTATGATAAAAAGAATATAACTTAACGTTAGATTATTTTGCTTGCAAAATTTTAAGCATTTTTTTTTCATTTGCTTAGTATTTTCATTTATTTAGTAATCGTATTTTGTTTATATTATTATTACAAAAAAAAATATTCGCATAAGAATGTGAACAAATATTTACTTCAAGCCCTAAAATTTTACAATTAATTACAAATCTACAAATATTACGATACTAAATGAATCTTTTGTTTGCATAATATTTACTTTTGTTTATTAATCATGTTATGTTCATACTTATTCGAATAAAATATCCGTAAAAGAATAGATATAAATATTTGAATCCCCAAAATCTAAAATAAAAAAGTACGATACAAAATGTAAAGCACCGTAAAAAAAACTTATTCCTTTTATAAAAATGCCATATATTCGGAATCCACCGAATCTTGTTATTTCTGCCGATAAAAATTCTCAAGTCAAAAGCAGGTTTTTCACGAAATTCTTTCCATAAAAATAACTTTAAACTTTGGCTGTGCACACACGTTTCGGCAGGGTTCTTTTTATGTGATCGAAAGATTGCTAGCAAAAGAACTTTTATTCTCTAAAAATGTAATACTTTTATATTTATAATATCTTAAAAATAAATTACATATGCTTTTTTTATATTTTTTATTTCTCCATGTTGAACTTGATTTCTATCAGAATCAGCAGAGAGATAATTTAATTCTTATATTGTATGGAAATAGACAAAACTTGATACTCAAGGGAATAAAACGAAAAATAGTCTGAAATTAATCATATTTTTATTTACAAGGAAGTAAATTTACGATAAAAACGTGAATCCAGATTTATTTTGAAAAAAAATCAGCATTTAATAAAACAATCTAAAAACCTCACAGAAAAAACAAACTACATTACTCAAAAGAATTAGGGGAATATACGTGGTTTAAACGCTTTCGGCCCCAATGATTCCATTTCGAATCATCAGCTTGCTATTTTTTATCTCGCTACGTTAAGCTCGCGCTTATTTATCGTTAGATGGAAGAATCGTGTCTTTTGAAGAATTAAATGTTTGTTTTAATTGAATGAAAATATGAAAAACCGTGGTAAAATAATTTTCAGTCCCAAAAATTTTTATGAAATAAATTGACCCTTGATACTTCACACTTGCATTCTTAGATGTTTAAAATTTGATTTTGACTTTTTTTAACAAATAAAGTTTTTTTTTTTAAAAATTATTGTTATAAAATTTATTTCAAAGTTATGATTGCCCTTTTTGTCCGCTTAAATTTTAGTTAAAAAGTTGGGGATTATTTTCCTTGTCTTTTACTATTTCATTATGGATGCTTAATGAATCTATTTGACAAATTTTTGGATTTTTAGAATAAAAAATAAAACGTTGGAACCGAAAGGATTAACAAAGGCACTCAAAATGCTTCCAATTGTTTTAAGCAGTGTATGTACACATTTTTCAATGTTCATATATTAATTACTCCGTAAAAAAGGAAAGCTGCTGCGGAGTAGCGCTACACCATAGGTTTACAGTGTATGAAAAAAGTGCATTGAATCAAATACCAGCAATAAAGAAGACATACTAATAATACGGCTATTTGTCTCCAATCTACCTGGTTTAGTTCGAATTATCGTTGCACTAGAGCTACACGAGGGTTATTGGGGACAAGAGGCCAGCCGTCACCTGAGTAGGCACCCAACGCAACCGTTAAGGGCGACATCGTACGCAGCGTTAGTACTTTGAAGGATATTTAACGTGCACTCTCTACACGCGGGGTATTATTCGTCGGACTTTTTTTTTAATTGCACCTCGACCCGAACCTGGGACCTTCCGCATGCTAGGCGAATGCCTAACCGACTTGGCTCCCCAGCCCCTCTAATCTACCTGGAGCTTACGTGTAATAGCAATGAGCTCATTTAAATTTTAATCTTAGTTCTTAGTATTAGAGAAGTTGATCCAGAAAACTTACACACGGGCGATTTCTCATTATACTTAATTGGAAGTTTGATTAAGGGGCGGGCTCGACTTCTACTTTGTGGATGGATAATTGGAAAACTTCAATACATAATTACCCACAGCTATTTTTGGAAGTGTTTGATAATGGGTACTATTAAATTGAATATTTCAACTTACAGATAACAAAGCTTTATTTATAATTGTTTTTGTATGTAATAATATTTAAATATACTTTATATACTTATTCTTAATAATTTTTATATATTCTTTTATAAAATTATCCACGATAATTTTTGTTCACATACTTTTTCTTAAACCCAGAGCTATTTTCGGAAGATTGTTTGGTAATGGGTAATATTAAATTGTGTATTTCAACTTACCGATAACAAAGTTCTATTTATAATTTTTTGTGTGTAATATTTATATATACTTTTATATACTTATTCTTAATAATTTTGTATGCATTCTTTTATGTACTTATCCTTAATAATTTTTATACACATAATTTTACTTAAGAAGGCAAAATGAGTGTGACACTTATAGTTGCTATATTTAATTATTTACTTGCAGGAAAATTATAGTAAATCTGCAAAAATGCGAATCAAATTATTTAAGGATGCTATAGTTAGATTTTAAAAAATTTAAATATTGTACCAATTTTCACTTTGCAAATTCCAAGTATATTCAGTTTTATTGAAAATTAAATTCATTTTTTTAACATCTATAATTTGTAAAGCTAAAAAAATGTTTTAAGTATTTAGTTTACTATTCTCAACATAAAGGTTAGTGTTCGTTCTTTTATATTTAATATTTTATAGATAATATAAAGGAATTTATTTCCAAAAATTGTTCTTTTTTTAATGCTTACTGGAAATTATGTAAGCTTATTTAAGTTAAATCTTTGTTCAAACGTAGTTTATTCGGAACTTTACACACGGGCGGTTTCTTATTAAACTTAATTGGAAGTTTCTTCCAGATCCGAACTCAACTTTTATTTTGTGGATGCATAATTAAAGAACTTTAATACATAATTACACAAAGCTATTTCTGGAATATTTTGTTAGCATAGGTATTATTAATTTTTGTGAAGAAAAGGATAGATGACATTATGTTTGAACTGTTTACTTATTTTTATAAAGTTTATAGAGTATAGTGCTCATCTTTGATGATCAGTCTTTAAAGACGGTACAGTTTCGTTCATCAAATTTTATTGTGTTAATTGTGTTTTGTGTAAAAAGTGGTCTCCAGTAGCAGGTTAATATGTATCAGTGCCAACTTAATAGTAGATGCACTCGAGCCCCATCATCACGGTGAAGTCTTAAGGAGTTGGATGGGTGTTTGGGTCAAAAATGCCAATTTTCTACTGTTTTTTTTTTATCTGGCATATATTTTGCTTTAATTTAAGACCAAGGTTATAGATTTCCGTTTAGTGGTTTTTCTTTTATAAGCATTTTTGATAAACTCTGAAACTGAATTCTTACCTATACCTTACTTTTCCTGTTACCTGCTATTCCTAAAATATACTGTTTTCAACAGTTAGGAACAAATTTTCAAGAACTATAAAAGTTATCAAAGATGTTTGTTTTATTATTTCTTCCCGATTAATAAGTCTTGATTTTAACGGAAGAATTTTAAATATGTAATGAATATGAATGTGTAAGGGAAAAAATATATAGTTCATAATGATATCTCGTATATTTCCCGAGAAAAAATTCCCTCGAGTTAGGAAAATTAGCATGGGTTAGATAGAACCATCTGACTCCCCTTAATACGACGATAGAGTACGTTTGTATATTATTGGTAAAATCAAAATTATTCATCACACCAAATGTCCTCATTCACTAGAATAAGTGGAATTGGAATAATAAGAATAATTCAGAATTACCGTTACTTCGAACTGTATTGCTCTCCGATTGAAATTTCTATTTATAGATATTACGATATCTTAAAATGAATGTTATGTGTTTGTTTTACATATTTTAGAAAACAATATGGTTTACAGTGTCTTTTGTAATCGTTTTTTGTCTGTCGTTTATTTTCTGTAAGGAAGTTTAATTAACTCTTTAAAGACGATTGGAGAAAAAAATGCACGCAAAAATGTGTTTTCTTAAGCAAATATGAAACAAATGAAGATCATTCTACTGAACAATTTATCTAAAACAAAATAATTTATACGAAAAACCGAATTAAAAAGAACTACATTAAACTTATTTTTATTTAAAAGGGAAGGTGTCAATGGTATTCAAATGTCCTCGTTAACAGGTTAAGAAGCTAATTTTCAAAACGAATCTCCCGAAAAACTATTATTTGCCGATCTGGCGGCACAATTATTAGGGTGCTATCCTTTGGAGCCTCTGGGTTCGGTTTCGAATCCCGACAAGGCATGGATGTTTGTGTTTGCCGACTATATGCGGAGTACGTGCTAGTCGAGTCTGTTGGATCCGCATTGCGCAGTTTCCCACGGGTACAGGTCGCTGAAGACTATTTCCCTCCCCTTCAGGGACATGTCTAAATTGTGGGGGTGGCGCGCGATAAATGGCAGCATCTGTCACGTATGTGTGTGTTGTGTCTGTCTTACTTGACGAAGGTTTAGAAGCGGGTCTCTGACCAAGCACATATATTTTAAAGATAATATAGACATATGTTTTCAGCTTGTGGGCGAGCCTGAAAATATATATCAACCAACCAACTATTATTTCCCGAAAATCATCTTTTTCGGGTAAAGTCTATTTGCAGTTTTTTTCTTGGAAGTATATTACCAATAAACTATTTATACCGCTCACTCATCTACTTCTACGATACAGGTAACGTCTTCTCTTAACCAGCACACGACAGGTTAGGCACTCGCCTAGCATGCGAAAGGTCCCAAGTTTGGGTCCGGACCATTGCCAAAATAACTGCCGACCCATAAACGGCCCGTGCAGCCAAAAATGTCCGACGAGTAATACCCCGTGTAAGGGAGTGCACGTTAAATATCCTTCAAAGTCCTAACGCTGCGTACGATGTCGCCCTTAACGGTTGCGTTGGGTGCCTATTCAGGTGTCGGCTCGTCACTTGACTGTGGTTCTAAAATACGACGCCCGTCTCGCCAATAGCCCTTCTGTAGCTCTAGTGCGACGATAATTCAAACTAAACTATTTGCAGTTTTTTTTCCTTGTAAATATATCTACAATAATAAAAGAAAGAGTCTGTCTGTCTGCGTGTATGTCTGTGGATCGCAAAAGACCTACTTAGACTGCTCTAAAAAATTCGAAATTTTTAATATAGATTCCTTTTAATACCTACGTGTGCACCTGAGGCTTAGTTTCTTCATATTTGATTGTGATTTTTAATTAATATAATTAGTTTTAAAAAAAACGTCCTCCACGTGGGATTGCGGGACCATAACAGGGCTTAAAAATACATGGACCCGGCCGAAACGGGGGCTTGACGCCATCCACTATTAGTTTAATTGATTGAGTTTGGTTGAGATATGCGCTCGCCCTAAGGCTGCTTCATCCTCTATTAGTGTTTGGTTTTTTAAGTGCGCATGCGCCAACACGAATTTAATTTTGTTTTGATTTTGAATGTATTTTCACAAGTAAGCATGCCTCTAAAAGGAAGCAATGCGAAGTTAACGGGTTCCCAGTAAGGCGGGACCATACTGATAGTTATCAATAAACTATTTATACCGCACACTCATCCTCTTCTACGATACAGGTAACGTCTTCTCGTATCTCGTACACGACACATCTCCAAATGACGATAGTAGCTAGCAGTCACCTGAAACGTCGTAATCTCTCGTTTAACCACTCTGTTTAATGCGTAATCCCGTCAATATTTAATGATTATTCGTTCGTAGATGATAGTTATGAAGAGTAAGCGACAGTACTGGGACTCAGTTGATTAATTGCTTATAAGGGCTTAAGCTGGCTTTGGTGATTTGATAGGATTATAGGAAATATGAGCTTAGGTACTCATACTAAATAAGAAGTTAATGATGTTTAGTATACAAGAAAGACATTTATAATTGATTTACTACTAGATTCATTGGAAGTGCGTAGATAAATTCATTTGTAATTTTATACAATGTACCTCCATTTATGTTTAATAACTAATAAGTACTCTTAAGATTCGCGTTTCTAGTATTGAATGTATAATTGATGTTTTGGATTTAAATATAAAATATAGTTAGTATAATTGTTAAAGAAGTTAAAGTTTCTTTTAATCAAATATTCATGTTTTTTTCCTTTCTTTAATAGTAATAATCGAAATATTAAATTAAAGATGCCCAAAGTTAATACAGTGGATTGTTCTTCTACTAAATTGCAGAATGAAACTTAGAAGACGTGACAAAGATAAGTAATGAGACTACGTTACCTAGGCAGAGTACCTAGGGCCGGATTTTTTCAAATTATAATAAAAGTACAAGTGATTATAAGTTTTAAGCTTTCAAGTGCAAGCAATCAGACCAACTACTATATATTCTGCAGCTGTAAGAAAAAAAGACCGTATCTGCAAAAACTGAGTTTTGAAAAATAACGGAAACTGATATCATTAAACGCTAATGTAAAATAAAAGTATGTTGATATTTACATAACTGTAATGTAGTTACGCTTGCTGACTTTTAAAATCACACAGATTATCTCTTTGTGTGCATATGGATTGGTGCTAATAACTCAAAAACGCAAAAATTGCAGATACGATCTTTTTTGGCAGAGACAGTATTGAGACTATCTTAAATGCTTAAGGGGCTCTAGTACCTTCCCCAACTTTTTTTTTATTTATGAACTTATACTATTCAGATTTTATACACTGGTGCATCTTGATTTAATAAAACCTATAGCAAAAAAAATTTGAAAATGACTCGGGATTTTCAAAAATTTAAGTATTTGTTCAATTTTTTAACAATTTTTAAATCCCTACTTCTCAATTATTTTTCGACTTTTTATCACCAAATATTTTTATATGAGTTCCATAGTAATATCTTTACGAAAAAAAGCATCCAAGTTTCAATCAAGATTCAACTTTTTTTTTTTTAAATATCATTCGAAATTTTATCAAAAATTTAGAATTCTTAAGGTGCGCCTCATTCAAAAATTAATAACTCAAAAACTAATGCATAAACTTTTAAGCAGTTTTTTTGCCAAATGTTAAGAGAAGTTCAAATAATGTTAAATAATAATAATAATAAAATTGAATTTTTCATGATTTTTTAATACTGGATCCCCTTAAATTAATACAGTTAAAGGATTTTAAATAGCTTTTTAAATGGTTCTAGGTACAATATCACATATCTAAAGCCCAGTGCAAAATGAGCACGAATTTATGTTTCAATAAATAACAAGTTTTCATCATAATGCTGTATTAAATTAGATAAATTTTTATAGTATTCGTCTAAGCGAAAAATGTATTGAATAGTAAATGACATTGAAAATTAGTCGAATAAAACTAAATTTTCATGATAAGATAACTTTATACTGATTGGATACTTACTTAAAATATTGTAAAGATCATTACTCAATTTTTACAATTTCCAAGTGTTAAATTTTTTTTTAAAGCTTGATGCTTAAGATTCATCAATAGTTGTCGGAATATAAAATAATCATTTAATTGAACATGGAAGAGCCTGAAGCTAATTTATAAATATAAATAAAATATCCTTTCGAATAGAATTTTGATTATTTTATCTAGTAAGCGTAGTTCTTTTAGTGATCATTTGCTTCATTGATCTCGTGATCAAAAATTGGATTTTTTTAAGGGGACGCATTACCCAAAATATTATATTAGAAATAATATCATAAACTTGTAAATTATATTGGTTTTGTATAATGTTCACTCTAAATAAAAAATTTCTAGCAATAAAAATGAATATTTACAAGTAGTTTTTCATTTATTCAAGAAAAGTCAAAATTTTGAACTTTTTTTAAGCCAATTTTTTGACCAATTTTTGGGTACTGTGTCCCAACAGACGAAATACGTATTTAAACGTGTAGGTATGACTCCAGAAAATATTTAATAACTTTTTTTCTACAGAAGATATCATTATGAAACTTTCAGTAAATGTTTAGAAAAATATTGTAAATAATAAAAAGTAAAAACTGAAAAATCGACGACCAATTTTTGGGTATTGCGTTCCTTTAAGTAATTGGTAAAAATATAAAAGAAATTATGTGCATTTCAAGTACCGTCGAATAGGAATCCTTTGACCTCAGCTTATTAAGCTAATAACTTCTCAGAATATATGAGCAAAAACAAATTCAAGAAGAAATTCGTTTCGCTGGAAATAAACAAAACAATTACTTATTAAGGCCATAGAAAAGGTTTTGTGCAGAAACAACAAGTTCACGAATAAAGGAATAGCTTTAATTAAGTCTTTTGAATGTAGAAAAGTTTATTTGAAAATTAAATATAGCCTTTACGTCTGTCCGAAGTATTATGACGCATTAAAAAAAAGGGGGTGATCCTGTATTCACTTTGAAGTTAAAAGCTTCTACGATGTAATTATGAAAGGAAATAAAATTCAATTTTCACCAGATAGTAATCATATATTTCGATGATGAAATTTTATCTTGATAGAAAATAGTTTTATCTTGATAGAAAATAGAAGTTTAAAATGAAAATCATAACTGTAAACTAGATTCTTTTTTGTTACTAGTTGCTTTACCATGTAATTACTTAAACATGCTTAGTCTATTAGCTTTTCCGTCTAGATCTCATTCTTTTTACTCTCATAAATTTCATGCGGGAAAGAATATTTAATGTTCTTCAGAAATGATGTTAAATGTACCAAAAATTAACTTTATTTTTCTATTAACATTATCAAAACAAAATATAAAGTAAACTTAGGCTTTTAAATTATTTTTAAATGTTTTTAGTATTAAGTCACACATCGCTTTTTTTTTTCACTGATTTTAAGTATAATCGGTTAGCTTTTTAGTTATAACTGTTAGCTTTAGTTGTAATGAAAATAATGTCGACTTACAATTTTAAAATAATAAGATAGATCGACAATTTTTTTTCGCATACTATCATCTGTAATTTTTTAGTTCTTATCTTTAAAAATTCATTTAGTGCACAAAATAAAAACAATTTTGGAGCTTTTCATTTACTTAAAACTTTTACTTAAAACTTTAAAGTTTAAGTTCATAAGTTGAAAAAAAATTTACACACGTCTTCATATTTGCAATTTTGCAGCTTAAAATCTAGTGAACGCATATTACATTATAATACTTAATACTTAGAAAAAAAACTTATTTTAAATAGTAATTCATATTTATCGAAATCTAACCCTCGAATAAACTGTTACTTTGAAGCATAAACTAGATCCAGAAACAAATCTTTTGAGCAATTCAATAAAATGTCTTCATTAGATATTCGTAATATATTTCTTTTATATAAATCTTCATAAATACATTCAAACTAAAGCCATAAAAACCTACCAATATTGAAACGAAATATAAATAGTACTTAAAGAAACTCTTACAGTTTCATTGCGAATTTCGTGCAAGTACTTCAGTTCCATCCTTATATGTTCTTTTTCTGTAAATCAATATTTACTTTCTTTTCTATTCACCAAATATTGTTATAAGATTTTCTTGAGGATTACCGATTCCAGAGTAGTTCTATCGAATCAATTTCGTTCTTATTCTTGGGATAATATTGCTTTACTAATGGATTATGCGCATTGTGGTACATATATATTTTTTAGATGTACATTAATATTTTTCATGGAATACCAGCTAAAAGGAACATTGTGTGGAAGATATCAACACTATTAAAGAATAAATTTCACTATAATAATCTAACATTTTTCAGAGCATTTTTCAAATCTCATTAATTTTTAACAATTTACAGCTTAAACCGTCCAGATTATAAAACAAAAATTTAAATTCTGATAGAGAATAACCTATCTTGTTGACATCATAAGTGGTAAAAGTTCCTTAGGGTGACTTGAAAAGTAAGTCCTTCACTTACTAATAGAAAAAATACCTGCACTCCCTTAACTGTTAGAGCAAAATATAAAACAACATTACAAATATTTATTCTTTATGCGAATATTTTTTCTTAACACTTCAGAAATTATCATAAATTTTCCAGTAGAATTACCCAGCATTAGATTATTCATAATAAACCTGTGAAAATAAAATATTCCTAATTTTTTTCCCTAAAATGAAATTACCGTTTCGAGCATGAAGATGGGAGTTTCTCGCTTTTCACTTGCGGTAACTCTCAACTCGGTTCAAGGAATAAAATTAATTAGTGCTTTACAAAGTAAAAAAAACTTGAAAGATTACTTCCTAGTTTTCTTAGGCATAAAAACATTTAACTCTAAAGAGGTGAAACAAATGATGAAGGTAGTTTTTATGTTACCCATTGATTGCTAGTCTATTACGCGCATTTTCAGTGCTTTAAGTTAAGAGTTACAATGAAATTAGTTTTTCAATTACTAATTAACTTTTTTCTTTCAATTGATTAGTATGAAAATTAAATAATAAAAGTGTTTCTATGGAATTAAAAATCCAAAATGGGGATTTTTTTTGTTTTTTGAAGGTTGCTGATTCTGAAAAGGGGTTTTAGAACATTGTTCTGTTTGTCCAAATACACTCTTCTGCTCCAACTAAGAGAATCGCAAACTTCAAATTTGATACACGAGTTTCTTCATCGCTGACGTCATTACAAAGTTGTTGAGTAATATTCTTTATTGCTACAGGTATATGTATGCGATGTATCGTACAAATCTCGATTAGGTTATGATATTAACCACAAAAATCTCTATAATATTCTAATATTCAGTTATTTCTTAATAACTCTCAGTTAATGTCGTGCCGCGATCCATCGAGCAGTTATCCCACGTTTTAATAGACGTCAATATAAAGGAGAAACTGTAGACGAAGCAGAATTTGTTTTGACTTCTCCTCGGTGAACTCCTCGGTGCAACAAGGTCAAGGCCTGCCGTGCCCATATCAGCTTACTTCACCAAGGGCTCTGGGGTGCTAGGTATTTGTCTCGGTTAAGTTACCTCATGCGGAACCCCCAGTGTTTAGTTCCCAAGTATGCTTGTTCCTCATTTTATCGACTTAGTTAAGGGATAGATCAACCTTGCCCAATACGGGATTCGACCCCCAGACCTGGGGCAATGCAAAGCACTGCTACTAAGCCACTGGTCTCCATTTCATGATCGTCGAGTGTTATAAGTTATTTTTTTTTATATAACTAATAATTTTATTGAATAATATTGGAAAGTAAAGCAGTTCAAGTCAAAAATCTAAGCGCAAGTTCTGCTTCGCAAGTTTAATACACAATTCTGTCTAAAAAACAAAAACAGCCAAGCGACTGTGTAGGCGAAATGTGATATCTGCATAGGGAGAGTTCACTGTGAGAGGCAATGCGTGGGTTGCGATAGATGGGGATAGAAACAAATTAATCTGTTGACAAGATGCTTTTCGAAATCGGTGAGAATTCAGAAATGGAAGAATTTAGAAGCTATTTTGAGAATATGATAGTCGTTTTCAGAATAAAGTTCCAAATGTTCGAAATTGAGGTTGTGGAGAATTGATTGAATTCCTAGGAATGTGTAGCGACTGAAGATTTTTGACATTCCATTCCTTAGCTTTATATTCTTTAAGTCTAATTTTTTTAAGTCTTCTTTTCATTTGTCCTACGTATGAGATGTCACATTGACAAAGAATGTTGTAAATGCCTCGTTCATGAAAAGTATCAATTGAGTTATTCTGATTGGAAAACTGTACACTTTTGTTAGTAGAAACGAAAACTTTAAATTTGAACTTTTTACTTGTTCGAAATGTAGCAAATACTATCAGGTACAGTGAATCAAATGGGGGTACTGGGTAATGATCAATACCTGCGCTCTACCCTTTTCCCAAGAATAAAGAAGCTTATGTAAAAAAAAATGCGAAGTTATAAACTATTTACAAACTACTATTTATTATGCAGAATTAATAACTTTTGGCGTTGCTGCAATAATTTTAACACGCCATACGTCTTCATAATCTAAACTAGCCCTCCTCACACAATGACGTTGAAAAAGAAAGCAGATTAAGTAATGATATAACCTTTTTCTTTCAATTGATTTCTATAAAAATATCAAACGTCAAATTTAAAGTATTTCATGAAAAAATAATCTCCCCTAATATCTCTTTAGATTGTTATTGATGGCATTTTGAAGTCAACAAAATTTCTAGAACTGTCAGTTATTTTTCTTTCAGGCATCCGAAAATGCATTATTAAATTCCAGAAAACAAACTTTTTCTCTTTAAATTGAGTTACTTCAAGTGATAAATGCTATTTTGTTTGATTTGCTAACTTTTTAATCTCAGGAAGTTTTTTTATATAACTTTTTTTTCCTCCTGTTATTTTTAAAATAAGTGACAGGCACTAAAATATTTATTCATTAATTTGACTATCATTAATTTGACTAATTGATTCATTAATTTGACTATCATTAATTGGACTAATTGATTCATTAATTTGACTATCTTCAAACCGTTATAAAGAATATAAAAATATTTTTTTAATCCAAACTTGTGTTTCTGATAACTTAAATTCTAAAAAAAAAATTAAAAATTTTCAAATAGTTGGCAACCAACCCTAATTTGCTAAATTTTTTTAGATAATGCGATTACAGTTTCACGAAATAGATTAAATCCAGCACATTTATATTTTGAATAAATATTCTGTAGTGCAGTAGTCTACATCTGCGAATAAAGGTGTATAAAACCATTCGTGCAAAGGTGTATAAAGTTCGTCGCTATGTTCAGCAGCGTCTATGTGCTAGCTATCATGACAAGTTATGAAAATTGAAGGGATTTTGAAAGTATCGCTGGGTTGAGAAATGGAATTACATATCCATGCATCTCCGAGGTGGAAATAAATTTTGGATTGGAAGATAAATTTTGAAATTTGGTGGAAATAAATTTTGGATTTTCACCTACGACAATTTCACGAGTGCACCATGAATATCGATTATCCAGCAAAACATTCAAACTAAAACACAGCTGACGGACGAAAATCATTAAACATGATTGCGGATACGTGATATATACCTACGGCGTGATATATGCGGCTCCGGAAGACTATATTAATGTGCTAGCTATCATTCGTTAAATGGTTAACAGGTCGGCACTTGTACGACTTAGAATCGACATAGGCGTTTATCACATTTAATGATCAGTTGTCAATGGACCCGGCTTTGCACGATGTTTTTAATTTCAACGCTATGTCGTAGATTTTAAGTTTTGCTTGGATTATCGAAATTCATGGTATACTCGTGAAATTGTCGTAAGTGAAAATCAAAATTTCATCTCCACCTCGGAGATGCATGGATATGGAATTCCATTTCTCAACCAACGATACTTTCAAAATCCTTTCAATTTTCATAACCTGTCATGATAACTAGCACATAGACGCTGCGGAACATAGCGATGGACTTCAAATGGTTTTATACACCCTTATTCTCAGATTTATGCCTACACTCTTAAAACAAGAGTGAAATCCACTCCAGTAGGAGAAGTACATTTTCGACACTGGAAAGGAGTGAATATTAACTCAGACTGAGTTAAAATCACTCGTTTGGAGTGATCCTGTCGAAGGTTTAACACACAAAAGATCCACTCCTTTCGGGGAAATGCATTTCCTAGACTGGAGGAGTGAAAATTAACTCAGACTGAGTTAAAATCGCTCGTTCGTTTTAAGAATGTATACCAGTTATTTTGGCTCTTCAGTGTAATTCACTTACTCTTTTATCCCTCTCTATAATCTTGAAAGCCTTTTAACAAGCCACATCAGACCCAAACACCGACAAAGACTGATACTCGTGATTTGCATCTAAATAACAAATTACTCATTCTTGTCGTAACTTTTTTCAATTTCATAAAAGCCGCTAAAGGCGCTTTGCTGCCGGTTATTTTTTACGCAGAGGGATATGCAAATGAGGCAGCTCTCTCAAATTTTGCATTTTAGCTACGCTTTTGTTTTGACACAGCTGTAACTGAATCTTGAGGGTCGGAGTAGGTAAGGCGTTGGAAGCTAGACATAAATATCCCAGAAAGTGAGGGATTGAATACGGTCATGGATACACTGCGATCCTTGAAATGGATTGCAGCAAAAAAATCTATTCAAAAAACACGTTTTCATGGAGCTGGTATACGTCAAATCAACGTAGTCTAACTGGCATATTATAATGGAAGCATACAATGGCACAATAGCACTTTCTATACTGGCACGTACAATTACTCATAGCTTCCCAGATTGCCATGTGTATCTTTTTAGTGCGTTGTCAATTCAAAAATCGACCATAATCTAACTATTGAACGATTTTTCAATTTCCGTCCTCGTATAACTCCCTCTATAACCAATATATTCTTAGTATATTAACGTATATTTTCCTTTATCACTATTTTAAATCTTGAATCTGATGAATCTCTTGGACCTCTAATGTATCATGTAATGAACGATTGAAATGGGGAGCAGCGGGGTTTGTGTGTGAGGTACAAGACAAAAAATTTGACGTAGATCTGACGTCACCATAGGCGTCGCCGTTCTAGTTTGCATGAATTAGCTGGCGGGGAAGTTTGTTTATGAGATATGCGACAACGATTGACGTAGAAGTGACTTCTTCGTAAGTGTTTTCGTTCCAATCGTCTATTGAGTCAAATCTGAAGGATAGGTAAGTATAAAAAAGGGGGTCAAACCAATACCACCTAGATTGGAAGACCGGCGAACTAAATGCTTGACGTCATATTAGTCGACCGATTCTGTGGTTTTGACCAATGATCATTCGTGACTAGATCTTGTATTTGAATACATTTTTAAGATAAGATGAATAAAGATGCGACGTCATCTTAAGATACGTCGTTATTGGTCAACAAATCGAAATTGGTCTACTAGTGTGACGTTGTGTTGCTTAGTTCTTCGGCCTTCTAATCTAGGTGGTATTGGTCAAACTAAACGAAGTCTAGTCTACGGAAAATACTGGTTTGCTCATTTGTTATGTTAGAATAAAGGAATGCAATTTAAATCGTATGTTGAAATGTTAGAGCTTTAACGTCACCTGACTGTGGTTCTAAATTACGACGCCCGTCGCCAATAGCCCTCGTGTAGCTCTAGTGCGACGATATTTCAAACTAAACCTAAACCTATGAGAACTTTAATGAATGTTATTAGATGATATATATTTTTGAATGTTATTATATAAAAGCTTAATTAAAATTACGTAAATTTAACAACTATTGTAGGTGAAGTAATATTTCAATCTGCTTAGGAACAGACAATGAAGCAATGGAACAACAAGCAAAGCGATAAAAAATCCTATTTGTAGTCTTTTAACTTTACATTAGATTAGTTAAAGTTAATACTCTGGACTTAAGATTATTTGTTATTTTTTAACAGTTTAATCAGCCCCTAATCGGATGGATGCTTAGAAGCCTTTCGAAGGTAGAGGAGCAAAGCTGCAACGGAATGTTTATTACGCTGATGAATCAGCATCGCAACTGCTGATTCAGCGTCACAGTAGTAGCTGTTAACTCAGAATTAGATTTCTTGTTAGGTTAGGTTTGAATTATCGTCGCACTAGAGCTACACGAGGGCTATTGGCGACGGGCGTCGTATTTTAAAACCACAGTCAGGTGACGAGCCCACACCTGAATAGGCACCCAACGCAACCGTTAAGGGCGACATCGTAAGCAGCGTTAGGACTTTGAAGGATATTTAACGTGCACTCCCTTACACGGGGTATTATTCGTCGGACATTTTTGGCTGCACAGGCCGTTTATAGGTCGGCAGTTATTTGGGCGATGCCCGGAACCTAACCTGGGACCTTCCGCATGCTAAGCGAGTGCTTAACCGACTGGGCTCCCCAGCCCCTTAAATTTCTTGTCAAGGGGCAATATATTTACACATAAACTTATTTAATTGTTGGTTGCGTTGGGTGCCTATTCAGGTGTTGGCTCGTTACCTGACTGTGGTTCTAAAATACGACGCCCGTCGCCAATAGCCCCCGTGTAGCTCCAGTGCGACGATAATTCAAACCTAACCTAACTAACCTTATTTAATTGATTTAAGTTTGCTATTATTTAACCACTTCACTAGTTTTTAATTCAATTTCCTCAACAAAGACTTAATGTCAACTTAGGCATTATTTGTAGTTTAGTTTTTCCTATTTACAACAATTTTAAAACATAGCTTGAATTATCGATATATTCCCTTGTAATTTGGCTTAATGAGATAGAAAAAAATATTTGTAGATCATTTTTTTACTTAAAATTACAAAAAAAAGTTTCAACGTCTTGATTGATACGATCGATACAAACAAGTCATTTTTGACACACCAAAAATAAATAACAATTTTAGAAACCTCCAAGCCTAGATTATGTTGAATTAGCTTCACAAAGTTGCTAAGGGCATTTTTGTATTAAGCATGTACAATATTCACTTTAAAAGACTGATTTAATTAAAATTATTATAATTCTCATTTTTAATCACTTAAAGGTCTCATTACTTTTATTTAAGTTTTGTTGAATCGCAAATGAGATGCCATATGGAACAAAACCTAATTACATTAAAGCTTGGTACTTTAATGAAAAAACAAAAAAGTACAATCATTGTCCGGGCTACACTCTTAAAACGAACGAGCGATTTTAACTCAGTCTGAGTACTTTTCACTCCTCCAGTCTGGAAAATGCACTTCTCCTCTTGGAGTGGATCCTTTGTGTGTTAAACCTCCGACAGGATCACTCGAAACGAGTGATTTTAACTCAGTCTGAGTTAATATTCACTCCTTTCCAGTGTCAAAAATGCACTTCTTCTACAGGAATTGATTTCACTCTTGTTTTAAGAGTGTAGGCATACATCTGAGAATAAGGGTGTATAAAACCATTCGAAGTTCATCGCTATGTTCAGCAGCGTCTATTAGCTAGCTATCATGACAGGTTATGAAAATTGAAGGGATTTTGAAAGTAACGTTGGTTGAGAAATGGAATTCCATATCCATGCATCTCCTTTTATACACCTTCATTCGCAGATGTAGACTACTGGACTACAGAATATTTATTCAAAATATAAATGTGTTGGATTTAATCTATTTCGTGATACTGTAATCGCATTATCTAAAAAAACCAAATTAGGGTTGATTGCCAACTATTTGAAAATTGTTGGATTTTTTTTGGAAATTTAAGTTATCAGAAGACAAGTTTGGATTAAAAAAATTATTTTTATATTATTTATAACGGTTTGAAGATTGTCAAATTAATGAAAAATAATAAATATTTTAGTGCCTATCACTAATTTTAAAAATGACAATGGAAAAACAGTTATATAAAAGCACTTCCTGAGATTAAAAAGTTAGCAAAACAAACAAAATAGCATTTATTACTTAAAGTAATTCCTTTTAAAGAGAAAAAGTTTGTTTCTATAATTTAATAATACACTTTCGGATGCCTGAAAGAAAAATAACTGACAGTTCCAGAAATTTTGTTGACTTCAAAATGCCATCAATAACAATCTAAAGAGATATTAGGGGAGATTATTTTTTCATGAAAATTTTTAAATTTGACGTTTGATATTTTTATAGAAATAATCAATTGAAAGAAAAAGGTTATATCATAAAAACTACTTTCTTCTTCAACTTCAATTGTGTGCGGAGGGCTACTTTAGATTATGAAGAGGCATGTCGAGTTAAAATTTATTGCAGCGACGCCAAAAGTTATTAATTTTGCATAATAAATAGTAGTTTGTAAATAGTTTATACTTCGCATTTTTTATCGTAAGATTTTTTATTCTTGGGAAAAGGGTTGAGCACGTACTGATCATTACCCTGTATCTGCATTTGATTCACTGTACCTGATAGTATTTGCAACATTTCGAACACGCCGAGTTCAAATTTAAAGTTTTCTTTTCTACTAACAAAAACTTTAAGTTTCCCAATAAGGATATATAACTCAATTGATACTTTTAATGAACAAGGCAGTCACAACATTCTTTGTCAATGTGACCTCTCATGCGTAGGACAAATGAAAAGACTTAAAGAATATGAAGCCTATGTTAAGAAACAGGAATGTCACTACATTATATCTACACAGGAATGTCACTACATACAGAAGAATTCAAGAATTGTCTAATTTTCCATACTTATACAAACCAAGCTCCTCCTTTGAATTGCCCATTATAGTTAGTTGGTTACAGTTATGTCAAAGCAGATTACAAATTTGAAACCTCTTTGTTAAAATTGTTTAGTAACTTTTCCGATAAAACTTTCCATGTGAGATGTCGTTGAGGTACATTTCCCCAAAATTAGCTCCTTTCGTTTCAGTCTATTTGAATATTCTAGAGCTGCGCCTTTATTGATATCCGTTGTAGGAAATTGCAATGGATTCTAATTCAGTGATTTGAAATCCGAAACTTGGATTGAAATGTCCGAGATATTCCATTTCAGACATCGTTACGTTTAAGTAGTGCCATAAGCACACCATAACGTTGGTTTCCTATTATTATTTTCAGTTTACCACAATACTGGCGAAATAGATTGTCATAGAATTAGTGATTTAATTTTGTATGACTACTAAAAAGACTTGAATTGTAAATTGTATCTTAAGTAAATTTTATCTTGAGTTTTAACTTTGTCATATTTAAAATCCAAAATAAATATAAATATATCAAAGGGACAAAATTGTTCAATAATTCTTCTTAACATTTTAAGGGTGGGTAACATACTGGTTAAATAATAGTACGTACTTTACAGTAAGTTGTTTCAAAAGATATTTAAAATGCGGGTACAGAATACTTTTAGTATTAGGAATTATATAAATAATTTACTGATCTATATTCCACTTTGTGCGTAAGAAAGTAAACAAACATACAAAACTGACCTTTTTTCTTAAATTTTATCAAATTATGCAGTATTTTATGGTTATCTATATTAAAACTTCTTTAAACTTAAACTACAACCATTAAATGTATAGAAATATGAAGAACTTTTATAATATATTTTTTAACGCAGCTCTTAAAAATATTATATAACCATTAAATAGATCAAAGTATGAAGAGTTTTCATAACTATCAATAGCCTTTAATTATAAAGTGCAAATATTTGACTACAGCCAAGCAATCTGTCAAATTCCCCTTAATTAAAAATACCCGGAAAAGCAAAACCCAAATGGTTTGTTGACATATATTTTCAGGCTTGTTTGCTTGGTGATCAGACACCCGCTTATAAAACCTTCGTCAAGTAAGACCGACCCAACACAAACATTACATACGCGACAGATGCTGCCATCTATAGCACGCCACCTCCACAATTTAGGCGTAACTGAAGGTGAGGGAAATAGTCTCCAGGGGTACCTGTACCCGAGGGAAACTGCGCAAAACTTAAATGATTTCGAACGACTCTACCGACTTTTTAAAAAAAAAATGTATTCTGTTTCGTATGTATTGCTCATTAGCAGATAAGGTGCGACTTAGATTTCTTATTCTGAAAATTTTTTGTTGTTAACTATTTTTTTTTTCATACCCTTCAAATGGCTAATTTTACGTGACGTAGATCTTTCCACTTTTTCATTGGTGGTTTCTGTGATTAGTGGTGACGCCCACTACATTAATTAACCAATGGAGGCTTTTTTTCATATTCCTGTGAAATTGTTGCCACTTAAAAAGTGAAACATGTCCATTGAATTATTTCATTCCGTTTTCAAATATATTTTAAGTTTACCCCCAAGATTTGCAGGTTCTGGATATATTTTTATAAAATGAAAATGTATAGTCAGTCAAAACTATAAATAATAGACAAATAATGATGGTACATGAGATGGTGGCAGCAATCTCTCAAAATACTTTTTATAAATTGGATGAATAAAACTGAATTCCCCATTTTTGTACCTAGTGGATTGTTTTAATGATTTATATTCTTGCGAACCCCATCTGTAGTTGAATTTTCTAAACGATTTATTTAATTTTAGAATCTTTTGGTGTCGAAAAAGTATACATTTATTTCAAAGGCTGAAATTGACATTGAGATTCAATTACTTCATATGGCTTAAATTTGACTAAATTGTAACTTACAGTTTGTAAAATTGGTTCAAAATTTAATAATTGGCTTGTTTCAAGTTACGTACACTCTTAAAACAAGAGGGAAATCCACTCCAATTGGAGAAGTGCATTTCCGACACTGGAAAGGAGTGAATATTAACTCAGACTGAATTAAAATCACTCGTTTGGAGTGATCCTGTCGAAGGTCAACACGCAAAGTATCCACTCATTTCGGAGAAGTGCATTTTCCAGACTGGAGGAGTGAAATTAACTCAGACTGAGTTAAAATCGCTCGTTCGTTTTAAAAGTGTATACCCTTCCAGCTTTCGTTTCTCCACATTTTCCTATCGTGATCCAATCGGTACCTAGTTTCCACGTGACATTGATTCACCAATCAAGGCTCGTGGAATTTTTTATTTTCATTCATAATTTGTGTTGCCACCCAAACCCTAAATTATGCCCATTAAAATGGAGTCACAAAAGGATAGCAAAAAAAAATAGTATTTTTAAAAGACGAATTAAATTATCTATTGGGTCTGGGGAGCCCAGTCGGTTAAGCACTCGCTTAGCATGCGGAAGGTCCCAGGTTCGGGTCCGGTCATCGCAAAAATAGCTGCCGACCCATAAACGGGACGTGCAGCCAAAATTGTCCGGCGAATAATATCCCGTGTAAGGGAGTGCACGTTAAATATCCTACAAAGTCCTAACGCTGCGTACGATGTCGCCCTTAACGGTTGCTTTGGATGCCTATTCAGGAGTTGGCTTGTCACCTGACTGTGGTTTTAAAATACGACGCCCGTCGCCAATAGCCCTCGTGTAGCTCTAGTGCGACGATAATTCAAACCTAACCTAACAAGAAATCTAATTCTGAGTTAACAGCTACTACTGTGACGCTGAATCAGCAGTTGCGATGCTGATTCATCAGCGTAATAAACATTCCGTTGCAGCTTTGCTCCTCTACCTTCGAAAGGCTTCTAAGCATCCATCCGATTAGGGGCTGATTAAACTGTTAAAAAATAACAAATAATCTTAAGTCCAGAGTATTAACTTTAACTAATCTAATGTAAAGTTAAAAGACTACAAATAGGATTTTTTATCGCTTTGCTTGTTGTTCCATTGCTTCCTTGACTCCCGGCGCCTATAGCCCTCGTGTAGCTCTAGTGCGACGATAGTTCAAAAATTAACCTAACCTAAAATTATCTATCCATCATTTCAATACCTTTAAATAAAACTATGATTACCTCGTCTAAAAACAAACATGACATTAACAAGTCAAGTTATAAAAAAAAAACTTTTTTTTACAAAAATATGAGTTAAAACTTTGCGAAACCATAGCACAAGTTCCTGTTGCAATATGAAATATGGGATTCAAACTTTGACGTTGATATTCGATTGTCAAAGACAAATCTACCTTGTAGTAAAAGGTATGGTTAGATATTGTTGTGAACGGGGGGGAAGGGGGGGTTCCGGATGTCTATTTCTAGCCTACGTGAGGAGTGTTATCGCAAGCAAGTACACCTCGCAATTTAGTACCGGTAGTAAAAAGGTAAACGTATATCAAGTTCAAATTGATCAAGTATCAATTTAGGTATGTATAACGACTTTATTCACAGCATTCATTATTAAAAAATGTATTTATTTAGTTTAGATTTTGTACAATAAAAGTACATTTATCCCCTACACTAAGAACCATTTAATAACTGCATTATTATGCAGTGGGCTGGCAGTTTTTACACCAGAAAAAAAATTGTTTTATCGCACTGTTTTAAGAAAAATAATTAATTGAATCCATGAATAGTGCCCTACAAGGTTATAATCAATTTAAATTTGAGACATAGAAATCCAGTCATGCTTGAAAATACAATCAGTGTTCTCTCATACGAATTAATATTCAATCATCTTTTTAAAAATGTATTGATTTCAGATGAAATTTTATGGTTATTTGCAACATCTTACGAACATTGAGAAATAAGCAACAGAAGAATTATATTTTTTGAATGGACCAAACTATAATGCAATTTCAATCGTTAGATTAAATGTATTCTAATTAAGGGAATGATTGTTTTCTTCTATAAATTTAGATTGGTAGATTTTTTTGATAGATGTAAAATGGTAAAAAAAAATGGATATTTCACGTACACACAAAAAAACCTTCTATAAAATTTTAATGTTTTTAAATATTCTTGAAATACAATTTTGACACATAAAACCTGTTTTCTACTTAGAGTTAATTTTTTTTCATTAAATTGTTTTTGTAAGACAGTATTGGGGGCTGGGGAGCCCAGTCGGTTAAGCACTCGCTTAGCATGCGGAAGGTCCCAGGTTCGGGTCCGGGCATCGCCAAAATAGCTGCCGACCTATAAACGGCCCGTGCAGCCAAAAATGTCCGACGAATAATACCCCGTGTAAGGGAGTGCACATTAAATATCCTTCAATGTCCTAACGCTGCGTACGATGTCGCCCTTAACGGTTGCGTTGGGTGCCTATTCAGGTGTTGGCTCGTCACCTGACTGTGGTTCTAAAATTCGACGCCCATCGCCAATAGCTCTCGTGTAGCTCTAGTGCGACGATAATTCAAACCTAACCTAACCTAACCTAACGTAAGACAGTATTGATTCATTCACATTAGTTAGAGTTTGAACTTTTGAAGAAAGGCATGGTTTCGGGGAAAATGTTTTAGTGACTAAACACCCGAATTTCATTTTTAAAAATACAAATTTAAAGCTTTTTATTTATTTAAAAAAAAACTGTCAAATATTTTAACTATTCTATCACTTATTCCATTCAACATACTCATATGTACATTCCAAAACAATTTGATTGCTTTCCATAAGCATTTATCGAAATTTTAGCATCTTAAGTAAACGTATATTCGAAATATTACAGATTGAATAAAATAAGTTTTAAAAAATTAAATTTGAGTAAAACATTCGATGAGAAGTTGAAATAAAAGCGTAGTTTGCGTTCAAAATACTCTTCCAAATGTTTTGAAACTTTACGAAAACATATTTGATTATTTTAAGATAATAATTTAAAAACATAGTTCCTCAAAATTGAGGGATATTTCTAAGTCTCTTTAAAAAAACCAGATAGAATATTCCCAAAATCATTACTTTTTTTACGTATTAATAAATGATTATGAGCGGAAAATCAAATGTAAGGAAGATTGTATATTAAATTGTACTTAAAGTTTGAGAAATACTTATGTACAGAAATACTTATTGTCATGAAATACATTCATTTCTATGATGAAATAAATGTTACACACATTCATATATATATGGGATAATTTTTCAAAGAGAACCGATGCAGAAGAAAATTTATTTCTGCTACTCGCCATCAAAAAGCAACCTTACGAATTCCTCTGTCTATACGAAACTTCTCCTACGAACTGGAAAAGTTCATTACCTCAGAATATTCCACTTTGCCTATCTCCTACTTTGCTGTGCTAAAAGAAGAAAAAAGGGGCATACATTCTTTCATCAGTTCATTCAGCTTTATTTCATTTTCTGCTAGGTTTTCTTGTTTCATGGTTACTGTAATATGGCTGAATTAGATCAACAATGATCCAAGGACTCTTCTAATGTTTGCTCTATTACCTATTCTGAAACACTTATTTCTTTCTAGGGTGCCGAGGGCTGGGGAGCCCAGTCGGTTAGGCACTCGCCTAGCATGCGGAAGGTCCCAGGTTCGGGTCCGGGCATCGCCAAAATAGCTGCCGACCTATTAACGGCCCGTGCAGCCAAAAATGTCCGACGAATAATACCCCGTGTAAGGGAGTACACGTTAAATATCCTTCAAAGTCCTAACGCTGCGTACGATGTCGCCCTTAACGGTTGCATTGGGTGCCTATTCAGGTGTTGGCTCGTCACCTGACTGTGGTTCTAAAATACGACGCCCGTCGCCAATAGCCCTCGTGTAGCTCTAGTGCGACGATAATTCAAACCTAACCTAACCTAAAACCCGTACCAAATGAGCACGAATTTATATTTCAATACGTAACAAATTTTCCATCATCCTGCTGTGGTAGATTCGATACGTTTTTGTAGTAGTATTATAAGCAAAAAATGTATTTAATAGTAAATGACGTTGAAAATTAGTCGATTAAAACAAAATGTTCATGATAAGCTAACTTAGTACTGAATGGATACTTACTTGAAATAGTGTAAAGATCATTACTCAATTTAACAGTTTCCAACTGTTTGAAATTTTTTTAGAAATAGCTTGATGCTTAAGATTCATGAATAGCTGTCGAAATATCCAAAATAATTATTTAATTGAAAATGGAGAGCCTGAAGTTAATTTATAAATATAAATAAAATATACTTTCGAATATAATTTTGATTATTTTATCTACTAAGCGTAGCTCTTTTAGTGATCATTTGCTTCGTTGATCTCGTGATCAAAAATATGATTTTTTTTAAGTAATTGGTAAAAATATAATAGAAATTATGTGCATTTCAAGTACCGTCGAATAGGAATCCTTTGACCTACAGTGGTGGCCAAAAGTGTGGACACTTTTTGAAAGTTTCATGTATTTCAACTTTTAATTGTGTTCTTGGATCTATTAAATTTCGCTTCAATCGAAACATTTAAAAATTAAATTTAAGGTAATTTAATGTAGAATTTCACTGAAAAAACAGAATTAAAGTATATGTATTACAAATAAAGTTATGCTCATTTTAGTTGAACAAGCAAGCACAATCAATGGATTCTGTTATGCTGAAATTGCAATACAAGTTGGTGGTTCAATGACTTGCAAAACTAAGACAGTTTTTTTTTAATTTTTAACGAATATAAGTGCATTTTAAAATCAATTAAATTATAAACAGAGTCAGCCTATTTTCTGAGCTCCTCGAAACTCCACCACTTGTACGCACTGCTGTAAGTTTTCTTCTTACAGTAAAACTCCAATTTTCGAAGCATTGCTGATTATTCTAATTTTTAACAACAAAAAGTCTACAGAGCCTAACTGTACTGTCTTTGTTGGATGCTCGCGAAATTGAATTACAAATACACAGGAACCTATGTCGTGCTGCTCTTTTGCTTCATTTTATTATAATTTTTCTTTTAATCATACACATGTTAAGCTTAATAAAATTATTGCGAAAGAACATTTTCGTCAGTCTTCCGAATTAAAAAGATAATTTTTTTTGTCGATTCTTACATGATCAGAAATTGAATAAATCATACTTTAGAATGGAGGTAAGAAAACATTATTTTTCAACAAAGTCGTCAATGAGTGGAATAGTTTACCAGAATACGTTGTTTATTCGAAGAAAGTATGGAAGATTTTAAGAAGGAATCTCGGTATTTATTGGAAACTGGAAAGGAATTAGATATATTTTGGACCAACCTTGCTGGGCCTCTAGCCTGTTGTTGGTCGACAAATGTTTTTATTTGTATTTGTACGACAGAATAGTGTGTTTATAGATAAGATAGTGAGATAGGTACGACGTTTTGATATCTCCTTCAGAGCGATTTCTGTTGTTTGGCCTTTCAGAGGTTTGCAGAGGTCATTTGCGGGCTCTCTACTTTAACAAATATCTTTTTACACAGTAAGTTTTTTTTATAGTTAATTTACGTAACAATTGGTTGAAGTTTGAAATAATAAAATTTTGAAAAGTATTTTTTTTTATTATGGTATTTGATTTCTATTTTGTAAAACTGATAAAACAACTTCTTAAGTCAAGAATCTGTTTCGTTTATAAATATATCTATTCTTTAATAGAAAAAAATGTTTATTCAAAAAAACCTCCTAGTATCGAACAAGTTTTTTTTCGGTATTTTCCCATCAATCTTTCTTACAATTAACCTTAAATTTCAAAATTTTAAAAATAATAAAATTTTATTTGTAATAAACTTTTTCATCTGAGAAGTATTTCAAGATCATATCTTCAAAAGTAAAAGTAATTCTGAATTTTTTTAAACAAATATTTTATTTGAAATAAATTTCATTTAATAATTATGCAGGGAAACCAACCATACATTTTTGTCCATTTCCAGGCCGATTGGAAGGTTCGCTGGGCAATTTTCCATGTACTTTTCCTTTATATTTCTTTAATTTTAAAAGTACGCAAGGAAGCCTTCCTGTTTAGAACGACTGCCTTACGCTTTCGTCCCATTTGTTGAACAAGGGTCATTCAACAGCAAATCAACGAATTTTTTTTATGATTTAAAAAAAGCTATGCCCGGCGTGGCACGGGTGCATCCTTAATAGTCCTAATTAGTAGTTTTTTATGTAAACTTTTATTTTATACCTATTGATCCCCTCTCCATTGGTCCACTCATCGATTTTTGTCCAATGAAAAGTTGAACACGTCATACTTTCCGTTATATTGAACAAAATGTAAATTTTGTTTTACTGATGGCAACAAAATTGTTTGTTTTCGCCGCTCATTTTGTTTTGTTTATTTTGGACATCAGGTGGTTGATTTATAATTTTGATTAATTAAATTTTAAATTTTCCCTATTAAAAGCAGTTTTAGGAAAGATAAAAGGTTCGGAGCATGAGGTTAAAAGGATTGTGTGAAAGGGTTCGTTTTTTGAGTTAATTCGGATGACTATGAATGGGGTTCTGGCCCAAGAGTGTATGTGGGGGAATGAATGTAATATTAAATTTAAAGGCAAAAAGAGACTCATCATTCTTCTAAATCATTTGTGATTTTCGTTCTCTTTGCCGTGAGGTTTGAGTGGAAGAGATGCTCGAAAGTAGTATGAAAGTGGGTGGAAGCGGTCAGTGGTGAAAGTGGGGAAAAAATAAGTGGGGGGGATGCCTTCAATTAAAATACCATGCCTCATCCCCCCCTCTGTGGATTATGGGTTTGAAATATATAAGAAGTGGGGGGATGGATAGCCATTTTCTTGAAAAGGTTGGTTACGCGTCCGTGTCTACCCGCACTTTCAGCAATGGGAGCGGTAAGACTGTGGAGATTGACGAGAGTAGATTTGGTAAGCTTAAATTTCACAGGGGTAAACGTGTAGATGGTAAATGAGTGTTTGGTGGAATTGAGCGTGAGACGGGTAAATGTTTTATGAAAGTTGTGGAAGATAGGTCGGGATGCTACGTTGTTGTCTGGGCTTAAGCATTTCGTTAGTCCGAGTTCGACTATAATTTCAGACTGCTGGAAGAACTATGATTGTCTCTCTTTGGAAGGCTTCATCATCTGAAGGTGAATCATAGTCTCAATTTAAAGGGAAAAAAGTGATGTGTGTTGGTTTTTTTTTGGGGGGGGGGTTAGTTAAAACTAATCTTAATTAGAATTTTTTTTTAATATTTTATTAATTTAAAAATTAAACACATAAACCAAAACCACTAAGGGGACGTACATAAATTACGTCACTCTCGGAGGGGGGGGAGGGGTATGCTACATCGTGACATGGAGGGGGGATAGGGGTTATTGCTTGCATGACATAACAATTCAAAATTTCCAATTTTGCAAGGAAAATCTGTTTCCCATAAAATAAACTCTTTTAGAAAGAAACCTGAAATATTTTTTTATCATAAGAAACACTAAATTTCAGAAAGAAGATGGGAGGATTATTGTATGCCACAACGTTGGCATTATTAGCCTTCTACATTTTACAGACCTTTTCCTAACAAAACTTAGTAGTAACACACAAAATTGTGACAATATCTTGAGGAATCGGAGGACTAGCAGCTACATGGACCAACACCAAAAAGACCCAGAACTAGACAGTTGACAGATCCGATTACATCCCGACCCCTTTTTTTTAGAAGACATTAGATTAGAGAATGGCTAGTTGGTCCTTGAACAACGAAAATGTAAATACAATGTCGATCTATTCTTATGAATGAATTATTTAACCAAGACAATTTTTACTTTCCAATTTAATTTTTAAAATATCGATTTGTGCATTTTTTCAATTCAGAAACACAACGGGAAATATTGAAATCAACTTTTTTTGAAAAAAAGGAGGGGAGTGCGAAAAACGTGACGTAATTTTAGGGGGAGGGTTCGGCCAAAAGTGACATGGAGGGAGGGAGGAAAAAAGTCAAAATTTTTCGTGATGTAATTTATGTACGTCCCCTTATCCAAAACGTCACTTTTCTCTAAATGCACAGCATACTTTTGTCTCTGCTAATTTGAAACTGCCTATTTTCATCTGCAAATTGCTTATATTCTAAGATATCATTGTTATATTAATTGAATTAATTCATCAATTCATTGTATTTTAGATAAAATGACTGAGTCTGTACTTGTAATCGGTAATGGGGCCAGAGAGCATGCCTTGGCATGGAAGTTTTCTAAGTCCCCTTCTGTCAAGCATGTGTACGTATGCCCTGGAAATGCTGGTACTGATACTGATGGCATTATCAGCAACTGTGGTATGTATTGGATAACATTTGAATGCTTTAGTAGTGCCTAATATTGTGTGTACATACTAATGCCAATTTGATGTCCTTATGAGAATGAATCAGCATCTAAACCTGATTGTGCAATAAGGAGATTGTACTAAGGAGTTTTATCTATTCAATTAATCATTTTAATTTTTTTTTTTTAGCAATTAGTTTTTTTAAAATATCTACCTGCTTTTAGATCTGTCAACTTGAGATAATAATTTTAAACATGCATTATTCAATTGTTTGGTTGTGGTCGTCATTTTTTGTAGGTTTCCTTTTGCAGGCTCTGTTATCATCTATACAGTTTTGCTATGAACATATGAAGAGTTTAGCGGAAGAATGTGCTAAGTGACAAAAAGGTGAAAATGAGCTTTAAAGTTTTAAGTTTGCACTCAGATCTGTTGGAAACGGTACTTGTAAATCGTAAAAAATATACTAAATTTTAAGTTTATGAAAAAGAGGAAACTCGTTATCCTTAAAGAAGTTAGTACTGCGTTATTTGACACAAAAATCACAATTTTTTCAAAAATGTCACTTAGCATGATTGTTTTTCCACTAAGCTCTTCATATGATGAATGACATGTATGGGGTGTACATGAAAAATCTACTGTGGTCAACATTCTGATGACATGTGTGACACCCCTTTGGAATAACTTATGTAAATAAGAAAATAAACAAAAGTCAGGTGTCGATTAAAGTTTATTTAGAATTAATGAAATCACATCTGTCACTGAATATATACGGCAAAGTCACATTTCAAATATAAACAACTAGCATTTAAAGATAAGAACAAAATCAATTTAAAGTTCTACTGAATAAACGATTAAAAGTTAAAAGTCTTAAATTTACAACAGAAATATTTAATTTCGATGACTCGATACACTTAGCTGCGGAACTTGCGGAGGCGGGCGAACGTGGCGGTCAGGTCTCAACCGGAACCATTGACGCCTAACCCCGGGACTGTCACGGGAGGCTCCTGGGTATGGTTGTTCCTGCTACACTGGAAGACTTCAGACCATCATAACACTTGAGGAATTCACGAATTGAGAAAACGAGAAGCGTAGCCTGCCAGCAGGACTACGAAAACACACAAACGGCGCAAGCACTAAATGACAAGCGCGGGGAAAATGATAAGAGCGCCAGTCTTCTTGAAGAGAGAGTCTTTTATACCAGCCCGAGAGTCCGATTTGCATAACATCGGCGGCTTCTTTGGGCTTTTCCCCGTAATTTTTGGCTGCGTTGAGGCCGGACCGCCACACTCCCCCTCCTCCCCAAACCACATTCCTACAGGGAAAATGAAACAATGTCAGTAAAACATTCAAAAACAGTACATTCAAAGTTAAAACATTCAAAATAGCACATTTAAAAAAAAATACTGTTATGGCAGAAATTTTTAATTTACATCTTCATCAACTCTGACAGTATGGTAGCTAAAGCAACTAGAATAAAACAGCTATTCCAACCTGCTCATTACCACTGCACTGTAAAACTCATATCCGTAGATCTCCGGATATGTATAAATTTCCTTAGAGGAAATCACAAATGCGGTATTTCTAAAACAATCAAAAAACTTTTAGTTAGTATATAACAAGAAACAATTGGGCCGCCAAAACTCAAAAAAAATAACACGACGTCATACGTATACTTAACAGGAAACCTCACATTCAGTAAATATCACATAAACACATACAAAAAAAGTTCCTACACTATGAAACACTATAACTTGTATAGCACCCCTAGTATGCAACTTTTATTTCACAATCATTCATGCACAATAAATAACAAAATTACAATTACCATTTATTTATTTTTTTTTTGACAGAAAGTCAAAAACACTAACAATATGCCCTTGGCTTGAAAGTCAAAAACACAATAACAATATTATTTTGTACTGAAAGTCAGAAATCCCACTCACTCTTCCCCCGTCTCTCAAAAAAAAAGGATGCGTCTTTACTTTAACTTGACAATTAAAGCTTGACATGGGGAAAAACTTGACTTTAAACTTCAAATTGAACATACATTTAAAAGAACTTTTCCTAAGCAAAAACTCATTTCCCATAACCCTTGAAAAAAAGTAAGCTTGGCTACGTTCGACGATCACCAAAATCTATCACCCAAACACGCCCATCTCGTGTTCAAGTTTTTTTTTTTTTTTTTTTTTAATTAAAGTATATAAAACCCAATAATATTAATCTAATCCAACAAATTACTCCAAAAAAACTGAAATTTCAAAATTTTGATTAAAACTGACCACACGAAACTGATGAAGCTAAATGAACTGAGCCGAACCCCGTACGTCTATTTAGATTTCAGGGAACGTAAGCCTGCCAATGCCCTATAATCCACTCTAGGCTTTCGCGTAGGTCTGACAATTCTACTCGTTGTCACAGGTGATTCCTGAGCAGCAACATTGTCAGGGCCATCTTCATGGTTCACAATCATAGATCCATCCGGCCTAGGGTCATTACTTGAATCCAAAAGTCGAATGTCGACGCTCGGTCCCGCCGCGAAAATGTCCATAGGTGACAGAGGATCGAAGTTCATTTCAGTTAAATTACTTTGATCGAACAACATCTTCAGGTTATCACTTGACGAACATTCGGAAATTGAATCGGTCAAATCGGGAGACACTATTTCTTTATTGTCACGTCCTGTGTAAGGCTTCAAATCGGCAATATTGTGCGTGCCCAACCTCCGGTTCGTTCGATCTTCTACCAACCGGTATGTCAAGTCTGAGACAACTTCGGTGATTCGGCACGGACCTTCCCATTTAGGCATAAATTTTGAAATCTGATGTCTATCTAGAGACGAAAGATGATGAGTCCTCAGCCATACTAGATCACCCACGGCATAAACCTTGTGCTCACGTTTCTTGTCATACCCACGCTTTTGACGGGCCTGGTTCTTTTCTTCGGTATTCTGAACTTTTGACAAAACGTCTTCAAACTTCTGGGCAGCTTCCCATCGGTCATCTCCTACCATACCATCCCAGGGCAGCGCCAACTCTCGACCCAAGAAAAGTCGTGCAGGTGAAAACCCTGTTACTTCGGAGACAGCAGTTCGCATAGAAAAAGCCAAGTATGGCAGATGTCGATCCCAGAGGCCATGCTTTCCATGTAGATAGGACGAGATCATAGGTATCAACGTGCGGTTGACTCTCTCTGTCCGATTCGTCTGGGGATGATATGGGGAGGTCAGCTTCCGTGTAATCCCGAACTTCTCACAAACTTCTCTATAAAGATCCGACACAAATTGAGGTCCATTATCAGACACTATGTATTTGGGAAAGCCAAAGCGTGCGAAAACGTCCTTTGCCAATACTGCAGCAACCGCTTTTGCCGTCGCACGTCGTAGGGGAAAAAGTTCAGTCCATCTTGAAAAATAGTCGACTACGACTAAACAGTGAACGTTACCTTGTGTGGAAGCTGGTAGGGGTCCGATGAAGTCGATTCCCAACATTTTTCCAGGGACATCCACTGAAACAGATTGTAGTAGTCCACATCTCTTGCGATGAGCAAACTTGAACTTTTGACAGGTTTCACACGATCGGATATACAGGCGGATATCCTTCTTCATGCCGGGCCATGCCACTCTTGCTAAGCACTTTCTGTAGGTCTTCATGAAACCCAGATGACCTGACGAGGGACTGTCATGAAGTTCTTGGAGGACAAGTTTAACCAAAACTTCGGGAATGGCTGTTCTCCACTTCTCTCGTTCATGTTTCCTGTATTTCAAGACATCGTCTTCCAGTTTGTAGGAGGTGCTCCGTCCAAGAATTTCCGAGGCTCTGCCTTCCGGTAGTACACCGTTCTTCAGGAAATGGTAAATATCCTTTAGGAAAGTATCTTGTCGCTGTTCTCTAAGAAGTTGAGGAAGCTCCACACCTGCGACCAAGAAACAGAATCTTTGAGGAAGCTCCAATTCTTCTCCCTGTCCAACTGGTGCTCGGGATAGTGCGTCTGGAACGACCAGCTGACTGCCCTTCCGATGTTCGATCTTTACTGGATATTCCTGTAATTGCACAGCCCATCTTGCTAATCTTCCCTTTAGTACCTTCTTGTCCTGCAAACAGGTCAGAGCTGAATGATCTGTAATGACTGTGACTGGCACTGAGAAGTACGTACAGAAGCGTTCGCACGCCCAGACAATTGCTAAGCACTCTCTTTCTGAAACTGTATAGTTGACTTCCGGCGGTCGTAGAACTCTGCTTGCATATGCCAAAGCTCGCTCCTGGCCGTTCACATCTTGAGTTAGGAAAGCTCCAAGGCCTAGTTCGGACGCATCTGTGTATAACTTCAGGGGAACCGTTGGGTCGAAGAAGTGCAATACTGGAGGTGAACTCAAAGACTGTCTAAGCGAGACGAAAGATTCTTGTGCTTCAGGAGACCAATTCCATGGGTGAGATGGCTTCGTCAGATCATACAAGGGCTTGGCTTTTTCCGCAAAGAAAGGAATGAATGCTTTCAACCAGCTGCACATACCCAGAAACCTTCGAAGAGATTTTACGTTCTTTGGTACCGGGTAACGCTGGATAGCTTCTACCTTTGACTGCTGAGGTACCAATCCATCTTTCGTAAAATGGTGCCCTAAAAATTCTAGATCTGTTTTAAAAAAATCACATTTTTCAATGCTAAGGGTCAGTCCAGCATTTTGCAGTGCGGCCAAAACTCTTTCTAAATGCACAATATGATCTTCAAAATTTTTCGAATAAACCACAATGTCATCGAGGTATACTTCACAGCATTCTCCAAGACAGCTGGCCAGCACTTTGTTCATGAGTCTTTGAAAAGAAGCGGGTGCATTCTTCAGCCCGAAAGGCATTACGCGGACGCCAATCTGTGACACCCCTTTGGAATAACTTATGTAAATAAGAAAATAAACAAAAGTCAGGTGTCGATTAAAGTTTATTTAGAATTAATGAAATCACATCTGTCACTGAATATATACGGCAAAGTCACATTTCAAATATAAACAACTAGCATTTAAAGATAAGAACAAAATCAATTTAAAGTTCTACTGAATAAACGATTAAAAGTTAAAAGTCTTAAATTTACAACAGAAATATTTAATTTCGATGACTCGATACACTTAGCTGCGGAACTTGCGGAGGCGGGCGAACGTGGCGGTCAGGTCTCAACCGGAACCATTGACGCCTAACCCCGGGACTGTCACGGGAGGCTCCTGGGTATGGTTGTTCCTGGTACACTGGAAGACTTCAGACCATCATAACACTTGAGGAATTCACGAATTGAGAAAACGAGAAGCGTAGCCTGCCAGCAGGACTACGAAAACACACAAACGGCGCAAGCACTAAATGACAAGCGCGGGGAAAATGATAAGAGCGCCAGTCTTCTTGAAGAGAGAGTCTTTTATACCAGCCCGAGAGTCCGATTTGCATAACATCGGCGGCTTCTTTGGGCTTTTCCCCGTAATTTTTGGCTGCGTTGAGGCCGGACCGCCACACATGTACAAGGTTGGGATAGGTGTCAGCCTACGTACCTGACCCGGTGTCACTTGACTGCAGTTTAAGATTTTGAGACCCATCCCTAATATCTCACATGCCCAATGTATCATTAATTCAACCAAACAATATATTATTGTTTTGTACCCGATTTAAAATTACCGATACTTCGTTGTTGTTGTTAGCTTAAAGGTGCTACGAGAAACCTGATGATTTTGGCATTTAGTGCAGGTGGCGAACTGATGCTTTAGAATGTGTAAGGTAAATAAAAGTATTGAATAGTTTCAAAAAGTGTTACAAGTATTTTCATTATTAAATGAAATCTATGTGAAAAATGTAGATGGCTTTACTGTTATACTCCAATACTGCATAGTGATTATTTTTGTTGCTTTTTTTTGTGCAGTAGTTTTGTGTACTAGGTGTAAATACTCTTTTCTCTTTTTCAGCTATAAATGTTAGCAGTCACGCTGATGTAGCACAATGGTGCAAGAATAACAGCATTAGTCTTGTTCTTATTGGGCCTGAAGTGTATTTAGCCAATGGTATGTGTTTTAATTTAAAATATAATTTCTTATGATGCAAATCTCTGATTTTACACCGTAAAAATTTCATCAACATTTGGCTTTTTTCCGCTACGGTAAATTATGTGGATTTTTTTTCATTCAGTTAATAAAACAAAGCCTGTTTTCTGTTTTAACCCAAGGATAAAGAAATCTCTTAAGTAATTTAGGTTTGTTTATTTACACTGCAATTACTCCAAGTTAGGATTAAGCTAATAAACAACCTGCTAACTGGTCCGTCCTTTTCTACTGTTGCAAGGCAGTTAGTTTTGTTTTTTATATTAGTATTGTTGTTGTTAAATATATTGTATTGAGAAGTCATAATAGAAGATCAACAGTTTGTTGTTATTGTACCCTGAATAACAGTGAATATAGTGTAAACAGGTAAAAAATGAGCTATAGTTGGTCTATCTACTATGCAAGCTTCGAAAAGACTTTCTTCCCCATCCCTTCGTTTGGTTTTCTAGGAAACGGGAGAAGCATCGCTTTTCTAAACCTAATGCGTTTTGTGTACTGTTGTGGGGTTAACAATCTAATCAGTTCAAACCCAAGTAGGGAGGGGGGAAAACCGAAACCTCGACCCTCACACTGTTTCGAAGAAAACCACATGCAGGGATGGGGGGGAATGCTTTCGATACTCACATTTTAGAAAAGACACAGGTTTTGTGTTATAAATATATGGAAATGAATATTTTTACCATATCCATTTCAGTGTAATTTCTTATTGCTAATGTTAATACAACACAATATAAAAAATGCAATAATGAGGCAACACTTTATTGACCTTTTAATCTACATTTTCCCATTTTGTTTAACATTTGAACTTAACTTTTTGTTAATGTTTATTTAAATCTTTTTATCATAATTCATAATTAATCTTTCTTTTTAAAAAGAATATGTTTTAACTATTTTTGCATCAAAATAGGTCTTGCTGATCACCTTATAAGTGTTGGCATAAAATGTGTTGGACCAGTCCAACTAGCTGCTCAAATTGAATCTAGTAAAGAATACGCCAAAGAATTTATGGACTGTCACAATATTCCAACTGGACGCTGGAAGTCCTTTAAGACTGCCAAAGAGGCCCAAGATCACATTGCAAGGTTTTAGGCTTTACTCAGTCGTTTTAAGTTTGTAAAAAATCTAAGCACATTGTGAGTTAAGAAGGAATGCTTTGTTTAGAGATATTAGAGTTGTTTTAAGATGTCTTAGTAAAAAAAATATCTTTAACCAGAAAGAAGCTTTAAAAGTTAGTTTAGTTGATTTAAAAAATTTATTGCTAACATGTGTGTGTTTGTGTTTAGCAATAAACACTTATTTTTATAATTACTATTTATAGAATACTACACTCCTTGCTAACCTAAATTAGGTAAGTAGAAATATGCTATGAAGAGAAAAGATCCTTCCTCAGATGTAAAGAGTTCCCTACATTATTTGTGAATCCTTCCAGAAAACTTGTTTGAAACATTAGTTTCGTTTAAGAGATTTGAATATTATTTGAGAAAATTTGGCAATTTTATCAGAATGAAAAGTGTATTTTGGTTAAATTGTATTCAGATCATTTCGTATGTAAATATTACTATACAAGAGTTTCCAACTAATAGACCAACCTTTTCCTCTCCCTTTTTACTTATTGTTTTTACCCAAATAAGGTTGGCACAGAGTGTAGTATTAATTTGTGATAATATATCGTTGGTAAGATGACAAAACCACAGGTGTGCAAAGGGGTGGAAAACCGGAAGCAGTTAAACCAGTTTTTGACTTCGGTAAATGGCCAAAAAACATTTCTTTAAATGTACCTTTTATAACTGAAGAACCAGTTTGAATAAGCATTGTAGCCGTCTAAACTGAAGGTTATTGTTAGTTTTCAAATCCTTGCACCAGTTGATGACGGGCGTCGTAATTAAGCACCATGGTCAAGTGGCGAGCCAACATCCGTAAACTGAAGGGAAAATTTAATGCAGTTAGATAAATCAATGGATTATAGCATCATAAAATATATCGTAATATAATAGATTTGTATGATGGGTGTGTTATTTGCTCACACTGTTGCTGTGGTTAATGCCCTTAGGCATCAAGAACTATGCTACCAGTAACACTATTCCTATGACACATTATGCAGCATCAAAAAGTCTTCCAAAAGGAACACAGAAGTGTTATTTTTCATTGAAAAATCGCGAAACTTTTAAACAAATGTCATTTATAAATGTAAAATGGTGTCCTATTTCTTCATCCTCTCCCACTTAAATTGATTACCAATAAAAAATTTATAAACTTATTTTTTTCAATTATTGAAGCACTTAGTGATTTGAAATTGATAATATTTTTTTTTCTTCAGTGCGCCCTATGATGCTTTAGTTGTAAAAGCAAATGGGCTGGCTGCCGGAAAAGGTGTAATCGTATGCAAAAATAAGGAAGAAGCTATTCAAGCTGTTAGTACATTAAAGCAGGTAGGAAATTTTCAAAATTATATTTTGGATTTAAAAAACACCATATGATATAAACTAGATTTTGCTTTACAAATCTTTTTGATGAAGTACTTATATACTTGTTTAAATATTTCATTTCTAGATACTTGTTTTGTTGTGATTAAAATATCGAAATTTGAATAGGCAGATTATATTACTTGATTTTTGCTGTACCTTTATTAAGGATGAAAGTCAAAAGTAGTGCAACCTGCCTGACTTAGAGACCAGCTTTTCTAGTATTGATAAAATACTCTACAAATTTTAATATATTTTAATTATAAAAAATGTCAGCAACAAAGTATTTTAATTGCAATTAACATAAATAGTTTAGCAAACTGGCTGCTGTAGTTCTGTAATGTGACATCACTTACTGTAAAGTTGTGAGGCTTAGCATTATCAGACTTCTACATTTGTAAATGTAATGAATGTAAATGTAATGAAAAAGCTACATTTGTAAATGTAATGAAAAGGATAGTGATCAGTATACAAAAAAATGTTTTTGATTCATATGTTCCAAATTAAAAAAAAAAAATCAAAAGAATTTATGTAGTTATGCAGGATTGTATCAGTTTTAACTCTCCTGGTCAATATTATTTTAACAAGTTTTGATAATGAAAATTAATATTCAATTTATTTCATTATAATCAAATATGTCATAACCAACAACACCAAAAACACTAATAAATAAATTCAAGCATACATAAAAAAAATTAATGTGTAACAAATGATTTTTTTTCAAGTGCAATGAGTTGCAGATAAAACATAAAACCAAGTTAAAAACTTAAAATCAGCAGTTGCAGTTTAAAAACATAATTTGGACCAATTTACGACCAACTTTGGGCGGCACATCGGATCCTTTGACGACTTGTAGGAGTCTCGACTGGATTAGCATCACAGAGATGCACTCGGGAATGGGATGAAGGAATGGGAACATTCAGGAATGGGATCCTCGTTGAAGAGGTGAAGCAGGAAAGTCATCCTTCTGTAGAAGGACATCTGTGGTGTGAGACTACGGGTGGTCTTAGAGCTGGATCATCTTTGCAGTGGCTTCCGGGCTGGATCAGTTTTTGCAGTGGCGACCAGGCTGGATCAGTTTTTGCAGTTGTTTCAGGCTTTATCAGTTTTTAGGGCTGTATTGAACTTCCGGGAGCGAAACAGAGTTCTTAGGCAATAAAGCCTCAGAGGGCTGCAAGGGTACTAGGAGCAGCTCCAAGCCTTTTCTTTGGTCTTTCTCTTTTGAGACTTTTTGATATTCTGAAAACTTTTAAGTTTTTTACACAGTTCAACACGGTGGGTTTGCCCTGTGAAACCCCATGCTTCTATTGGCCGCCTTGCTTTTGGTCACCTCCCAGGGAATGTCATTCTTTGGTGATAGGTTGCGTTGCTTGATGGGTGTAACATCATCCACCAATGTGCTGTGTGGGTAATTATCCTGTATGATCCCCCTTTTTCGTAGAACTATTAATTGGAATCCCCTCTGACCATGTCCCATAAACGTCACTTAGCTGTAAACTTTTGAAGATTTACAACCACTATCTCGGCGCCAGAAGTCTAACATAGGCCTCGCAACAAAAGCCTATCAGTTATTGTGTCGGGGGAAAATATGTGGAAATGAAAGGAGTGATGTGGATAAAAAAAGGCACTCGCATCACGACACTGAGTAATTAATCTTCTCCAGATTCGTTAACAATTAGAACTATAACCAGTATTTTAATACATATCCTTGCTTTTTCAGGACAAAGTCCTATCATCCGCAAGCGACATCATCGTCATCGAGGAACTACTAACTGGTGAAGAAATATCTGTCCTCTGCTTCAGTGATGGAACCACCATCTCAGTCATGCCACCAGCACAAGACCACAAAAGGCTCCTCAACAATGACGAAGGTCCTAACACCGGTGGGATGGGAGCTTACTGTAGGTGTCCCCTGGTGTCAGAAGCAGACTTAGAATTCATAAAAGAGAATGTTCTCCAGAGAGTTATCGATGGTATGAGGGCCCAGGGAACGCCCTATGTTGGCGTCTTGTATGCTGGGCTGATGATGACCAAAGATGGGCCAAAGGTGTTGGAGTATAACTGCCGGTTTGGGGATCCTGAAACGCAGGTTGGTCCGAGCTGTGTTTTTTGTTGAAATAACAGTTAGTTTAAAAATTTCTATTTTATGAAAGGTGTGTGTGATACATTTGTGTTAAGATCAGAAGTTTTAACATGCAATTTCTTTAGTAAACATAGCCCAAACAAGTAGAAGAACAGGCTACAGCAATTTTATTACAACCGAAAAAAATGTTATAACATGTTGCTAACGGGCATCATGAAAAGAATAGAAATTACAAATAATAATTGGCAACAGCTGTCCTTCGCTGATCCTACAAATACTAATCCAAGACAACTCATTTGTCACAGTTCCTACAAATACTAATCAGAGACAACTGTCCTACTTCACTGTTCCTTCACAATTTGTATTCAAGTGTTGCATTATTACGTGCCTGCCTCATAAGCTGAAGATTGTGGTTTCAAGCTCCGTCCGAGTCAGCAGATTTTCAATTTGGGTAAATGATCAGCACGTATAACATATGATTATGTGGCATGTGAAAGATCTCTTGAGTACCTATTTGGTTTGGGTTCTCGGCAAAATTAAATCTCAACATTGTCCAGGTTCAGTGATTGCGCCCTCTAGAAGGGAGAGTGTAGGCTTTATAGCCCATTACCCAGCTCGCCAGAAGAGACAGTCACAAGAGACAAACAAAGAAGGACGGCACAAACACAGACAAATAACAACATTTATTGACAAGCACAAGCGTCCATGCCTTTACCGGGATTCGAACCCTAGCCCAGCAGCTCCAAAGGCTAGTACTCTAACCACTACGCCGGCAGGCCGGCAATCTCAACATATTTAAGCATCGACATGGAGTTCAGATTTATTACAATCTTACCTTCAAAATTGGTAGCTAGAGCCCCTTCATGATTGCTTTTGCCTACTTTTTTTAACTTTTCTACTTTAACCCTTTTTCGACAAAGTATTTTTGCTTCCTCATAATATTTGATAGATTAACATTATCGAATCCTTAGTTGTTCAGCCGTTTCAATAATGAAAGTGTTAATTATGTTTTAGGTTATTTTGCCTCTGTTGGAATCTGACTTGTATAGTATTATGCTAGCTTGTGTAGATGGAAAGCTAAGCGACATGTCTATTGAATGGAGCAAAAATAAGCATGCAGTTGGAATAGTAGTAGTTAGTGGTGGCTATCCTGAAAGTTATCAAAAAGGAAAAGCTATTACTGGTAAGTGTCATGTATTCTTTTTAAAATATGCTGAAAATTGGAATTTAACGGATTTTATTTTCAATTTTTTTCTTTGTTAGATTCCATTTCTTTTCTTCCCTAGATTTTGATAAATTGGTATGTTTAAATATAAAATTATACAATACATGTATATTTTGTAGGTAGATTTTTGAATCATATTTTGACAAAATTTTATCCCTATTGTTAATAATAGTGTAATGTTTATTTTAATGCATAGCATATCACCTTTATATGAACCAATAATTTTTCGTAATTCTAATACTAAGAAAGATTTATTTATTTTTTCTAATAAGATAAATGTGACATGATTTCAATTACTCAGGTCTAACTGTAAACATATTTTTGGGGAGAGGAGACAGAGACTGATACTATCTTTCAATTTACAATATGACCATAATTATCCGTTTCTTGTTTATCCGGATATCTCTTTTAACTGTTGTTCACTAAAGAAACCCGTCTCAGAATTCTATTGCGATTCTAAGATTAGGAATTTTTTGCAACACCTGTAAAAATCAAGAGACTCAGGGGATCAATTCTTAAATGCGACTCTAAGCGATATCTACTATAAAAGGAAAGCCATTTCGATCTACAGGAAAGATGATCGATACGATCTAGGAAAGTCATTCGATGTTCTACTGTAATTTAGAATCTGTTCTCTGGTTACATTATTATGTACTAACCAATTCTTTTATTGATCAAGGTTTAGAAAAGATAGCTGGTAACTCCATTGTATTCCATGCTGACACATCTAAGGCTTCAGGAAGTCTCGTAACTTCTGGGGGCAGAGTTTTAACTGTAGTTACTATTGAAGATACATTGAAAGAGGCAACTGCTGTAGCTTACTTAAATGCTGGCTTTGTCAACTTCGAGGGCGTATTTTATAGAACGGATATTGCAGCCAAAGGCTTAAAAAAGTGAGATATTTTTTTGTGATTGCCAATTATATTTTTTGTAAAAGACAATAAAGTTTGCATTTATATCGACACTTCCTGAGTTTTTTTATTTGAGCAAATTAATTGTTTTGTTAGTAGTTTAGCTCTATAATAGTATTTTTTTATTATGTGGTGTGACTATTATTGCTCTGGTTACAAGACAACAACAGTAGTTTAGCTTTTTCATGTTAAATAAGAATAATACCTAAGGAATTTACTACCTAAATTGGTTTTTGTGTTAGATTAGTGTGTACCATAACAAAATATTTCCTTAACAAATAATTTATTTTTATCATTGTTAGCCTGTATAGGAAATTTTTCCCCTTGTCGTGCCATATTTTCTGTTAATTTGTTATTTTTTGTTTTTGTACTAATAAAGATTATTGTTATGAAATGCATATTTTTACATTTTACTTTATAAGTTTAGTATTAATTTATTAGAATATAATTATAATTATTTCTTTGGGAGAAAATGTGAATGAAATTGCATTATTTCACAATTTTTCATGTTTGAAATTTCCTTTTATAAACAAAATTACTTGAAAATGAACTTTCGTCAATTTAAAAAATTCACATATTTTTATATTTTTGTGGGGAAAAAAATATACCATTATTATAAGTTGTATGCCTGAGTATTGCTTATTTATGTTATTTTTCCTTGGTGGGGGTAGTGTTATCTTACTTTAGGACTAGGGCACGTCATCTAACAAAATAAATTTATTCATGTCGATAATTTTCTTAAGCAAAATAAATTTCAAATGGTAATTGTGAAAATTTTCAACGAACAGTGATAATAAATATTTAAAAATAGTAAAAGATAATTACTTTTACATAACTTAGAATGAAAATATCTGTACTTTGAAAAAGGGCTTTTGTTTAAAAAAAAGTTGATAGAGAATTTCCTTGATTTTTTTCTATACAGTTTGGAAAGCCTTAAAATGTCCTTATAAATTCTTCAAAATTATTTGAAGAAAGAATGAGTCCTTAAAGGAAGTTTTTGAAAGTATGATGGCTTTTAGCAACCATCATAGTTAATTCAAGGAAATTGCTTAAATACTCATATTTGCAATCAACAGATCCATCAATAAAGAAATCAATAATCATCATCTAAACCCACAATAAAATCCTTTAATAGAGACTGAACAGAAATATGTCACTTGAAACATGTCAATTATTTTTCAAATAATGAATTTAGTTTCTTAAGGTAATGGCAACCGAATAAACTAAAAAAAATTCAATTTTAATTATTTTTGTAAAAGTTTTCTTTAAATTTTTCAGCAGATGGCATCAGGAAAGTAAAAAAAAATTATCGGATTTGAGTCAAAGTAGTGTAGTTTTTTCAGAAAATTCGAATTTTCTCTAAACATCGAACATTTTGAGCTCTGAAAGTTCAAAAATCATATTCTAAGATTGAACTACGCATTTGTGCCAAGTTACGAGTCAAACAAATGTCCAGTTTATGAGTCTATAATTAACTAACCCACAAGCACAACTTCATTTTCATTATGATAGATACTATTGTATATAGTGCATACTCTTTTTTTTTACCCAATAGTGCAAATGTGCCATGAAAACTAAATCGTTATGTCGATTGGAAGTCAAGCGCTAGTAAAAGGGTTACACACTTTCAGGAATGTTAACATATATATAGAAGCTGATTGTAGGTTTAAATTTTAGAAAAAAAATATTAATTGAATCGGTGAGTGCAGAAACGTCAGTCACAAATTTCAAATTTGTCAGGAGGGAGAAAAACGTAATAACTCCTCCTCTATTTCTGCACTCAACACTCAAAACAAACGTCCTGTATTTACGGAACTACTCAACAGACTAACGTAGTTTTTGCAGCCAACACGCATCTTGCCTTTCTATGCTTATTTTCATTGAAAACGAGTTTTCGGATTTTTTTGACTGAAGTGGTTTCTGCACTCACCGATTCAATTATAAACGCGTTATGAGTTGTTAAATAAAATTGCTCGTTATATACAACTTTTTAATAGATGTTAATTTTAATATAAATTAAATAGTAGGGAATGTTGATAACCTAGTTGGCCGATTTTCTGAACTTCACCATTTGTTTGATTCAGTCGAACTCCAATTGTCCTAAGTGTTGTTCTAACTGCTAACCTGTAAACGGCACGTGCTGCCCAAAATGTCCGATGAATAATACCCCGTGTAAGGGAGTGCACATTAAATATTCTTCAAAACCCCAACGCTGATGCGTACGATGTCGCCCTTAACGGTTGCGTTGGGTGTCTATTCAGGTGTTGGCTAGTCACTTGACTATGGTTCGGAGATGCGACACCCGTCGCTAATAGCTCTCGTGTAGGTCTAGTGCAACGATAATTCAAACCCAACCTAAGCATGTTGATTATCCAAATTTCAACAAAAAAATCCACTCAGCCTGTCTGTTAACCCTTTTCATTACGAAGGATTTTTGCTTCCTCGTAATATTTGATAGGAATAACATTATCGAATCCTTGTTGTTCGGTGTTTAGGGGTGTTTCAGTTTGGAAAGGGTTAAAAATTTTCTAAGTTGGATATACGTGAAATAGAGTTGCAAATACATGTTAACTCATCTCAAACTGCAACAGCTTTATTTTATTATTTTTCTTTTAATCGTACGCATGTTCTATCGCAATCATTCACATTTTCGTCAGACTTCCGATTACAAAAGATAATTTTTTAAGAAGGTCGATTAGATTCGTACGACAGAATGGTGTGTTTATAGATAAGATAGTAAGGGAGATACGATGTCGTGATATCTCCTTCAGAAGCGATTTCTGCCTTCGAGGGTTTGGCTATTAAACGTTTTTCAGAGATTATCAGAGGTCATTTGTGGGCTATTTATCTACTTTCACAAATAGCTTTTACACAGTAAGTACATTTTTTACAGTGAATATACTTTAACAGTTGGTTCAAATTTTTAAATAATAAATTTTGTGAAGAAAATTCTTTTTTTTTTCTTTCTATTTATGGTATTTGATTTCTATTTTGTGTAAATGTAACAACGTATTAGTTATGTATGTGTTTAGTATACTCTATGCTTATATACGGTATACCTGTTCTTCATTAGAAAAATTAATAATGATCCAAAGAACTTAAAAAGACTTCGCTGGGCATTTTTCCACGTTTCTCTATTCCCTTTTTATATTGCTTTAGTGGGGAAGTGCACAAGGAAACCATCCTCTTGAGAAATGCGAAATACTCATTACGCATTCGTCCTTTTTGAACTTAAGGGTCATTCAACATCAAATCCAACACCCAAAAAATTAAGAATCAACATTTGGATTTTTAAGTGTTTTTCTCAGAGAAAAGAAAGAAATTACATTCTTAATTTTAGCTTGAGATTCCAATTTTAAAAGGGTCTATTGAAAACATTTTGCATAGCTTGATATTTTAAAAAACTGCAGAACTAAAATATTTCGACCTACGTAAAGGAAATTGGAAGTATTCTATTTTTTTTTTTTTTTGTATTCTTAACTATCATCGAAATTATGGTTTTTAAATAATAAATTACTTAGGATTTTTTTATTTTAATTATAAAATCTCCAAAATACTCTTTTACATTTTTTAACGATGTATGATCATTGTTATGTATGTTCTTATTTTAATTAAATATTTTAACAAAAATTATTGATGTTAAATTTAAGCCCTTTGAATTTTATTTTCAAGAAAGTGATTGATACACTTTTATCGAGTGTAATTTAATTTATTCTGAAAAATTTGTAAGTTTAACATTTTTTTTTAAAGATTAAATAATTTTTGTGCAATGAAATGAAAAGCGCATAAGTCACAAGTTCATTTGAAAATGAATGATATTTACTTTAAGGGGGGGGGGGGGCGTGTTTCAGATATTTTGAGTGTCAGAAATGCTGAACAAAAATAAATTATTTCTCGAGCCTCGATTTGTAAATATATCACGTGCGAACAAAGCGCCGATCGAAGGAAATCCGAGAATAAAAGCTAGAAGGAACTGTTTCACTTAAAGCAAGCCGATTTGATATTCTCAACCAATGAATTTTACTTAGCATTTAACATCGTTATAAGGGGGTATGGGACACTTTTAACTTTTTTTTATTATTTCAGATATCAATATAATTTTTTTCCATAAATTCATACTAAATATACTTACACTTTTAGGTAGTCAAAAGTTTTAAACTATCATTCGTTATTTTTTTTAAAAATAAAATGTGTCAAAAAGTGATGTCTCTTATTTTTATGTGTCAAAAACTTATTTATTGGCTAACAAATATTTAGCATTTTTATAAACAGAAAAATGTATTAAACAAACTGTCTTTACCGATATTTCTTATTTGCCATAGTTTTTTTTAAAATTATTGAAGGTTTTTTTTAATAATTTCACTGGTTCACTTTTTTTTTATAAAAATTAATAAATAAAAAAAATAAACTATTTACAACTAATCCCTAAAGACAAATTAAAGATATATGTTTGAAAAATTTCGACACTCTATGGGCAGTAGATTTTGAGTTATATCAATTTAAAGTCAAAAAATCATCGAAAACACGATCAAGGAGAAAAACAGCTTTGAAGTTTATCCCTTTCCTTACTGAAGCGCTCCAAACCAACCGAACAACTAACGATTCGATAACGTTATTCCTATCTAATATTACGAGGAGGCAAAGATTATAAACGTGGTTGGCCAACACAGATGTCATGACACAAAAAACTACACATCTCACGTTCTACTGCAGAGATAAACAAAATTTTTGTTTTAAATTATTCTAAAATATTTGTGTTATTTTTTATGATAATAATAATTTTTTTTTATTTTTTTGAAGATTTTGCGTCCAATACCCGCTTTTTTTTATGTGCTTTTCTTGCAACTTTTTTTATTTTTGCTTTTTATTGGACTTGACCTGTTTTTAAAACATTTCAAGTGTGCAAAGCATTAGCAGAACGTCAATGTTGTCAGAAAGCTTCGACGATATTTTGTCTTATGCGGAGATATAAAGCGAAATTGTGGGAAGGGGACGGCAATTTAACGTGATTCATGAAATGAGAAAAGCTTTTAGTTCTACTGAAAGCACCGCTGAAACTGTTGTCATTCACTCCCATTACATTAACATTTACATAAACCTAACCTAATGACTTGTTTCACAAGGTGTATAGTATCTTCCTGCTTTCATTCCTTTTCGTTCGATAGATGCTCCGTTCCCATGGATTCATTAGTTGAACTCGAGAAACAATTTATTTTCAATTAGTATTTCTGGTTACCACTCAACACCTGAAACATGCTAATAAGACGTCATACTTTCCACTATATTAAACAAAATGTATATTTTGTTTGCTAGAGATGGCAACCAAATTACTTGGTTTCGCCGCTCATTTTGTTTATTTTGTTTTGATCATCAGGTGGTTGATTTATGATTTTTATTAGTTTAAATTTTCTCTACCACTATCAACTTTAGAGGGGAAAGCTAACAATTGTTTAGTAATTTTTAAAAATTCATATTTTTGTGTATAGAAATAATTGGTTTAGAAGTTATAACCATTTTACTCGTGTTTTGATTGCGCAACACTCCCCCCCCCCCCCCATGATATATTCTTATGCTTTAAAGTTTACGTATATTTATTAACCCATTAATGTTTTTTTTTTTCATGTGTGGCATTTAAACTATTCAATATTATCCTTAAAAATACATTTCTGTCAAAATATAGTTGTTTCCAAGAAAACTATCAAGGATAATTACCAAGTTAAATCATAAGGCAATTTTGGCGTTTCGGCATATTTTCAAGTTAAATCACAGACCAGCTTTATCAGTTATGCACACTAAATCAGAATTAATTTGTTTTTATTTAAATAACTGTAAATTAAATGTTCCTTTCTTGGAAAGGCACATTACGAACTGTTCTAATTTTCTACTTTCCTCCTTTTAAAACTTTTAAGAACCTAAAATGTAAGCATACAAATCACCTATCACACACTTCAGAATTCTCTAAAAACAATATATTTTTTTGTGTGGATGGTTACATTTCATTAATACCAGCAAGAAGCGATAGTGCTTTATAGAAAAAGAAATTCCTTAAATTTATTTTTATTTATATTTTTTCATATAAGTTTTCTTTCGATTTAAAATTAACAAGCATGTAGCTATTAAATTTTGAAACATTTGAATAATCCTCTGTTGTCATAGTAATAGTAACATCAGCATGGAAGCTTTCTTCTTGTCTAAGATTTTTCTCACTTGAAATAAAACTTGTCTAAAATTTATCCCAGCAGTGTAATACCAAGATAAATCTGGAACAGTTCCACAAAGGAAATCAAGTAAACCACCAAAACACCTTTGACATGCTGTTTTAACTATTTTACTTGATTAAAATAGGGCCGTAAAAGTTTTCTAGATTCTGTACAGAAGCAGGAAATGTTGCATAATTTTCCTTCAATTCCATATAAGTTTTAACTTTGTTTTCAAAGCCAAATTGCTTCTATTCTAAAATATCATTGCTATATTTATAAATTTAATTCATTGTATTTTAGATAAAAATGACCGAATCTGTACTTTTAATCGGTAACGGAGCCAGGGAGCATGCTTTGGCATGGAAGCTTTCTAAGTCCCCTAAAGTCAAGCATGTTTTTGTATCTCCTGGAAATGCTGGTACTGATACTGATGGCATTATCAGCAACTGTGGTATGTATTTGATAACTTTTTGATCGGCTCTAGTTGTACCCAATATTGTATAATAGCATACCAATGTCAATTTGATATCCTTATGATATTGAGTCAGCATCTAAACCTGATTGTGCTATAAGAAGATTATCCATAAAATGGGGCTGCAACATTGGCAGTCAATCCTTTGCAGACTCGGCATATTCCCCAGAACTGAGAGCCATTTTTTTGTGGCCATCTAGGCGACTCTCGCTACCAATTTTGAGGCTCAGATTAAAATAAATCTGAGCTCTCTGTTGATGTTAAAGTGTGACGAAATTTAATTCTGCCAAAAGAACCCATGCCAAATGGACCATGGACCCTTAAGAGATCTTTTACATGCTGCATAATCATATGACATGCGTGCCCAAGATTTTCCCTTCCAGAAAATCCGACGACTCAGCCAGGGCTCGAACCCCTGATCTCATTAGAAGATTGTACTTAGGAGGGTTTTTTTTTCATCTATTCACTTAACCATTTAAATTTATTTTTTAAAAAAAATATTTACTTATTTTCGATCGTTCAACTTGAAATAATATTAAACATGTATTATTCAATTGTTATGGTCGTCATTTTGTGGAGGTTACCTTTGCAGGGTCTGTTATCAATCCTGCTTTGCTATGAACTTATGATGAATGACACGTATTCGGAGGTGTGCATGAAAAAATTTACTGTGGTCAACGTTCTGATGACTACATACAAGGTTGTATCCATCATCATGTGTCAGCCTGACCCGGTATCACTTGACTGAGGCTAAAGATTTTAAGGCCTACCCCATGGGTGAAAGTACTCCGTATTTATACGGATTTCCGTAAAATTTTTATTTTCAAATACGGAAACATGACGGAAATATTTTTCTGAAAAGCTCTGCACCTGTATTACACAACGGATCATGACGTCACTTTTCATTTCTGCGGGACTGTTGTTTTTCTTCGGACGGCGCGGCGCTGCGGGATTGTTTATTTAAATAGAGAGAATGATTCAGTTTTGTTTTGTCTGTTGTTAGAATTTTTAACTCGCTTTATGATATCAAGTTATTTTGTTTGTGATACATGAGGAACGTTGTTAGAATAAGCGGTGGCTGATTTTCGCCATGTTCGTAATCCGGAGTTGTTGATCTTATTGGGTTTTTCTTCTGTTTATAAAATGTTCGCTAAATGGTAGATCATATTTTTGTATTTATACAAGGAACGATGTATTAATAATGATAATGGTCCCGAACTTAAATGAAATGAGATGGTAAGAAAAAGTATGAAAATTTTACTGATGGAGAAGTTTAAAATTTAAAGAACCGGGAATAAGAAATAAATGGAGATTTGCTGGTTGGATGAAAATATGCCTAAAATAGCGAAATTTGTTCGTGGTACGAAATTCGGACGGTACTTAACCCTCTAATGCATGAATTTTTATTTTCATCCAAAAATATATATATATATATGTATCTTTGATACTCGCACATTATGGGGAAAATAACTAAATTTTTTTAACTGCATTAGAATTTAAATAATTTCAATTTTTTAAAAAAATTTCCATATGACAAAAACCAACTGCAAAATTCCAATTTTGTTAATAATGACTAGAAAATTACTAAAAATATTTCAAAATAACCCTTTTTTAACTATGATTAATTTTTCAAAACAATAAATTGGTATTTAGTACTAATATTATTATTCTTTGAATACTTCCAAAAACGTAATTTCACAAAAGTTAATAACCTCACCCTCTAATTTTGAATACACTTTTACTAATGTCATCTATGAGGATTATTAGTAACTTAAACTTTAAAATTAAATGTAATAGATGAAAAAAACACATATTTGTCTTGGAGGAGCTCTAATTTAATAGAACAAAGTGGATTATGTTACTTGTTACCAAACGGTAACAGTATGCATTAGAGGGTTAACATAATTTTTCTTCCTCCCCCCCCCCCCCCCCCCATCCTCTTAGAGAAGTTTTCAGTATTTGGAACTTCACCTTACTTTCACCCATGGCCTACCCCTAATATTTCTCATTGTGCCCAGTGTACCATTAATTCAACCAAACCAAATTGTTTTTCTAGGTAAGGTACACATTTAGCAATGCTTTGCTGTTGCTTATGTTGTTAGCTTAAAAGTGTTAAGAGAAACCTGACGATTTTGGCATGTGGCGAACTGATACTTTAGAATGTGCAAGGGAAATAAATAGTATTTAATAGTTTTAAAATGTGTTTTAAGTATTTTTATTATTAAATAAAATCTGTGTAGAAAATGTAAATGGCTTTACTGTTATACTCCGGTACCACCATAGTAATTGTTTTTGTGGCTTTTTATTGTGCAGTAGTTTTTATTTTGTTAAATTGTCAATTTTTGAAAACAATGGGTAAATACTCTTTTCTCTTTTTTAGTTGTAAATTTAAGCAATCATGCTGATGTAGCACGGTGGTGCAAGGATAACAGCATCAGTCTTGTTGTTGTTGGACCTGAAGCGTATTTAGCCAATGGTATGGGTTTTCACTTAAAATAAATTTCTTTTGATGCAAATTTTTAATTTTTCAAGGTAAAAAATTTCTTCGATATTGGGCTAACATATATTGTGATTATTTAAAGTCCAGTTAATAATATAAAGTCTGTTTTCTTTTTTTACCTGGGGATAGAGAAATATCATATTTAGGTTTGTTTATTTACACTGCAATTACTCCAAGTTAAGGTAACAAATAACCTACTATCTGATCAACCCTTTTCCACTTTTGTGAGGAAGTTAGTTTTAGGTTTTGATATCAGTTTTGTTGCTAAATATTTTATTTGGGAAAAACAATAGTGGATGAATCGGCAGTTTGTTATTGTATCCTTACTAGCAGTGAATGTAGTGTAAGCAGGTAAAAAAAAATAGCTAGACCAGGCTTTGGGTTACAAATGTATGGAACTTTGAATCTTTTTAACATACCCATTTCAATGTATTTTCTTGATATTTAATATTTATGTTAATACAACACCATATAAAAAATAAAAGTTCAACAATAATTTTTTTTCATGATTGTTTACTTTCAATCTACATTTTCCCATTTTGTTTAAAATTTGAGCTTAAATTTTTCTTTTTATATATTTTTATATATATTATTGTATCATAATAGATATTTATCATTGAAAAAATGGTGTTTTGTATGTTTGTATCAAAACAGGTCTGGCTGATCACCTTACAAGTGTAGGCATAAAATGTTTTGGGCCAGTCCAAAAAGCTGCTGAAATCGAAGCTAGTAAAGAATTTGCCAAAGAATTTATGGACCGTTGCAACATTCCAACTGCACGCTGGAAATCCTTCAAGACTGCCAAAGAAGCCCAGGATCATATTGCAAGGTTTTAGGCTTTACTCAATCGTTTAAGTTTGTAAAAAATCTAAGCATATTGTGTGCAAAAAGGAAAGCTTTGTTTAGAGAAATTTGAAATTGTTTTAAGAACTCTACATTTACCTATATTATCTTTTGTGTTTTTTTAACGTTCGAAAAAGATTAGCAATTTGTATCAGTCAGAAATATTGTTCCTTCATTTAGATAAATCTTTTACAGCTAATGTATGCCTGGTAATTAACTTCAGATATTTTTAATTACTTTTTATGTAATGCTAGCATTAATTTATTATGATCATGTAAAATTTTTACTATTTGAATTTTAATTGTGTTCTCTAGTTTTATATTGATCCCTTTTCAATCCTATTTTAGATTTTATCAAGTATTGTGCTATTAAATTTTTTAAAAATAGTATTTCCAATAAAAGTAACTATACAGTAATCTAAATTCTAAATAGACATGAATATAAGACTTAAGTTTATATTTGATCTCTACAGGCTCCAAGACAAGTTCAGTCAATTTTTTTTTCTAAAAAAATGGTGTTTTTTTAGACTTTTCTATTGTTTTTAAAATATTGGATTTATCTGTAAAGGCAAAAATGCTAAGTAACTTGGTATTTTGCCATTTACTTTGTATATTTCTTCAGTTTCATTAAAATTAATCTTGGCTCAATTTTAGTCTTTATCCTCCATTCTCTCTCACTTAAATGTATGCCTTTAAAAATTAATAATCTAATTAATTTTGAAAGTTAAAGCAGTTGATGATTTGAAATTTACATAATTATTCCTTCAGTGCACCCTATGATGCTCTAGTCGTAAAAGCCAGTGGACTGGCTGCCGGAAAAGGTGTAATCGTAGGCAAAAATAAGGAAGAAGCTATTCAAGCTGTTAGTACATTAAAGCAGGTATGACAACCATCTTAAATTATCCTCTTGAGACCAGAGCAAAATCCTACACATATATTCTTAATGTATACTTTTCACACAAATATATGCTAAAAAGTATGTTTTTCAAAGAATTTTTTTGAAAAAAATTATGTTTAACGGTTACTTAGGGACACGTCTTAAACTCTAAAAATACACATTTTTTGTGCTATAAATGCAACAAAAATAGCCATATGAATTATTTGTAGTTAACACATTATTTTAACATTGTTTTTAGTGCAAAATGTCTTTAAAATTAACTACTAAAAGAATGTTTTGAAAAGTTTGAAAAAAAATTTACAATAATTTTTTTTCAAGAACTCTAAGATCGCATTGACCCTCATTCAACTTCATTTTTGGTATAGAAATAAATGACTGATGCCTGTAATCAAAGGCTGGAAACTGATATTTGGATCTTCTTCTATCCGACCCGGTCAATTTCGTAACTAATTAACGTGTTAATTGTTTGTGGGGAGGTTTAAAAAAATTCCCCAAGTGGGGACGCCAGGTTGCAAGAGGTTAAATTTCAGACTTAGTAAACACTGTTTAAGATAAGCTAAGTTTTCCTTTAAAATTTTTTTTAATGTATTACTTGTATGCTTTTTTAAATATTTCCTTTGCTAGATTATTGTTTTGTTGAAATTAAAATAAAATTATTTAGTTTCATAACATTTGAAAGGTTGTTGCTAAAACTACTATAAACTCAAATTCGGCAGAAATACTGTAGCATACCTTTTTCAATTAAACAACTATCTTTTCCCCCTGTAAGAAAATATGCACAAAAATCTTTATAAATATAGTTTTTTTTCCCTAATGTATAATATGATTTTAAAATTATACTGATCATAACAATCCCAACTAAAAATCTATAAACCAAAAAAGTGGTTAAACCAAAAAAAAAAGGCTTAAACCAAACTATAATGGGGGGGGGGGGGGGCTTGCGGGGGGAGAGGTACCTTTTTTAACCCTAAAGTATATAAAGGAGTTGTGTTTAAGTTGTTGATTCATGTGTTGCAATTAAAAAAAATTAGTAAGCATATAAGTAGTAATTGATTTAATTACACTAATCCTCTCCAAATCAAAATGTCCTTAGAACTTGAGTAGACTTTTAACATGTGCCCTTGCTCTTCCAGGACAAAGCCCTATCATCCGCAAGCGACATCATCGTCATCGAGGAACTTCTGACTGGTGAAGAAATATCTGTCCTCTGCTTCAGCGATGGAACCACCATCTCAGTCATGCCACCAGCACAAGACCACAAGAGGCTACTCAACAATGACGAAGGCCCTAACACCGGTGGGATGGGAGCTTACTGTAGGTGTCCCCTGGTGTCGGAAGCAGACTTAGAATTCATAAAAGAGAATGTTCTGCAGAGAGTTATCGATGGTATGAAGGCCCAGGGATCACCCTATGTTGGTGTCTTGTATGCTGGGCTGATGATGACCAAAGATGGGCCGAAGGTGTTGGAGTATAACTGCCGGTTTGGAGATCCTGAAACACAGGTTGGTCTAAGTTGGGTTTTTGTTATTGTTTAGTTTAAGGATTCCTATTTTGTAGAAGGTGTGTGATACATTAGTATCCAAGTGTTGAATTATTTCGTGTCTGCCTTGCAAGCTGAAAATTGTGGGTTCGAGCCCCGGCTGAGTAAGCAGATTTACTGAATTGGAAAACAATCTGTACTCTTGCCCTGTAAATATGTGGAATGTAATTGATCCCTTAAGTACCCATTTTACTTCGGTTCTCAGCTCAGATATATTGCAATCAATCTAAGCCTCAAATTTGGTAGCGAGACCCGCTTAGAGACACTATCTTAAGCCCTCCATGATTGCTTTGATTACTTATTTAACTTTTACTTATTTGATTCCTATAACTTTTCTACTTATCTTTTAGGTTATTTTGCCTCTGTTGGAATCTGACTTGTATAGTATTATGCTAGCTTGTGTAGATGGAAAGCTAAGTGACATGTCTGTTGAATGGAGTAAAAATAAGCATGCAGTTGGAGTAGTAGTAGTTAGTGGTGGTTATCCTGAAAGTTATCCAAAAGGAAAAGTAATTACTGGTAAGTGTCTTACATTCTTTTTAAAAAATACTGAAATTTGGTGTTTTAGGATTTTAGGTTCAAATTTTTTTCTTTGTTCGACTTTATATATTTAAATTGATAAATTAGTATAGTATTGAAAAACATGATGATACAATACATGTATATTTTGTACAAGGTAGTTTTTTAAATGCATTTTGACAAGGTTTTATCCATATTGTATCATTACAAATTAATAATAATAGTAAGAAAGATTTATTAATTTTTTCTAATACAAAACATGACCTATGTTCAATTACTCAGGTCCAACTTTTTTTGGGTATCATAGACTGATACTCTTTCGATTTGCAGCAGAATCTGGATTATCCGTCACTCATTCATCAAGAGCTCTCTGTCAACCGACTGTCCGTACTAGCCAACAAAAACAATTCTCTAATAAGATCATTCTTGGTTGCTTACTAATAAAAATTTTCCTCAGCATTCTATGGCAATTCTAAGATAAGGAATCTTCAGCGATACAGAAAAAAAAATCGAGAAACTTGGAGGTTCGATTCTGAAATAGCAAGACTCCAAGTGGTATCTGATATAAAAGAAAAATAAGCTATTTCTCAGAACTCCGCTTGAGTATTTGAAAAATTAAGAATATAAAATATAAATAATTTTAAGCATTTTCTGTTTGCCAGGAAGTCTCAATATCGGTGATAACTTAGCACCAAATACTAATGTTTACTACTGTAAAACCAGAGTCCATTTTAAGGTCCGCAGACTTTCGAGGCTCCACCATACAAGACATTTTATTATTAATTGAAAATTATATTTTATCCGAAATTTTTGATTATCTGACCCACCTCCATTCCCAATACGACCAGGTGATTGAGGATCTACTGTAATTTGAAAGCTGATCCCTGATTAGAATATTTTGTACTAACTGTAGTGGCCTCGATAACCCACAATCTACCAAAAGGATCCTCAAGGTGGAGAACAGTTATCTCTGCTTATATACTACTATTAATATTGTAATCTGGAATAGTGGTAGGAACTTTAAGAGCTCAATCAGCGCCACATAGTTGTTGATGGAATATTGAGGTTGCGTGTGTGGTAACCTCCACACCACTCTCCTCCTAGAAACAACGTAGTGAAGAACCGTATGCGGACTGCTTCGCTGTGCATTGTGCTGCGTTGAGTTGAGAGAGAGTTGTGTGCCACAGTTGAGTTGCTTGTAGCAGGAGCGTCATTGGAGTGTTTGATGATCACGTCCTTGGGTCACGACTGTAGCGGCCTGGATAACTCACAATCTACCAAAAGGATCCTCAAGGTGGAGATGAGTTATCTCGGCTTATATACTACTATTAACGTTGTAATCTGGTATAGTGGTAGGAATTTTGGGCGGTTAATCAACGCCACCTAGTTGATGGAATATTGAGGTTGCGTTATGGTAACCGCCACACTAACCAATTCTTTTATTGATCTAGGTTTAGAAAAGGTAGCTGGCAACTCCATTGTATTCCATGCTGGTACTTCTAAATCTTCTGGAAATCTTGTAACTTCCGGCGGTAGAGTTTTAACTGTAGTTACTATTGAAGATACACTGAAAGAGGCATCTGCTATAGCTAACTTAAATGCTGGCTTTGTTAACTTCGATGGGGCATTTTATAGAACGGATATTGCAGCCAAAGGCATACAAAAGTGAGATTTATTCCTTTTTTGTAATTGCTGTTTATATTTTTGTAAGAGACAATAAAGTTTGCTTTTATCGACACTTCCTGAGTTTTTTATTTGAGCAATTTAATTGTTTTGTTGTTAGTAGTTTAGTTTTTTCGTGTTAAATAAGAATAATGTAAAAAGAATTTATTTTAGTGTTATAGTTTAGTGTGTACCATAAAATGACATTTTTTTTTTAACATTTTGCTTTATGAGTTTAGTATTAATTATTTTATATACAATTTTAAATATTGCTTTGGAAAAAATTACTACTAAAATTGCATTATTTTACAATTTTTCCTGTTTGATATTTCCTTTACTCAACAAAATGACTTGAGAAAGAGCTTTTAAAAAAAGTTTTTTTTTATTAACTATTTTATTGTGAGGAAAAAAGATACCATTATTATAAGTTTTATGTTAGAGTATTGCTTATTTATGTTATTTTTCCTTGATGAATTGTTATATGACTTTACAATTAGTACAAAAGTCATTCTAACAAAATAAATTATTATTTTAAACCGAAAACCAAGGAATTTGTGTTAAAACCCTGCAAAGCAAATATAATCATAAGCAAAATAGATTTTCAAGTAATAGTTGCAAAAATTTTCAATGAACTGTTCTAATAAATAATTAGAAATCGTAAAAGATAATTACTTAACATAACTTAGAATGAGAATATCTGTACTTAGAAAAAAACTCTTTTTTTATAAAAAAAAATGTTGATTGGAAAATTTTCCTTGACTTCTATGGAATTCGGAAGGCTTTAAAATTTCCTTATAAATTCTTTAAACTTATTTTAAAGAAAGATTGGGTCCTCAATGGAAGTTCTTAATAATCCTGGTTTTTTAATTAATATTAAATACAATATTTAACAAGTATTAACATACAAGTAATTAACAAGTAGCAGTATTTAATAACAAGTTAGTAGCACAAGTAATTTATTTTTTGTGATTTTTCATTAACTTATGATGTGTCTTGTTAATTATAATTTTGATTATTTAGTCACATATATAGGTTTTTTTAAACCCCTTGTGACGAAGCAAAATTATTCTGTAATGTTTGTTTTGTGTAATAAAGTGTTGTGAATGAAGGAGCTCGGCCCTATATCTTAGCTATACTTTTGAGAATGTGAGCTTTGCAACTATATCCTTTAAATCTTGTGTTCTTTATACATCTGTTTTTGTGTCCATTCCAAGCTATTTCTCTATATTGCCAAAAGCATTGATTCCTATACACATTTTATATTGTAAGTAAATTCAATTTAATTTATGTGATATTGGTTCAGAAAAAATCCCAAATATTAATCCTTTAAAGTCCTTGTTTTTTTTGTCAAAAGAAAATGTGTACACTCTTAAAACAAACGAGCGATTTTAACTCGGTCTGAGTTAATTTTCACTCCTTTCGGTGTTGAAAATGCACTTTCCCTATAGGAGTGAATTTCACTCTTTTATTTTGTTAAACTTCCAACAAACGAGCGATTTTAAGGTGATTCGGAGCGGATTACGGGCGATTTAGGAGTTAATTTTCACTCCTTTCCAATGTTGAAAATGCACTTCTCCCATAGGAGTGGATTTCACTCTTTTGTTTTAAGAGTGTACAATCCCAGTTTTCTTTCTGAAGCTTATATCCTATCCACTCCATCATTGCACATTGGAGTATAGGACTAATTCCATGTAACTGTTGTGTAAGTCACAATTTAAGAGGATATTACTAGTTATTTAAATTTTAAAAATCAAATTAAATAAAGCAAGTTTCATTATTTAGTTTTAATAAGTATAGATCAGCTATTCCACTAATTTTGTTCATTGAGTGTTAAAAATTATAGTCATAATCACTTTTTACAAAAGTGGGACTTACACTACAGAAAGGATAATTTTGCATAGGATTAGCAATAGGTCCTTTTTTACATGTCCATAAATAATAATCTTTGCTTTTAGATTGCAACCCAAAGGCATGACCTACAAATCCTCTGGTGTTGATATTGAATCTGCAGATGACTTAGTTAAGAAGATTTCGGCACTGTGTAAACAAACCCAAAGAAAAGAGGTTTGTGGTGGTATTGGGGGCTTTGGAGGAGTTTTTGAGCTGTCTGGTTACGACGACCCTTATTTAGTTTCCAAAATTGGAAATGTGGGATATCTTTTGAAGGTGAGTTAGATCCAATAGTAATCTGTAGCGTATATTATGTAAATTTTTTAAAATTAATCCCACTTTTCATTCCTTAACTGTATTTCGTTTAGTTCATACCACTCTATGAATGTCTTCTTGCATTCTTATAACAGCTATAAATTGTCCATAAACAAGCATTTATATTTACCAAAATACCAATAAAAGAATTAAAATAATGTAATTGATTAATTGATCTGAAAGAATTCCATTTTCATGATTTATTTTAAATTGCCTTTATATATTTTTTTAAATGATCTTTCAAAACTTATTTATTTTTAGAAGTTGATTGGTAGTTTTTTCCAAAAAACTCAAAATAATTCAAACACATGAATGTGAAATTGTGTAAAATGAATGTAATCATTATTCTGGATTGCTATTGGGAAATCATTATTTCTGTTTTTCTTAGTTAATTGCTTAAGACAAATTCTCTTTCTTCTGAAAACCTTTCCAACATCTACTAGACAGGGTTTGATGAATGTACAGCTAAGATTTATTTCTCTTTTTTTATTTATATGTTCATTTATGTCGCATGCAGATTGCAAAGGATTGTCACAAATATGAAACTCTTGGCGTGAATATTGTTGCCAATTCTGTGAATGAAATCTTATGTTACGGTGCAGAGCCACTCTTCTTTTTGGACACATTTACGTGTGGAAAGTTGGATGTAGAAATTGCTGCTCAGGTGATAACGGGTATTACTAAAGGTTGCAAGGAGGCGAACTGCACACTTATTGGTATGTTACCAAAAAATTTATTTAAAAGTCAAAGTGTGGTATTACGCTTTTAGTTTCATAGCACATAAGTTTCTTTGTTGGGCTGAATGTATTTCCTTTTGTGTTGTGTGTTTAATGTTATATCATTCATAGAATGTAATTTTATTAGCCCTAAGATTAAAGAAAAATTATCATAAATGGTTAGTTCAGTAGGGGAACCAAATTATTAAGGAACCGCAAAGAGAAATATTTAAATAAAATTATATTGCACATATCATCTTACAATGTTTCTAATAAATATTATGACAGTTTTTTAAACTTAAAGTATCTCACAACTTATAAAAATATATCGACTTCTTATATCTCTATTTTTAACTTGAATTTAAAGCATTTTAAGCACATTTGTATCCTAGCTTATTTTTTGACACTTTCTCGATTTTCTTTAATATCAACTATTTATTTGCATGTACAGAATTTTTTTTCCTTTTGGAATAGAACTTTTATATTGTTTCATTATTTTTTGTTAAATAAAGGTTATTATTTATATTTGAATTTGTTGAACTGCAACACTGATTAACACCTCATTTTCTTGTCTGATTTTTTTTTATAATGCATTATATTTCTAAGAGCAGGTACAAATACATTTATCTTTATTGCATGTGTATAATCTTTATTCCAAATATTAAGTTCTTATTCACAACTTTATTTTAGGTGGGGAAACCGCAGAAATGCCAGGCATGTACTTTGAAAACGACTTTGACCTGACATCCTTCGCCAGAGGAGCAGTCGAAAAATCAGACCTCCTACCGAAAAAGAACGACATTAACGAAAAGGATGCAGTAGTTGCACTCCTCTCCTCTAGTCTTAACCTCAAAACTATTCAAATAGTCATACGCCTTATGGAAAGGCTAGACTTAACCTACAAATCTCCAGCACCTTTCGACAGCAGCCTAACAATGGAAGATATTCTATTAGCCGAACAGAACATCTATGTTCGATCCGTTCTGCCACTGATTCGTAAAGGTCTTATCAAGGCTGCTTCTTACACACATCATAGTATGAAAGACACTCAAGATGTTCTGCCGGTAGATCTCCATTTTGCTTTGGATTATTCTTTGTGGAAGCTTCCGCCAGTGTTCGACTGGATTGCAAAACTCACAGAGAAGACACAGGAAGAATTGATATGGGATTGCAACTGTGGCATTGACATGTTTTTGGTTGTAGAAAGAAGTGATGTGGATGAGGTTCTGGATCATCTAAAACAGTGTGGAAAGGAAGCAGCAGTTTTCGGGCAGTGTAAGGAAGGTAAATTATATTTATATCTTTTATCCTAGATAAGTTGTGTGAAATTAGAATATGATGAACTTAAATAACTAACTCAGTAGAACTCCAATTATCTGAACTCCAATTATGAGCCCTAACCAGCAGTAGGGGTGGAGGGAAAAAAAGTGGGGAAATGCTTGTAATTCTGCTGCAATTGCATCCCTCCGCACACATTCAGCTAAAATATTTATCGACTTCTTTTGCTATTGCCCTAAATAAAAAAAAATTCTTCTCTAGTGGGGCTGCAACATTGGCGGTCAAGCCTTTGCAGACTCGACACATTCCCCAGAAATGAGAGCCATTTTTTTTGTTGCACCTTCTAGGAAAATGAAATATTTAAAAAACGTATAATTATAATTGCTAAATATATAATTGCTGCGTTGTATTGGAGCTGTTGCACCCAATATTGATCAAGCTGCAACTGATAATTTAGATAAGAGAAATACTAATGCTATAAAAATGTTAAATTAGTCCTTGTGTTCTTTTGTCAAAAGGGGAAAAAGTAGTTAAGTAAACAAAAGAAGGGGAGGGGAGCGGAATTTTCGCCGACTGACCTTCAAGACCAGAAGACAGTTTTTTTACTGAAACTTGTACTATAAATATTTCCTGGATATGTGTCACTCGCATCAACAATTATTATTATTTATATTTAATTATTACGTTTAGTTAGTTTAGTTCATGTTTTATCAATCGTTATGTTTCTTTAGTTAAACGGAGTCGGATCATTAAGTGTCCTACCATTACACTCGCTAAGTCCTAAGCATTACAGTATGGTCTAAACTAAGAAGTGAGAAGATGCATGACCATTTTCTTGAAAACTGGAGGGATGCCCACACTTCTAGCACTAGTCCTACCCTTCATCCAAACTTCACTGAAAATAAATATTATTTGGATGAGGGGTCATTGTTTGAAATTGCAGTTCTTATATTGTGAAATTGCAGTCCTTAATTTTAACTATCCGATTGATGTCCGTCCCCAATTGGTTCGGATGATTAAAGTTTAACTGGACAACGGTGGAATTTTGTAATAATAACTAGTTTATTTGAGACATTTACCTGCAACTGTGAGTACAAGTGATAAAGTTTGAAAAAATTTCTCTAGTTATTTCAGGGATTCAAGTTTCTGCCTTTTTTTTAAATAGCATAAAGAGCTTTAATAGTTTAAAATGGCATAGCTTGAAGAGAACATAATTTATTTGTAATCTGGCTATGAATCTGCAAAATAATTAAATAAATAGGGAACATATCTTGTAATTAATTGTGTATCTATAATCTGTATTTAAATGTGTGCATATAATCCTTTGTTTAGTTGACATTTGTGCATTTTATTTCAGATGGTAAATACGAACAGATTCCTGAGCCTAAATCATGTGTTCTGAAGAAGAAAATTGCTGTTTTAACCTCTGTGAATGGTATGATTACATTATTTTTAACTTCAAAGCTTTAAAATTAACTTGGGAATGTTAAACAGAATTTTTTTATTTCTAGACTACTTCCGCCCATTAATAGAAATATTAAATTTAAACATTTTGATTTTATATCTGTTGCTATGTTTGTGTATTTTTTTTTTTGTTCCGTAAATGTACAGTCAATATTGGTTACTATTTCCTCGTTTACAACAACATATCTTTTATAATCAGGGTTGGAAAAAACATGTTTAAAAAAAAAAAATTTGTTTTAAACGTTTTTTTTTTTTTTTTAACAATTTAATTTTGGTTATTGAACAAGTTGTACAGTTTTAAAAAAGGTTTTTTTTTGCGTTTTGGTCTTTGATATTTATTTCCATCCCCAATAATTTTAGAAATATGCCGTACATCTTTTTTTGTCTTAGAATACAAGAAATCCTTTGATTATCTGACGACTCAGCGTCTTCCTTTGATTAAATCAGTTGTGATAATAAAAGAATTTATAAACTAAAAATGCAATATTTATGTTTGGTATTATTTTATTAACTAAAATTATGTACCACATTGATAATTGACATTAATCTCCCAAATAGGGACTATAATAAATAGTAACAATGTCAATAGTGTTCCATTTGGGACCTAAAGTATTACATGGGATATTACAAGGTTTACCGTTACATCAGGGATTTGTATCATATTGGATGCATTTTCCTCATTTAATTTTACTTAACCATTTAACTACAATTAGGCAATTTTATTAGACTTCTTTTTGCACAAAGTAATTTCCGATCCATCATATTTTCCTTCTCCTTGCAGTAAAAATAATTGAATTGTTTTAAAAATGTTTTTTATTACTATGTTTTAAACACGTTTAAAACAATTGTTTTATACAAAATGGGTTAAATGTAACAACCCTGTTTATAATGCAATTAACTTCCATTTTTAGAATTATCCATACACTTTAAAGTTATAACATCTTTCTTATAACCACAGTTTTTAATTAACCCATGTGTTCTAAAGCTAAAAATATACATTTGATATCAAAAATGCCTTTTTAAAGAATTGTTTAAAAAATGATCTTTTACTACTTTTACAAATTATTTTGATTTAACTACTACTTATTGAACATAGGGGTTAAAATTTATGTAATTGATACATTTTATAACTTTGATTATTAATGAGTTTATAATAAATATTTTCATGATTTTCTGTGCATAATATTCGGCTTTATTTATAATGTTACTCTTGTATTAATGTCATAAACATTGTGATCCCTTAAATGACCTGGTTATAAGTATGAAATTTAATTGTATTATGTGAAATCTTTATTATCTCTATTTTATGTTGTACAGGTATAAATTTAAAAGCTTTAGTGAATTATGCTCATGATCCTTTAAGTTTGGCTGAGGTAGCTGTTGTTGTTTCTGTAGATGCCAACATTGAAATCCCTGGAATTTCAATCAAAGTATGTGAACTTCATCAATCTTATCTATAATAATAAAAATGAAGTTTTGTATGTGTGTATGTCTCTCCGAAACTCACAAACTAGACATTTGTTTGACTCGTAACTTGACACAAATGCGTAGTTCATACTTGAGTTACAAAATAAGGACTTTCAGAGCTCAAAACTTTCTATTTTTGGAGAAAATTCGAATTTTCTGGAAAAACTACACCACTTTGGCTCAAATCCGATGAACATTTTTCTTTCGCGTTGCCATTCAGCAGATGAAATTAAAATAAACTTTTTCAAAAATAGTTAAAATGTAAAAAAGAAAATACTTTATTCTTAAAAACTTACAAATATATTATAATTTTCATAGATTTAGTTACTATCATTTTAAGTAGTAAACTTTCATTTTATATCATTCTTTAATCTGTATCAATGCAATATTTTATTTTTAACTCGATATTTTAATAAATAATTATCATGGACGTCTATATAAACTGGAAGGTTTCCTCCAACGACAGCGGATCTCAAAAAGCGTTACCAATTTTTGTAATTCCTAACGTTGTTGTTGGTTTTTATAAACTTGATTGCCAAGGTCACATAAGCTAAACATTTTATATTTTTATCATTTACGATTAAGCTATAAATTGATATTTAATTAATTTTTATTTGAAGAATCACTGCCGGCAATTTTACGCCAACCCTATTAAAACTCGCCAAATGGGCAAATGTTTTAAAAAATAATTAATAAGCTGGTTGGTTGAGCTAAGGTCATTGTGTTAGAGCTGTATAATGGGTGTGTTTGTAGCTATATCTATTTTCTCGCCAAATTATTTCCCAAAACGTGCCAAAAGAGTTAAAGGGTTTTATGTATTTATGAGGGAATTGTGATGACATTTATGAGTGCATTTTTCACCGTATTTTTGATTTTGGAATTTTAAAGCAAAGAAACAGGATTTCATACTTGATAACGAGCTGGAAGAATTTAACTTAAATTTATGATCTTATAACAGGTTATATGGTGCACATACTTGGATCGATTTGATATATTTTTTTTAATCCGTGCGAAGTACGGGTATAAATTTGCTAGTCTTAAATATATCTTTTAATATATTTTGAAAGAAAATGCATTATGTTCTCAATTTATGAGCTATTATTCACAGATCTTTAACTGGATATAAAATTAAATACAGCCTTATTCAGTTACAATTACCTCGTTTATGATACCAGAAGTGTTTGGTCCTTTGAAATGGCCATAGACCTTAATGTTATAATATCTTGCTAATGGCACCAATTTTTTATTAATTCCTTGATTATAAAACCAAAAATATGTGTTTATATTATATCCCAAATGCCTGGGGGAAATGCTTAAAGGGGAAAAAATGAATGATGTCCTAAAAGTATGTAAGACTTTTAACCTGTTATGTTGTTACTATAAAACCTTTTTTTTAATTAAATCTTTGAATGGGTTTGTTGTATAAAGCAATTTGTTTGAAATATCCTTTCTTTCAAAAATAATTTTTATTTACTAATTATTATTGTTAAATTTGCTACTTGTGGTTTAGTTTTTAAAGTCAGGGAATACAAGCTGTTTTATATTGATCAGAATTACATGTTCTTTACTTATAATAATCTAAATTTTTTATTAAAAAAAATCTTGACTCTTTCCTAAAATTTCTTTTGTCTTCAGGTATTAAATGCTAATAGCTTTGCTTCGAATGGCGATAGAGATAAAGCTATAGATGAAATTTTGAGGTCTTATGATGTTGAAATAATTTGCCTGGATGGTTTATCAAGAGACTTTTCAGGTAAGTTAAACTGTTACAATAAATTCTAGTTCATTAAATCTTTGCCTTGTAGAAAATATCCTTTATTTAAAATACTGTATAAAATTTGAAATTGCCATGTTATTTAAGGGCTGGGGAGCCCAGTAGGTTAGGCACTCGTCTAGCATCCGAAAGGTCCCAAGTTCGTATCCGGGCATTGCCCAAATAACTGCCGACCTATGAACGGGCCGTGCAGCCAAAAATGTCCAACGAATAATACCCTGTGTAAGAGAGTGCACGTTAAATATCCTTCAAAGTCCTAACGCTGTGTACGATGTCGCCCTTAACCGTTTGCGTTGGGTTCCTATTCAGGTGTCTGCTTGTCACTTGATTGTGGTTCTAAAATACAACGTCGTTGCCAATAGCCTATGTGTAGCTCTAGTGCGACGATTATTCAAACCTAACCATGTTATTTAATTTGCTCATTTAAAGAAACTTAATTGTTCAACAAGACTTTTTTTCGTGATTTGTTGCATTCATATCTAAGTTATTCCATATGAGTTTAGATAGTTATTTCTGAAGTACTTCTATAACTTTTCTTTTAGATTTTTTTCCTTGCTTGTTATAAAGATCACCGATTCAAATAGGACCAATGCAACAAAATCAATAATCACCAGATGGCTATAACTGCTCTGTTAATTTATCTGAACCATTATTAACCCTCTGAAGGATACTTTATTTTGTTTGAGTTTAATCTCTTGTTTTCACTGCATGCGAGAAAAGTCTAAAATTTCCACTGAAAATTTAGTTTATTTAAATTGATTTGTTTTAAATTTTATTTTTTGTAGCAAATGAGTATAAACAACTGTTCCATACTTTAAATTTTAGAAAATACGAGTTTTTCTGGAAAACATGATAGCAGGGTACAGGTTCATATGTCTGTATTCCTTGGATAGTTTAGCTAAAAGTTCTTCAAAAATATTTTATTGCTACAAACATTTTTTTATAAACAATTTTAAGTTTATTCTTTTATCCTAACAGACTGAACTACTACTACTATACTAACTACTCTGAACTTGCTTCTTGAATACTTAATACATGACATATCCTGACTTAAACCCCTCAAAAGCTTTAATTTTAAACATAATAATATTAAATAGCCTTTTTGCATATCCTTAATATCACTTAGTATCTGTCGGCGACAGACAGTTGCCTCAAGTAACTGTTCCCACAGAAAGTGTTTAGCCAGCAAATATTTTACTGCGACCTTAAACATCATTTCATGCTCAACCCCTATTGGTCAGCCAAATAACAACTAATAATAATCTGTAGATGCGACACAATTTTTAATTGGACTTCAAGATGTAAGGTTGTGTGCTCTTGGCTCTACGGCTCCGAACTCTGTCCCGTTAAATACTTTAAATAATTTCTTTACACTAAATAAAAATCCTTAGCTGTCTAATATCTCTCCTTTTCTAGAATGAACTTAATTAATAAGTATGCTTGTCTGTGTGGTAGCTGTTATTTTACTACATATGACATACATATTCTTTTTTTTAGGAGAATTTTTAGCCGCTTGGGGAGGAAAAATTGTAAACATTCAGCCATCCATTCTCCCGTCCTTTGACTGCAGTAATCCTCTGAAAGAAGCCTTAGACTTTGGTGCGAGAATCACTGGATGTACTGTTTATGTTGTTGAGGTAATTGCGCTAATTGCATTCAAATATATCAACATAATATAGTTTAATCTTTTTGCAAAAAAATGGCAACATTATATTTTTTAACAACTAGGTTACAAATTACTATGATTTATTAAAACATGTGAACATTATAAAAATATTGCAAATAAAATAATTGTTAAAAATATTGAAACAGCAAGTTATTGATGATCAAAATCTCACCAGTTGGAAAGGAAATGCTTTATATACAATTTTTAAATGTTGTCTACTTGGAAACTTTTATTTCAAGATTTCCTTCATGCAGACTCTTTATTGAATACTATTTTTATAAATATTTATAATTATTAATAACTCTGTTTTGACTTACATTTACAAAATTTGTGAGGCCCAGTGGCTTAGTGGTAGTGCTTCCCATTGCCACGCCACAGGTCCAGGGATTGAATACCGGATCGGGCAAGGTTGACCCATCCTTTCATCCCTTGAGTGGGTTGTAAAATCGGTACAAAGCATGCTTGGGAACTAAACACTGGGGGTTACGCTTGAGACTGACCACTTTACCGGGGCATGTGCCTAGCACCCCAGAGCCCTACGTCACGAAAGCTGAAATAAACGTGGCAGGCCCTGGCCCCCTAATGGGCTGTTGCACCGAGGAGTTTTTTATACAAAATTTGTCAAATAGAATATTGATATACTAGAGTTTTATGCTTCATCCACAGTTGGTCGAATTTGTCCCATTTGTGGTAGTTGGTGTATTTTAATTGCTTATAACATTTATAATAAAGACAAAAAAAATTAGAACATTTTATTAACATTGTTTTTTTTTTACTAATACTACTTTGTGATTTGTAAAATCATTCTAGGATGGAAGTGAAAAGTATAGAATTATTGAACAAGCTGCAATCGATGTAAAAGTAGGCGAGACATTACCTAGTTTAGGAACGCGATTGTCTCGTCTTCAAGACTTGACCTACCCTAAAGCCCTTGAAAAGTTCATCTCGGGAAATCATTTAAATGATCCTCAATCTCAACCATTGCAGTAAGCTAAACTTCTTTATATGTGTTAAATTTAATATATTCAAATATACTAGTATTTTATAAAAAAAAAAGTATTTATGTTTGTACATCAGTTTTTTAGGCTTAAGTTTTAAGTTCTGAAGTATTCTTAATCATCATGTGCTTGATATTAAATTGTCAAATAGTATTCAAAGTTTGACCAATATAAAGTAAAGTTACTGTACATTTAACTTTTTTCAGCATCATGTTGCATAATATTTGTTTAACTTTTGCTTATTACATAATGTAACTTTAATTAATCTTAGTTCTAGTTCCCTCTTTTTAATTCTTTATAAAAAAATAGTGTATAAAAAAGTGAAGTTCTATCACAAGTGTGATAGATACTATGAAAATATAGTTTTTTTCTTTTGCTGATGCAGTTTTTTTTATATTATTATGAAAATAAAATTGTAGAAGTACTTTTAAAGGTAAAAATAAAACTTTAAAACACTTTGTGTACGATTTTTTTTCCTTTAAAAAATACTAACTTTTAACTTAAAATGTTTTCCCTGTTTCATTAAATGGTCATGGAGGATTTTTATTAGAATGGTAAGAATTTCTTTTATTAAAAAATAATAATTTCTAGCTTTAATATAATTTCTTTAAAAAAACTATGCAAAATACTTTTGGATTTTGTATAGTTCTGTAGTTAAAATACAGTAGTGTGTGTGTGAAATACCTTGTATAGGCTTAACTTCTGTTAATTGTAACAAAAAACAAGTTTTATGTAAATGTTTTGTATTACTTACTTTTCTAATTGTTAGTTTTTTTCCTGTAGACTGACAAACACTCATTCACAAATTTTCCAAAATGAGCTAACAAAGTTGAATAAACACGTGCAAGACTTGATGAAAAAGACTGACAAGAAGAACTTAGTAAAATTTGTGGACTCCTCTTGTGGTATTTTTGACTTGGGAAGCACTGGTTATAAGAACCCATTGTTAATATCTGGAACTGATGGAGTTGGAACTAAATTGAAAGTAAGTTAAACTAATGATTTATAGTATATGTGGAGTAAATTCTATTTTACATGACTTTGATATGGAAATCAACTTTTTCTAGATTTCGTATGCAGTACTAAGCAGTTTTCTTAGTATATCCCAAAATAAACTACCCACTAATTATGTTCTGTATATAGAACTGGTGCACATTAAATGTATCTTGTTCCAAAGTCCTTACTTCACATACAATGTTGCCATGAGGTTTTATTCAGGTCTGATCTTGGCCTTGGCTCTTAACTACAACTCAAAATTATAAGGCTTACTGCCTATAGCTCTTGTGTAGCTCTACAGCTCAGCCAACTTAACCCAAATCAATCCAAACACTAAGCCTTAACCAGCCTAGAGTAGTAAAATGAAGACTGTAGTACACCATAACCTGATTGTCTGTCTTTGTAACGGCTATTATATCGGCTAAGGCACTTATGCTCATGGGCATTGTGTACCAAACCCAAATCCCTAAATTAATTGGTGGTAGGAGCTGAGTGATAGCATTGAACGCCAAAAGTGTTCATCCTACACTCTCTCTAATAACCATTTCTACCTAGTTCAAGAACAATGCAATAGAGGGCAGAACTAGTGACCCTTCTAATTTTAGAGACGGAGGACAAGCAGCGGTTCAACAATTGGCTTGTCACCTCCAGAGATATTGATTTGTTATGGGACCTTGGGACCAGGAAAGACTTTAACTTGCACTAGTCTATTAGCGTACACAAGAAGTTTCATCACCAAAGAGTTTGTTTCTTTCTTATTTGGCCAGCACGGCTCAAACTCGCAAGTTAAACACTCTACCAACTAGGCTATCCAAGTCCTTTAAACCTGACTACTTTATATATTTGGTATTATTACAACGCAAGAATGTTAAGAACTTTCTCCCCCCCCCCCCACCTAATGAGGTTTTCCAAGAAACAACGCAAATATCGCTGTTCTGAAACCTGCAGTGTTTGAGTCTCTGCTGTTTAAAACGCAACTGCTTTCCAAATCCAAGTAGGGCAGGTTGTCAAAAAAAGTGTCCCTCATGCTATTTTTTGGGAGAAAAAACATGTATGGTAAGAAAGTGATTTAAATGCTTTTGTTGTAATGGGAAAGAGTATTGCATAATAGAACTGCAATTACTGAACTCTGACTATCCATGCAACTATGGTCCTAATCTCAATCCACACTTCACAGCGAAACACATTATTGAGTTAATGAACCATTGTTTGAAATTTCAGTTCTATTATTGGCTGTGTCAGAAAAAATTATTCTACATATCAATTATCTGAATGGTGTTTGGTCCAAATTGGTTCTGATAATTGAAGTTCTTCTGAACATTAAATTTTTAATAATAGCTAGTTTATTTATGGGTCAAAGTGGCTTAGTGGTAGTACTCAGCATTGCCACGTGGTCCGGGGATCCAATCTCAGATTGGCTAGGTTGACCATTTCTTTCATCCCTTGAGTGTGTCAATAAAATGGGTAACAAGCATGCTTGGGAACTAAACACTGGGGGTTCGATGTGAGAGGCTGACCACCTTACCGGGACATATGCCTAGCACCCCTGAGCCCTACGTCACGAAAGCAGAAATAGGCATGGCCTTGGCCCAGTAATAGGTTTTTTTTTATTAAATTAAACAACATTTTACCTGCTTGGCCCACCTTTGTGTACCAACTTTTCAAATGTAAGTATAAGTGTGGAGTGTGGAGAATTTTCTATTTCTTTCCAAGCTTCCTTCGTAATCATAAGGACTATAATGATTGGCTTCGTGTCTGCCTCGTAAGTCCAAGGTGGCGGGTTCGAGCCCCGGCTGAGTAGTCATATTTTCTGGATGGGAAAATTCTGGTCACGCATGTCATATGATTATGTGGCATGTAAATGATCTGTGGAGAGCCCATTTGGCCTGGGTTCTCTCGGCAAAATTGAATGCATACTTTAACATCCACAGAGAGCTCAGATTCATTGTAATCTGTGCGTCGAAATTGGCAGCCAGAGTCGCCTAGATGGTGCCACAAAAAAAAGACTCTTAGTTCTGGGGAATGTGCCGAGTCTGCCAAGGCTTGACCGCCAATGTTCCAGCCCCATTAGAGAAAAAAAAAGAAGTTTGAGTTTATTTATGGGAAATTTTACCTGCTTGCTCCACCTTTGGTTTTCAACTTTAAGTAAAGTGTAATGTTGGAGAAATTTTTCTCTCTTTCCATGCTAGTGTCGTAATCCTAAAGACTATAACATATGACTTTTCAATATACAGGTTGCCCAAGCTTGTAATCGACACGATACCATCGGAATCGACTTGGTGGCAATGTGCGTCAATGATATCATGACCTGTGGAGCTGAGCCCATCTTCTTCCTCTCCTGCTTTGACTGTGCTGAGCTTGACCCGGAACTTGTCAAGAAGGTCATGTCTGGAATCGCTAAAGGATGTGAAATGGCCCAATGTGCTTTAGTTGGTAGGTTGATAACAAATACTGTTTGTCGTAACGTGTGTAAAGCTTCTTTGCTTGTGTGCTTAGGCCTCAAATGAATGTAATTTATGTTGTAGTTTTTGTGGGCATTGTATTTAATATTGCATTCCTTTCTATGCATCTAATTGTAAGAAATAGCTGCAAAAAATAAAAAGTGTAGACATTCTAAAGTAAAACTAATAATTTTAAAACATTAACTTTTTTAAGATATTGTGATATGCTTTATAACCGATTGAAACTAAACTAGTTTAATATGTTATCTTCGTGGATCTCTTCTTGTACAAAAGTGAAATATTTTCAACGTTAATGTACCACTTTTTATCTTTAGAATTTCTTTAGCTACATCGATATTTTGAAATGTCAAAGTAATGAATAATTTTAATTAATAAAAAATTATTATTGTTACAAAATTGCTCCAGGGTTATTCATTACAGTTATAGAGCTTTCTTCTATTATAGGTCTATAAATGATTAATGAACTTAAATATTTATTACAGGTGCAGAACTTAATGAAATGCCTGACATCTATGCAAATCCTAAACAATGCATACAAGACTTCAACAAATACGATGTTGTGGGGTATTCCGAAGGAGTCGTAAATCGAGAAAACCTGATACCAAAGCTAGATTCAATCAAATCTGGGGACATTGTAATCGGCATCGCCTCTTCCGGAGTCCACAGCAACGGCTACAGTTTAGTGCGGAAGATAGTCGAGAAGAACAACTTGAGGTACTCCGACAAATTCCCACTTGGCGAGTCTGGAAAAACCTTAGGCGAAATGCTTCTGGAACCCACGAAAATCTACGTCCAGTCCGTCTTGCCACTGATCCAGAGAGGTTCCATCAAAGCTGCAGCTCATATCACAGGCGGAGGCTTGACCCAGAATATTCCGAGGGTTCTGCCGCCGAATTTGAAGGTCGTTCTGGATGGGGCTAAGTGGGAGATTCCTTCCATTTTGCAGTATCTTGCCATGAAGGGTAACATGTCCAAGGAAGAGATGCTGCAGACTTTTAATTGCGGCCTCGGAATGGTTTTGGTTGTTGACAAAGAGAACGAGAAGGAAGTCCTGGAACATGTAAGAGCTAAGAATGAAGTTGCTGAGGTGGTTGGATGTGTTGCAGAGTATAATAAAAGTAAGTGTTTGATAGTTTTTAGGTTGTGAAACTATTAAACACTAACAACTATTAACACTTATTTAATTTACAAGTTAATTTTATCTACTGTTTTTTTTAAACTTTTTGTCGATATGTATGTTTGTTGGATTAATTTTAGTGAAATATTCTGAACTTATTATGATTTATTTTTTGTGAATTTTATTATTTTTTTGTTGTTGATTTTTTTAAAAGAAAAATTTTGTTACAAATTCTCATATGATGGAATAATTTGAATTTGCAGGTTTTATTTTAAAAGTAAGCTAAACAAAATATCTAGATCAAGATTGATGCACTTTATACATACTGTGAAGCTTTTGTAGTTATATATTACTTTTTAATTTCTATTCAAAACTACTTTGATTTTTTTTTAAATTCATATGTTACATATTGCTATTTTTTTAATATTAAAAATAATTTTTAGAGGGAGAACAGGTTGAAGTCTACAATTTTCATTTATCACAGACAAATGAAACCAAAGAAAAAAAGAAAGTTGGAGTTTTAATATCTGGATCTGGTAAAATTATTTTATTTTCAAATAATAATTATTTTATTTCATATAATAAAAAAGTTTTGACATTTACTACTCGTATTAGAAATATAATAACTTGAAACTTAAGTTATTATATCACTAACGTTAACCCGCTGAGGGATATGTAAATTGACTAAAGTGTAAACTTGTTTTTACATCAAGTTATAATTAAAACTTTTAACCCTTTCAGTCCCAAAAATTTACTACACTACAGAAACATCTGATATTCACAAAATAATCTTATTTCAGGTCAAAAATAAGAGTTCCATAACAAAAAAAATCATTTTAATTTTTTATGTGGTTTTTGAAATAATGCTAAAATACTTAAACTGTGGAAAACAACACAATAAAAAATATATATATTACCTAAAAACACTTCAAGTTATATATTTTAAGGCATCTTACCACATTATTTAAAAAAATATATTAATTATTTTAACTGAAATAGTTTAAATTGTGTTTTAAATATGTGGAACTCAAGTGAACTTTTCAAAAATCAGGTGAAACGCTTGTTAGCTATTTTCTAAATAAAAAAGTGTTAGTTCTGACTTCTATTAAGATTAATGTAAAATATTGTCCAATAGAACTAAGTGTGAAAAATCGAAGGATGTGTGTTTGGATGTCGCACCGAGACATAAACATTTGGAAAAAAATATTGGAAGTGATGATGCCAAATGGCCTCACTGGGACTGAGAGGGTTAAGAAAAAAATTAATGTTTAAAAATTATTTTTCTGTAGCATATGTTTATAAATCAATCCTCAAAACTTGAAATTTTTTAATTTTGTATATTTTTTCAAAATTATGGATGTTTCTGAAGAAGCTGACAGTTGGGTGATAAGTTTATACTTCTCTATCCTTCAGTGGGTTTAACACGTTCCAGGGTGGTAACAGAACCTGGAAAACCTGGAAATCAGGCAATTCTCAGGGAACTTTTTAATTCTGGAAATATCAGGGAGTTCTCATGGAATTTTTCAAATTTTGCAAAATATCAGGGATTTTTTTTCCATTTTGGATTACTTAAACAGCAGGTTTAGGTTCTTGTGATCACTATTAACGGACACTTGATCAAAAAAAAAATGTGGTTAATCCAATTTTCCTGAAAGACCGATCTTGAAGGAAGGATCAATATCTCTCATGAATCATGTTATAATAATAAGATTCTCTGATCACATTATTTCTCTAAACTCAGATTTTCGGAAACATAGAAAAGTTAGATAGGCTAAGCCAAATCCGGAAAGTCTTAATTCCTGCGATGTCTGGATTAAATTTTCTGTACTGCATTGAATGTGTGTATTGCATGCTTTCTATGTAATTTTAAAATCAGGGATTTTTTTGTGAAAGTATCAGGGAAATCATGGAAATATCAGGGAACTTTTTTTTCTAGGATTTTGTAACCACCCTGCGGTTCACACCGGGCCAATTATAATTTGTTTTTTCTGTGTGGTGGCCCTCAAATTAATGTGGCACTTCATCTGGCGGGGTTCGATTTTTGTCTGTCCACAACTGCATACACGCTTTATGTTTGAAGTACAAGTAGTGATATCAAAAGATCGAAGTGTATCGCACTAGTATAATATCGAAATTTATGCCCTGAAAAATTAAACATTTATTGAAAAATCACATTCTTATGATGTAGTAAAAGATTATTACATTAATAGCACAAATTAGTGCGGGCCACCGGTGGCATGCATCGCATAAAGAGACTATCTAGCGTGGGTCACTGGTGGCACGCGCCTGCTTGAATGTGTAACTATTAGCTAGTACTGGCTTGAACGTGTTACTATTAAAAAAATAACATTTAAAATTCTAGTGTCTGTAATTAAGGCTATTTATACTTCTCATTAAAAAAAAACTTTAATATTTTCTACATAATTTAAAGAATGTTTTCTCTTCTAGGTACAAATCTCCAGTCTCTAATCAATTACACACAGGATCCAAACAACTGTAGCTCTGCTGAAATCTCGTTGGTCATTTCAAATGTAGACGGTGTTGAAGGGTTGGATAGGGCAAGAAGAGCTGGAATTAAAACTAGGGTGAAGACTTTTAACATTCTTTATATTATATTAGAATGAGAATGTTTAAGATGTAACGTTTTTGTGTTCATTTTCTTCTGTTCTGGATTTTAGTGGTTGCTTAAGAGGACCCCCTTGGAATTCCACATCTTGAAAATCGTAATGTTATTCCTATGGAAAACATTCGCAAGTCAATTACCGCCACAATTTTATTAAAAGGTTACTAGTTTCTTGTAGCATTGTAAAGGACGGGAGGGACTAAAAGGATAAAATTAATTTGTTTTGTGAAAATCACGTATTTAGTATTTTTAATACTTTTTTTAACTTAGGACTTAATGCTTACTCCATTTTTTACTAACTTCAAAAAAGTATTAAAAATACTAAATACGTGATTTTCACAAAACAAATTAGTTTTATCCTTTTAGTCCCTTTCGTTCTTTACAATGATGCAAGAAACTAGTAACCTTTTAATAAAATTGTGGCGGTAATTGACTTGCGAATGTTTTCCATAGGAATAACACTACGATTTTCAAGATGCAGAATTCCAAAGAGAGTTCTCTTAAGTTTCACTTTCTGCCATTTCATAGGTTGATTCGGTTTCACTAGCAAAATGACCGATATAGATGAAAATACTTTTTTTCTTTCATTGCAAGCTTTCTTTAACAATTATTGTGAACCACCAATATCATAACCAGAAGTTGGAATTTAAAAAATATTAATAAGTAAAATATTCAAAATTTACGGTTACTAGTCGCAAAATGCGACCGAATCCCACAATTTTGGGACTTCAAAATTAATTTAGTTATAGTTACCATGGGACCATCTTCCTTAAATTATACTATCACTATTTTAAAGTGGTTTCCAAAAATCTTGATGAAAACTATCATCTTAAAATAGCAAAACTCTATAGGTGATATGCCGACAATCGTAAAATCACAAAACTCCTGCAATCGCTAATTGTGCTTCCTAAAATTTATTAACTCCAGCTCTCTTGAAATTGAAAAACTATGATGATTCTATAGAAGTTGCTCAACTACTGCAATCTTAAGAATTTGTGCACAAATTACATGAAACTAGCCATAAATTACATGAAACTAGCCACTTTTCTTTAAATATCTACATTCATTTTCTCAATGATTTCAGAAAATGTCCATTTGCATCTAGGTTTTTTAGTTGGGTGTACAAATTGTTCCTAAATTTTTGCATCCAATTTCTAATTCTAGCACTGTTCCTATGCTGTTTCTTTTATACTAATTAAAAGTATTACATAAATTTTTATATTAATTCAAATATTTTTCTAGGTCATTAACCACAAAAATTATAAAAAGCGTGTTGAGTTTGATATGGCTGTGCATGAAGTTCTTAAAGAACATGGAATCGAAATTGTGTGCTTAGCAGGATTCATGAGAATTGTATCAAGTAAGTGTACAAGATATTTTATTCAATTTGTACTTTAATTGTTTAAGTGTCTTCCTTGGCTTAGTTAACATAATAATAATACAATTTCTTTAACAGTGAATGAGCCCATCGACCGCAGACTAAAACGTTATTTGATTCTTTAAAAGACACAATCACGATTTTTCCATCTACGATAAAAAAGAAAATATAACTTTAAAGAAAAAAACTTCTAAAAATTTCATCAAATTTGAAATAAGTGCAAGTTTAACTCAGTGTGAGAAAAAAAATCGCAAGATGGTGATTCCAAATGGAATCAGTGGGAGTGAAAGGGTTAATTAAACATAATCTATTTCATTTTCAGAGGAGTTTGTTCAACTGTGGCAGGGAAAACTCCTGAACGTCCACCCTGCTTTGTTGCCATCCTTCAAAGGAATGAACGCACACAAACAAGCCTTAGAAGCCGGAGCAAAAATTGCAGGCTGTTCTGTTCACTTTGTTGAGGTAAGATTAGAAGTTATGCATTTCACCAACACAAATAAAATTTAAATTTTAAAGCATGTTAAAGTGATAATTTATTTTGCTTATGCTTGTAATGTAGTACTAGATTTCCCCCAAAAATCTGTAGTTTGTTAGTTCTCTGTAGTTATGTTAGTACTTATTGTAATTAACTACATCAATACTTAGTAAATTTGATGTTGAATTTACGACTTATTGTTGATGTGTTGATTGATTCATATGTAAAACCCAACTATGTTTAAACAGGTTGAAAGATTTAAATATTTAATAAAATTAGTGTCCTATCTTTATCAGTTATACAAGGCTAAATGGTTCTAAGTTACTGAATTTAAAGTTTTAACTCAAGATTTTATACGATACTCTCCAACTTTAAGTTTTTAAGAAAATTTGAATTTTTATTAAAAATTCAAATTTTCAAGTTTTTACATGATAAAACGTTAATTTTACAAATGAAAATATTTAGGACCAATGGACAATTCCCATATTTTTTAAAAACTACTAAAAATACATTTTTTTGATAAAATAAACAACGCTGATTTCAAATATCTAGATTAAAATGTACAAAAAAAATTGTGTTATTAAATATTCAATGTTAAAAATCGTCAATTTTTAGTTCTTGTTTGAAACGTTCTGCTATTGGCTAAGCGATTGTGACGTACATGTACACCACGTAGGGTTCGTTAGCTACTTCAGTCATTGCGATTTTTCGATTCTCCCATGCTTTTTTAAGGTTCATTTTTGCTTTATAACTTTCTTTTGCCTTATTTTTCTATTCTTGTTTATTTTCTTTTAATATTTATTTAATCATAAGTTGATTTTAAAAAATAATAATTTAAGAGAGATATTTTAAAAGGATACGGTACCGCAAACATTTTAGTAATAATAACATAAAATTGTAAATTATAGTGTTTTTATGTATAGTGTTTACCCTAAATAATCATTTTAAAGCAATAAAAACATATATTTACAAGTTGTTTTAATTTTTTTTAAGTCAAAATTTTGAATTTCTTTTTAAACTTTACTGTTTTTTCAATTTTAAAAGTAACTCCCTTAAACTTTTATAGCAATTTAAGCATTATATATCATGGGCATCGTAGCTTAGTGGTAGCGTAAGCGATTCGTATTCATTTGGTCCCGGGTTCAAATCCCTTTTCGCGGTACAAATGTTTTTCCAAGTTTTTTTTTTATTTCACACAAGAAGCTCATTGTTTTAAAGGTGTCCTGGATAGTTTACTCGGTTTTTTTAATTGTTTTTCTGAAAGGTTATTTCTTTCTTGTTTTACCTATAGAATTGTGTTATTATTGATAAAGTTTTAATAGTATTTTGTGCTGTTAAAATGTTCTAATTAAACACAGGTCATTCATAACAAAATTACCGTTTTTACAAAACACAATTTTCCTTGTCTGATAAAATATCATAATTTATTCGTCGGATTTTAGTATTACTCTTTTAATTCAAGTCATACATTAAAATAATATGAATAAAGGTACTACTGTAGAAAGCAAAAAGTCGCCGTCCTGAATTTTCAGAAAATTGCTTAGTTTCGTCTGAACGTGTAAAAAGCGTGACATATTTTGTTTGCACAACTTTTAGTTTTAACCATCGGAATAAAGGAAAAATTGGAAAAAAAATATTGAACTTTTCAAAAATATTAATGCTATTAACGTAGAAGTCTGTAAGTAAACATTATTAACAATGTTTTTAGATATCCTAAGTTGCTACATTTGACATGTTATCCGTAGATATACTTTAAAAAAAAAAAAACCTTATAACTAATTTAATTTTGTGCGTTTGTGGCTCTGCATTTTTTGTTTACCATGTTTTACATGTAAATTTATATTTTTAAAGAATAGTTAAGTCAGTCCAAAATCCTATTAAAAACTGGTTCCTTTTTTTGGATCGCGTCGCATGGCTGAAAACCATCGTTTTCGCTGTACCAATTCTGTTGGCAAGTTAAAATATATCTTTTCTCTTTTCTGTAGTCGTATTCGACACTAGGGAACTAAGCAGTAGCAATATGCCATTATTAAAAAATAAATACAAACTTACTGCATTAAAGAAAACGAAAATATAAAGTTTTGCGAAACGATTTGTGAAATATCCCGCCTAACGCTATACGCAACTGAGGGGATTTGGTCACGTGTGGTGTACATGTACGTCACAGTCGATTCCTTGCGGAACGTACTGTTTTTCGCGCGCTTTTAAAAACCCTAACTTTAAAATCAAATAAAAAAATAACTATGCATCGGAGAGCAAAAATTTTTTCGGTCCTTATTTTGTCTCACCTATTTACGTCGAATAAAAAAATAATAAAAATTGTGGGAATTGTCCATTCACACATTCCCAAAAACTTCTTTGAATTTCATTAATTTGGTTTAAATAATTTTAATTCAAAATAAGTGCTAGTTTTGTTTTATATTTAATTAAAACAAACTTTAATTAAAATTAGCAATAGTATAATTTTGAGAAAAAATATAATCAAAACTTCTTTGTTTAAGGCGGAAGTTGATGCTGGAGCAGTTATTGAACAAGCAGCATTATATGTGGACCCTACAGACACCGAAAGCAGTTTGCAAGAGCGGGTAAAAGTTCTCGAGCACCAAATCTTTCCTACTGCCCTGGAATTATTAGCAAGCGGAAGAGTTTCAAGAGGCCCTGAGGGCAAACTTGCTTGGAATTATTAGATTTGTATAGACTTTTCAATTTATCAATTGTTTTAATCAGCAAATTCTAACATTTCACTTGTTAGTACTGAGATTCATATCTCTCTTGTGCAAATAAAAAAATATTTTTTTACTTTTATATAACTTGTTTTTGTAAATAAAATTGTTTATGAAAAACATCTTGTTACTCATTTTTCCCATTACTGCTTTACTTTTCTGGGTGCGAATCGGTGAAAAGGTGTTTTTAGTTATTATTCAGCTGCAACCTAATTGCAAAAGATTCAAGTTCATTGAAAAAATTCCCAAAACAATATCTTGTATTTAAAAACATCTGTAAGTATTTTTTTAGGCTTTAATTTCCTACCCTCCTACTCTGCGCTAAAATATAAACCTCTCAAAATATTTTCCGCCTTAATTTCCTACCCTCCTACTCTGCGCTAAAATATAAACATCTCAAAATATTTTCCGCCTATAGCAATAAAAACTATCTGAAAATTTTCTACGCCACTTTTTCTCTTAAAACCTATTCCATTAAATAGCATGCAACTTTTTCTTAAACAATAGTGCAACTTATAGAATGCAACTCAAATGCTAAAAATCTTTATTACCAGCTTACATAAACCATTCAAAATTATCTCAAGTTTGGCTTTAACTCCATTAAAAATGTGAACAAGGGAGGGAAGACTCATTAATCGGCTTTAGTTGTGGTATTCGCTCGTCCAAATTTTTTTCTCCCTGAAAAGTTGCAGATCTTGTATAATTTAAATTGAATTTTGGTCACACAAATGGACAACTAATTCAGAACAATCAAGTGGCATCAACTTTTTAGGAGCCACATCATATGCAACACCCCTATCTTCTGTAAAAAACCGAGTGATTTGTTTGTGTTCAGGAAGGAAGGGGTTTTTTTTGTTTGCTAACCTAACCTGAACACCATTAGCAGCACTGAGATGGACAACACTACTTCAGCTGCAGACATAATTTTAATACATAAAGCCCTAATTTGTTAATTGCGGAAAATAATCTCGTAATAGTAAACTTGGACAATTTAAGCCGTCCTCGAGATAGATATATCACTTGACAGCAAGGATGATTAATATTGTCTCCAGCTTTCAGTAGGCATGTTTACATGAGCCATTGAATCAATGGAATGCCGAAACTCCATTAGGGGAAAAAGAGATCGAGCAGGATATCTAACCCAAATGATTGTCTGTGGCCGAATCCATGGTATGAAATATCAAACCCTCCTTCATTCGAGGGTTTCAGAAACCCCTCAATGAACCCTGCAACTCCGGTTCTGTCTGGGAGAAAATCCTCAAGAGGGAAATATTGCTGAGTTAGCTCTTCAATCCATGAATTCGATGCTTTTTTAGTAGTTTGTAGGTTAGCTGGAATTATCGTCACACTAGAGCTACACTGGCACACCCAATGAATATTTTAAAGGTGACATCATAACAATGTCATGACTTTGGAGCATATTTAACGTGCACCTCATTCTACACAAGGTATTATTCATTGGCTGCACAAGCTATTTATAGATTGGCAGTTATTTTGGGTATTCCTGGATCCGAACCTGGGATGTTTCAAATTCAAGACAAGGGCCTTTAACAACTGAAATCCTCTAACCTTAGTTGTTTGTAGGGTTGGGTTCAGCAAAATTATCATTACACCAACTAATGGCAAGTAGGCACCCAACACAACTGTTATGGGTGGCCTCTTACACACCAGACTTTAGAGCATATTTTAATATGCACTCTCTCTACACGGGGCATCTGCAGCTATCTTGACAGTGCAAGGAACTGACTGTGTTTCTAAACACCCAGTACTTTGTAGGAGAGAGAAATATATAAATTTTATGGAATAATTTTACTTCCTTAAAAACACTTTGCTAAGTAAATAACTAGTTAAAAGCCAAAACCTTAAAATAAATGTCCTATATGCAGCTTATAATAAAGTAAGAATTTGGTACATTTGATAACCAAAAAACTATTGTTAACAAGACTCAAGAATATATATTAAGGAAACTCTGTAACAAGTAGATATTTCTAAAATATTTTTTTAAAAGAAAGTAATAATAAAAACAATGGTACAATACACTGCTGCAAATTAGACACTTTATTTGATAAAAACTGAATAATTTATAAAATATTTTAGGACAGAACAGAAATTTCAAAAACACCAACAGTTTATTTTTTGAACTATATTACATTAAGAACTAATTCTAAAGTAGATAATAAAAATTAAGACTCCTTCTTCTCAGATTTTGAATCTTGCTTGATCTGAAAAAAGCAAAACAAAAATTTTAAAGTCAGCAGCCAATAAAATTACATTGATAGAAAGCTTTTGTACATTTTTTTTATTATATAGACAACAGTCTGGTAGAAGTAGAAAGCTGGGTTTAAATGAGTTTTTGTTAACATGTATTTTCTTTCAAATTTAAGAGACTGTGATAGCCTAAATAAAGTATACTAATATTCTGAATATGACTTATTATATAAAAAAACTGATCCATAAAACTCTATAGAACAGGCTTAAAATATAATCTTGTTGTTGTGTACTCCCAGAATCTGGAAGGTAGGAGGGATGCAGGCATCTGTTTGCACAAGGCCTAGAGCTTCATTAGGGCAGAAGTTAAGTTTCCTATCCTAGAGGGCGACACCTAATCGATAGAGGCATGTTGCTGAAGTGGAATTTTTCTACAGACAACCTGCACCTTTGGTAACTGCGCTGTAACGACCTATACTGTAACCACTCTAATGAATTCATAACTGAAAATTGTCATAAATATTCAAAAGTAACTCTAGATACTACACTAACTAAAATTTTGATAGCTTGAATGCATTCTGTATAACTATTTTTTACACTAATGTCATCTTTACTTTACACGAGTTCAATTTTTGATGCACAATCTAGTACAACAGGTTTTACACCACCAATCAAATTTGCTTTAAAATTAATATATGCACATTGCAATAGGATTTCCTATTTGGATCTTAACATTGTAGGTTTGTAGGAAAAACTCCTTAGCCTATGATGTAATACAATACATGCTATAACCTTTTAACACAGGAGTTATACTTACATCCATGCAGATTACATGGAGAAAAAATAAATGCCTAGTTACCTTATAATTTTGCATTTTTCGTAAATGGGGATCCTTAAATGCATGCTGGCAGTTGGCTAAGCCCATACCGAATCCGGCACCAAGGCCAAATACTATTGGCCACTTCTTTCCTGCAACACATAAATAACAAACTATGATGTACTTAAAAATAGATACTCTTAAAAAAAACATTTTTAAATTACTAAGTGGTGTTTTCTATATGTTTTGGAAAGTGCTGATTCCGAAAAAAAAAGGCTACTCTATCGATTTAAAAGAACTTTACAGTTATATTAAACTAGCAGTATGGTCCCGCCTTACTGGGAACCTGTTAACTTCGCATTGCTTCCTTTTAGAGGCATGCTTACTTGTGAAAAAAACACTCAAAATCAAAGCAAAATTAAATTCGTGTTGGCGCATGCGAACTTAAAAAAGCAAACACTAATAGAGGATGAAGCAGCCTTAGGGCGAGCGCATATCTCAACCAAACTCAATCAATCAAACTAATAGAGGATGGCGTCAAGCCCCCGTTTCGGCCCGGTCCATGTATTTTCAAGCCCTGTTATGGTCCCGCAATCCCACGTGGATGACGTTTTTTTTCAAACTAATTATATTAATTAAAAATCACAATCAAATATGAAAAAACTAAGCCTCAGGTGCACACGTAGGTATTAAAAGGAATCTATATTAAAAATTTCGAATTTTTTAGAGCAGTCTAAGTAGGTCTTTTGTGATCCACAGACATACACACAGACAGACCGACACAGACAGACAGACTCTTTCTTTTATTATTATAGATAAGGGATATATAACTTTTTTGGATGCAAATGTATTGCTAAAAAACTACCGACTTCAAATTTGGTAAATGAGTTCCTAGTACCTGCTGGAGATCATAAAAAGGTTAAGAAGAAAATTATAAAACCTTTAAGTTTTACAGTTATTGAAAAGACCTAGGGTAGGGTAGCATTAGACCTAGGGTAATTAATTGTAATGTTACATATCCCTATGGTCTGAAAGATTACAATGCACACCTTCTTCTATCTGTTTGGTTTTCCAGGAAACGGAAGGAAAGGGAAGGGTATTTTCTCCACTTTGGTGTAGAGAGCAGTTGGTTAGGTTAGGTTTGAATTATCGTCGCACTAGAGCTGCAGGGTTATTGGCGACGGGCGTCGTATTTTTAGAACCACAGTCAAGTGATGAGCCGACACCTGAATAGGCACCCAACGCAACCGTTAAGGGTGACATCGTATGCAACGTTAGGACTTTGAAGGATATTTAATGTGCACTCTCACCACACAGAGTATTATTCCTCTGACATTTTTGGCTGCACGGGCCGTTTATAGGTCAGCAGTTATTTTGGGGATGCCCAGACCCATAGCTGGGACCTTCCGCATGCTAGGCGAATGCCTAACAGACTGGGCACCCCAGCCAACTGAGAGTAGTTGGGATTGATCTCACGGCAAAGGATACAAGATAGGTTTAGAACAGTGACGGTCGCATTGTTTTTGAAAAACAACACAGGGTGGAGGAGGAAGCCAAGCTTGCATTGTAAAAGTAAGTACCATAGTTTTATATAGATAACAGGGCTAGAAAAATCTCAAAATTTTTACATGCCCTGTCGGGCATGTTAGTCTTAGTAATACATGCCCGAATAAAACTTTTACATGCCCAAGCTCAGGCTGAGCAAAAGGGGGAGGGGGGGAAAGAAAGCTGCCAAACTCATACCCAGGCATGAGTTTGGCAAAAATAACAAAAGCTGAAACTAAAATGCGTGATTGGACGCGTAAATTTTTTTTAAAGCAGTATACTTAATTCACGAAATAAACTGTTACATTATGTAAGTTGGAAAAACAAATTATCTGACTTTTCCAGGTTTTCCCAGAGAATTTAGAAAATTCCAGGTTTTATCAATGTTAATTTATATATCAAACTATTATACCTTAAGTAAGAAACCTTGTCAAAGTAACAAGGAATTCAAAAATTATAGAAAGTGGTGAAATTTCCCGGCTCCCACCAGAATTTTATTGATGAAGAAATTCTATTTGATGCCATAATGACAACAGTGTGAAGTAACTAATTTCGACTTAAGATTGAAATTATCAATTTTCAAGTAGCAACAAATGGATATGTTGGGGATTTATTAAAACTCAAAATGTTTATTTAAAATATTTTATGGAAAGGTATTTTTGATGAAAGTTTTACTTGCCCGGTCGGGCATGTGAGACGAAAAAATAAATGCCCGATTGGAATTTTTACATGCTCCGGGCATGTCGGGCAATATAATTTTCGAGCCCTGATAGATAAAAAACATTTTTTAACCCAACACACATATATGCAAAGATACTGACCACACTATTGTTAAAATTTCGCTCCAATAAAGGAATAATAAGAGCATATATTAATATAGCTAGAGAACTAAACAATGGAGATTTCATGCTAACCTGAACAACTCATCAGAATATTTGAGGCAATGCTCTGCATTGCTTTTAAACTTAAAAAATTTAAAATATTATTCGAAAAAAATAATTTTACAATGTTTGAAAGCCCACACACACATTAAAAAAACAAACATGGTAAATATAAATCAAAATATAGGCTTTAGTACTATATTTGTAGATGCTACCTCTGATCGAACCAAGACAGAACTACAAAACTGCCAATATTTATGTTTAAGAAATTTAATTTACTCACTCTTAAATGCTATTAGGGATAGTACTGATCCTACAGCTAAACCAGAACCTATAGAAGAGAAAATATAATTGATTTAGATAGAAGATATCACTACACAGATGCATGCACTATAATGTTTCATAACATGTACTAAACAATAAGTTATTAAATATACATCAAAGTTATGGTAGAAATTTACTGTACCGTCACCCTTAGCAAACTTTCCAAAATCACGCCAAAAGTCCATATTTTGGCGACTTTTTTTAAACAACCACGATTCAAAGAAAAGATTGCATGATCATTTCTTAACAACGGTCTGATAGGGTAGCCGGAAAACGTCATCTGTGTGAAGTCAGATTATTCGAATCACAAGTAGAAGTCAGACAGGTTTCCAGAAAAAAAATATTTATCACCAAATCCAGAAAAATCCGCCAAAGATGACCGTACAGTAAATCTGATCCCAAAGTTATTATTAAACTTATGTGGTGGCAAACTAGTTAAGCAAATCTGCAATTTTATAGAAAAGAGCCTGTGTGCTGCATTGTTATAAATAAAGGACATTCATTTGATTTTTATTAAAATACAGGTATCATTTGTAATAACATAGGTAAAATGTCTTAGGGGGTGATATGATTTAAAAGTAAGCAATATTATTTTATATATTGCTGTATTTTTTTAATTTTAGAATATTTAAATAGGTATGATAGATTATAAAAATTTAATTAATGTAAATAAGGTGCCAAAGGTAATATTTTGTTTAACTTTTAAACAAAGTTGTAAAAGACACACTATTTCAATGAAATTTTCAAATACCTTTCCATTTTTTTCAACAAACTTAAAAGCTTTTAGGCTATTTGTAATATGATGCTTTTAGTAGTACGGTTCCATTATAATTCAGCAGCAAAGTTTTTAAGGGAATATTATTTATAAAATATAGTGTCTTAATATGATGCAAGCAAAATTTATAGTTGTACTATTGGATAAGATTTGGGAAATAAGTTTTTTTTACCAATTTTAATAGCAGTATCAGCCATACAATAGTCCCATGTTTCCCCAATGATATCTTCGGATTTAGTAGTAGTCATTTTAAAGTATTTTTTTAATAAGTTCTGAATTTAAGATTAGATAAAAAGAAAACTATTCACATTCAACTTTCAACTCAAAGGGTCGGTATTTTCGGTATTCCATTCACTTCACGAATCACGATTTTTTAATACTTTATTTTGATTAAAAAAATCTTATAAAGCCATTAAAAAATTATTTTAAACCAAAATCATCGCCACATGCTATCTTATTTTTTCAATTCCATCTATTCATAGTAATTTTAACCAATATTAAGATAAGATATAATTTTAATACTTCTACTTCGGTGTTTTAACTGTAACTGTTTGTGTTCAGTTTACTTACTTGTCTGTAAAATAAATGTAAACAAAATATTTTCACCACGAGGTTGATTTGATTGATTTTCTTCTGTAATCGGTATAATAACAAATTACTCGAAAGAAAATGAAAAGTCGCAAGGTGTAAGTCTGCCAAATTGTAACTTAATGTAGCATTTAAAACTTAAGGCATGTAATCACCTAGTAATCATTAACACCATTTAAAAATAGCGTATTTCTTTAACTTCTTCAAAATCGACCATTGATTTCTAAGAAGCTAAGCACCCTTAATCAATTTGTATATTTAATTAGTTTGTGTATGAGATAATTCTGCAGATATAGAATGTAGTATTCGATGATTTCTCCCTCCTCCTTTGAACACACATTTCCCTCCACTCCTTTGAACACTTAACTAATTAGTCCTGAGGAAAAACTTAACATTATACTCTAGTATCCTTGTAATATGTCACTGAATAGTGAATAGTAAATGTAATAGTTTTGTAGTATATGGTAGATTCTTACTTTAGTGCACCTCTTGGCGCCTTTTTAAAAATTGACTTAAAAAATTTAACATTCCAATAATCAATATAAGATTACGTCACTTATAACATGCAATTACGACGACTTGTAAAATATCAATAAATTAAGTGCCAAGGGATATACTAAACTAAGAATTAAGAAAGTATATCACCCCACAAAGATAAATTATAATATTTTTTTTTTTAATAAAGGAAAGCGGCTGCTAAATCAAAAGAGAGTCGAAAAACATTTCTGTCAAAAACGAAACTGAAAGGAAACCTTCCCCTTGAAAATTTAAGTGACAGTGATGCAGATGTGGATTCAAAAGAGTTGTTTTATGACGAAAGGCGAGATGGCAAAGATAACGACGTAAGTGTTATGGCTAGACTTCTATAGCTTTCGTAAAAGATTTGTTATTTTATTTGCTAATAATATTTTTTCACATAAATTGTTCTAATATAATAAAAAAAATCAGTAAAATAACAAAATGTTGAACCTCAAAAGCCAGAAAATGACTTATTTAGTTCATCTGATACTTAAATGAATTTTTTTTCTAATGTTTAAATATAATCATTTATTTTTAGTGTGAGTTGTTCTCCAAAATACTAGATTTACATATGTTTTGTAAGACATATTATGCTTTAAAATTGAAATAATAATGTCATTTATTTTTATTAGTTATCAACGGATGATGAATTAATTCACCACGAAGATGATGAATCTGAAGAAGTAAGCTTCATACACAGTTTTTGTAATTATATCCTCTTCATATGTTAGATAAAATTTAACAGTGTTTATATATCTTCATAAATAGAATAGACTGTTATACATGTAAATATTGGAGTTGAGCTTTCTGATTGTGTTGTTGCACATATGCCATTGTCGCAAATATGCAAAATTTAAGTAAAAGGAACAATAGCTAAAAAACGTTTTAACGACAGGAAAAAACCAACAAAATTTATTTAAAAGGAAAAAAGAACACTTACATTTTACACTGTTGCCAAAAGTTACAAATTATGTTTCACAGACAATAAATGAATATTTGCGCGCGTGACATCTTCCGATAGATAAAGTGGGATGCTAATTTATGGTGTTTCACAACATTCTCCCACCTTTGAACTTGAGAAAAACCTTAGAATACTAGTACTAGTAGTACTGCAAGTTCAAACGACTTGGAGCTCGGGAGCATCGCCCGTATCTGGTTCGCAAACTCGCATCTTTGAGTCCAGAATTGATGTTTTCGGACGGTAAGTCTTTTGTCTGGAAGTGCGGCCTTTCAGCTTCTTGTACTTCAAGTGGATACAGACGTTGTAGCGGCCGTAAAAATGTTCCAGACCTGGTCTTTACTTGAGCAAGTCGAACATTCCCATCTTTTCCAGGATACAACTTTAAAATTCTTCCTAAAGGCCAGCTTAGCCTCTTGCAGTTCGTATCGCCTACTAATACGACATCTCCTTCTTTCACATGTTGATTCCCTTTAACCTTGTAATATTCTCTTAGCTGTCCAAGATATTCAATCCGGAAACGTTTCCGCAGGTCTTCTCGGACACGAAGCCTATAAGCCAATCTTCTATTCAACCTCTTTGCATCTATTTCATCAAAGTCTGCCACTCCAAACTCTTCGATTTCATTTAAAAGCATTGATGGTGACAGCACCTTTAAATCATCGAGGTCTTCAGAGACGTAAGTCATTGGTCTAGAGTTGATTAAACTCTCTGCTTCGCACAAAACTGTACTTAACTCTTCAGCCTGTAAGCAAGCATTGCTAATTACTCTTCTAAGAATTCTTTTCAGGAGACCAATCAGCCTTTCCCAAAAACCTCCCCACCATGGTGCTGATGGAGGGTTGAACTTCCATTGGATTTTCTTTATCGTTGCTATATCTTGTACTTTATCCCAGTTTACATATCGAAAGGCATTAGATGTTCCAACTAGATTAGTTCCATTGTCTGAGTAAATAGTTGACGGTCGTCCCCTTCGGGCTATGAACCTTCTCAGAGCTAAAATGAAGCTGTCAGTTGTCAACAATGCTACTAATTCAATGTGAACAGCACGATATACTGCGCAGGTAAACATGACAACCCAACATTTTGTTTTATCTTTCAGGTACAAAGGCCCACACAAATCGACTCCGACAACTTCAAATATTTTAGCTTCCCGCACACGATCTTCTGGCAAGGGGGCTTCTGGAATCTCGATTGGAGCTGTCGTGAACCTCGCACATTTTATGCACTTTTTCAAAACCTTCCTAATGGTCTTTCTACTCTTTAAGATCCAATAACGTTCTCGTAATCTTGTCATAAGGACTTGAATTCCAGCGTGGCAATTATCCGCATGTTCTTGTAAGATTAGTTTCTCTACCAGTTGATGCCCAGACGGTAATAACACTGGATATCGAAAAGCCTTGAGATCTTCTCTCATAGATATTCTTGACTTTACTTTTATCAGTCCATCTTCATCTAAATAGGCCTGGATGTTAAAGGTTTGTTTGTAAAAACTCTCTTTCTGAACTTGTTTCCAAATGACACTTTCTGCATATTCTACTTCTTCCACTGACAGTTCTCCTCGAACCTTTTCCTTTGGTTCTTTACAATTCTTCAGAAAACGCAGAATCCAGCCCATTACTCTCGTGATCTTTCTAAATGAAGATATTCGTGAGAAAAACTCGAACTTCACAGTGGTGACATTTGTGGCAGCAACAATGGTTTTCTTCTTCTCTGCTTGTACTATGTCCATATTTGGAAGGGCATGGGAGGTAGGCCATTCTTCTTCCGGATTCCGGAGCCATTGAGGTCCCTCCCACCATTTTAACTGGAGCAACCTTTACGCAGAGCATCCTCGAGACGGTAAATCAGCTGGATTTTCGACGCCAGGAATATGTTTCCAGCAGTCAGGATCGGTAAACTTTCTAATTTCATTAACTCTGTTCATGACGAAAACACTCCAATTTTCATTGCGTTTAATCCAATACAAAGCATTGGTGGAGTCCGACCAAAAGGTGATAGGTACATTTTCGAAACCAAGATCAATAATCACCTTATGTGAAAGTCTTGCACCTATGAGACATGCTAACAACTCGAGCCTAGAAATTGAAACTCTCTTGAGAGGCGCCACCCTACTTCGAGCTTGTACTAAAGAGCATTCAACATGATTTGCAGTTTCGTATCTTAAATATACACAGGTCGCATAAGCACTTTGAGAGGCATCACAAGAGACATGCGATTGTATAAGTTTCCTGTCAGTTTGTAAAATCCATCTTGGAATTCTTATCTCTTGTAGCTTTGTTAAGGCTTTCCACCATTTTCTAAACTCCTTTGACATGTCTTCTGGTAACTCTGCATCCCAAGATAGTTTTAAAGTCCAAGCTTTTTGCAACATCATCTTGGGTATAAGCATCACAGGGCTTGTATAACCAATCGGGTCAAATATACTGCTAGATACAGAAAGGACTTTCCTTTTCGTCAAAGGTTCCTCACAATCAAAGTCCTTGACAACGCAAGACAAAGTATCATCACTAATGTTCCAATTCAAGCCTAGCAGATTAGTCTTCTCTACACCAGTGTGATCTAGAACCCTTGAGTCGACATTACTGATCCAATCTCGTAGATTAAATTGAGCGCTAGACAAAAGAAAGCGAGACTCCAAAACAAATTTCTCCATTTCTTCCACATTATCGAAGCTAGCGATGCAGTTGTCCACATAGAAAGAAGTTTTTAAGTGCTGTGCAGTACTTCGCAGTTCTACGGGTGAGGTATCTAAATGATGATTCAGAGTTACGTTTAGCAGAAATGGACTCGATGTAATACCAAATACAACTCGTATATGTGTATATTCTACTACATTCTGTGCTTCATCATACCAAAGAAACCTTAAGAAGTCGCGATCACTTTTACGAATTCCAATTTGCAAAAAGGCTTTCTCAATATCAGATGTCACTGCAACAGCTTTCAATCTGACTTTGATCAACAAAGAAGGTATATCTGCTACCATGTTTGGACCCTTTTCCAAACAGTCGTTGAGTGAGAGCATTCCTTTTCTTTTAGCAGACGCATCAAATACGGGTCGAATTTTCGTACTAGCACTGCATTCTTTTATTACAGCTCTGTGTGGAAGATAATGAACCTCATTGTTTGAAGCATCAGGTGCCAGCTCTATAATTCCCTTTGACAACCAATCCTGGAAAACTGCTCCGTATTCATTTACATGACCCGAATTTTCCAGTTTTTTCTTCGTCGTGCAAAGCCTCTTTTCTGCCCCTTCTCTGTTACTGCCTAAATTGCTCCTTTCACGAACCCATGGCAACGCAACTTCGTATCTTCCTTCAAAATCTCTGTTAACAGTTCGTTTGAAGTGGGCAACTGTTTCTTCTCGTATTAACTCTTCGCTCTTGTCATTTGGTGATTCAGAAATGCCTATCAAATCTAACTTCCACAAATTATCTATATTGTTGCATAGAAGCGATGTAACAGTTAACACGTCGCTCGTATTTCTGGCCTGAGCTCGAGGAATTTTTCCCATCAGTGTCCAACCTAATTTCGTATGAACAGCTACTGGCCCAGTTTTACAGGAATGTAATTTCCCTGTTAACAATTTTCCTGCCACATCCGCTCCAATTAATAAATGGATTTTGGTGTCCATACGTCTAGACTTGTCTTCTCTATCTGAAATACTTATATTCATGCATTCCATTTCAGTGATCCATTCTCCAAGTGGCACTCTTGCTATTTCATTGCAAATTTTCTGTTGGTCCAATACCTTAATGCGACAGTCAAAGGTCTTTTCAAAGTCACTTAAATTCAAAATGTATTCTTTATGAGACTCTTCTTCAGTTTGTTCTCCACCAAATAATGTGTGTATAATTTTAACTTCCTTTATTGGCTCAAAACCCATCACGTCTATTATTTCCTTGGTTGCATAGGACCTCTGAGAACCTGTATCAATCATCGCTCTTATTAACGCTTCTTTATCGCCATTACTAACTTTAACAGTAAGAGTTTGCAGAAGGACATCAATTTCATCCGTTTGGTTTGATAAAACACTGTTTTCAGAGTGCCTATTAGTTGTGACTTCGTTGGACGCATCCTTAGAACCATTCTGGCGATTCTTTTTTCCATAACACATAACTGTATTGTGTCCTCGAACCCCACACTTTGAGCATTTGATGTTCATTGGGCATGATCGTGAATGATGATTTGGTCGCAAGCACTTGAAACATGCATTATTCTTCAGTAAAACAGACTTTTTCTCATCATAAGACATGTTAGAGGTTGCTTTACATTCGTGACTTTTATGTGATTTTTCACAAAATATACAAACTGGCCCTTTATCCGCTGTAATCAATAAAGATGAGGCAGTTGGTATGCGGTTGGAATTTTCTTCAAATTTCTTTTTCTTTGTTTTCGTTTCATTATCTTTATTTATCCCAAAACCGGACATTGCCAAACTTATTCGTTCCTCACCTTCAACTTCAGTTTTCAAAAAATTCATTAGGTCATCTAGTCTGTCTTTAGCTTCTTTCTTCGAATGTGAAGTGACACTTCGATTCCAAGCCTTTAAAAAGTCATGGGGAAAACAGGATTCTACCATTGGATAGAGTATTGAGGCACATTTATCTGTAGTTACGCCTAACGTATCAAGGGCCCTCATGTAGGATTCAAGTTTGTCGTACAAATAAGTGATGCATGGTTTCTCTTGAGTCTGCACGGAAATAATAAGTTTCAACAATTCTCTTACATATACCTCAATTAAAAGGTCTTCTTTCCCGAACCTTGTTCTCAAGGAATCCACTGCTTTGGCATAATTATTCCCAGTAGGTGGAAAACTCTCTATGACTTCCCTTGCCCTTGATCCAACAACTGTGGCTTGGACTAGGTACTGGAACTTGTCTTCCGGTGCTATATCCTCATCATTGTGGATGTTAGAGAACTGCCCCCAGAACGGCAACCATTCTTTAATGTCACCTCCAAATTTTCTAAATTCCAATTTTGGGAGTGTAAATTTTCTCTTACAATTATCTTCATTTGGGAGGGCTAGAGCGTTAAACTGATTAGAATTGGCACCTTGGGTAGCTTGTATTCTCGCCAACTCGATTTTCATATCGTTTTCTTGTTTAGCCTTTTGCAATTCAAACTCCCTGTCTTCTTTTTCTCTCGCCAATTTCAATGCCAATTCTTCTTTTTCTCTCGCCAATTTCAATTCTTTTTCTTCTCTCGCCAATTTCATTGCCAGTTCTTTTTCTTCTTTTTCTCTCGCCAATTTCAATGCCAATTCTTTTTCCTCTTTTGCTCTAGCAAATTCTTCCCTTTCTTTTTCTCTCGCCAATTCTTCCTTTTCTTTTCTTTCAGTTACCGCTGTCGTCAAAAGCTCTTGAACAAATCCCGGATCATCTTTTGTTGTTTGGTTTTCCGAAATCTTCTTTTTAATATCGCCAATATTCATCTCCGGTAATACATTTTCTCCTAACGCTTCGGCCACTGTTTTTAAATCTTCCTTCTTTAAGCCTTTACTTTAAACACAGATTCCATCTTGGTAGCAATTAAATAATAGTTTTTACCTTGTAGCAAAAAAATGTTAGAGTTCGTCCGAGAACTTACACGCTCGAGTCCCGGCAGGGATGCCAAATGTCGCAAATATGCAAAATTTAAGTAAAAGGAACAATAGCTAAAAAACGTTTTAACGACAGGAAAAAACCAACAAAATTTATTTAAAAAGAAAAAAGAACACTTACATTTTACACTGTTGCCAAAAGTTACAAATTATGTTTCACAGACAATAAATGAATATTTGCGCGCGTGACATCTTCCGATAGATAAAGTGGGATGCTAATTTATGGTGTTTCACTACAGCCATTTTAGATTTTCAAAAGTTTGATTTGTGGCAACCCAATTTTAATTAGTGATAGATCCTCCTTGTAAATCTCGACTCAACTCCGGTGTGTGCCCTGGGTGGTCCCAGCATTTATAGCAAGTCAGATGAAATTTACTTATGTTTAAAGCTCACAATTAAGAGGGAATGGGCACACTGGATTGTGGGTCTCCAAAGCAAAGTGCATCATTGTTAATCATATGATGGAGAAAAAAAAATTCTTTGCCACATTTCTTCAGCTGTATTGAATATTTTTTGCAAACAGTTTTTTTTTATATGATGCATGTAGCTGACTTACAGGTAGGGATAGACCGATGCATCGGCGCCGATTGTTTGAAAATTTTACCATTGGCCTTGCCATCGGCGTCCGATGGTAGTTTAGTGAAAAAAATCGGCCATCGGCCTCAAAAAACATCGGCCAACCGATGTAAACCGATGTTTTTTGTTTGTTTTTGCCGCGATTTCTACGACTTTCGGAACGCAGTAGTTTCGCGACTTTCGGAACGCCGTAGTTTCGCGACTTTCGGGACGCCGTAGTTTCACGACTTTCGGAACACCGGAGTTTCGCGTTTTTCGGAACGCCGTAGTTTCGCGACTTTCGGGACGCCGTAGTTTCACGACTTTCGGAACACCGGAGTTTCGCGTTTTTCGGATCGCCGTAGTTTCGCGACTTTCGGATCCCCGGAGTTTCGCGATTTTTGGATCGCCGTAGTTTCACGACTTTCGGATCCCCGGAGTTTGGCTACTTTCGAATCGCCGGAGTTTCGAGAATTTTGGATCCCCGGAGTTGCGCGATTATCGGATCCCCGGAGTTTCGCGACTTTCGGATCGCCGTAGTTTCACGACTACCGGATCCCCGGAGTTTGGTTACTTTCGAATTGCCGGAGTTTCGCGATTTTCGGATCCCCGGAGTTTCGCGACTTTCGGATCCCCGGAGTTTCACGACTTTCGGATCACCGTAATTCGCGATTTTCGGATCCCCGGAGTTTCGCGATGTACCATCTTATGGATTCACATGGATTTTCCGAATTTTGTATATTTTTTTCCATCGGCCATCGGCATCAACCATCGGCCGATGGAAAGCGGGAAACATCGGCCCATCGGCCGATGTAATTTTTGAACAATCGGCCAACAATCGGCATCGGCCCATCGGCCGAAATTCGCCATCGGTCGATCCCTACTTACAGGTCCCGACAATCCCACTTTTGGAAATTGTTGAATTGGTTATGTGTTATTTTTTAAATTTTCAATTAATAATTTTACAAAAAGTATTCGAAACAATTTTAAAAAGTGCGATTCAGAGACCTTTAAGTTATCGACATTTATTATTTAGAGAAAACCTTTTGTAAAAATATTCAATACAGCTGGAGAAATGTGGCAAAGAAAGTTTTTTTTCCCATTGGATTAACACTGAGGATTTGAGTTTGGAGCCCTGCAGTCTTTGTTCCATTATCTTTATTAATTTCCAGAAGAGAGACAAGTTTCAATTTAAATAAACTGATTTGTGTTCAACAGCATCTTATTTGAAGAGCACAGGAGAAAAAAAAACTATTGCATAGAAATCTGTTTGTATCAGGCTTTTATGGCGATGCTAGCAAGTTATCGCCTAAACTGGTGTAAGGGAACTGGTTTTCTACTTTTTTCTTCTTTTGTGGCAACCCAGATTCACCCCAGACATGAGTCCCATGCTTGTACCGTGAGAAGAAGCAAATTATAAACCTATTTCTTGTCGCCAACGTCTTCCAAGCAGATCCGATTACTGGAAGATTCCTGTGCAATCAAGGGGTTCTTCTCCTGCACTCTTACATTTATTTACTTTTGCAGGAAGAGGTCCTTCCCATCACAGATGATGAGAAGGAGGATTCTGAGGATGATTACATGGAAGAAGGCGAGGGTTCAGAAGATGATGATGAAGAGGGTATGCTTTGTTTAAATAAATTGTTTTTAGTTTTTTAAATCTGGAGTAGTAGTTGTCAGAAAAAGGAGACTTGTTATAATTTGTTAGAATCAATGTGTCTGCATGGTAGCAGCAATTGAATCAATGAGTGCAGAAACCACTTTATTCAAAAATAATCTGAAAACTCATTTTCAATGAAAATAAGCGTAGAAAGGCAAGATGCGTGTTGGGTGCAAAAACTACGTTAGTCTGTTGAGTAGTTCCGTAAATACAGGACATTTGTTTCGAGTGTTGAGTGCAGAAATAGAGGAGGAGTTATGTTTTTCTTCCTCCTGAAAAATTTGAAATTTGTGACTGGCGTTGTTTCTGAACTCACCGATTCAATTATTAGTTTAGTTAGTTATTAGTTTTCTTAAGGTAAAACTAATTGGTATTTTTTCCCATTTGTAATCACAATAATAGTTAGTAAATGTCATGGTAACACCAATTATTAAGTTAAGCTTGACAGGTTTGTTTCATTAAAATAAAACTAATTGATGTTTTTTTTTCATTTGTAATCACGATAATAGTTAGTAAATGTTGATTTAAACCATCATTGATCAAGAATAACCAAAAATCAATTAGTAATCATTCAGTTATTTAAGACTTTTAGTTAATATTTTTGCTATTTCTATTTTAGGTTTACCCAGCAAAGAGGCTTGGGGATCTAAGAAGTCGACATATTATAATGCAGATTTTGTTGATGAAGACAGAGGAAGAAGTATGTCAAATGATTTTATTTATTTGCTTTGTTTTGTGTTTTCCTTTTGAATTGGGATATGGAAGTTGTACACAAAGTTTTAAATACTCAGTTTTATTTTTGACCACCAAATCACAAGCTTGGTGGTCACTTTGGACTCTTAAGTCAGTTATCAGTGTGTCTACCGGTCAGGAAAGTCAAGAAAGTCATGAAATAAAAAAACGGTCAAGAAAGTCCCCAAAAAATCATGAAATTGGAGCAAAGGTCACAAAAATTTTAAAAAAAGATGAATTTTTCCCAGATTTTATATTGTTAGTATTTTCTAGTTCTTGAAAAGTGTTAGAATTTTTTTCCCTAATAAGTGTATAATGCAATAGCGGCTTGAATTTGCTCTGTATTGCATCAAGTATTATTTTATAGTTTGTCTTTGAAATTTTTTGTTCAATGGATCAATAATTAAAATGGTTGTAAAAGTTTCTAAAAAAGTCAAGAAATAAGATTTGACAAATCTGGTAGAAGGCCTGGTTATGAAATATAGCAAGTTAAAAAAAAAAAAAAATTGAAAAATGTTCAGTGTTTGTTATGTCCATTCTATTGTATTTGAGTTTTAATTATTGATTTTATTTTTGATTTAATTGTCTTTCAATCATTAACTTCTATTTTAGCATATAGAGAGAGAAGAAGATGCTGTGAAAGCTAGGGAAGAAGCTGAAGAAGCTTATGCAATCCAGATGAGTGTTAGCAGTGTTGCTGCCAACTATGCAAATGAAATTTTACAGGTGAAAATAAAAAACACCCCACTAGTTAGCTTAAAAAAAACTATTTTTGTTCCTATATCTTTGTTTTTAGGATAACAAAGTTAGAATTTTTACAGAAAAAGTTGTTCTTAATTTATGTTTGTTAATGTTTTATGTTTCGGTTTTTACGATTTCAAATAGATTTAGGTAAAGTAACAAAATATTTTCTTGATTAATTATCACAGGATGATTTCAAAAAGAAGTAAAGATGCCAAAACTTCGGAGTCGTATTGTAGTAATTCCTTATGCTGTTCTTGATGGTTAAACCAAAATATTTTAGTAGCTAATGAGTGAATAAAGCGATCAAAGAGCACCATGTAAGCAGTCCCTGGAAGGTTGGCAGGTGATAGGTGACGTGGGATAAAGCCCCCAAGTTATTTTTAATCCAGCGGTGCACATAATTATAGTTTTTATTTCAAATATATTTAACAATCCTTTATATTTTTTGCAGCTACAAATGTCTAAGGAGCCTGCCAAAGAAGAATCAGAAGAAGAAATGAATTTAGATTCACTTGACACTAAACAAAAACTTAAGGTTGGTTACAATTTTTTCTAACAAAATGCATTTATATTAGAAATAATACGCATATTACATCAGACGTTTGAAGTTTGATTCTACATTGATTGTATTATTTGTATTTATATTTTTCTCAAATAGTCCAAAAGTACTATAAAATTGGATAATTAATTTTAGTTTCTAAAATACTCTATTCTCATTGTAGCTTCTCTCGTAACTATTTTTAAATTTCAACATAAATGTATTTTTTTAGAAATTTAATTAACTGTATACACAATAAATTCTTTGTACAACTTTTAAAACAAATTGTTTTTATTTATTTCAGTATATTAAAAAGAAATTTCCAGAATTGCTGTTATACATAAGTGAATTTAACGAAAAGGTATTAAAAAAATCTGTGTTACATCTTTCCTTGTTATTTAGTTCTTCCTCAATAGCTTAGTAATTAAAATATAAATTTATAAATCATTAAAAGTCCTAATCTTAGTATAACCACAACTTAACATATTTATAAAACATATCCATTTAACAGTTAACATGTTTCTTATGTTATTTTTCTTTATATTTATAGATATCTGAACTTAAAGATAAATTTATACCATTGCTCAAGCTTATCAATAATAGTCAAAATCTCCCTGAAAACTTTGCAGAATACGTTAAAGTGAAATATCAAACTTTGCTACAGTAAGTTCCTATATTTGTTGGATTTTATAATTTTATCTTATAACAAAGAAAACTAGAACTGTCTTACAACGTTTGTTTCCCTAAATTATGATACTGGAGTTTGGCTAGTACTTTCTATTACTTTAAATACAATAGGCTAACTCCATGCAGAAATACAGGGTTCGTATGCCTCCTGAAATTCCTGAAAAACTCCTGAATTTAATTCTTTTTCCTAAGGTCCCATATGATTCCTGTAATTTGTACCCTTTCTCTTGATATTTTTTTCCATCTCGTGAAAAAATTGACAACGCCAATCGTTATTCTCCTTTCTCTGCCGTTTTTCTCCTGTATGCTATTCGGAATTAGTCTACTATACATGCCTAATAGAAAGCAGAGTTTGGACGTAGTGATGCTAGTTAATATCCAAGAATGCACCACACAACTCTTAAAGCGCAGATTTTTTACCCTTCTGTTTCATCATTTGAAGTGCAGTGAATTCACCTGACTAATACGCAGGGCCGGATTTCTAATTAGGCTAGGTAGGCTGTAGCCTAGAGTGGTGAATTTTTTGGGGGCGGCAAATTTTACGACCAATTATAGAGGCATTTGGCATAAAAAATTATTATAAGGATACGAGTATTTTTAAAAGGAAAATGAATAATTTACAATAATGGGTAAACCGTGAACATATATGTAGTACTAATATTTTGTAGCAAACATGGTCGCTGCGAGGGCAAGTGCAAAACCTCCTCCCGGATTTCGAAGATGGAGAAAAATGGTAGAACAGTTTTAAAAAATTCGCCATAGATGATTCTAATATGTGTATCTATTTTAAACAGCACATACCAACATATTTTGCAACTAACCATCTACCTTTACCCAAAGTGGGGAAATATTGAGCTTGGGGCGGCAAATCTTTGAATCCGGCCCTGCTAATACGATACTAAACAAGCATATTCAATTTTATTCCGCGTTACCTCCTGAATTTACAATGCTGCACTCCTGAAAAACTCCTTAGAAACTCCTGAATTTCATTATCATAGATAGAATATGAACCCTGGAATTACCTTTCTATACAGTAAGTCTTTCTATAGTGTAAGTCATATGTTAGAAAGTCATTACCACTACAACTTTTAACATTACATGAAAAGAAGTTAGGGTTGATCTACACTCTACAACCAAATAATGTAACCTGTTTCATATAATTTGCTCTTTTCAAATTTAAAAGACTTTGTTTTAAGTTGTGACTTGCGTTATACAAATATTCAGTTACATTTAAATACCAAATAATAATTATTTGTCTACAAATACAATAATTCTATTTTAAACTTTATTTTTAAGATTATTTTTTCTGTTTTACTTTTGCCATTAACAGTTATTTTGAGGTGAATTAGTATTAGAGAGGCTGTTATTTACCTATATAAATTCTTTTGCAAAACATTTTCAAATATACATAAACCATGATGCTTTTTGTTTTTCAGTTACTGTATGAATATCAGCTTTTATATGGTTTTGACAAGTAAAGGTTCACTAGTATCCAACCACCCAGTATTACAAAAAATAAACTCTTATAAAAATGTAAGTATATCCAATTTCATTTGTGACTGATCTATTTTCTTGTATTTGTCTACTGTCTATTGCAGCAATAAAGTTTCATAATATTAAATATTACTTTAGGTTCTAGACCGTCTGAATGAAAATGAAGGTTTAATTCAAGAACTTGACCTAATTGTATCAAAACTGCATAAGAATGAGAAGGTTCAGTTTGCTAATGGGAAGGTCTCAAATTCTACTGATATGGAGGAAAATTCTGAAGATAGGTAAAAAAAAATTATATTCATTATATTCTTCCAACAATAGAACTTTTTCATGTTTTTAGTGGCAACAGTTCCAGCCATTGAGCTAGAAGGGAAACTGGAGTGAAGTGTTAGCTAGCCGAAAACCCTCTCACACACTTTTGGGCGAACAGGGCAGAAAAGGACTATTTTCCCTACACTTGTATGCAATGCTTGTATGAGACTCCTCTAGCATATTGACTTGGGCTCCAAAGTGTTTTTTAACATTTTTACTTTGAAAGAAATGAACTTTCTTTAACTTTAAATTTCAACTTTTTTAAAGAAATAACCATGTGGATCACTAACTAAGAACCAGTGAAGATGAACCCAATAGCGAAAGGGGCAAGTTTTCTAGTTTTTCTGCCCCGTTCATTTCTGCTGCTGTGCCGTGTATTCCTTGTTTTTGAACCAGCTAGTTTGCTGCCCTGTTCAGTGAATCACACACCTCACTCAACTTTTCTTCTAGCTCAATGGTTCCAGCAGTATCGTTTTCATTTTTGGTCCTTCTGGTTCTGGAATCACATATGTTTTGGTGGTCATGAAAGTGAGTTTTCTGTGTGTCTGTTTCACCAATGTTGTTTACAAACAAGTTTAATAAAAAACGGAAATAAACATAATGTGTTGGATGTACATAAATGTAAAATCGAACTCACGGATGAAAAAAAGCCAAGCATCGAGAGTGAAACTGAACCGTCAATGAAATTGTGAAAGACAAGAATTAAAACTAGAGAGTTACTTCATCTGAAGCAAACCGATTGCCAAAGCATAATCAAGACTGCAAAAACCTACATTTGAAGAGTACAGGGGAAAAAACCGCTTGATTTCGTAAAAGGCTTTCCTCAATAAGCCTCTTTGGCGATGATAGCGAGAAATCTCCTAAACTGGTGTAAAGAAACCGGTTTACTTGCTTTGTTTTACTTTCACGGCAACCCAGATTCCCGCCAGAGATCAGTGGACATAAGTCGCACATTTGTACGCGAATGAAAAACCGAACGAAAAATTGGTTTCCTGTCCCCAATGTCCGCCAAGCAGACATAATTACGGGAAGACTCCTAATAAATCAAGCGGTTTTTCCCCTGTGCTCTTCATTTATAATTGTATAATTCGCATAAGTAACCTTAAATTCATATTTTGTTGCAGGACTTTAGAGAACCTGCCAACTGCATCACCGAAAAAATCTAAAAAAGATAAGGTTAGTTAAATAGTTTCTTATTTATGTTGTTAACATCCATGACTATCTTTTACGTTAACCACTGCACCAGGTTCCATCTATCTTTACTTTATCCTCTCGCCACTTGGCGTCTCCATTTGGGGAAATTTTTTTAAACCTCCCACAAACAATCAACATGTTAATTAGTTCCGAAGTTGACATGGTCTGATAGAAGAAGATCCAAATTTCAATTATCTGTCTTTGATTAAAGGTATCATTTATTTCTATAAAAAATGAGGTTGCAAACGAGGGTCAAAACAATATTAGAGTACTTTTTAAAAAAATCACAAACTTTTCAAAAGTTCTTTTAGTAGTTAATTTTAAAGGCCTTTTGGATTAAAAAGGAATGTTAAAATAATCTGTCAACCACAAATAAGTGGTACAACCTTTTTTGTTGCATTTATAGCACAAAAAATGTGTATTTTTAGAGTTTAAACTTTAAGGCGTGTCCCTAAGTAACAATAAAAATATTTTTTTTAAAAAATTTCTTTGAAAAACATACTTTTTAGCATATATTTGAATGGAGAGTATGTTTAGATGAGAGGAATTTTTGTGTATGATTTAGTATGTTATTGTAGGATTTTGCTCAGATCTTAAGAAATATATGCTCATTTTTAAAATATTGATTTATGTGAAAAAAAATTTTTTCGAAGATATATGTGTACAATTTTTTTTTTTAGAAATTAAAAGAAAAGGAAACAGAAGCTGAGAAAGAAATATTTTCACTTTATATGGACTTGCAAAAGTTGAAAAAAGAAAAAGATTCTGTCCTTGAAGAAAATAAAGTGTATGTACAATGCACTATTTGACTCACTATTATTAGCTTCTTTAAATTCTATTCATAGCTATTCTTTAAATATTTCTTTCTTTTGATTTTTGTTGTTATAAATTATTTTTCCTTAGGCTTGAAAAGGCTATTGCTGATGAAAGCACTGCCACAGAAGAAAAGAGAGCGATTACTTACGAGGTATGATATTTTTCAACCGAATTCATTCCATTATACTATAATAGTATAATGAAGTGCTCCTTAAATATCTTCCAAAGTCCTGATGTTACACTGAAAAGTTGAATTGTGTGCCTACTCTGGCATTGGCTCATCACTTTACTGTGGTTCTAAATAACAATATTCGTCGTCAATAGCTGTTGTGTAGCTCTAATGCGACGTTGATTCAACCCAACTCATGGGTATATTTAACTTAATTTAATATTTACTGATTAAACTAAACATGAATCAACTTTGTGTTTTTTGTGAAGAAAACCATTTGTCTTTCGATGCTAACTTTTAACAATTTAGAGACCAGATCATGTTCCTCAGAAAAAAACTTGGACCAGGAATCTTCCACTAATGTTTTGCTGTAGTTAAAATCTATTAAACCCAGCTAAAAATATTCCTTCCACCCCTAATGATGGTATATCCCCCTAAGTTGACCTTAAAGTGTTAAATCTTTGAACACTATAAAAGTACCAACAATATATGTCCATCATATTTTCAAGTATCTTAACGCCTTATTATTTTTTGTTTAAAAAACCTGAACCTTTAAAATTCCTTGTAAAAAATATAGAAATTTATTAATACATCTTCCCACCATGTTTTCCTTCTTAAATGATGCAATAAAAATATTTGACCCACATAACACTTTTTCACTGTGGTAATATACTCCAATATTTAAACCTTTGCCAAGTAACAAGATGTTTTTCTTTTTAAATATTGCTTTATTTTTAACAAATTGCTTCCGCGTATAAAAATACTTAAGAATTTCTTAAGAAATTACATCTTTGATTAATTGAAGAGCTTATTGGAGAAACATTCTAAATGAAAAAACAGGTGAAAATGAGCTTTATAATTTGTTGTTTCTACTTAGATGCGTTAAAAATTGCACTTACAAAAGATAAAAAATCTACTTAATTTTAAGTTTAGAAAGGGGGGGGGGGCTTGTTTTCTTTATAAAAGAGGGAGTAACATGTTCATGGATTAAAAAAATCTCATTCTTTTCAAAAATTTCACTTTTTGGCATGTTTTTCGACTAAGTTCTTCAATTATATCTAACTAGATAAACTTGTTGTGGGGTTGTTAAAAAGTTTGATACATATTTTAATTGTTTTTTATACAACACCACCTAAATGTAATGTTGATATATTTATTTTTTAATTTACTTTCTAGATTTCTAAAAACAAAGGTTTGACAGCAAAACGCAAGAAGGAAATGAGGAATCCTCGAGTTCATAACAAAATGAAATTCAGGAAAGCTCAAATTAGGAGAAAAGGACAGGTATAGACAACTTTTCTATAAAAATACAATTAACCATTTCTTCCCATGAGCCGAAACCAGGCCCTGATCATCACCTAGGCCCTCACAAGGCCTGGTCCTTGGGCCCATTTTTTTTAGGGGGCCCCAAAATTGCCTTCAAACCTACACACTTTTCTTCGCACCTGACTATTTTGTGGTTAAAGTACTTAAAAGGTTTTTAATTTTTGCTTTTCTAAAAAAAAATAAGCCCTATGATAGATTGATAGATTCATCGATAGATGGCGCTAGCTGTCCTCGAGAGACACTCCGATTCATGTAATTGTTATATTATCAGAATGAATAAATAGTGTGCTTGCAACACGATGTGTATGAAATGATCTCCGATAAAATAAGACTGAACCACCAAGTGCACTTATAATATATTCTTGCCTTGAGATCCAACCTGTCATGGTCAGGCCGTACCTAAAGCAGTGAAATATTTTCATGATGTGACTGATGTAGCATTGTTTTATAGTCTGAGAAAATTACAATGTATCACTTAGCCAAGTGCTGGGGTTTATCTCATCAATTGGGTATTCCTGCAGTCCAAACGTTGGTATTAGTGCAAAACAATATGGTACGTTGCTTGGGCAGTTTCGAACCTTTTTTTTTTCATTTATGTCATGGATTGGTATGTCTGTTATGCAGCATTATTTTAAAGTTGGATCTTCATTTTAAGTTGGGTTCACTTTTTATTAAGTTAAGTTAATCCGTCTACAAAATCCCTATGGAGTTACATCTATTTATTATAAGAAATGAGGCTGAAATGGATGATTCAGCGTTACCCTTATAGTGGTATAGCCTTCATTATACCAAATGTTTTTGTCCCAAATAGATGTTTCCCTTTTATAGTGTTATATTTCATATTACTAATACTATCAGTAAAAAAGGGTTTTTAATATTTTTGAAGTGGCTATATTGATCATAATGAAATTATTAATGAAAACTGTGCTTGTGTTTTTAATTAACTTTTTTTTCCTTTTAGGTCAAAAATGTTATCAGAGAAGTCACAAAGTATGCAGGGGAACCTACTGGTATTTCTGCCCATGTTATAAGAAGCAGAAAGCTGAAATAGATCCTATTCTGAAACTTGTTTTTAAATTTCTGTACATACATTCAAGACAATAAAATTATTTTGAAAATATTCATGGCCTGAAAGTAATTTATCCGAACATCTTCACGCTGACCATGCCTGAATGCTTGGTTGGATAGTTAATCTGAGTTATGGTTATTTCGTTTGATAGTAGAGTTCGTATTCCTTATGAAAAAAATCGTTTTCAACAATATTTTGTTTTAAATATCTTATTTAATAAATTTATGATAGTAAATTGTTTAAGTACAAAAAACTTGAACAAATTATTACTTCCGTTAATATTTTTTCATATTTCCAATCCAAATGCCCTATCCTTTAAAAATTTGGAGTTAAGTAGATTTGATGAAGCTTGATATCTAATGATACTTATTTCAATGATTATTACTGTATTAAATACCATAAACAATTTACTTCATGTTTTTGCTATTTATAAACACATATTTTACTTATAATATTAAAAATAAATGATTTCTACACAAAGTTGTTTCTCTTAGTATTAATTTAGAACCCATTACGAAATGATGAACTTATAAAACTAAGTAAGCACATATCTATTTTTATCAAATATATTTTCGGTTAAAAAAAACCTATCTGACTGTACTAAACTTTATGGTTTGTAGCCTACAGTTGAACAATTTTATAAATTTTAAGGATAGAGATTTAGGAGCTTAATAATTTTAAAATGAGTAAATGTGTAGAAGCAAGTAGGAAAGCCAATCTAATGTTGGGACAGATTGGAAAAAGTGTCGCTTCTAAATCTAAGGAATTATTATGCCATTGTATAGGGCAGGGGTTCCCAAGCTTTTTCACCTGCGTCCACTTGCCATTTTGAGAAATTTTGGAGTACCACCAGACCTAAGTATTTTAATAAACACACAATAATATTTACTCTTCTAAAAATATTTAAAGGCTTTTTGAATTGAATTCATGAGAAAAATTTATATTTAATGGTCAGATGTTTTTGTTATTTATAAAAAGCTTATAATAAAGGAGAAATAAAATGATTAAAATGACATTAATTTACAGTTTTATTTAACACCCATAGGTCTAAAAACGTACAAATAAAAAAAAAAAAAATCCGACTCAGCAAAATTTATATTATCATACAAAATATACTTTTATAGTCTTTAGGGCAAAATTTGTTGTTGTTTGTTAAAATATCAACATTAGAAGTAATGGAACTTATATTCACTCTTAATCCCTCAGGGGTTGGGGAGACCAATCGGTTAAGCACTCGCTTAGCATGTGGAAATTCCCAGGTTCGGGTCCGGGCATCGCCAAAATAGCTGCCGACCTATAAACGGCCCGTGCAGCCAAAAATATCCGACGAATAATACCCCGTGTAAGAGAGTGCACGTTAAATATCCTTCAAAGTCCTAACGCTGCGTACGATGTCGCCTTTAACGGTTGCGTTGTGTGCCTATTCAGATGTTGACTCGTTACCTGACTGTGGTTCTAAAATATGACGCCCGTCGCCAACAGTCCTCGTGTCTAGTGCGACGATAATTCATACCTAACTTAACCTTAATCCCTCTTCAACACTTATTCTGCTTATATATTTTTCATGTACCAGAATTTAAAAATCGACTTTCACACAAGCAATTCGTAACAAATCGCATCAAAAATAGCAGAGCTTGCCGGAAGATTGTTTTACATCCAATCCAGAAGTTAATTAAAGATATTTCTCTTTATAATAATGTTAATGTTGAAAATAATGAGCAATATGTTTGTGTGTTCACGCTGCTCATGCGTACAGAAGCTATTAATAGAATCATATTGGTCTGTACCACCGGTTAGGAATCCGTGGCATAGGGGATTGGCAAGGGCACATCTGGAATATGCTGTTCAGTTTTGGTGTCCCTTTCCTTTCTCAGAAAAGATATTGAGTTACTTTAAAAAGTTCAGCATTGGACTACAAAAATGATTAAAGGTTTATCAATTATGATAACAGATTAAGATCTTTAAACATATATTATTCAAATTCATAAAACAGATTAAGATCTTTAAACATGTATTCCCCGGAAAATGGGAGAATAAAGGGTGATTTAATTCATTTATTCAAATTCATAAAACAGGGAGAGCTTAGGTTCTACCTTAAATAGCCAGACAGAAGACATGATCAGAAATGCAATAAATCGTGCTTTAGAAGGGAGGTAAGAAAACATTTTTACAATAGTGTTGTCAATGAGTGGAATGCTTTACCAGATTATGTTGTGTATTAGGAGTGAAAGAATTTAAGAAGAATCTCGTTAGTTACTGGAAACTAGTACAGAATTATATATATTTTGGACCAGCCTTACTGGACCTTCTGGCTTGTTGCTGGTCGATAATTTTTGTATTTGTAAATTAAACTTAAAAAGGAAATTTTTAGCCAATAATATTCTTTTTTTTTATGTTAAACTTATTATTTCAGGCATTACTACAAGACCCACAAATTATAGATGTTCTTCAAAGTCATGATAACTTAAAACTTGTTTCGAAAGAGCATAAACTTTACGGTGGTCTGCACAGATACCCAATATTAGCTCTTGCCATCAAGTAATTACTTTGTCACAGACAATTCAATATTAAGCTAGCATGGAGAGATCCAGGTTCAAAACTGCTCGACCTCTTCAAATCCTTCAAGGAACTATTTTTCCATTATGTGAGGCATTGACTAAAAATTATTTACTGACACCTTTAAAAAAATATTTTCTTATATTAGTGAATTTTTATAAGGTAACTTAAGCAAAGGAAATAGTTCAATAAGAAACTCTTTGTTAGCAGCGGCCTTTTTCATGTAGTACATTTAAACAATTTTGTTTGTTAGAAAATTCTAATAATGGACAAAAGAAAAGCTTTAATATAATCTTTTATACATCTATAAAAATCTAGAAAACAGCTTTAATATCTTTACATAGCATTCTTTTCACATATTTCTATACAGAAATCTGATCAATATAGAAAGACTTACAGCTTTTCAGTGGAATTTTTTAAAGAAAAAATAAATGTTAGACAAATTTTATAAATTAAACTTCTGAACAATATATAATGGGACTTCCAACAAATATATTTGAAGCAATTATCACAAAGCAACTAAGAAATTGCAAATAAAAATATAAAAACTATCTACAGAAATCTCAACAATGTCATTTTAAATTATCACAAATTGTCCTATTCCCTTTCTTCATCACTGTCGTCGTCATTCGTTACCATGCATGTTCTTTCTTCGTGTAGACTTTTAGCATAATTAATTTGCATGGCGACCTAAAAGAAAATAACTCATAAAAAATACTCATTAGAAAATACCTATAGAAATTTTAACCAGGGCCATTTGATTTTTAAATAATGTAACCCCTTACACAATCAGATAATGTTTAAAAAATGGTCATTAAAGTTCCTTTAAAAATATGATCAATACATATATTAAATTTTCATTTGATTTTAGCTCAACATTTTTAAAATATAGTTATAATTTTTTTTTTTGATATTTACATGCCTTTAGTGCTGCCATCTGTAGTTTGGGAATTACTAAAATTTTGTTTTACTTTTAACAAATTAAAATCTTTAAAAATATACTTAGTAATTATTTTAATGGCAAAATAACCTTGTATTATTTGGTAAATTTTCATGAGCACATGCCATATACTTTAATTAATCTATTACCATTCAAGACCCTTAATTCATAGATTTAAGTTAGTTTTAACATTGGGATATTTATTAATACTGGACACTCAAGCCTGGAAAATCATGGGAGCAAGAAATAGAGGGTGAATTCTACCTCGTCGTTTTCACAGGACGGAGAGAGAAGGCAGGAGCTACATAAACTAGCAAATTTATTGACGAGAAATGCTAACTAAACAATGAATTCATTCTATACTGTGCTACCATTTTGTAACATGTATTTTTGTTGTAAAAATTGAGGATTGATTTTTTTAATCCTAAAATATTTTTTTGTTGATAAAACACTTGATGGATAGTTAGTTAGGATTTCCCACAAAAACTTAGAGATTTTCACAAAACCAAACTTATAAGGGATGTAATACATAGCTAATGTTCTACATTTTATTTTCAGAATGGCATTTAATTTTATTCTTATAAACTAAGATATTAGTTAGTTTCCTTAAATAAATCAGATAAACTTAAAATAAAATAGGAACAACCTAAAAGAATACACCTTGACATCTCCATGTATTGTATATGTAATAAAAAAACTCCACACACTCAAAAAATAACATCAACAGCATTGCTAAACTAATATACAGGCTTTCACATGAGATATTAAGCCCGGTGGTGGAGGGTTTAAGGTTTATTAAGTCTAAAATTGCTGTTTAAGTGCTTCTAAAACTATTTTACAATATAAAGGCCTTTGTAAGACCCACAAAAAACCTGTCAACATATCAAGTCCAAAATCCTTACCTTCTTTGCCACTTCTTCGGAATCGCATCGAACCTGTGGCTTCTTGCACAGAGGCTCGTGGGAACCGCTCCTAGAATGCCGCCTTAAAGAAGAATCATTATGAACAGTGATGGAACCTGATGCGTTGTCAGCTTTCATGATGAGTTGTAAGTAGTGCCTAACTTCCCCTATGACTCCAGCATCAGAATAAACGTAAGAGCATTTGTAAAGGTCCGAGAAAGGGACTGTTAGAACTATGTTACTGGAGGATGGGGAACCACTGCTGAGGAAAAAGACTTGTTCGTTTGATATCAGTGCATGCAGATCTTCAGATCCGGATCGAATTTGTTCTTTGGCTATAAATCTGTAGAGGAATTAAATGATAGTATTAAGGTGAAAGAGGACATTTTTTAAAAATGAAAATATGATTTTCTGTGAAAATCAAATTTTTAATTTTCAAAATAATGTAAAGTAAATAATATTGTGATAAGTTTCGCTTTTGTTTCAACATTACAAATAATTCTATAATTATTCTTTGAACTTAAAAGCAAGTTTAGAAAACAATAACGACTATTATTGAACCAGCATAAGAATTTTAATTAAAATGGTTAATTTTGTTGATTAAATGTTTCAATTTGACTAACTAAAAACTGCGTTTGACGATTCTTTCTAATGTGTAGAAGCAGTTCTAAGAAACAGTTACTGTTACAAAACCAACTTACTTAAAACATGCTACAACGATCATGGAAGTTAAATACAATGTTTTCTAAACCTTAAAATTATTCAACCTTAAACTACAATTGAAGCCAAATGAAAGAAGATTGCTACTTACAGTTCACTGTAATCCCTGTTGTTCAGATTATACAGGAAGTCTTGCCCCAGAGCTTGTTGGAAAGAGTACCTTGGAAGTAGTCCCCCAGAACCGACGCAAGTTCGTGGGGGCCTTGTACGCGACAGTACGGCATGGGAACTGCCTTTGCTGCCCTCCCGCATGGCACTTGCAGCACCCGAGGCAAAGTCAAGAAAACCGACAGTTGGTTTGGCTATGGTGCCAACGAGGCCTTTGCCAAAGCCTGAAAAAAATCCCTGGAAAGGGAAGAATTGAGTAATCAGTTTCAGTTCACATTTCAAGGAAAGTTTTAAAAGAGTAACATATTTGAGTCAGTTTGGTTAAACAACTGCAAAGAGTATTTATATCAGTTGAGTCAGTTTGGTTAAACAAATGCAAATAGTATTTAGTACAGTAGAGTCAGTTTGTTTTAACAGTAAAGAATTTAAAAGATTAAATAAAGCTACTTATTTAGGCCCGATTTTCACATTTTGAGTACATAGAAAGATTTACTATCGTTAAATATTGAGCATGTAACCAGTTACGAATTGCCTTTTATCTTTTAATGTCCATGTATTTATTATTTTCAATTTTATTAAATGAAAATAAAAGGCTTTTACATTTCATGAACGCAGATTAAGTTCTGCAGTGGTGATCAATACTAGTTAAACAATATCAAATATCAAACTGTATAAAATTACAAAAGATATATAGTAAATTGATTATGATTATTATTGATATTAAAAGAAATGAGGTAATATTATAATGGAGTCAGTCTACATAAAGGTTTCAGAAGACACTTTAGCATAAAAGCCATAAAAGAAGCAACATACATAAAATTATATAGGAAAATCTTCCTATCAATATCTTTAAATATTAGCCTTTTCCTTCTATTGTACATACATTAAATAAATGACTACTTACTTGAACCCCTTCTTGGACTGCCCCCTCGTATGTTTGAGTGAATACACTGGTTACACCACCGATGAGACCAAATCCTAGTCCTTTAAGACCAGCCATCAAGTGATCACTTCCACCCGCTGTACTTTGAGGCCTAATTTGTTTTCTCATTTGCTGGTGTTTATCATCCATAGCTACAACCCCGAGACCATCCGACAAACTTCCCGAGAGTTTAGCTGCAGAGTCCGATATTCCGTGGGTGACGTTCTTTATCAATCCCCGGACACTTCCTTCGTGTATGAGCTTGGAAATTCCGTCTGTAACATCGTTTACTAAACCCAGAGGATTTCCTAAGAAGTCCACTGCACCCAGAATTTTGACTGCTTCACTTTTCAATTCTTCCTTGTAATGTTCTACTATACTATCGATTAAGAACTCGGCGGTTTCAAAGGGATGAACCCTCAAAAAGGGATCTAATTCGATAGTTGCATCCTCAAATCGTATCAATGTCAGTCTCATTTTCTTTTTCACATGCAGAAGGTCCGGTGGAAGATTGCTACTAGTGAGAACACTCAACTTTATTTGTTGCAGACACAGTTTTAAGGTGCTGAAATAATATCTCTTTTCGTAAGCCACTGATTCAGTAATCTTTTGGCCCTGATTGTTTTCATCTTCATTTGTTTTTTCACCTTCTGTATCAGCATGATGGAAGCCAGTAAACTGGAGGAGTTTCATAAGAAGCCTTTCCTCCAATTGAATGGTCAAGTTCTTTAATGTCACTATCAGGTGCTTAAATATCTCTGCATTAATAACTGGTGTGCGGATCCTTTGAATGGTGAAATGCAATGCTGGCATGTGTCGCTGGTCATCTGTTTGACTTTGCTGTGTGATATACAACATCACTGGCTGTTCTGCATCTCGCAGCTGGTTATCTACCTGGATATCCTTTATACTCCCACCTAAAGTATGGTAAGAAGAAGCTTTGTTGTACTCTACCATTATATTGTGAAGCCAAACATACAATAGTTCTTCACTTAAATGGTTGACGATGGATATTCCCAGCCCTTTCGACAATTGGAGACCAACTTGCATTTCAGTTTCATCAGAATTTTTGTTAGACTTTTGACTGGAAATATCAGAATGGAGAATAATGTCAGAATCTGTTGTCTTATTTTGCTGACCCTCTTCCACTACAACCCACTCTGAAGATGCAGAACTTCTTGACACAATCTGCTGTTTTTTAATATCAACAATTTGAAGAACTCTAGTTGGTCCATCAGGAACGATTTTAACTGTAAGTACTCCAGAACCCCCCCTAAGTTTACGCCGAGAAATAGCCTGTTCAATTGCGATTCCATTGTCCAAAGTAATAAAGCTAACAGGCATTGAAGGTCCAAGCACTACCTCAGTACCTCTTCTTAATCCTTTGAAACCATCCTTTGATTGCACATACATATTTGGGTAGCTGCAGCAGAGACGGCCATCAGAAGTAAACTTCCAAGTTTGAGTGTGCTGCCTCCTAGGATCTGGTTTTCTTAGTACAAGACTGGTATATTCACCAGGCTGAGGACCCAAATCAGCAATATCCAACACCATAATTTTTGCATTGGCAGAGGAACTAGGTTTGTGGGGATCTCGTGGAGGGCTAGATCCTTCATGCTGTAGCATTCCTACACTTGTCATTCGCCACAATTGGCTGCGTTTACCCGCCTCACGTTTATTTATGACTACTTTATTTCCGTACGGAACATCAAGCACATACTCTTTACCCATTAGATTATGAGGTGGTGTAACAGTGCCATCTTCTTCGGAAAAAGTACCAGTGAAAGTGATATAAATAAAATTTTCATAAAATAATTGATTCCCCTCCCTGAAAATATTCATGTTGTAAGTTGCAGCAGATCCACCAGGGGCACAGCAAGTTATGTATGGTGGGAGAGTTGGTTCGTCAAACGCATATGGTAAGGAAGTGTTAGATCTGATGGATGTCTTTAATCTTTCTTGTTCCACATTTGTCTGGTAGTAAGTAATTGAAACTTCAGAATGGTTATCAATACGAAATGGTGGAGGTAATCTGTCCGCATCCGTAAATACAATGAAAAACGTTGCCCCTTGCAAGATTATTTCAATACGCAAGAAATTAGACTTTCCCTGTCCATCTCTCATGTTAATGTGGAAAGACTTAATGCTATCAATGGGGAAACCACCAGACCAATTGCAGCCCTCAATATCTGGCTGCCTTACACAAAGTAGATTATCTAGGTCGATTCGAGGCCAATGAAAGGGTAAGCTAGATTTCGGCATAGCAGATAGCAAATACTGTCGGTTATTTTCTTGCACAGCAAACAACTGAGAAAACTCCAGTTTATGACTTGTTCTATTGTCCAAATGATAACGAGGCGATAAAGTTACAATGTGGCAGTCACCATACCTCCCTCGCCCAATGCGCACATCAATACCAATGTTATAAACCAAATCGGGTCTTGAGTCCCTTCTCATAATGTGCACTCTACGAACTCTTATACCTTTTTCCAAGCTGAACCTTGTAGACCATTGAGGGAATCCTTCAGGGTGGAGAGACTTTCCTACTCTCATATTACACATAGTGGTGGCGTCCCGGTCTGAAAAGGAAAATAAAAGTGGGGCCATACACCGGGCAAGTTCATGTTCTTCAAACTGTCCAGCTGATTCAATGTGTGTACCTTCTTGCTTAAAAATAAGAGGAAGCCCAGTTTTATTCACTATCCAGAACGGTACTGATATAAAGATTTTCATCCCTCCTCCTGGTAAATAAAGTACTCTTAGTTGAAGGGCTAGCACACGATCCTGATTGTCATACACTTCAATTCTGGAAGGGAAATGTCTAGAGGTGGCCGACAGAGGCAGATCCTTGCATTTCTTAAAGTTTTCAAGAAAGAACCTAATGTAGAAAGTTTCTGAAATGTCTATGCTGTGCAAGCATTTTCCTTTTCCCGGCTTTACATAACCAGAAAGATTTGAATTTTTTAAGAAGTAGTGCACCTCATATGGAAGAAGATTAACCAATTCCAAGCATGGCATGAGATATATTTTATGAGCAGGTTGAATAGTCAAAAGCATAGAGTTCGGAGACGAACTTGTCTCTTTTTCCATTGGAAATGACCTTCGCTTGCTTAAAACGAGAAATCTGTAGAACTCGGAAGCTTTTTGAATAGAATTGCACTGCTTTACTGACCCTCGCACTTCCCCAGGCTTTGTCACATGGTGCCATGTTATGCTGTGATTGCAAAAGGTGACAAGTTTTTCACTAGGTCGAGCCCAGATCTGGGCATGAACAAACGTGAGAGGTATTGGTAATGTTTGCTTCGGCACCAGGTACATGCTCAAACTTTGTACACCATATTGCATGCCAGCATTTTCTAGTTTCAGCTCTATAGCATCATCCAGCTTGTTGGACACTAAGAGAGCAGATTGAACCGTAATCAACTTCCTGGCACTTCCTTCAAGGGCAACCACAAAAACGATTCTTGCAGGAGGTCTTTCAGTATAAACCGAAGCTGAATGACTTCTTTGGGGGGCAGCTTGTCGAAAATAAACACCCACTCTGTCCACTGAAACAGGAGAAGTTGGAAGCCACCCTTCAGCTCGTACAATAATTTGATGGAGCTTCATGGAATGCGAATCTTTGTGACGGATTTTTGATCGGCTTTCGAACGGGATCGGCACCAAATTCCCGGCAGGAACCTCAGTCCAAGTCAAGGAAAATTTGTTTTGATCTGATGTATTCTCGTTCCCTACATTAAGAGATTGTTGCTTGGCCGAAGTGATTTGGGTAGCAAACCATAACTTGCACCCAGCATCATTCTTCAAAGCAAATGGCATGAAAGGCGAACGCCTTCGATAGCAACCGGGACTATTCATGTCCGATTCTTTGCTTCTGTTATTTATATTCCAATACTCTTCCGTCCAGTTCTTTTTGACCGTATTAAAGAGTTCAATTAAAGAAGACGTAATGTTGAGATTTATTGCATCGTTGGAAGCAATGTTAAACATTATTTTCGTGGATGATTTAGATTGTATGGGGTGATACTTCCACTTGACAGAACACTTCCATGGCTCCATTACAGGTTCCCAACCTGATAAAGCACGGTTGTAATAATCAGCACTAAATCCAAAATTTCCATAGCCTTCTGAAGAACTTAAAAACTTTTGAATGAACATCAAGTCAAAAAGATTGAGTTCAATGACAGGTACATCAGCATCTCTGCAATCATCAATAATGCACAAACATATAGATGAAAGTCTTACTTCAGTTGCAATTAGATTTACAGATTTCTTCCTAACAGGAGTAGGTTCACTTTGGTTCATATTAAATGTGTCTGTAGTGTCCATGACAGGAGTAGCATATTGTGTCAACCACAAAGCAGCATCATTAATATTTCCATTGCATTTTCCCAAAGCTTTTTGGCAGTCTGAAGCACTAAATCCTAGGGCCACTAGACAATCAATACTGGGAGTCTTAACTTTGCTATATTCCAATGAAGGTGAAACTGCTAGTGCAGGCTTCGTATAAAATGCCATCTGCCTCTTTATCGAATCAATTATTTTTATAAACATTGTGATATCATAGTAGGAAAGACGAAGGTTTAAATTCACCGTAGAAATTTCTAAAACATGTTGTATTTCTGAAGATTCCAATTGTATGATGGGTGAATTAGACTTGCTTACAATCTCTATACTTAAAGATAATGGGTCAACAATAGACAAGGCAGTGTCCTCCTCAACCCCTAATATGCAAGAAAACACTTCTAAACTTTGTAGATTACACGACAAAGGTTTATCAGGATAGTCAGGTCTCCAAGTTATTACAGCTGTTGTTTTCCCAATCACAGCATTGCTGTCCCACATTGAAGTGTCTTCTACAACAACAAATTCAGTGTCTGTAACATTGACTTTGATTTCGAAATTGGTCTTGTTTTCAACCTTTGACAGGCTCCTGTTAGTGTTAGATTTCTTTAAATGGGGTTCCACAGGGTTTGGTTCAGGAGATTCTCTACTTGGAGCTGTTAAGAAATTATACACTGATCCAAGAAATTCAAAGACTCCCATTATTCGCATGTTGTTAAGTAAAACAGTGAATCGTGTGATATCCCGAGTTACTCTATAGTGAACTTCGGCTTGAAGCGTGGACCCACTATTGTCCTTTTGATTTGTAGGTTGTAAAATTTTGGTAAAAACGTTTGGTCTGTTATTAACAGGAGCATCTTTATATCTTATGTCCAAAACCTGAACTTTGTTAGAAACTAAATCAATATCACGAGTGTTATCAGAAAAAACTTCAAAGGATAGTCGAGATTTAAAGAAGTCAAACTTAGCTAGAGAGCATTCTCCAGGCTTGTTAACAATGCCCTCATTTCTAATGAGCTCCAATGATACATTGACTAGATCCATGTGAATTGCCATGGTCTTCCATGGGTTTTCGTCAGTATCCATTAAAACAAACTGTTCATGTTCAACGCTTGGATCGAAAGTGAACTCTTCCAATGGTTCCCCTAGATTCTGGCTGAGTACTCCACATATAAGCTTGTACTGCTTATTATCAATGGCAACATATACTGAAGAAACTAATCCTTCTACAGCCCAATCTGGTGCAAGATGGCTAGTGGTAGAATCCAGATTTCTTTCCACCTGAACATGAAGCATAAATTTCTGTTGCAAAAGATCATGTCCTTGCTTCCTAATTATAAAAGAAGGAAAAATTAGGTCTTTAGAATCAGGTTCATGAATAATTCTTTCCCTTTTCTTGCGTTTTTTAGCTGTTGGAATGTGAACAGATGAGTATATATCCATATCTACCAATTCTACATTAATCACATCTAAGAGGCATTCTCGTCCTGGTAGCTCAACTTTCGATTCCTTACCATCTTCTACAGACCCAGAGGTTTTTTTCAATTTCTTGTGAGCGGGTGAATCAGAATTGATTCCTTGTTTGCAAAAACTAATGGTACCTTTCTCCCCAAAGAACAAAAATGTGTTACAAACAGTTATCTTGCCTAAATTTGCAACGAGGACATCAGTCAGCGTTGCACTCTGAGGGATGGCAATCACAGGAGATCCGGCTGAAATGTCAAGTTTTATACGAGACCCTCTAGTGCTGCTTGTATCAACATTCGCACCTGAAGCAGCGAGACGAATTTTTCTAATCAATTCCTGCATTTCGTTAAAGTGTCTGAAGAAGGTTGTTATTTCCGTGAGGAAACGTTGCGTGTGTACATATTGCACCGAACTCATCTGGCATTTGACGCTCAAGTCATAGTCAGTTTGCGAATTCGGCACTGAGCTACTGTATCTGAAAACGTGGAAATGCAGTGCTTCACTTCCTGTTGTGATGAACTTCTCTGGATACAAATAACCATGAGGAGACAAATCACTGACAGATATACTTCCCAATGTCCCTTTAATGGTGGACCCCGATTCACGAAAAGACATATCAGAGGTAAACTTTGACACTGTTGCACTGGCAAGTTTGTATTCGGGTTTATTCAGAATGACCGTGAGACTGTTGACTTTGAGTCTGAATTCAGTGTTGGACACATCTTCTTGAACATCAGGCTCTGATTTCTTTTCTATAGGACTGGGATTTTTAATGCTTGTAATGTTTTTATTGGTAGCTAATTGTACCTCTTCCTCTGCCCCACTGCTAAAGAAATCGATCACCATGACCCAGGCCTGTAAATTGAGGAGGATGTCAAGACTGTTGAAATCAACATCAATAAAGTGACTTGTTTTATTGTGCTTTTTAGAAAAGTAAGGAGACCGTTTATCAATGAATGTGACGTTGATGGTCACCAAGGCATCGTTGGAAGCTTGAGGTTTGATATCTTGCGAAGCCGTGGGGGAAGGGGGAGGAGTGGATGGGCAGTTGTCTTCGGTCTTGGATCTAGATCTTTGGTAAGGTGAACTTCTGGATAACTTCCTGGGATTGCTAATGGAAAACATGTTTTGGGTGTACAGTTTGTCTGGGAGTGAAACTGAGGATATGTTACTGAAGGCGATGCTTGAATCGGTGAGACTGGGACAGGAGGTGGATATGAAGTTTGATTTAGGAAGCGCTGGACACACGAGGGACTTAGTTTGGTTGACGGAACTCATCAAATAACAATGACGGGATTCGTCTGTGTTTTTCAGATCTTCCATCAATAAGGTCTGAAGTGTGACTTGAAGAATAGCTTCATACTCTTTTATCATGTGATATTCCAGAAGAAATTCTTGGAATGTAATGATCACGATTCCTTCTTCTCGATCTGTTAAGTCATCTTTCAGCTCAGTTATGAGGTGAGGTAGTTCAAATGACACTGTAAAAGTATTATGAAGCGTGGAAACGTCCTGACCTTGCTTATATATATTTTTTAGAGATGACAATTCATCCATGGACTCTGAACAACTTATAGGGTTGGGCGATTTGAAATGAGAAGACAAAGTTAAATCTTCATTATAAGTCAAGTTATCTAGCACTTTTACCATCTGACGGAATTGGTGTTTGGACAATACAACCCTCAAAGGATTTACGACTTTTCCTCGTATTTCTATTTGGTTTATATCTGAGCTCTTCCTATAATGAACATCACTCATTTCAGAGATTGAAGACCCGATTTCAGATGCAATTACTGACTTATAAGAGCTGATAACTACTTCAAGTACAGTGTCATGAATAATTAACCGACTTTTATCTTCACAAGCATAAAGTTCTTTCGTGGATAGATTCGGTAAAACTGCAGAACCACTCGTATTTTTCAGGTTCAATGACATGCGAGACTTTTGCTCGATGTCAATAAAATGCATATTCATGTCTCGGACTTCGACGAGTATGGTATTTGCTTCACTGACATCACTGAGGTCAATAGAGAACTGATCTCGATCCAGAAGTCCGGATTTCCCTTTCTGTATCGCAATCCGACCCAAATGAGCCACAAGCAGGGTGTTGCTTTGATGCGAGGAGGGGAAAGCCACAACCGGAGTCTGCAACAAGATATCAAGCTTAGTATCCACGGTGACATCATCCTGTTCTTTGAAAACAAACACTGGGTCATCGGTAAGGTCATCAGTGCTCTCGAACCGAGACCTGAAGGATGGGGTTTCCGGAACATTCCCATGCAACGAGGCACTGATGGAACCGGTTCGCTTCGATACAATTCCCATGGCCACTTCTGTCGCGGCTGTCTTGATGGAGCTGGCCAGGGAGCTCATATAAGATTTGAATTCAGTGGCACAAGATGAAAGCTCGTGCAATAGTCGAGGGGAATGAGTGTAGCATAGGGAAGCCATTCGTAGATTGATGTCCAAGTAGCCTTGTTGTTTGGTGGTGTCTTCAGTCCTGTCCCCTCTAATGATGAAAAAGGTCAGGGCATAATGAGGTTCGGTAGGTGCTGAACGAGTCAAAGGCTTGTACATTTCTTCTTCGAGCTGGTCAAGAAGGTCGACTGCTTGAACCGTTAGGGGATCGTAGCCGATGCTGATTATTTTTTGGTGCTTCGTGTTTTCTGTTATTAAATCCAGTACTTGTAAACCACCAAGAGACCCTTGGATTTCAATTATTGAACCTGAAAAATGTTTTACATTTAATAGAGAGGCTATTTAAATATATATTAATCTAAAATTTGTATAAATTTTTAAATAAAGGAAATTAGTTATTTTGCTAGCACAACTAAAAAAATCCCAGGCAAAAGGAAGTACTTTAATTAGTAGTTGATAGTTTAAGCATATATTTAGAAAAAATTATTTAAATATGCTATTATTAACAGTTTTTGTTGCTGTTTGTTATTTATTGTACTACTTTTTATGAAATGTTTTGCCTCCACACAGTATATTATGCAGCAAATTACACAGTACAGTACACATTGGTTTGGAATATATATTTCAATAATAAGTACAATGAAAACTTTGAAGAACCAATTTTTAAAAATATGGAAATATTTTGTAGTTGACATATAAAAATTAAATACAATGTATGGAATTCGACACTTATATTACTTTCAATCTGGATAAAAATGGTGTACAAAGTATACTATGAACAATTTTAGAATTAATCTTTTTAGTAAATATATTATCTTTAGATTGATAAAATCTTTTAAAACTGAAAAAAAAAATCCTTCTCGATTTTCTTAATTTTTGTATAATCATATGCACATTCACAACACTGAATTTCACAATTATTACTATTCTATAAGTGAGGACTATAACGAACCCAAAATTGAAACTGTTCAAGTTTAAGGTCTCAGGAATAGATATTAAAAAAAAAAAAGTTTGTTAAGCCGTTTAAAGGTGAAATTTCACTTTACACAAAGCTTTTTATGCAATTAAAATCACTTATTGTTTTGGTAAATAGATGTTCAGTATCTTAACAAGCAAATGTATCTAAAATTATCTTACCAATAGTAGCTTGAATTCTGGCTCCAGATACGGTGGCAGTCGCAACTTTCTGTCCTAATGTGCTATGTTTATGGCTCACTGCCCTCAAAAGAAGGATGTTCAAGCGATGAAAGTCAAACGTTATTTCTGTTCTAGATATGTACTTTCCAGCAGTTACCTAAATATGTAACATAATAATAATAATAACCATAAGATGGATAAGCAAACTGAGGGGGGAAAATTACAGCAGGACATTTAAATAAAGTTAAAAATTAACTTACAAAATAAAAAAAATTAAGTTGGGTTAGTAAAGATTAGTGGATTGGTCCTTTATTTATAATTAAATTTCATATGTCAAAAAAATTTACTACAGTTATCTTGTAAAGAATTAGTTTATCAGCAAGGAATATCTGTAGTCAAAAGACTTTACACTTAGAAGTTAAATAAAAATATAAAATTCATACATTTTTGAAGCACTGTAAGCAGAAAAATGATCTATCGCACAAATATGACTTTTTAGCTGTAAATGCTATGATATTACAAATATATATATATACCGATTTCAGCAAAAATGAAATCAATTGGCAGAATAGTTGGATTGCAGCAAGCGAATCGTTATTTTTTCTATAATGCAATGCAACGGGAAAAAAGTTCAGCAAAATGCATTCTACAAAAACTTATATTTCCTACAATACCATGATGCTTATTTTAAAATAATAAATACAATGGTGCTAAACTTACATCTTTATCATTGACAGATTTGCTGAAGTTTTCGACAGGAGAACGTTTCTCATTTGCAGATTTTCGGCTTCTCTCCAATGCAATACGTTTAACAAAATCAATCAGTTCAACAATTGTTTCTTGGTTTGCTAAGAAATGTATCATAATTGTAAATATATAAGACTTATTAAAAATAGTTACTTGCAGAGTAACTATCTAAAATCAGGTGAATGTTAGAGCTTTGAATTTGAAGATAATATTTTGGAAATAGGTGATGGATGTCAAAAGTCATCCAACTTCAGGCATTTCACAATAACATCCACAAATTAAATTAAATCCAAATGAGCACAGGAATTTTCACGTAAGTTACTCTTTATTTTTTCTTTCAAAAAATGAAACCATCACTAAAATATTTTTTTTATTTAGATACTTTTATATTAAGTATTTCATTTTATACATCTATATAAGTTGATGCATTCCTAAGTGCATCATCTGGCTTTTAAATTTCACTAACTACGAAAGGCAAAGCACTTTTTCTCTATTTCTTTGAAGTTTTCTTTAGATATTTAAAAAAAAATCATAATTTAAAAAAAAAAAAAGAGAGAGAGAGACTATACCCGCATAATACAACCCCACCACACAGAAATTTTAAAAGAAAAACTCAGCTTGAATTGTAATTATGTAAGAAATATGTACCAATAACATCCAGATTGTTGAATTGTAAAGTGGCAATCTGTAGAACTTCGACAGAATCACTGTCCTGTGAAGGGGACTCAATCCAGTTGTATTCCATTGATATCAGAGCATCTGATGCATACTGCTCGGTTTTAGGGACATGCAAAGAAGAGGACCATTTTCTTGAAGGCTCAACTGGAAATTAAAACATAGTTAACAAAACACAGATGTCATCTGAAACAGTTATTCAGTATGAAAGAAAATACGGATTTTTACTGAAATATACATAGCTTTAGAAAGTAGCAGATATGCTCATCGATTGCGCAATACCGCCCGGTTGTGTGATGAATCCACATTTCGCCGTTTTCGCAATGCATCACCAGATACAGGTTCACAAAAAATGCTCTTGCCGAAGAGGTACATGCAATAAAAACTGCATTTTTAATATGCTTCTTTATGAATATATACCTCATGTCTGTTAGAAATTATCAATACATATCCAGCTATAAACTTATGCTAGCAAAACTGGTAACAAGTTTTAATTAGTTAATATTAAATATATATTTTTTATTAGTCGAATTATCTCATGGTGCCAACTGGTGGCGTATGGCATGCCATGCGCTAGGGCTTGCGAACTGCCTTATGGGATACTGGTTCACAAGTGGCTTCACCTTTCCCCCTAGGGGCAGATTTGCTACTTTCTAAATCCATGAAAATATATATTACTCTATCTGTGTCTTCATTGTAAAAAGGGTATGTCTATTGGGGTGGATAGAAGTGTTACACAAACACTTAAGGTAGGCGAATACCCAAAATCCCCCCAAATTCTAAAATTTTTACTATTACTTTAATCTTTTCCAAATTTGCTATAGTGATTTCAAATATAATGAATAATACTATTTAGGCATTTTTAAAATTTAAATATAATTTATTTATTTTAAACCGTGTTTTTCTACTAAAAAAAAGAGGTTTACGCTAACAAGTCTACCACATTGAATTTTCATCCTATAAACTTTAATTATGTGTTAAATTCTTCGTTTTGAACTGAAGCATGCAATGACCCTCTAGAGTTACATACAAATTACAAGAAAAGAAGTTATTAAGAAAATTGTAATAAATTAACCACAAAAAAAGGATTTTTTCGATTAACTTACACTTGGACATTTTTTAAAAAAAAACCTTATATATTTACACCAGATGTTAGAGGTTCATAGCACAGATATATATTGAAATAGCATCTGTAAAAATTTTCAGGTAAATTAATGTAAAACTTTTTATACTAGAACTGTTGGCGTAAACCCCTTTTTTTTAGGTGAAAAACACCGTTTCAAATAAATCAATTACATTTAAATAAAAAAAAAATTGCCTAAAAAGCATTGTTCATTATATTTGAAATCACTATGCCAAATTTGGAAAAGATTAAAGTAATAGTAAAAATTTTAGAATTTTGGGTATTCACCTACCTTAAGTATACAAGTAACGTTAATTCTTTTTAACTCCCAGTTGTACCAAATAAAATTATCTTATCAAGTTCTTTGAATAATACTGCCTTTTCTACAAAATTGTATACAGGCATACAATACAATCTTAAAATAACCATACAAGTTATTATTTAAATACAATTTGATAAAAATTCATTTTTTTACTAAATATTAAAAGAATATCAATATGTAATAAAAACTATTAATTCAAGTTTAAAATAGAAGAATTTATAAACAAATATACAACTTTCGCTTATTAAGTCCTTTAATGGCTTGTTACACATAACCTAAATCTTTCCTGGATTTCATTCTTAAAATGACACAGTAAGCTACGACCGCTACATTAATTAACCTTATTATCATTTTTGTGGAACTGTTGTCACTCAAGATATGACACATGGCCAGTGCAATATATAAAATTTTCTTTTATATTTTAAAACTATAAATATTAAAATAAGTTAATATCAAAACGATTTTCTGCTATTTAAAATATAAAAAAAATACATTTACAATACCTCTAATTACTATTGTAACAACAACACAAAAAAATCAAAATTAACCTGGTTTGGGTGAACTTGTTAGGGTAGATAGCGCTGCTTTCAATGCCGCTGGAGGGGTTGGAACTGATTTTCCCATTAGTGGAGAACTTATAAGATCAGGGCTGGCTGGAGAAGTTGGAGAATTGGGTTCACTATCCCTCAAACTTCCACTAGTGCTGTCCATGCTACAAATGTTAAATTAATATATATTTTTTTAATTAAGGCAAAATCTTTGGTACAATTTAATTTTTATAGCTTTTTATGGTTAATTTGAGCATTTTAATGCTTTGTGAAAGACAAAAACTATAGAATAAGTTTGACTTTTTTTTAATAAGTACTAGTTAAGTATTTAAATAGTTTGATAATAATAAAAAAAATTATTATCTTTAAAAGAAAACATATAGAGGAAAAATATTTTTTAAAAAATTTAAAATTGTATCCTGTTCATATAAGAGAATACAAAAATATTTACTTGAATAAATAATAAAATATAATGGGCTGAAAGATGGTGGAAATTCAAAGAAACGTGTAAAGATTAATTTTCTCAAACATTTTAATCGTCATATTTTAATTACTTTAAAATGCCCCAAATGCCTCTCATAATCATTGAGTTGCTTTATTTGATGTCTTGATAAAAATTGCAGGACATGTGCTTTTTAAAGCTCCATAAAAAACAGCTTTGAAATATAAGAAAATTTCTGAGTTTCACTAAAATAATTTATCCCAAAATGTTTAGGGTAAATCTAAAATTGTTTCAAATAACAACTTACCTAAGATGCTTATGTGAAGCTAATAGCAATTCAAAATCAGGTCCATATGTTTGCAAAGCATCAACTAAAAGAAGACTGTGGACACAGAGGGACACTGAAATATCATTAGGGTGTTTCGAAAGTGTGGTCTTCACACCAGTGACTTGTAATTCAGCAACACTGTGCCCTAATAAGAAATAAATCATGTAAAATAGTAAGAATAAGAAGAATGTAAAATAGTAAGAATAAGTAGAATGTAAAATAATAAGAATAAGAAGAATGTAAAATAGCAAATGAATCGGTTAGTGCAGAAACCACTTCAGTCAAAAAAATCTGAAAACTCGTTTTCTATGAAAATAAGGGTAGAAAGGCAGAATGCGTGTTTGGTGCAAAAACTACGTTGGGCTGTTGAGTAGTTCCGTAAATACAGGACGTTTGTTTCAAGTGTTGAGTGCAGAAATAGAGGAGGACTTATTATGTTTTTCCTCCCTCCTGAAAAAGTTGAAATTTGTGACTGACGTTGTTTCTGCACTCATCGATTCAAATATAAGAAATATTTACGGTTTAATTCAATTTTAAATTTCTTGATTACGTATAATTTTGTTTAGATTGAAATTTACATTACAATTTAAAAATAATGAGTGAATTGTTAGCAATTGACTTGTTTTAAGTGACATTGATTGGCTTCACTGATTGGTGGAGTGACACAGTGGGCTCCGTCTACTACATGATTGATCCATCGAAACATTATTTTCATTGCAACTGTTGCCACCAAAGTCGTGAAACATGCCCATTCGAATGATTAATAAATTCATGGTAAAACAGCATACTTACATCAAATAAAGTCATATCTTTCAAATTTGTTAAAATAGGGATTATAATTATGATAAAAAAAATCCCAAAAGATAAAAGCTTATAAATATGATCATATACAAGCACAAAGTCATGTATTTGCTTTTTATCCCTGGGGCTGGGGAGCCCAGTCGGTTAAGCACTCGCTTAGCATGCGGAAGGTCCCAGGTTCGGGTCCGGGCATCGCCAAAATAGCTGCCGACCTATAAACGGCCCGTGCAGCCAAAAATGTCCGACGAATAATACCCCGTGCAAGGGAGTGCACGTTAAATATCCTTCAAAGTCCTAACGCTGCGTACGATGTCGCCCTTAACGGTTGCGTTGTATGCCTATTCAGGTGTGGCTCGTCACCTGACTGTGGTTCTAAAATACGACGCCCGTCGCCAATAGCCCTCGTGTAGCTCTAGTGCGACGATAATTCAAACCAAACCAAAACTTTTTATCCCTTTTAAACTTACCTCGACTTTGCACATCAAAAGACATTTGATCCACACAAAACTCCATTAAAAAGAGCAAAGAATTTTCGATATGCGTATCTGGTATTTCTCTTGAAATTCTACAAACAAAAATATATAAATAAACCAGTCTTTACATTTAAATTCAGAATTTGCAAAACTACATTTAAAGCATTTTGCTTAGGTGTATAAAAACATTTTTTATTAAAAATATTAAAACTAATGCAGTAAGTATTTTAAAATAACGAATACATATATATTGCTTAGATGCATAAATTTTTAGAAACTTTAAAAGTTCACAGTTTATCAAAATAAACTTCTAATACTTTGTAATAAAATACTAATTCAAAAATCAAGGGTTAATCAACACTTAAGTAGTATTTGTTAGTGTACAAATAAATTTCAAATTCAGTTTAAAATTAACTTACAATTAGATTCAATATGAATACTTGAATAGAAATAATGTCAATAAAATATTCAAATGCAAATCTTTTTTTTGTAAATAAATGTTCTATCTTATTAAAACAAATGCTAAAAGAGATTCCTTACATTTGCTTCTTTTCTTTTTCACATTTTTCATTGAACGTTTCCACAAATTCATTAGCATTTTCACGAGATGGAAATTTAGACGAATCTTTTATCGAACTAAACATTATGGGTGAATTCAAAACATCAAAGCAGGTTTGCAGAGCATTAACCTAGAATATGAAAATAATTTGTAATAAACTTAAGCTAATCATTTTATTTTAGCTTATCATTTAATTTATTGTTGAAAATGTGTACTAGCTTTAAAAGCAGTGATAAATACTTAAATAATAATTAATAAATTACCTTCTGTTCACTAACATGTACAATAAGCTTTGGAAGATTCCCTGTGACAGCAATGCAAGGCCATTCAGGATCTTGAGTATAAACCATACGTCTAAAAAGATACAGTAATGTAATTTTTAATTTTTTTTAGTGTAGCGCGAAATTTGAAAAAAAAATAATAATTAAAACAATCCTGCCCTGAATTTGTAACCCATGAAGGATATGGACATTGGAATAGTAAATTTATAAGAAGTGGGGGTGTAACAGAATCTGTCACTTAACCAGCTTCCACACAACAGTTGTGTTTAACAGGTAAAAAAGTGACAAACACAGCATTAATATTCTATATTAAACATTTACATGCTAAATTTGGCTAGTTTCATTTATTTTATTTCGAAAATTCAGTAATTATTACTTATCGTTTGCAAAAATTAATATATATTTCAAAGAATAAATATGTAATATTTCTTGCTTTTACAAAGAATGAAAACATTTCATATCATAGTACAAAAAATCTCCTAGTGAAATATATTTGACGTCATTTCAAACTGATCGATGTCGCAAAAATAAATTTATTTTAATTCATTGTCTTAAAGAATTAAAGTTTCTCGAGCGATTATTGCGATGGTGATTTAGTTCTAATAAAAATGGCTTCCTATGCTTTTAAATGAGCACTTTGCTTTTTTTTTAAAGAATTGAAGTACTTCAAATTCGAATTCTTTTCTGAAATTTTCAATGTAATTTTGATGCGCTGAATTTTTTGAAGTATCACACTTGTCCGTTTCATTTGTAGTTTGGGCTATGAAAGTGGGTGACGGTTGGACTGACAGACAACCTAGCGAAGGGATAAGAGAAGAAAGTCTTTTCGAGGCTTCCATAGTAAATAGCCACTATAAGTGCCACCTAATGGGCTAGTAGGTTATAGTAGACCTCACTTTTAACTGATAGAAAAGATAAATGACTATTTAAGTTATTTTAAAAAGCAGCCAATAGGTTGATCACCATTTCTGATTTCTATATAATTTTGTTAAATTAACAGTGTTATATAAATATATATTTTAGTTTAAAACATATTAATGCTAGTTGCTATGAAAGAAGGATGATCTTAATTACACAACCGAGAAAGAACTTTTATTACTTGCTTACCTCTCAGTTTGAACTGTTATGGAAAATCGATCTAAAATGTGCATGGTACTGGTACCTCTAAGTTGAGCGAATTTCCAGTTGTCTTTTAAACGACTGACAAGTATTTGTATATTACTCAGCTCTAATATATACCTACAAATAGAAAATAAGATCATTACAAAGCTGACCAATTAAGTAACTTTTATTATAATTTATTTTTATAAGAAATAAAAAGGGCAAATACATATAACACACACTTCAACCTTGGTCTAATGCTATTAAAACAGAATATTATTTCTGCAGCTGGAGAATTTCCTATCCAAAGAGATGGAACTAGGAAATACTCCAGGTGCAGAAACTGCTTCAACTCAGAACTGGACCTAAAACATCTTTTCTTTTGTCCAGCCATTCTGGCAAAATTGCAGCAAATCACATACCCGCCCTACTAAGACCTTTATGAGGACCACTGTCTGCAAATAGCCGAAGCAGTTTATGAGACTTTTGGCCAAATATAATCTTTTTCCATGGACACGACATGATCATCATCACTGAATATTATATAAGTTTTTTTTAAATATCACCAAGCTATAACTTTAAATAAAGAATATTAGTAAGCAACCAAGTAGCTCCAGGGAAAAAATTTCTGTATATATGTTTACATTTATTAACACATGATTCATTTTTATGTTAGAGAAGAGTTTGACAATTTACAACTACCCCCTTCCTTGAAAAAAAAAAAATTAAGACATTATATTTATTTATTAAAATTAACACTAGAACCTTGTCAAATTGTAAAAATAAAACATATATACTACATCTTTTTGACAATTAAACACAAAAAAAAACCCAACAGGATCCCAAATGTAGTACTGCATTTGTCATAAAAACTAAGTACCATATAGTTAAGCAGATAAAATGAGATGGAATACGGTTTTTTTATATTTGAATAAATAATCCTTTAAATAATCTGAAATTAAAAGTATGTATACTCTACTTTTCATAAATATGTTCTTTCAAAGCCTGTGTATCACTTTGATTAGACATCATTTCCATCAACTTGCTGGCTTTTTCAGCCCGTTCTAAAAGTTCTTGAGGTGTTGAACAAGGTGTTATGAAGTCTTCTGAATATAAATCAAAATAGTCTTTAAAATTACTTATAATCATTTAATTAATAATTAGCAACCAATAACTTTCAAACTTAATATATTTTTATAGCAAAGCTTTAACATACAAAAACATTGTATGATATAAAACAGGTTATTGTTATATGAATTTTATTCAGGGTAGGCCCAATGTTTTAGTAAGTAGTATTTTAAATTTGTACAGTTTACTGTAGTTTGTTGAAAATCATATAAGTTCTCCATTTTAGGGGTCATCCATAAATTACATTAAAAGATTTTGACGATTTTTAACCCCCTTCCAAACAATATGATATTGGGTACAAATACACAGTAAAACCTTCACTGAAATTAAGTAAATATGACAAACACAGGTTAACTTTAAAAGTCAGTTCATGGCCATTTTTATTGTTAGCAGCGTTTGTCATTTTAAAAAAAAGCATTGCTTTGCCATGATTTAAACAAGAGAAGTTGTAGAGCAATGGTGACAAAAAGCTTACTTTTTTACAAGCACTTTCTGGAATTAATCTTAAGTATTTAAAAACACTTCATGATCAGGACCGAGCCAGAACTCATTAAAAATACAAACTATAAGTTAAATTGGTTATTAAATTCAGGGATGCAGCACCAATTTTTCTACAATAAACAAACTATAACTAAAAAGGTAAAAAAAATAGTATATTAATCAATATTTAAAAAACAAAATACACTAATTCTAGTATAAGAGTATGTGAATTAAATCTAGTAAGCAGGGTTGTGAATTAAATCTAGTAAGCAGGGACAAAATTTAATATTCTTAGGCTAATTTTTGAGTTAAAATTAAGTTCAGTTAATTAACCCTAAATAAGCCCCAAATTTTACTGAAATAAAATGACAAAATTCTTACCATCATCATCTAAGTCATCTGAACTTGGTGTATCCTTATCAATAACTTCTTTACGAGCATTATAAAAGTGCAATTTTCCCAAATCAAATACCACCTAAAAATTATTTGATTTAGTTTAACTATTTTATATTGTAACACTTAACAAAATTACAGAACCATAGTATATTGACATACCACTGAAGCATTTTTATTGCAAATATCTTCAGGTATAATAATCTGTGGAGCTGATATTGCTAATTCAATATTCCAGCCTTTAGAATACACCTAAAAGAAACACCTATTAGATTCAAGACATTTTTAAACCCTTTCAGTCCCAATGACAATTTGGCACCACCATTTTAGAAAAAAATTTCTGAACGTCGATAGCCATTTATGATATCAAAAAACACCATCATTCGATTCTTCAGACTTATTTCGATTTGAAAATATTTTTTATTAATCCCAATAGATGTCAGCCCTGTTATTTTTTTAAAATTACGGTCAGAAAAATGATGATGCTAAATGGCATCACTGAGACTGAAGGGTTAATAATATGTTCATTATATTATTGATACATCACTATTGTTAACAAGAAAGAATGTATTGGTAGTGTATAAATGTTCATTAAGATATTACATTATATGAATACCAAAATTTTTAAAAAGTCCAAGTCTGTTGGAGAGATTCCCACTATGTTTCTTCAGTTTAACACTTCAGTAAAATAAAAAGAGTATACCTTTCATTAGTTTTAGATAAAAGTTATATAACTGCTGGAAAATATATTTGTTATAGCAAAATGTGTTTACTTAAACATACTCATTGAATAAAAATATTTAACACATAAATGAGAAATAATAATAAGTTTTGACTACGTTCATTTTTATCATATTTCACTATACATAACAAAGAAAAGAACTTTTGAAATTCAGGTCAGTACATTTTTTGCTCTAAAATTCCAAAAGGTTTTTTTCTCCAATGGGGCTTCAATATTGGCGGTCAAGCCTTTCAGACCCGGCATATTTCCAAGAACTGAGAGCCATTTTTATGTGGCACCCTCTAGGTGACTCGCTGCAAATTTCGACACTCTGATTACAATGAATCTGAGCTCTGTGAATGTTAAAGAATGCTGAGATTTAATTTTCCAGAGAAAACCCAAGCTAAATGGGGACTCAAGGGATCTTTTACAAGCCACATAATCATATGACATGGTGCCCATATTTTTCCCATCAAGAAAATCTGATGACTCAGCCAGGGCTCGAACCCGTAATCTTGGGCTTATGAGGCGGACACGTTAAACCTCTCAGCCACTGAGCCGCTATTCCAAAAGTTGTTGCTGTTTCTAATGCGGCTCGGAAACCGAGCCCGGAGTAGAGGACTACCCGATTTAAGGCGAAGAGGGCAGCTTCCATTTTTATTGAGCGCCACAAGGGAGGAAGTCCGACTTTTGCCCGTCAGCATGACACATCTGTTTTACAGGAAGGTCCCTTTCACATATCCATTCTCACTCACAATCGGAATTTTGATCCAGATCACCCCCTGATCTGGCACCCCCAGAGGTATTAATTTGGTATGGGAACATGGAGGACTTTGTGACCACAACATATTTAACGTGCCCCAGCCACCATTAGTCAACACGGCGGTCTTTAGCCGAGTACAAGCGCCGACCCAGCGACCATCAGAATTGCGAGCCCCGCTGAGGACAGAACCCACAACCCTTCCGATGCGAGCATGACGCTTCACACGACTGAGCTACTGCGGCTCATTCCAAAAGTAAACACCAAGACCTTATTTGGATAAAACACAATAAATTTTTATCTCTCACTGTTTTGTCTTCTCCTTCGATAATTTGGTCCCACTTCTGCTGCAACTCAGCTTTCGTTTGCTGCTTCAAGATTTCATATCTAGCACGAGCCGCAGCTGTGAGCTTCAATTCACTGACAGAGAAGTCTGTTGATAGTTTTCCATGATGGAGTGAGAAAAAGTCTGTTATGCATCTCAATACTTGTGGGTTGTAAACAACGTCTAGGGCCCGAGTTGTAATGTTAAGTCTGAAATAAAGAATTTTAATGCTTATTTATTCAAAAATAGGTATTTTAAGAAGGTAATAATATGGTAATTCATCATAAATAAAAATATCAACACATTTCACACATCAACAAACCATTTTTTCATTTAATAAATATTTCTGGGAGGGAAGGGGGGTTAAAAAAATAACAAATAATTAATACATGGTGGTGCTTTATTCTTTTGAAGAAGACTAAAATTAGTAAAATTTATAAGTAAATAATTGTCTGTTTCCTTAACCCTCTAAGGGATACACAATTTGTTTGAAATGTAATCTTGCTTTCACTGCATGAGATGAAAAATTTAAATTTTAATAAAATTTATTTTAATTGTTTAAAAATATTTTTTGTTGCATATGATTGTAAATGACTGTCAGATGGTATCCTCAGATGGAGGAAGTCTGATAATGGATAGCATGAAATTTACTGCCTCAGCAACAGAAATACAGCTCAGGTGCACAATCGTGTTCTACCCTAACTCTAAATGGGACTTCCTAAAATAAAAATAAATAAAAGAAGAATCCCAATACTTCCTCCGTAAGAAAAAAAAAGACTCTGCAAAAACTGAGTTTTGAGAAAAATGTAGAAAACTTGTTTCATCAAGCCATAAATATAACATATATTCCTAAGTTAAATTGAATAATGCAGATTTGCTATGAACTACCTGTGGTCAGCATGAAGGTTAAAAGGCTTCTTTTCATAACTTAATTCGAACAGATAGCTGCCTATGTCTACTTCTTCAGACTTTTGGTTGAGAAATGAAGGCAGAGGAAAGACAGTGATGCTGGATGACTTTGAATACATAAAGCCAACTTCCTGAAACAATAAAAAACAAGTGTTTAAATATATATAAATAACAATACAATATATAATGAGTCAATTATCCAAAGTAGTAAGTGTGGCAATTAGTAACCTTTGTGCACAACTTAATGAAAACCGTTTATGTTTATGTTTTTAATACAAATGTCATTAAAATTTTCAAATGTAGAAACAAATGCTGAACATACAGTGGTGTCCAAAAGTGTGGAAATTTTTGAAAGTTTCATGTGTACCAACTGTTACCTGTGTGCTTGAATGTATTAAATTTCGATTAAATATAAACATTTACAAATGAAGTTGAAGGTAATTTGATGTAGAATTTCATTAAAAAAACAGAATTAAAGTATCTGTATTATAAACAAAGTTATGCTCAATTTAGTTGAACAAACAAGCACAATCAATGGTTTCTCTTATGCTGAAATTACAATACAAGTTGGTGATTCAATGACTTGCAAAACTAAGACAGATCATACTATTAGTTGCATAACTTATTTGTAATACAGATATTGTAATACTGTATTTATTTTTAATTCTACATTAAATTACTTTGATGATGTTGTGTCCATGGATATAGATTATATGGGACCAAAGGTCTCATAGACTGCTTCAGCGAACTGCAGACAGTGGTCCTCATTTTAATTAAATTACTTTTATTTGATATATAATTGTTTGTATTGAAGTGAAAATTAATACATGAAACTTAAAAAAAATTTCCACAATTTTGGCTATCACTGTATTATATAGTCAACAAAAGGATTCTTTTTAGTTTTGATAGCCTCAGTGCAAATGATTAAAGATTATAACATCCCTCATTATTTGTTTATCTATTACGTGTACATTTTTACTTTTGTAAAATTATGAAAGCATTATATTTGTCAACTAATAAGCACATAATATTAATCAATACCTAAATTCAATACTTACTCTATTCTGTGGAGCAATAATATGAGGAAAATGTGAATCCGAAAAGATCCTGTCATGCAAATACAAAGCCCCGAGTTTTATTTCAAAGAGAAAAGAGCTTGTCCTGGGTCGAGTCTCCAACTTGGTGAACACATCCGAGAACTCGAGATCCATTATTGACTTTAATCCTTTGGAAGCAAGTTTGTCAGGAAGTGATCTATCAGGAGAAGTTGCATGTGACTCGCTTTGCAGAAGCGAGAATGTTCCTTGGGAGAGGGAAAAGTTCAGCTGCGCAAACACAGTGTCCCTTTTTAAGAGAGAGTCATTGTCGGCGTTGTCTAGGACATCAAGAATTTCTTCCTCTGTAATAAAAAATACAAATAATGCCATGAAGTATATTGTATGTAACTTTGAACAGAGAAATAATAATAAATTAAATGGAAACCCTGCAAAAAATTCTTTAAAAGTAATTTTTTGACTTAAGCATAATTTCTTCAATGTTATGTCCAAGCATATTAAATGCTTTTGACTAATGGTAGCATTAAAGTTCAATCAATTAAAAAATAGAAGTACAAATACTTGATAATACAAATATTTATAATAAAAACAATAGCAAGCATAATTTAAAAAAAATTATTCTGCACGTCTCAAATAATTGCTATATTATTGTTAATCAATGGTAGTTTTGCATAAAAACAATTATTTTGGGGCTTCAATGCACTAAAATAAAATAGACCCTTTTGGCTTAAAAAGTAGCAAAAACATTATGTAATAAGTGTAAACCAATATTGGATGTTTTATCCAAAAATTAATTTTTTAATAAAATAAACTTTTACTTCTAAGATAATATTTTATTATAAAAGTTTTTAGCATGGGTAAATATTATTATAGTCATATAATTGCAATTCTAGGACTGAAAGTTATAACCCTAAATAGCAATTATTTTGCTTTAATTTGGATATTGACTATTATTTAGCATACATTTTGAAATGTAACTCTGAAACAAAATCCCTTTTATGGGTTTAACAATTGATAACTTATAGTATGCACCTTGATTTAAATATTATTTTGCATAAGCAAACAAGAAGCAATTCATCAGCAGCATTTGTACAATTGAAGAGCTTAGTGGAAGAACGTGCTAAGTGACAAAAAGGTGAAAACGAGAAAATGAGCTTGAAAGTTTTAAATGTGCACAGTGATTGGTTGAAAAAGTACTCGCGAACAATAAAAATATACAAACTTAGAGTCCATGAAAAAGAGGAAACTTGTAATCGTTAAAGAAGTTAGTAATACATTCATTAACACAAAAATCTCAATTTTTACAAAAATGCCACTTAGCATGTTCTTCCACTAAGCTCTTCAATTGTGAAAAAGATGCTAAATAAAAAGTTAGACCCTTTTGGGGTTAAGTAGAGTCCCTGCATAAACATTGTTTCAAAAAACACTGATTATAGTAGGTCTATTTAGAATGTAAGCTTGGAAAGCATTTCCTCCCCCATCCACGAGTGCTGTTTGCTTGGAAAAGGGGTGATTTATGAATGATTCAGTTTTCCCACACCATACATGACGAAATACTAACTGTTTTGATTGTAAACCCCAAGCGCGCTAGGATTAGATGAGCAATGTTCTCCCCTTTTCCTAGAAAACTCAGTGAAGGGATGGGGGAAGTCTTTTTGAAGCTTACATAGACTAGAAATGGCATAGTATGAAGTGCTCTAACCAAAGTGACTTTTTCTTTCATCCTCTTCCGACTCAACTCCTGAAACAACTTCATTGGATGTTTCAGAGTACCAGCCACCCCATGATGGGAACATCCACTGCAGGAAACCTTTGCCTTTGGATTCTTCATCAGGTAACTATAAATAAATCATTATTTTAAAACAAAAAAACTAATTCATAGTTTTAAAAAAATGTATATTTGGGGATGATTAAGTTTAGAGATGAATTGAGTATAATATTTCTTTTTACTTTTATTCTAACAGTTACTAAACAGTAATACGAATTTCATTTATATGAAATTTCATAGCTGAAATGACATAACTCCTATACTTAAATTGACTTAATTACTTACATTGAGTAGAGAATACTTATACATATGTTACTAAACAAAACATTTTTTTTTTAAAGAACTTTTAAACCAAAAAAGTTTTCTACTAACAATTGTTTCTTAAATAAATACCTTAACTTATTATTATTTTTAAAAAATTTCAGAATTATAATTAAAATAACATTAATAAATGTCAGTTATCACTGTTAACTTATTATATTTAATCAAGCAAAAATATTAATTCAGACTTTAAAAGAAGGCCTATAAAATTATTTATTTTATTGCATTAGTGATAAAAAATACACAATGCATTGCTACGAATTTCATCTATAACAAATAATCCAAAAGAGTTTGAAAAGCCTTACATCAATACTATTTTTCTTTTCAATTTTCTTTGTGACAAGCTCTCGTAAAAACATAAGCAACTCAAAATTTAACTTTTCTTCTAATTCTGATTTTATTTCCTAAAAAGAAATATAATGCAATAAATATAATGCATGAAATGTTGACCACGTTGTATGACATCAAGGTGTTATAAAAAAATACTAATTGTCACATTTTACAGGATTTATAATGAAAAAACATTTTACTGAATGTAAAGCATATTATCATTTAAAAAGAAAGCTGTACATTTTAGCTTATTAGCTTCCACATTACGTTTATAACATAAAAAGTGGAAGGTATTATAATCATTTAGTACGTCTGTATCTGACCGTCCGTCCGTCACCCACCTTCATAAGCGAGGCTATTTAAAGCAAGGGAATATTCATATTTATTTTTAGAAATATAAATTAATTTTTTCAAACGATAAGTAATAATTATTGAATTTTTGAAATGAAATAAATGAAACTAGCCAAATTTAGCATGCAAATGTTTAATATAGAATTAATGCTGTGTTTGGCGCTTTTTTATATGTTAAACACAATTGTTGTGTGGAAGTGGGTTAAGTGACAAATTCTGTTACAAACCTACTTGTTTTTAACAAAATTATTTATTCAAATCATTATGAAATTATGCATTAACCCTCTGGGATATAAAGACTTAGCAACCCATAACCAGAATGTCAGGATTTCCAATAACACTCATGATTCATAAACATTTGTAATTTTTAAATTTAATTAAATTTTAAAGTATAAATAAGTCTTCAATATTCTCCAATATGTAATTAAATTTTAATGGAATGAAATTTTGCATTGAAAATTTAAATTTTAGACTCGTGCAGTAAAAAACTTTACACTTTAGTCAATTTACTTATATAAATATTTAATTATAGTAGTAATTATTATTAGTTTACATTAATTTTTTTATTATACATATTTATTTAGACATTTACTAAGGGTCATTGAATTTCATGTACAAAACAACATTCATATATTCTACTGATACAAATAAATGTATGGGAATTACCTTTGACTCGTATGTTAATTCCGGCTTATTTAGGTACTCTTGATACACTTTACTGTAGCTCACAATATCCTGAGCTCGTTGCATGGCGAATGTCCAAGTGCGAGCCTTATTCCTTTCCTGCAGTGGTCGGAGATGAACGTTAATGGCATACAGCCACCATTTCTTAGCACTAAAACCAACAAAATAAATTTAAAAAAAAAAAAAAAACTATGCAATTAGTTTCGGACACAAAAGCAGTATCATTTTTAAGGGGGAATGACAGACTTCAATTCTCCAAACTGAAGTAACTCTGGGTTAATCCCATGGAAAAAACATGATTTTCTAAACACACATCTCCGGCTGTATCATTTTTACAAACGTTTCTTTGTATGATAAATGTGGATGACTTACCGGTCTCTATAATTCCATTTTTTGAATTTGGTTCAAATATTTTCTTGAAAAATTATTTAATGATAATTTTAAAATATTTGAACCAATTTCAAAAAGTGGAAAAATAGAGACCAGTAAGTCAGCTACATTCCTCACCAAAAAAAAAAAAAAAAGTGTGTATTCTACAGCCCAGTAAGAGAAGCCATGTTTCAGACTTAAATCGGGTTTCGTTGCAGTATTTGTAGCTGGGATATGTGCTAATTCCATCCGACTACATTTAATAAAATAATTAAAATGCAAAATATAGCTACTTAATACAAAGGGGCAAAGTCTAACATTTTTTAAGGTCTGCATTATTTTTGCTGTTGCTTGCACAAATCTTTCATGTTCAATATTCACAAAATACTTTCATAGAACTAAAATTATTTAACTTATTTAACTTTTGAACTTATCTTTATAAAAACTTAGAACGGTTTTAAATTTTTACAGAAGTTTTTATGTACTTTACTGTAAAAAAAATCAAAAATGACAAATGTAAGTTATTTCATAAAAGACTACAAACTTGTTTTTAACAGGCTCAGCAGGTCTCCATTTGCGATGTTTCCACCTCAAATCTAACACTTCCAATTCTTTGACACATTCCATCATTTGTCTATACTGTATCTTTAAAAAAAATAGTTAAAAGTTAAGTAGAAACTACATAGAAAACTATTTAGATTCAATTCATTGCTTTAATATAAACAAAACTAGTTTGCTTGTTTTGTAATCTAGTTCTAAAAACTTAATGAAGACATGAATAAAATAGTATTTGCTAAATCAGTTACGATTTTTTTTTCAGTTTACGAGTTTTTTTTTAAAAGGAAAGCCAGAGGGAAAGAGGAGAGCCGGACGCCCTAGGAAAAGATGGCTGGACGAGGCGGAAGAAGATCTGAGAAGAATTAAAGTTAAAAATTGGAGGGTCAAAGCCAAGGACCGGAAAAAGTGGCGCTGTGTGCTAAAGGAGGCCAAGGTCCTTCATGGACTGTAGTGCCGAGGAGTAAAAGTAAATCAGTTACGATAAACAAAAAGATGTTTAGGGTTCAAAAGAAGAAATTAAATACCACTTGCTGTTAAATTTGACTTGAAATAACAACTAACCTATTCAAACAAATAGTTTTTAAAGAGAATATTTTTACATAAGCTACAGAAATAAATTGACATTTCCAAACACAATATACTTACTTCACTGAGAGACAATGGAATTTTTTCAAATCTGATATCACAGACAATTCTGGGGGTGAACCGAGACCGCAGAGGTTTAGGAGAACAATTTCTGGTAAGATGGGCCTCGGCACTCACAGGTGAGAGAATATACTCATGTGCAGGTCTCGATGTTGACTCAAAGTGTTTACCCATTTCAGACTGAAAGATTTAAAAATATATATTAAAGAAAAAAATAAAACCCTATCCCTATAAATTTCCCCAGACAGACTTTTTCTGTTAACTTCAGATCCAAAACTGGTCATGACTATCTTCAGGGACATCTCTACCGTATTGGTGTTTCGGAGGTGCTTGACTGCCCACTATGATCAACTGGAACTTTTTATGGATTTTAATCATTAGACAAATTGTGCCTTTGTGGCCAATGTTTGTAATTTTTTACCTTATGACAACTTGAATCAAAGGGCTATGTTTTATTGGGCTGCAAGAAGAGAAATATCCAATAGGGACTATCTTCCCCGTCGTAAAAGGAAAAAATTGAAGAAAAAATTCAGTCATACATCCACACAGAAGCAGTTATAGATATTTTTAAATAAAAAAATTCAAAAACATATTCTCTACGAATATAAATTACTCTATTTTATTTTTTTTTAAATTCTTTTAGTTTGAGGACACACAAGAAACAAATAGGAAATAAAAAGATTACAATAATAATTACTATTATGTGTTATTTGCCATTTGATAAGGCTAAGTACACATTAGCATGACAAATTTTAAAGGTTTTTTTTAAAGAAATTTAAGCTTTATCGAGTTGGAAAAAAAAAGGAATAAAAACATATAAAGAGAAATTAAGCAAAAATTTTACCATGATGTCTTTGGGGTCAAGCTTATTGAGAATTTCGCTTTTTGTATCCCAATAAAATGAAAGTCCTTCCAACTGCAACAGTTTCCACATGCAATCACTATTGTCTCTTCTGACAAATTTTGGAAACTAAAAAATTTAAAAAACATTATTTTTAAAAATATACACATTACCAAATTATTTCATAATTAATAACATTTTAAAACTACATGCTTACCCAATTTTGGTCGGTGCTTTGTGCAGACAAGCTATGGATAAGAATGCCACAGGCAAACTTGTGATCAAGGCAACTTTCTTCATCTTCGTAGCGAATATGAACATCTTTAACTTTCAACTGTAAAATAAATAACTTAAAATTAATAATTTATATGTTTAAAACAGCTAACCAAGAAATGAAAAGTATATTTATTAAATTATGTAGCAGATAAACTATAATATGTTTAACAAAATATGAATGAAAATAAAAAGTAATAATCAGAGAAACTTAAATGGTTTTCCAATATCACAATAAAGGTTAACTATTTAAAAAATTCAAAATTTATAAGTTAAAACTTAATATAGATTTTTTTCTATAAAAAAATTCCAGTTAAAATATTATCATCAAATGTCAATGAATAATTTTTGAATATTGTAAGGAAATTGATTCATCTAGCAAAGAAGTGTAAAATAAAAAGAAATTAAAAGAAGGAAAAAATAACTTACTTGCACATTTTCAATTACATTAGCCATTAATGATGTTCCATAGCTCATCCAATTAGTATAATAGGATTCATTTTGTTTTGATGCTTGAGTTCCCTGGTATACATAATAAAAGATAAATTGTTATTTAACCTTTTTATTACAGAAATAGTGTACAAACTGCTTGTCCAATTATATTGCCGCATAAAAGGTATCTGTCATCATGCACCTGTAGCCCAGTGGTTAGAATACCCAATAACACATGCGGGTGCCCCGGGTTCGATTCAAACAACCAGTTCTGCTAATCTAGAGAAATCTTAAACTAAAATTGCTACTTATTACTTGCATGGAATCGGGATGATTTGAGATTTTTCTTTAATGTTCTGTTTCGATTATTCTAGAATATTCTATGTGACTATAAAACCTAGGTCCCACCAGTTAGTGGGCAGTTCTGTTTTCCGTTGTCTACTAAATAAATTAGATTGTTGATTTGAATTGTGTATTCATTCTAATCTTCGTAAAAATATACCAGCAACACAAAACAATTTTAAGTAAAATAAATATTACTAATAAAGAGCTTACTTAATAAGATTAACAGCAATAGGGAAACCTATTACCATTAAATAAATAATACAGTTAATGATAAAATAATTAATAAGTTTTTAGATTTACTCTTACCTTTGCTTTGGCATCCAATGCTTCAAGCTGGGCCAGTTTTTTCGACAAAGCAGCTGCCTGCTCAGCAGTTTCATCATACTAAAAAATACAAAAAATTATCATGCTCATGCAATCAATATTTAATTAAGTCTTGAGACCAGGTCTCAAGAAGATAAAAAGAGGGGGGGGGGGGTTCATTCGAATTACTTAAACTATTATTACCAACTCATTACTAATTTTTGTTGGATTAATTATTAGTTTTATAACTTTTTTTTCGATTAATAGTTTATTAGTCTGGAACACAAAATAATTACAAATCATAAGTTTTAAGTAAAATAGTAGTTGAGAGATTGCCAGAATCATTAGCAGCATACAATAATAAACTTCACCCCATCCACCCCTTGTGTGTAAATGAAAAAGGCAAACAAGCTTTGAAATCACCAATTTCTCCAAATTGCTTAGTAATCAGCTAAGGATATCTAGTACAAACTTTAATATGATTGGTTTGTTTGAATTATTATCGCACTAGAGCTACACAAGGGCTATTGGCGACGGGCGTCGTAATTTAGCCAACCACAGTCAAGTGACGAGCCGACACCTGTGTAGGCACCCAACTCAACAGCTAAGTACGCAGCGCTGGAACTTTGGAGCATATTTAACATGCCCTCCCTCTACACGGGGTATTATTCGTCGGACATTTGCGGCTGCACCAACTTTAATCTCAATATAATCAGGAACTGATTGCTTCTGTTCATTTCCAGAAACAAGTTCAAAATAATTTTCTTTCCTTCTAATAAACCTCCAATCAGAGTATAGATCAGAGTTTTGATGTAAAACTAAAGGTGTTTAAAAAAAGCATTCATACCTCTGAAGACAAAATTGGACCAGCTATGAGAAATAGTCTCTCGATAAAAATGACCCAGGGTTCACTCCTTAATCTGCTCACTGGTATTTGAAGTTTAATTTTTCCAACAAAGCCTAAAAAAATTATAAACTTAGTTAGCTTATTCATAAGATGTATGTAAAATAAGTTGACAGGGAAACTTTAAGAGTAAAGTCTTTTTTATTTAACAGTTAGACATTGGGAGATGATAGATTGGTCGTCTTAAGTCGACGAGAGCGTGTGACGGAATCATCCACAAAAATGGCAAGGAATGTCCAGCTCTCTTCCACTGACCAATCAAATTTAAGATTATTAGTGTGAAAATGTGTAAGGTCAAGATGACTCAGCAAAGTTTCTGTGGGAACTATTGATCTAGGCAACTATTTGTTGGCGACAGGGAGTGGTTGGAATGTTAAAGTACTAAGTGATATTAAGGATATGTGAAAAAAGTAATTTAAGTTATTAAGTTTAATTGGGGTTAAAAATATAAGATTTTGAGAGTTTAAGTTATAATTATAATACGTCATATATATCGCACTTTAAACATTAAACACATAAATTGCTTACCTGTGTGCACTTTGACAGGCAAATCTAAGAACTTCAGGGCATCTTTCTTCAAAGGTAAGTTTTCAAGTTCCACTTCCCCTATTAATGCATACAATAGATAGTTTTCACTTTTTGGGGTGCTTTTAAACAGGTTTAAATCATTTATAGTTTAAAGGTGACTTTAAAATGAGAATATTAAAATGTTCTAATGGTTTTAGCTATAGTTCTATAACTTTGTATGCCAGAACAGATGTGACCAATTTTTCGAATAATAGCACAGCTCTTTTTAATGCATAAAAGAGAATATTAGGTTCTATCCCACGTTCAAATTTAAAATAATCTGTTTTATGGTTGTGGGGTTTGGCAGCTCTTTTTTAGTTAGTTTTCAGAGTTTTAAGTTTAGTTTTTTAAGGCTGATATCTATTGGGATTAATAAAAAACATTTTTTAATCGAAAAAAGTTTAAATAATCGATTGATTAGCTTTTTGATACCACAAATGGCTATAGACGATCAGATTTTTTTTTTAATGATACTAAATTGTCACTGAGACTGAAAGGGTTAATACAGTTTTATAATTTTAAATTTTAAGCACTTATTGCTGCCTGACGAACTTATGATGTAACTTTAAAAAAAATACCTTGCAACAAGCCAATTGACAATTGGTCTGTGTTTAGGTTTTCTAAATATTCTCCAACATATGTGTTCAAAATCCATGCTGCAAGACCCTCTAACATTTCACAAGGAAATCAGACAACCTGCATAGAAAATATAATAATTAATATGAAGTTCATTGAATACAAAAAAGTTCAAAATAAAATGAAAAAAATTATGTGACTCAGCTTTTAAAATTTCTATAATTTTCTTTTATGACCAAGTTTTTTTTATTGTTGCACTACCTATTTTAATATTATAATTCTTACAGTAACAAAAAAAGATTTTAAATGTCAAAAGTAGACTAACAAATATTATTGATCAAAACTTCCATGAAATTTATTAACTTATAAGTTTTGTTAATAAATACCATTAGCAACATTGCTTACGCAAAGCCCTGGAAATTTTTTATTGCTTGCAAGCAGTGTATGAAATATAATGAAGACAATACTGTATAGTTTGGCATGGAGATTTTTGTTGAATCGAACTTAATCGCAGCATTAGGTGAAATTTTTTGAGAATATAGATATTTCTGTTACATATCAGTTGAAACAATTTATTCATGTGGGGAGGGGGAATACTTAAACTTCTTAGTATTATATTTTTTTCCAAGTGAACCCATCTGAAGAACCCATGCCTTCCAAAAATGGTAGGTATGTCAAGATGGAGACCAAGTTGCTTCGATTTACGCAAAATTTTGTACAATCAGCAAAATCTAGAGTGCATGTCATTGATGATTGATGTGTGAATGGGGAGTCATCACAGTATCCATTACACTTGTTGAATTTTTGCCACTTCACATTTTCTTCAATTTAGAAAATCATTCAGCATGACTTTTTAAAATAATAGCCAAGCGATTTTTAGATGTGAACCCAAATACAACCCTGTGAAAATTTTGAAGACATGCATAATATGCACGCTAATTTTACGGGAAAGTAAGGGAAATAGTTCTTTAGCACTAATTAAAGTACTAAAGCACTAAATATGTACAAATATTTTCAACTGTAAATTATAATAACGATGACTAATAATTCTTAGTATACATTCCAAATGATGCTTTAAAATTATCAGTGGTCATTGTCATAAGGAAACTTCTTATGAAATTAAACATCTGTATAGACAAAATATCCCTTAATACACTGTTTAAAATAAATCAACCAACGGGCTTGAAAACTGCCTGAAAAGATTGACATTTTACCTAATTTTTTAATACTAGTTCAAACAATAGTAAACACAGTTCATTTTTCATTAGTACCACATTATTAAATATAACTTGATGATGAGATGATTTTATCTATTTCTCTATTGCATATTCCCTTCAAATCGAAAGCAACACGAACTGTAAAAAACATAACAACAACGCATTTAGATGTTTTGATTCTGCGACTTTCATGAATGAAATGCTTGTCAGTTGAATTTTCAAATAGTCTTTAATGACTTATTAAATAGTAAAATATTACAATATTTTTGATAATCTATATTGGGATGGAGAATTTGACGCTCAAAATTTAAAATTTATTAAAGCATTGAAGGTCATATTGCCTAACTGTAACTGTTTAAATTCCGCGCGTAAAATCCAGATTCCAAACCAGAAAAAGATAATCGAACTTTCAAAATCAAATTTGAAAGTGAAAAACGATTTTAGTTTTGAATTGTTTTAAAGCTCTTTTATAACTTTTAAACATGGATTTTGAGAAAAGTCTGGATGCCGCCTATGTAACTCAGCATTTCGGTTTTCATTCTCGGGCATTCTTGGATAAAAGTAAGTTTCTTTTTAAGTGCTGATTATTTGTGTTGAAAAGTTCCACAAGTAAACAGTGTCTCATTTCGTTTGCAAATTCGAAAATTTAGGCTGAACTTCCATTGGGGTTAATTTTTGTTGTTGCCTAAGTCATTAAAAAAATAATCATACAAACATTTTAGAGCATAATATTTCATAAAAGATTTGTATTTACATATCTCTTGTGCAACGAACGGTTTTCAAAATGCAGAGTAAAAACAACTCAATTTCTTTGGGAAAATGTCATACTCCCCATACCTTAACTAGTTGTATATTATGTACAAAGAATGCAAAGCAGAATTCTTAGAATGGTTTAGAATCCAAATTTACAGTGCCGGATGATTCAAATACAATTTAATAGTCAGGGCTGTGTTGTATTCCGGGAACATCAGCATAGTATACCTATTATTGCTATTACCAAGTACATCCTTTATGTCAAGAAGTCATTAATTGTATGAAGAGAAAAGAACCCATTCGTCATAGGGCAGGGTCGTCACTTGGACGGTGCATTAATTTGGTCTTAACAATGCACAGAACAGCTATAATACAATGGCAGATATCTATTTGCATTATGTTGCCTGGCAACAAAATTGCTTGAATGTGGTAAATATTACACTCCAGATTTTTTTATGACTTGATTGGTAGTATAGGAAACCTACGTTAAATTTTCAAGCTCACCTAGGGTTACTAGGTCATAAAAGTTATAAAAAAAACAGGACACTTACTTTTAAAAAGCTGGAGAAGAACAGGAAAAGCAGGACACACTTAAAATTGAGACATAACCTTATTATTAGCACATTAAACAATATTACATTAAATTATTTAAAAAATATTATTATCATATTTTTCTACAGCACCAACACAGCTAACTAAATGCATTGTAATTTAGAGCAATGCATAACACACGTTTTGGAGTAAACTAAAAAAATTAAGCTATTACACTTTGAAATGATACAAATGTCTTTAAAGATCTTCAAAATTAATGAAATTTTCCAAAATACGGTCATTTAGGATTTTTTTAAAATACGGACGGCAGGACAGAGCCTCTAAATACGGACGTCTGGTAACAACCCTAAGCTCACCAATATGCAAACAGGTTATTATCATTGCTAGCGTTTACTAATGCATTTAAAGAGGAATGAGCTCTCGTATTTTAAGACAAAATGCATTCAAAACCAATAAGCTGCCATTAATTTAGTTTTTAAATGAACCAAAAAGTTTTGATGTACATTTTGTAAATATTGTATAAAACTAGGAACTAACCCAATTTGCACGATAAAGCATTGGCTTTTAGTAATTAGATGTAAAAGATTGAAATCTTGAAGTCAATGCAATATACTTTAAAATAGAATTTTAATTTTGTGTATTTATATCAAAATAGTATTCAAATAGAACTACTATTTCACTTATTTCTTTCAGTTTATAATGGAAGCTATGAAAGTGTGTTTGAAGCTCTAAGGCAGTTGAAGAAGCATTTGATAGAAGAAGTAAGTCTTTTATTTTCCAAAATACCAGAATTTATTGCCTTTAAAATTATGATTAGCTTTTTTCTGCTTTCCATAATAACTGGATTAAAAACAAAATCATGATTAAATAAGTTTCGTGTGAAAACTAAATGCTAGTGTGTGTAGAGAACTTGGTATAAAAATAGAGATATATTTGGTATCAGGGCTCGAAAATTATATTGCCCGACATGCCCGGGGCATGTAAAAATTCCAATTGGGCATGTATTTTTTTGCCTCACATGCCCGACCGGGCAAGTAAAAATTTCATCAAAAATACCTTTCTATAAATTAATTTAAATAAACATTCTGCGTTTTAATAAATCCCCAACATATCCATTTGTTGCTTCTTGAAAATTGATAATTTTAATCTTAAGTCGAAATTAGTTACTTCACAATGTAACTGCTTAAAAAAAATTTACGCGTCCAATCACGCATTTTAGTTTCAGCTTTTGTTATTTTTGCCAAACTCATGCCTGGGTACAGCTTTCTTTCCCCTCCTCCCCCTTTCGCTTGGGCATGTAAAAGTTTTATTCGGGCATGTATTTCTAAGACTAACATGCCCGACAGGGCATGTAAAACTTTTGAGATTTTTCTAGCCCTGTTTGGTATAAAAATGTAATGGTGTTCAAGTGTTTATCCAATTCATTTATATTTATCACTAATTGAAAAATGTAATTTCTATTTTCACTTTCAGTATAAAAACATAGCTCCTGCTAAAGAAATTGATATGAACACTGAAGTCCTTTTCAGACACATGACACAGAAATTGGATCGTACAATGGACAGACTTGAGGTAAAGTAAAGGTCAAGTACCGTATATACTCGTGTATAAGCTGAGAAATTTAGTGCTGTAAAAATCGGGGTCGACTTAAACACGAGACATCAAATTTCCAACAAAAAAATCCCCAATCCTTAAACTGAAACTGCATTTCAATCAAACTTAAGGTTTAAATGCTATTAATTCAAAATAAAGATACAAAAGCAGTTCATTCTCAAGATGAAATAAGATTGTTATCTATTCATGGTTTCCACCCTAATGATGCTTAATTGTTAGTTCTTGGCCTGATGCGTATTTGGCACGTGTAGATCTGGCACTGGGCAGTTCAGTCAACCAGTCTTCAAAATGCAAAGAAAGCAATGTCAAGGACACTCGGAGCAGAAACCTGTTTTATTTTCATTGGAGATTTAAATTATACTTGTAAAATAAAAAATATGTCCGTCATGAACTGATTTCTTATTTTCTGCAGAAAGCTCTGGCCTAATACACAGGTTACTGATTTTAGAAAAATATTTGGTTTAAAAAATGGTGGGTTGACTTATAAATGGAGTTGGGTTAGACAAAAGTACTTTGAATTCAGAATTTAAAATTGTATCGGATAATTTAAGAATGAATCAAAAGATATGATTACTACGGGGGGGGGGGGGGATGGCACAAATGAAAGTGTCCTGGCCATGGGGGTATAAATAAGATAGATATGCTGCCAAGTCAAAAAACAATTGTAAAGCAGGTTTGCCAATTGATCGCTTAATATTGAGCTCAAGCAAACTTTTGGCGAAACTATGCAATCTTCAACTGTACACTGATATGATCAACTCGCACATATCAGCCCGCACTAAGACCTTAACTCACCCAATAGTCCTTGTGTAGCTCTAGTCTATTGACCAAACAATGAACAGAAAAACAGGTTTGCCAAGCAAAGCTTTTGAACACTTGAATAATTTATGAATTCTATTTTTTCTCAATAGTTTTTCTCAATCTCCCTGCATTCATAGCTCCATGCCAGGGCCACTTTTATGTGTGCCACCTTGCATCTGTGCGAAAATGATATTTATACTGGCTTAAGATATATTTTTGTCACAAGGGTGTCGGTATTCTAAATTATAGGATTGAAACCTAGGAAGAAGATGTCTATAATTGGTCTCGTAAGAGTTAACTTTATCGGTCTTTCACCTTGCTAAAATCTTTCATAAATAACTTTTTTTAATACTGCAAGGTATACTAACACAATTGTTTATATTATTTTACAATTCTATCAAATTCGAATACAACCATATATGTCAATTTTCTTAATTTAAAACATGCAAGAAACCTTTACCCATTATATAACTCGCCCAATGTATTTTATTTTGCAATTCTTTAATGAATAAGTCACTTCTGTACTTGTCAATTTTGGTGTCATGGTGTGATAATGTTTTTTTTCCGATCGAAAAAACCTCTTCTCTGAATTTACGGGCTTACTCTGATATTTATTTCAGGTATATTTGGATGATAATATCTTCAAAATTCCGAAACACATAGTGTTACCTGAAGATGAAGTACACATGAATCACCCTTGCACTGCCAGAGAAGACGAAAAACTGGATGCAGAACTTGAAGATTTGAAGCAAAGAATAATAGAAGTATTTTCAATTATAAACAATTTGTTACTTATTACCATTTTATGTACTACCCAACTTCAGAATATTAGAATAATGAGAAAAACATGTTTCAAGTGCTTGAAATGTTGTATTTATTCAACGGAAAATAAAAGATTGACAAATTATTTTTGGTGCGCCACATTTGACATGATTTGTTGATTAATATAACCCGAAATTATTATCATGGTTTGAAAAAAAAAGGTTATAACGAATTGCACATAAAAATCAAAAAAATAGAATGCATCAAATCATTTTCCACAAAATTAGAATAATGTTTGAACAAGTAACGTAAACTATTCAAACAAGTACCAGTGAGAATAATACGAATTTAGTTATATCACCCTTAGCTTTAATTACTTTTCGCAGACGATTCGGCATACTTAAAACTAAATTTTTGCACTGTTCTCTGCTGATATTATCCCAAACAATTTTCACGATGTTTATAAGTTTATTTTTGTCCATTGGGGCCAATATTTTTTAATTAAGTTTTTAGTTTTAAGTTTTTTCTTCATTAAACCCCAAATATTCTCTATTGGGTTCAAATCCGGTGAGTAGGCCTTCCAAGGAAGCACTTAGATTTCATTGTTCTTAAGCCAAGACATTGCAGTTTTCGAAGTGTGGCATGATGCATAATCTTGATGGAAAATAAAGTAACCTTCAAATAGATCTTCAGACGCTGGAATCATATAATTATCAAGAACTGCCTTGTATGCTGCAAAATTGACAACACATTTCAGTATACATAGAGTTCCTAGTCCATGAGCACTTAAACAACCCCAAACCATTACTGAGGTACTGAACTTAACTGCACGTTTCAAGCAGTTTGCATAAAAGTCTTCTTGAGAAATGCGCCAAACACGGTTACTATGGGCTATGGGGACCGACAAAAACGCAAAATATAGACTCATCACTAAAAAGTACTTTATTCCACTCCTGGGTGCCCCAAGACAATCTCTCTCTCTGCACCTTATCAAACATCTCCTTTTTTGTTTGGCAGTAAGAAACGGTTTCTTCTTCGGAACACAAGATCGAAAGCCTAATTCATGTATTCTTCGCCTTGTCGTGCTCACTGAGGCATCCACCCCCGATTCTTGCCACTTCTTTTTTAGGAAATCCACGGTCCTAAACCGATATTTCAGTAATCCTTCTCAGGCATCTGTCCTGTCTCATCGAAGTTATTCTTTTGGAACCGCAGTTTTCACGATTATCTTTAAATTTCATGATTTTATAATAAGCTTGAAGAACTTTACTTACAGTTCCTTGAGAACAATTCACCTTTTTGGCTATCCTTTGCTGGGTAAGCCCCTTTTCACGTAATTTCAAAATTACATTCTTAGTAGAAGAGTTACGTCTTTCTTTCTACTCATTTTAAAGCTCAACTAACTAAATCTTGTTTCCTAAGTAAGAAAAGCACTATCACTACTTCATTCATCGTCATAATTTATGCTGAATTTCGACCCCAACGTGGACCAATCACGTTAATTTATAAGTATTCTAATTTTTTGAATTAGTTTTTTTATTATTCTAATATTGTGATTTTGTTAAAAAATTTCTTATAAATTATTAATTCATGTGTATGCCATTTTTGAACAATATGTTGTTGATTTGCATACTAAAAATATAAATGTTAATATTTAAGGGAGTATAAATTGCAGAATCTTATAGAAATCGGGTAGTTTACTTAGAAAATGTTCAAATATTCTGAATATTCTAATTATCTGAAGGAGGGTAGTACTTTTCTGTCAATCCACGTTTTAGTAAGAATACAATTTTTAGCTTTAACTTCTTAAATATGTGTTTGCTTAATTTAAAATTGTTTGTGTGTTGTGTTCCAAAAGATGATAGTTTTAGTGCTTTGAAAAAGTATTAAGTGTTGTTCTATTTCTAGCAGCTAATCAAGTAGTTACTTCATTTTGCTTCTGATACTTTTATTTTATTTAACAAAATTTCTATTGTAGGAAAGAATTAAGAAAAATTACCTAAAGTGCAAGATAGCCGAACAAAAGGCTATTATAGAAGATTTAGGGCAGTTTGAAAACAAATTAAAGACCATTTTGAAAGTTGTTGAGGAGAGTCAAAGTAAGTATTTTATTAATATATTTTTTAATTAACTCACTTCCATTATAAAAATACTTTTGTTACTAGAAACAAAAGTTTACTCACCAATTAAACAAGCAAAAAAATAGACTATAACAAATGAATTTTCTTATAGTTGATGTTCAGGAGATTTCTTTCAGTTTGTAGATTTATAACTAAATTTTGATGTGTCCAAAAATAATGAAGAGTAAAATTTAAGTTTGAATTGATTTAAATTATAAAAAAAATTGTAAACAAACATTAATATACCCTATTTAAATTTGATAGTCATTGGTACACATATAATTACTGTCTTTGGAACAACAAAAAATCTCAATAGTATTGACAAATTTCAGTACAAATAGGTACATTTAATTTGAGTACATGTGTACTCAAATTAAATGTACCTATTTGAATTACCTACAGACACATGCTAGTATATATTAACACAAATGGCCTTGTATACACTTCATTTAAGGAGATTCATTTTCTTAATATTAATGTTTGCAAATTGTAATTATTTTATTTTTTCTTAAACGTTATGATAGTATGATTATTTTATTTTTTCAGCGACTAAAGAAGACATGAAAGATGCCATGGTAAAGTGCTTAGAGCTTTCAAAAGCATCTAAACGTATTTCACTTGAGTAGAAACCTGGTGTATCCCATTATTATTTTTAGGCTTAAGTTGCTTTTTGTAGATAATTTTTTATGCATAAAAATGAAGAGTTTACTATAATTGTATTTTTGTGATCTAGTTTTTATATATATACTGATTTGTGGCCTTCTATTTTATATGAAATATGCATTTTTCAGTGCTTACAGTGCAGTTTTCTGTCAATTAATTTAGATTTTAACTGTCCTAACAGAGAACCGAATTAAGTACATATGGAAAAGTTTAAAAAAAATTGGGTAAGTCAAAGTCATGTACAAAGAACAAATATAACAATTGATTCTAAGGATTGTACAGTACTCTTTCAATACTTTTTATTTTATTGTAATTTGAAATAAATTGTTTTAGTTATAGTTTTTATAAGTACAGTAGACTCCCACTTAACCGGCCTTCGTTTAACCGGATCTCCGCTTTAACCGGGCTGAAAATGTCCACCTTTTAAAATGTTAAAAATTGCTTAAAAATACAAATTTTTGGTTATTTCAATCGGTTTTCAGTGTCGCACATGTTTCAAACGCTTGATTTGTTGGGGAGAATGGGGGGGGGGGCACTTGTTGACATTGGAAGGCTGTGGGGATCAACCGTCAAGTTGTCGAATTGCTAAACTTCAACAAAAAAGTTCAGATTGTTTTTTACGGTATGTACCAAAAATGTAAAATACTAATAATAATATATAAAATAAAGTGTAAAATGACATCTTATTTCAATTGTAATGTATTTCATGAGGCAAATATCATCAATAAACAAAAGTGCAATCAAATAAACATCGAAATTTCAATTTATTTAATTTCTCCAGGCCTCCCAACTGGTTCCTTTTTTCCCTAAAAGTCCTTTTTTACATCCCAAGTCCCTAAAACTCCTTATTTCATGAACCTGGTCCCTATTTTCCCTTTTTCAACCAAATTTTTTTGAAAAATTACGCTGCAGCCTGGAACTATATTCTTGAAAAGGACGTTCTTTTTTCAGAATTTTGAGAAGCTTCAATTGGCTACAAAGATACAGTAGCGCTCATAAGTATTTTGACAAACTCAATTTTCTATTTTAAAACAATTTGTTAATATCACAAAGTTTTTCAGTCAGTCAGTTTTGAACAGTTTTTAAGTCTTTTAGATAATGGGTGAAGGGAGGTTAAATAGGTCGCTAGAAAAAAAATACACGAAGATCTTTTTGTATCAAACATACAAAATTAATTTTATTGGAACTTATTGTGTTCAAAAGTAATTTGACACTTCTATAAACGAGGGTAAAACCCATTTTTTTTAAGTAAACCTTTGACAAAACAAATTGTTACTCCTCGTAACCTGTGTATCTAATACTTGGTTGCATAGTCCTTAGACAGCTTGGCATGGAGTCAATCAGTTTTTCAATGGCTCCGAGAGGAATTTGAACCCATTCCTCAAGCAGTGCTTGAAGTAAGGCTGCTTTGCTGGTGATTTTTACATCGCCTTCTTATCCTCTTGTCCAACTGACTTCACCTGGTGTTCAATTGGATTTAAAGTCGCCAGAACTTTGACTTGGAAAATCCAACATGAGAACATTATTTTGAGCAAGAAAGTCTTTAACATGTTTGGACTCATGTTTTGGGATATTGTCACCATCCACCCTCAAAAACTTCTTCAGCATGGTTTTACATGTTTTTATCTAGAATCTGAGCATATTTGAAGCAGTCCATGATGCCTTCAATGTTGACCAAAGGACCAACACCTGCCCGTGAAAAGCAATCAAAGACCATAACATTGCCTCCACCGTACTTTACGGTGGGGACTTGGTGACGAACATCATACCAAGTGTTCACGGGGCGTCTAACTACCGTGCACCATTTGATGAACATATAATAAATTTACTTTCATCGCTAAATAGAACTTTTGTCCAATCCTTCTTGGTCCAAAACTTGTGCTTTTCGGCAAATGCAAGTCTGGCCTTTCGGTTCTTCTCTAAAATTAATGGTTTCCTGCTGGGACGTCGGCCATTCAAACTGTGGTTCAAGATGCGACGTTTCACAGTGGATACATGAACATCTACACCACGTGATGCTTATAAATTGTGCTTTATATCGGCAGCAGTAGGGCATAGATTTGCAACCGATCTCCGTCCAACAAGCCTATCAACCCTCTCTGTTGTTTTTTAGGCGTGCCTGACCTTTGTTTACTATTAACTGTGTCTTGGCATTCAAATTGACTCTTCCATACACTCACAATTTGTCTTGAGAGATTAAAGTATCTGGCTAATCTTGCTTGTGACTGACCATCTTGTAATGCCATAATTGCAGCCTCTTTGAGATCAGTAGAGTATTCTCTCACCTTGGGCATGTTTTTATTTACATTCTGGGATGTCAATACAAATGTAAACCACACTGGAAACACAATAAAATGGCTGTTAATTTAACTGGGTAGCAAAAACACACACTTGTCAAAATATTTTGGAAATCAATGTTTTCTAAAAAATATGGTTTTTCTACCTGTGCTTACTTTGACAGCTTTCTTCAGTGGTGGTTAGATGTCAACTGCTGCGCTTTGCTCACTAGACTGAAATGTTACGGATCTTTTACAAGACTGTGCTCTCTAATGACGAAAATTGTTGTTCAAAATACTTATGAGCACTACTGTATGACAATAAACCACATTTGGTTCCAATTACTAATGAATTGATTTATTTAGCCCTAAAAATTTGACCCCCTACCTGCTACGAAGAATACAAGATATTGCATATCTTGTTATTTTGAGGTCCCATTTTTCCCTTTTTTTAAGATGCTGAGTCCCTTTTTTCCCTAGGGACAAGTTGAAAATCTATTGGGAGCCCTGTTTCTCCGGTTTAACCGGATTTTCGTTTAACCGGCCTACCCTCGGTCCCATTTAAGCCGGTTAAGAGGGAGTCTACTGTATGTTTATGTGTAAATATTTTTTTGTGTATTTTTGAAATTTTTATAGAAAAATAAAGACCGCATAACAATAAAACAATTGTATTAATTTTTGTAATGCATCTCCAAACTAGTAAACTTTTTATATAAAACTTTACTTAAATCTTCATTTTTTGGCAAATGGATTGTCGCCAATGGTTGCAAATAAGGGTTGTAACAATTCTTCTAATCTTCTTACTGTCTGTAAGAAAAGTAAATTAAATTTTGGCTTTAGCATTTCACATAGTGTTATTTCTTGCTTAGAAGTTAAAATATGTTACCGTACCTTTAATTCAGAGATTAACATTTGGTAGATATGCTTGTTTTTTAAAAACCTTGTACATCTGAGCCTCGAAAGCATTTCCCTCCCCCGTCCCCGCATGTAGTTTTCTTCGAAACGCATGGTTTTCCCCACCCTACTTGGTTTTGAACTATCAGATCGTTAGCCTCACAACAGATCCTCAAACGTGTTAGGTTTAGAAAAGCGATGCTCGTCCATTTCCTAGAAATCCAAGCGAAGGGATGGGGGAAGAAAATGCTTTCGAGGCTTGCATTCTGGATAGACAAGGTGCAAACAGTGATATTTATACTAAAAAAAATTGCTGACAATAACTATTTTTGTATGAAACAATTACCATATAAGACTATTACTTAACATAGTAGTAAGCATGGCATATTTTAGCGATTTGGAGTTAGTAAGAAATATAAATTTAAATGACATTTAGTGCAGCATATACGTACTTCTGGAACCGATACAGCAGCAAATCTTATTATGCACCCACATATTCTAGACTCTCCATTTGAATGTAGAGAACTGACTGCAAATAAGGATTCCTTAACTGGTTTTTCACCTAAAAAATATTTTTAAGCATTATCCCACGTTTTCTAAGTTGGTTCATAGTTTTCAAAAATATGAATGTTTTTTTGATTTAAATATCTAAAAAAAATTGTTTCTCAATTGAAAAAGTACATTCATATGCAATTACAAAATGTATGATATGTCACGATGTAGCAATATATATATTTTTAATTAGGCTTTTTTCTGATTTTGAGTGCAAGTTTTAAAACCCATATATAAATCTATCCACATTATTATATTGTACTATAAATATGTATTCTATTTCATGCATTTTTTTTTAAGAGAACAGGTTTGTATTGCTTCAGTAACCAAATAAATTTTTATGGTAACAGAATTATAATAACAATAATTCTAACCTATTTACAATCAAAACAAATTTCAAGACTATTTAAAATATGTTGAAAAGAAACTCACCATAAGCTCTGCATTTTCCTAATTTTGACAAAATGTCAGAATAGAGGAACTTTAAATAAGGACCAATCACTATGCATGTTCCTATAATATCATATGATTTATTAGCAGATTTTAAACTAACAAATGGAGTGTCTTGCATATTTTGGCATTCTCTGAACTGCAGTTTTCCATTTATAAAAATTGAAGACATACTTTTTAACCTGCAATTTACAAGATGTTTAATGTTCTCATAAAGCTTTTATATTTAAAATGCATATATATAGTTCCAATTTTTTTTAATAAAATAAACCTCTATGTCCATCAATACCTAATTGGAAATCTTTAAAAAGTTATGTTTTTATATTTATTCTTGTAATATTTTATTTTGTAATTTAATGCAACATTATTTATACATCATTATGTCTTTGAATAACAAGTAAGTTTTAAAATTAATGGTTGTGTGACAAAACTCTTATTAATTAAAAAATTAGTTAAAATCTGATTTCGCATAAATTTTTAACTTTAAAAAGTTCAGTTATCAGATGAAACTAAAACTTTTGAATGAAGTAAAATCTTTTGAATTTCTAATTACAACACAAGCTTTCACTTTCCCTCATTCTATCCCTTTGTGTGGTTTTCTAGGAAACGATGTGATTGTCGCTGTTCCGAACCTTACCATATTTAAGGCTCTGCTACATGGTTAATCACAATTTGCTTTTTTAACTCAAGTAAGGTGGCGGGAAAACAAAAACAGAGACACCCTGACCGGAGTGGTAACAGAACCTGGAAATCAGGGAATTCTCAGAAAACTTTGTAATTCTCGAAATATCAGGGAATTATCATGGAATTGCAGAATAGCAGGAATTTTTTTTTTCCATTTTGGATTAATTAAATAGCAGGTTTAGGTTCTTGGGATTACTACTAACGGACACTTGATAAAAAAATATATATATTGTGGTTGATCTGATTTGCCTGAAGGACAAATCTTGGAGGATTGAAGGACCAATCTCTCTCACGAATCATGTTATAACAATTATCTGATCACATGATTCCTCTAAACTCAGATTTTCGGAAATGTAGAAAAATTAGGTAGGCGAACCCATAATCTGGAGAGTCTTAATTGCCGCGATTTCTGGTTTAAATTTTCTATGCTGCATTGAATTGTGTGTATTACATGTTTTCTAGATAATTGTAAAATCAGAGAATTTTTTGTGAAAGCATCAGGGAAATCATGGAATGATTGGTTTGATTTGAATTATCGTCATACTAGAGCTACACGAGGGCTATTGGCTATTAACCAAGTCAAGTGACGAGCCGACACCTGAATAGGAACCCAATGCAACGTTGCATCGAAGGCAGCGTTAGGACTTTGAAGGATACTTAACTTGCACTCCCTTACACAGGGTATTATTCGTCGGACATTATTGGCTGCACGGATCGTTTATAGGTCAGCAGTTATTTGGGCGATGCACGAACCTGGGACCTTTCGCATGCTAGGCAAGTGCCTAACCGACTGGGCTCCCTGCCCAGAAATATTGGGTAACTTTTTCTAGGATTTTATAACCACCCTGCTGACTGTTTCCAGGAAAACTTTATAATGGGGTAGGGGAAGAAAGTTCTTTTGAAGCTTGTGTTGTTATCGTAGGGACGATGATGTAATAACTAGGGTTCAAATTTTTTCTAACAATAAAAATCTATACTTTGTAAAAACCCATCGTTCACCACAGCTGTAGCGTCCGGAAGTAAACCAGTCAAGTAACACTAGGTTTCCATCAGATTCTAGGTGGAATGTCTGTGATTGGATGTAGGAAGCTTTCTCATAACATACCAATGGATCTGGAAGAACACACATTAAGGCTTCAGAATCAATGAAGTATTTAGTGTGTTGCTGACTATCTCTACCTTTTTCGCAAATATAGACCTAAAAAATTAGTGTATTTTAGTACCTGCAATATTTTAAGACAATGTATGTTCTCCAGAAAGAATTTATTTAACAGAAATTGAATTGGCTAGTTTCACATGACGTAAATCATTCCTGAATTTCATTGGGGGTTTTACATGGTAAGTTCTACCCACTACATTTATTAACTATAGTTAAACTTGCACAGAAGCCATGACCATGGGAGGAGCTATAAAATGCGCGGGGCAATCAGATGAAGACAAAATAAAACAGCTGAAATTTTCTCTTTATCTGATTGCACCTCACGTTTTATAGCTGCGCCCATGGTGGTGGCTGTTGTGCAAGTAAACTATGAGTTTAACTATAATCGATATGTTATTTTGATATTTTCCTTTCTGTGGAACTGTTGCCACTCAAGTAGATGTGATACATGTAAAATTTATTTTTTAAAATTCTGATTGTTAAAAGTCAATACAATACATAGCTTATAGTTTTAAGATGCAACTAATAATATAAAATTAAAAAATAATAAAAGTTTTTTTTTTTTTTTTTTTGTAAAACCTTGACTTGACAATTTTGCTAAAGAGTCATAGATCAGAAATGAAATGAAATGTTTAAATGAAAAGGGCCTTTTATAAATACAAGAACATTTTCACTGAAAATTTATGTAGCTGATAAAATTGACTTTTAAATTAAACTTGCTCACATATGCAAAATATGTAAGGTCAGATCCAACATTTGACGCTGTTCTTCAAAAATTACAACTATTTAGTATTTACTAATATAATGCAATAAGCAAATCCATTCATTATATTGCAAATTGGGTTTTAACTTAGATTTCACTCATCCCACATGCAATGTGATAAATAAACTATTTAGAGACATACAAAAGTGTTTAATATAAACAGCAAAAGTTATAGCAAAGAGTGTCGAAAGACTAAAGAATTTATTTTCTTTATTTTTTCGTAAAATCTATTAAACAATTTTGGTCTCAAATACTTGTTGTAGTTTATCTGCCTCAAGGAGATTAGGAACAACTACAAATATAGTCTTTATCGATTTTAAATTATGCGGTATCAGCTAGCCCACCCATATCCAGAATTTTAAATCTGCAACATCTTATTACCTTAGGGGAAGACATCGTCGTAGAAAGTACGCAACACTTCCTTGAAATTCTAATAATTATGTCGATATAGTCTTCCTCCACCAAACCACCTCCAAATGTTATGGGATAAACCCATTGACAGCAACCATCCGAAGCAGAAGATGGAATGATTACCTTCAACTGAAATAATAAAAAAAATTATTGAGATTAAAGAACTTTAAGCCTAGACCAGTCCACTCAACAGACAGAAATGAAATACCTTTTTTTAAAAATTAAAATCGTTTACAGAGGAAACACATGCTCATTTATTATTTTCCATTATAACTGTATCAGTAAAAAGGATGGGTATATTAGATTGAAAAAAAAAGTGTAAACAATATAAAGCATACTGTCGAAATGTTATTTTAGGGATGATAGTTTAGGGTACCATGATAATTTTTACAAAACTCCAGCGCTTCTAAGAGTTCTAGTATTTTTGTTAGAAAAACATTCAGAAAAATATCGTGCCTGAACTAAACCCCAACTGCTACTTATTATAGATTTATTGTCCCTACTCCCTTCTCTTACTGTTTCCATTTAAAAACCGAGTGAATATATACTTATGCTAAAAAATATATGCTTTAAATTGCGCTAACCAAACTTACTGGATATTCATAAAAAAGCGTTACAGCTTCTGAAGGTAGAAAACTGCAAATATTTTTAGGATCAAGATCTTGCTCAACTCTGCAACTTTCTCCATCAACAACTCTAAACTCTATATTAGCAAAACATTTTCTTTCCATATTGGCAAAATATTAAGCACGCGTTGATATTGGGCAATGCGCAATTAATATTCTAGAGCTTCGAGTTTGAATTTTTTTTTTTGCCCTTTTAAAGTGTGTACAAACAAGCTTCTCAATGAAATCGTTGTAAATAAATGCAACAAAATTATCTCTATACTTTGATTGAAAGATTGTTTCGAAATTGATTTTGATAAGATTTCAATCTTGGGGTCAACTTCTTTTCTTTTAAGGTTTTTAACACAGCTAACAAAGCCGCGTAGTTAAACAAAGTAAACTGTAATTTAATCCCTAAATGCAACAGTAATACACAAATATGCTCTAAAAACTGTGCATATATATTCATAACCAAACATTGTAGCTTTAGTTTATTGGATAAAACTATAAAAAATGTGCTTTTCAGATTCAAAATCATTTTCAGTTTCCACTTTCATAAAACTTAGTTTAGCAACACCTCAGTTCTAAACCAGAAAATAACTACAATAAATATTGTCCACGCTTTTCTTATTTCTTGTTAAGTTAAATTTTAAAATTTGAGAAACCTAAATATTACTTTTAAGCTTAAAAATGCCTAAGAAAAGCTGTGATGTAGGCAAAATGCTTATCAAAGCTCAGAAAAAGAAAGGAAGATACATTAAATATGAAGGATTTGTAAATATTATTTACTTTATACGTAATGCAATGACATAATTACTTAAATAAAACTAATTTTTTAACAAAATAATTTTTATTTCAGAGACATGCTAGTGATTTACCTGATGGTCGGGACTGCGCCCGCTTAGATTTAAAAAGTGTCACTGAGCAAACATCTTTAGATGATTTTCTCGATAAAGCTGCTTTGGCCGAAAATGATTTTAATGCAGGTATATTTTCAAAAGAGATTCCATTAAGTGCTGAATTATGAAACTGCATGTTGGCTCATATGAACTATGGCGAAAAAAGTTATGCTTAAGTTCATAATGCATTAAGAAAAATATTATTGTCAAGCAAACAATTTTTTTAATAGAAAAAGTGATGAAAGTCAAAGCTATTTAGTATTATAACTAATATACTTTTTCTTGTTTCAAAAAATTTAATTTTCCTATTATTGTTGTTTATTAAAATAATGTTATGTGTAAAGCTACTTCGTTGACTTCTCATCTATTATTCATATTTTCCCCCATAGAACTTGCAAATATTAAGATTGTCGATCCTAAAAAGTTTACTGGTATACTATCCGAGGAAGAAAGAGTTCTGGTTTCTGAAGCTCAAGATAAAAATCAAGATATATTATGCATTCCTCGAAGGTTTGTATAATACTTTATTTAATTCACTATGTAATTTGTATTGTCCAATTTTTATTATGTATGTTAAAAAGAAAAAGTGATTTAACAATTGAATCAGTGAGTGCAGAAACCACTTCAGTCAAAAAAATCCGAAAACTCGTTTTCAATGAAAATAAGCGTAGAAAGGTAAGATGTGTGTTGGGTGCAAAAACTACGTTAGTCTGTTGAGTAGTTCCGTAAAATGTAAATACAGGACGTTTGTTTCGAGTGTTGAGTGCAGAAATAGAGGAGTAGTTATTACGTTTTTTCTCCCTCCTGTAAAATTTGAAATTTGTGACTGACGTTTCTGCACTCACCGATTCAATTGCAGTACACTCTTTTTCTAATATGAAGTATTAGATAAGAAAAACACTTATTAATATCTTATTTAAAAGAAGTGGTTGATTTTCCTTCCTTTTTCACATAGTTGACCTTGCTCTTACATCATATTCTTTAGTTTGAGGATAATTCAAACCAAGACTGTTAGGGCTCAAGAGCCCAGTTGGTTAGGCTTTTGCCTTCATTGCTAAAAGTCTCGGGTGTGAACCAAGGCATTGTTAAAATAGCTGCCGATCTAAAAACGGTCTGTGCTGCCAAAATGTCTGATTAATACCCCATTCAGGGGGAATGCACATTTAATATGCTTAAAAAATCCCCATTCTGCATACAATGTTGCTTCTGAAAGTTCAATTGGGGGCTGGGGAGCTCAATCAGTTAGGCATTCACCTAGCATCCGGAAAGTCCCAGGTTCGGGTCCGGGCATCGCCATATAACTACCAACCTATAAAACGGCCTGTACAGCCTTAATGTCTGATAAATAATACCCCATGTGGAGGGAGTGCACATTAAATATCCTTCAAAGTCCTAACGCTGCGTACGATGTCGCCTTAATGGTTGCGTTGGGTGCCTACTCGGGTGCCGGCTCGTCACTTGACTGTGGTTCTAAAATACGCTCCTGTTGCTAATAGCCCTCTTGTAGCTCTAGTGCGACGATAATTTAAACTAACCTAATCTAAACTGAAAGTTCAATTGGGTTCCTACTTGGCCGTTGGCTTACCAGTCGACTGTGGTTCTAAATTACGACATCCTTTGCCTATAGCATTTGTGTAGCTCCAACAAAAAGAAAATTCATCTAAACTCAATATCTGTGTCCACCAAAAGAGCCACCACATTTGCAGGATATATTAATGTTTATTTCATATTCAATAAAAAGTTTATAATTATCTTAATTTTGTCTTGTTTGTGTTATATGTTTTTGTCTTTATCACAACTATTACTTTTCCTCATTGATATTAATGAAAAGCTTATCATTGTTTAATCTAAACACAAAAACTAAAAAAGAAGATAAAAACAAAACAAAAATCTTCGTTTAGCTGCTTTATTTGAATTTATGAGACCTTTTTAATGAATAAATTTTATATTTTCATAGAAGGTTCAATATATATGTTATACATTATCAGTAACTTTTTTTAGTTAAACATATAGTTTATCATTTTCCACCCACTTTTTCTAGGCCTCATTGGGACATATCTCAGATGAGCAAAGAGGAAATAGATGCCAATGAACGCGAAGCATTTTTGGTGTGGCGAAGGAGATTAGCCGAGTTAGTATAACTTTGTATTAAATTTGTTTTTTCTCTTGTATGGGTAAATATTTTTCAAAGTTTAATCTATATATCTAAATTGCAACTGCAATATATTTTTTAAAGTTTTTAAAAAGCCATTTACAAATAACTAGTCAGTTAAAAAATTTCTCTGTTGTAGTAGAGCAGGAAAACTTTCATTTGAAATAGTGATAAAAAAATTTGGTGATGAACTTGTAAATCGGGATATAGTTTTTATGCTATTTTTTTTAACAAGTTTTCCTTTTTTGGATGCATAGTTTTGAAAAGTCTCATTGAAAAAAATTCTGAAAATTAGTGGAAGACAATGTGACAAAAAAAAAGCATTTGAAGTTTTTAGTTGCACTCAGATTGGTAAATAATGGTACTTGCAAACAATAAAAAAAATTCTTAACTAACTTAAAGCTTGTGACAAAGAGAACACTTGTTATCTTTAAAAGAGAGTTTTTCATGTTCAATGACACAAAAATCTCAATTTGTTTAAGTATGTCATATAGCATGTTCTTCCACTTAGCTTTTTAATTGTACTCAGCTGTAAATATACATTTTTTTAAGTGCCTTTTGTGAACAAATAATTTAAGGTTTTTGTTGCTTAACTTTTAGGCTGGTTGATAAAAAAGGTACATTAAATTTATTTCATCAAACTATGACAAAAGTGTAAAATAGTTGACTATTAATTTAAAGTGTTGGTGGACCCATCTTCTTTTAAAAATGTTTTAGTGCAAGTATTTACTAATTCTATGTGTATGTACATTCTTAAATATTAAAATAAAAAATTAAAAAAAAAACATTTTATAGTATTGTACTATTTTGTGTTTGAAGAACTGCTCTTAGGATGAGGCTTTTTTTTATTAACAAGACTTATATTAAGACAACGCAGAAACATACAAGTCAAAACGGTAGAATTCTAAAAGGTCTAGTACAAACAATGTTAAACAGTCTCATTCTAAGCAAGTTCTGACAAATCTGTTGCCAAAGCAACCATGAATTTTATACATTCTTCAATTATGAAAGTCAGTCTCTACGAAAAATATAATTTTTATGAGAAACTAACTTCATTACAGTATGTATTATCACTTAATATTTCTTTTAAACCAACTTGTAAAGTTAAAATTGTTTAAATTTTAGGCTGCAAGAAACTGCTGAGCATATTAACTTGACTCCTTTTGAGAAGAACCTAGAAGTTTGGCGTCAACTGTGGCGTGTCATTGAGAGGAGGTAGAATATTATTTGATTATAATAAGAAAATATCAAATATTAAAGTCTTTCTGCTGTGGTTTGAAATATGCCGTTTGAAATAATTTTAGCAATACTATTTCGTTTGTTTTAAAGCTGCATCTAAATGTTTATAATTTAGACTTGAAAGACTCTAATTTGAATTATGATCAAATAATGATTGTTTCCCAGAATGGTTACCTTTTTAACTGATACCTTTTTAACTTTACCTTTTCATTGAACTTAACTTAAAATTTATTTATTAAAATAAAATCCTAATAGTAATCCTTAAGATTGAATAGTAAATTATAAAATCCTATAAATTCAATAATAATTGATAATAATCCTTTAGATTGAAGGGTTTAATTTACGATAAATAATCAGATCATTTGATGCACAATTAGGTTTATTTAAATTGCAAAATATGATTTTAAGAATATTTATTGACTTCTTAGCCATATAAACTTATTTAATATTATAAAATTTTATCCAAATAAAATTTGTGTAACAATCTCTATGTGCTAAAAGCTGGCCTCCTTCAGTATTTTAAATGCTTAAAAATGTAAGAATTTTATAGAAATTGTTATTACTTTCTCTTATATTTATTACCACTTTTACTAAGAAAAAGAAATCTCCATACTATTTCATAGTTTTATCATCAGACAGTACTATGCGATGTACCACAAAATATTTTTCTTCTTCTATTATAGTCTTATCTTATTTTCCTATAACAAACTGCATAAGCAATTGCTAATGATTTGTTAAAAAATTAATTTCAGTGATGTGATTGTACAAATTCTTGATGCAAGAAACCCTCTCTTGTTTCAATCTCCTGACCTTGAAAAGTATGCAAAAGAAGTGGATGATCAAAAACTTAATATACTGCTATTGAATAAAGCTGATCTGCTGACTGAATCCCAAAGGTAAATTGAACAGCGCTGTATATAATTTATCAGCACTATATATAACAGTGCTCTATTATCAAAAATTATTATACAGTAAAAAGTCCCGACCCACCACCTCCATTAAACGACCACCTCTACTTACGACCAATTTTTCAAGACACCGATATTCCCCCCGATATTTATGTATTCAATGTTAAGAGAACTCTGGGAGAGAAAAGATTTCACTCCACAAAGGACCAATTTCAAATCCCATTTCATGACAAAATATCTATTTATAACACGTCTTTTTCCAATTTAAAAAATAAATTAGAAAAATAAGTTTTTTGAAAAAAATCGATAAAAAGCGAAATTTCTTCTTACTTTAAAAATGTTTATTTAGTTCACACTAGTTTGTTAAAATAATTTAGTATAGTATTTTTTTACGTACTACAGTTTGTTCAAAAGTTAGTATAATTTTGTGCACATTATTTACAAATTAATAAATAAACATAACAATAAATAGATTTTTGTAATTTTTTAATGGATATTTTGTTGTAAAATGATATTTCAACTTTCTACCTAATTTCATTTTTTAACTCTGGGAGCGACCCACCTCCATTTATGACGGATTTATTCGGTAACGGGAGGATGGTCGTTCTTGGAGGTTTCACTGTATTAGTAAACAAGTAGGTTTGTAACAGAATCTGTCACACAGGTGTCTAACAGGTTTAAAGGCACCAAACACAGCATTAATTCTATAAAATATTTACATGCTGAAATTGGCTAGTTTCATTTGTTTTATTTTGAAAATTCAATAATTATTACTTATCATTTGCAAACATTTTTTTACATTTCAAAGAATAAATATGTAATATGTCTTTTAAATAGAATGAAAACATTGCATATTAACATGACCTGAATCTCGTAGTTGTCATTTCAAACTAATCGATGTCGTAAAAATAAATTTATTTTAATTTATTGTCTTCAAGAATTGAAGTTTTTCAAGCCTTTGTTACAAATGGCAATGATGATTTAATTCTAATAAAAATGGCTTCCTATGCTTTTTAAGTGAGCATTAAATTTCACAGTTTTTTTTAATAATTGAAGTACTTCGAATTCTTTTCTGAAATGTTCAATGCATTCTAATTGATATGGGCTGATTTTTTTGACTTATCACACTTGTCTGTAGCATTTGTAGTTTGGACCATGAAAGTGGGTGACAGATGGACGGATTGAACATTTATAATACTTTCCACTTTTTACGTTATAAAGGTAGTGTGGAAGCTAAAATTCTGTACTTGATATTTAAACCTTTACTTATAGGAAATCCTGGTGTGAATATTATGAAAAAATTGGGCTGCAGATTGTATTTTTCTCTGCTTTACTGGAAGGGCAAAGACCACCTGAAGTATGTTTTTTGAAAATACATATTGTTATATTTTATGTTATAATATTGTTATTGTATTATTTTAATATATAAAAACATTGTTTAGATTTAAATAAACTAAATATATACTTTAGAAAATAAGTAAAAAAAATTATAGTTCAAAATTATTTTAAGTTTTTTAATGTGCAAACAAAAGAAAAGTATCAAATTATATTGTAAAGTTGATAGTTGTGTAAAACTTTGAATGTATATTAATTCGGTTACTCTAGTAAAAAACAGTGAACTTCAATATTTTCCCTTGTTTAACTTGTGTTTTAAATGTGAGCCTGATACACAGAATTGCATTATTTCAAATTACAAGAGCTTATAAATAATATTTTTGTCTATATATTATGGCTGCAAATTTGATTCAAGCAAAAGAAAGTTTCATGCTGTGTTAAACTAATGCTTTTTTGCTACACTTCCTAAAAATGGCTGAAAAAAGCAACATGAAAGGAAGAAAAGTTGATATTGTATGTTCATTTTACTTCGTTTAGGATGGTGATATTGCTGCTGAGATGTCTGTTAAAGATGAGGCTAAAATTAAGAATAGTCCTGAAGTATTGTCAAGAGAGGATGTTATTAAGTTTTTCAAATTGAAAAGCCAAAGCAGGAAAAAAGCTGACCATGTTCCTACAATAGGTTTGGTAAGTATACTGAAATATTAAGGTATGTTATATGTATGTTAGGATTTAAAACAACTGTTTCTGGTTGTCACTATTATATTTTTTTGAACATGTATGAAAGCATGTTTTGTAATACTAATTTAGATGCTAACATCTCAGTTTTTAGTATTTAGAAGTTATGAAATAGGTTGGTTTATAAATATTTATATTATATAAAAAGTAATATAAAAAAGTTAATCACAAATCTATGTACTTATATTTGAAATTTTATTTTTAATGATTTGTATGAAGTTATTGTTATAATATTTGTTTAATTTTATTGAGTATTTATATTTTATATACTATTACGCTGTAAAAATTGTCTATTATTTGCAATACTACTTTTATAAATTGATTGAAAACAGTCGTAACAGATTGTTTTAAAAAATTTAATTTCTTTTCAAATAAATGTAGGTTGGTTATCCTAATGTTGGGAAAAGCAGTACTTTGAACGCTCTTCTTATGGTGAAAAAAGCATGCGTATCGGCAACTCCTGGTAAAACGAAGCATTTTCAGGTAAGAGTCAATGATATGGTTTCGGGTTATTTATGAAACTTATCAAAATTAAGAATTACAGAGCTTTTTTCCCAAAAGTTACAATAAATTACTTTTTTTATCCTCTTCCTAAATTAAAATCAGAGGCCTCAAATGTTGCTTAATACTCTGATATCTGACATTCAGAAAATAGCCAAGTACAATTATGTAAATATTTGTTGCTGTTTTAGTTGAAATGAACAGTAATGTGTCTGGCCTATTTTTAAAGAATACTAGGCAATAGCCAAATATGGATCAATATCTGGTTAATTTTTTTTAAATTATTTTAAAAATTATTACTCATTTTTTTATTTCATTGTTATTAAAACATAATGTTTATATAATTAGTGTCAATTATTAGTGAATAAAATTTTCTGTTTATGAGCATGTATAACATATCTAACAATTAGTGAGTTAATATTCAGTATCAACCCAAGAATTTTCCTCAAATACTTATTTAAACCTCTAAACATGCCATTATGTATATTTTACATATTTCGCTGATTTTTTAAAACACTTTTGTAATGCAGACTCATATAATTGATGAAGATCTTTGTCTTTGTGATTGCCCTGGTTTGGTGTTTCCCAACTTCATATCTACCAAAGCTGAAATGGTTATCAATGGTATTCTACCAATTGATCAGCTGACTGAGTCGATCCAGCCAGTAACTCTGATATCCTTTTGCAAGTTATTTATTATAATTTTTATTTTAAATGTAACTGATAAGCTTTTAAATAATTAAGATACATTGTACAAAGTAGTGTAATAGTCGTATATACTGTATATTATAGTAGAAATTGTTATTTCTTACTATAATTCTTGTTTGGTAAACTAACAATTTTTATATCAGAAATTTACCACTTTACTGGGAAAACTAATAATTTTCTGGAAACAAGTTTCTACTGTCTAGGAAATAATTTTTTAAAATGTATTTTTAATTCTTTTTCTTAAATGATTAATGCAGTGCATTTTTTTGTTTGTTATAAAATCTATTGAAAAAAATTCATGCTTGCTTGTTAGTGATAACCCCCTTATTTATTTTTCCTATTTTGATTTTTGTACCATCACAGAAAAAAAAATGTAACTGCATAATATAAACATACCATTTCTCCTTGTAGATATAAGTTATACTAAAATTACTTAATAGTATGCATTTCACTATAGTCTATTTACTTTGCGAGCCTCGAAAAGACTTTCTTCCCTCATCCCTTCGCTTGGTTTTATTGGAAATGGGGAGGATCGATTTTCTAAACCTAACACATTTGAGTTTCTGTTGTGAGGTTGACAATCTGAACTATTAACACCTAAGTAGGGTTGGGAAAAAACTGAAACTGCAACGCTCATGCCGTTTTGAAGAAAACGACATGCGGTGATAGGGAAGGAAAATGCTTTTAAGGCTCGCATTCTAGATAAATCAACTATAGTAAGTATTGTCACAGCTTTTAATAGTAAATGTTCTGCTATGTCCTTAATATTGTTAAGTGTGCAATATGATTCCTCGTGAAGTTTTGCAAGCTACTTACTCCATCCTCATTAAATCGCCTGGAGAAGGAAGAGATCCGAACTCGCCTCCAACCGCTGAAGAACTCCTGAATGCCCATGGATGTAAGCTAACTTATTACATACATTAATATTATAGGATTAATATATAGTAATATGTATAGTATTAACAGTGCTATAATGTGTAATGTTTATAGTTATTAATAAGTCCTTTCTAAATTTTTATTTCTCTTTTTAAAGTTATATTATTAAATATGGTTTAGTTTTAATCTTTCAAATACATACTGAGCTTTAGTTTAAAAACTTAGTAAAAAGTATAGTAACTTAAGTAAAAGTATAATATTTACCAGGTCGCTATATATATATATTGCAGTTTTTTGCTTGTCTCTTGAGAAACATGATATAACGAGGGTTTGCTGTACCTCTAAATTCACTATATAATATCTCATAAAATTTTCAGACATGAGAGGCTTCATGACGCAGAGAGGTCTACCCGACAATTCTAGGTCCGCCAGATACATTCTCAAGGACTTTGTGAACGGGAAGCTTCTGTATTGCCATGCACCACCAGGCGTCAACCAGAATGAATTCCACACATTTCCAGAGGTCAAATCGAAGAGGACTGCTTATAAGCTTTCAACAGCAGGAGAAGAAGCGGGGGATGATGTAAGGCTCCGATTCATAGTTTTATTTTTTGTGCTATTGTGGAGTAGGGTGGGCCGAAAAGAACTTTTTATTTTATTTCGGATCGCTATAGTGCGGAAAAGTTGCCATTGGTAGAGACATGAAAACTGCACTAATTATTATACTTACTTACTTAGCCCTCTGTCACTCCATCACTGGAGCGTAGGGCCTCTGTCAGATTCCTCCATCTCACTCTGTTGGTGGCCAGATGTTTCGCCTCCTGCCATGTTGTCCCCACGTCCTTCAGGTCTTACTCGATTGTCCGTACTAATTATTATCTTTTTATTAATTTATCTTCCGTTCACGCAATGCCATCAAAGTTGGAAAAAATTGTCCAAAAAAAACGAAATTTTTTATAATTTTTTTGAAGCACGATTGATGTTTTTAGTTGTGTTCCTATTCATGAATTAACTACTAAAAGTACGTAAAACCAAAATATATGCACTTATCATACATTTGTGCCAGGTCTTCCGTCAACACAATGCAGTACAAAATGAAGAAAATTCTTAGTTTTTGCAAAATTGACAGATCTTACACAAATGTATAATAAATGCATATATATTGATTTTACGTCATTTAGTAGTTTATTCATGATATAGGAATGCAACTAAAAACATCTATCGTGAATAAAAAATATATAAAATTTCGGGTTTTTGCAATTTTTTCCTACTTTGATGGCATTGCGCAAACAGAAGATAAAGTAATACAATAATAATAATTAGTGCATTTTTCATGACTTTACCAATGGCAACTTTTCTGCACTATAGTGAACCGAAATAAAATACAAAGTTATATTCGGCCCACCCTATTCTGGAGGGTGGTTTACAAAATTAGCTTTTTTAGCCTACTGGAAAGACATAGTTTTTGCATACAATTTTGCTTAGTTTTAAAATACATTACTTATTTTGTTTTTTTGCAGTTGGAGTAATTTCATTTTTTTGTTATTAATAAATATTTTATTCTTCTTCCAACTATAAATAAATCAAGCAGGCGATAACTAATATTTAATTTGTGAAAGAATGTTAAGAAAATGAGCTGATTTTGCTTTTAGAAGTTTAAATTGTAGTTGGATGTTGTGTTTAGCGATTTTTCTAATGTGTATAAACTTTGTGTAGATTGTTGATGATATTTACTGTTATTAGTTTAGTTGCTTGCCGATTAGAATTTCAGTAAATCTTTAAGTAACAGGAAAGTAGGCTATTTTAGTTCTTTAGGAACTTGTTGTTTAGCATTAGTGAAGTAACTATGATTTTATTTTGCAGGTAAAAGCCTTTTTGAGTGAATCAGATAAATATTTCTTTGGAAAGGTAAGTTTTTTATACTTATTTATTTCAACAAATGCCATTTTTTTTAATGAGATTGTTTTTATAGTAAGTTTTATGCTGCAACAATTTCAAGCATTCCATACCTTTGTTAATGTGCGTAAAATTATACATGGTTATAAGAGTGAGTTTACTCATTATTAGTTTTGTTTTTATGATCATTGGTTTCAAGAAGTATTGACTTTTTTTTTTCCACTTCACCCTATAAAAACTTGTGGTATTAAGTATTGATTCTATGATTTCAAACACTAAAGTTATTTTCTCTCAACATTTATTCCATATAAAAAAGTTTAATTGCCAAGACGAAAATTAGATACTTAAATTTATATTGTATTAAAATTCAGATTTTTTTGTTCTTAAAAAAATGTCTTTTTAAAATAATCTAATATCTATTTTATTTTAGCTATTCTTAGCAAAAGTCTGTTTACACTTAATTTATTGGTTTCTATTTAACTATTCTGAGTGAAACAGTTTATCCTTAACTACATTTTCTCTAATTACCAGAATCAAATGCATATAAAGGGAAAAGGCTTGCCAGAAGTTCCCTCAGACAGCATTGAAAAGCCTTGGAAAAAGCATTTCAACAGAAACAAAAGAGAAAAACTCAGAAGAGTGTACAAGCACTTGGATTCACATCAATAAATATCGTTATAAATAGGATTACTTTGTATGAGATATATACATGAATATGTTGTAAATATATTTGTGCATATTTATAATTGTGTAAATAAATAATAGGCTTGTGTTATTTTCAAGTAGTTTGTTTTAATTGTTTAACACTTTTTGAGTTTGCCAGCCATTTTTTTCTCATAGCTTACTAGACCAATATTTTTTTTTATTAACTATCGATTTATAGATAAAATTAATATTTAACTAGATAACTTTTTGACAATCATTTTGGCATAAATTGAAATATTATATGAATATAATTTGGCATAAATTTGACATAAATTGAAACTTCCCCTCACTGTCAAGCTTTCTTAACACAATTATTTCCTTGATAATTTACTTTGATGATTATAAAAATTGTTAAATTTTCACACAGAGGATTTAACTAAAGCTTTAATGAAAATACAAAGCCTTACATTTTTCCATTGCAATCCATTTAGCAATATTAAAAATTTGTCGAAGTTTCTCAAATAATGGATATTATAAAAATAAATTGATAAGCTTCTGATTAAAAAAAAATTAGATTAAACCATTAAAGTTTGGAATCAGAAAAATGTCAGTACTGAATTTGATCGTATATTGTCATTCCATGTTGAGAAATTGTAGAAGAAATAAAATACACAGAAATTTTTTATTGTACAGATGGACGAAACGGGCAAAAATTTCTGCTATCACACCTATCAACACATCAAAAAAATATTGACGATTAAAATGGGCAAATCTAAGGAAAAGGATGCATAAAAAAAAAGTATAAAAGAATGGGTTGAGGTAGCAAACGTTACCTCTTTGAACAATAAAAAAAATGGGGGGGGGGGGGGTTTAGAACGGAAGTAGAAAGAAACAGAGAAAGTATACAAACGAATAATAATGAGGGGGAAAATATCTTTCTAAAGTCATGCCTCTCAAACAACTTAGGTCAAAATCTGACGCTTAGAAAGAAGTAATATGAAAAATTTGAATCCCACGCTCGACAGAGAAACAAGTTGTTTGATCGGTAGGTCTCTGATGTCGTACTTGTCAGGCAATAAAAAAAATTTTTTTAATCGGACGCCAATATGGAAAAAAAAACGGCATTGCTTTACAATATTGATATTTTGCCATGTTATCACACTTGCATTTTCTGTTAATAGTCCGTTCTTCCTACATTCTCTGGGTATAACCCGTCTTGTTTTCTTTCCCGGTTTTACTCCGTTCTCTCCTACTCAAACAACTTTAATAAGCTTTTTAATGTGATGAATTTCATTGCATAGTTTATTGATGTACCAATGCCGCACTTAAAAAAAGTTCTATATCTATTAGGGCTACGCGCTACTTATCTGGGTCTAAAGATAGACAAATATATTCGTTTTTCATTTTAAGTTCGTTAATTTAAATCCCCAGACATTCGTTGACCAAATTCCGTATATAAAGAAAAAAAATTCTTCACAAGTAATCGAACTTAAAATTAGATAAGAATATTTCAATTTTCGAAAGATCTTTCAGTCGCTTCTCGAAAAATATTTCCTTAGTTATTTAGTTTCACATGTTTATTAATTTCGATGACACATCAAGAATTCTGATTTTTTTTTTTTTTAAATCCATGGATCATTCCGTTCAATGAGTTATCGTACTATAAACAAAACGAACGTTTTGTATATATTAGATTCGAGGCATCGATAAGTTTCTCGCTTCTACTTGCGTTTAATCTAAGTTATCAAAACGTAACCCGGCCGAAAACATTTAAAATTGCGTGATATTTGTGGGTATCACACGCATTTTATCCGGTTTTTATTATGGAAACTTCTGTTGAGGCATCGTCCTGGGATCATCATTATATGAAGTAAGTTCACGCGATTAACTTTATACAGGGTGTCCGTTAAAGAATATCTGAGTTTTAATGGTATATTACAGGAGTTTATTTTATACTAAATATAACAGATCATACATAAAATTGAAGGAAAACTAACCTAGTTTTTCCTATAAGTGTTCAATGTGTGCGCCTTTAGTGATAAGGCACACATCCAAACGAAAATGCAATTCTTCCCATACTGTCTGCAGCAAGTCCGGAGTAATGGAATAGATAGTGCAACTGTGAAAACGATGTAGCGGTACAAGTGCACGCGCTTATCTGAAATTGTTGGAGTTATTCTTTCTTTGTCACCTTCAACCACAACTGTCGAACAATTAAGACTGATACTATTACAATTTGAAACTCGGGCATTCTTTTACGGACGCCCTGCAATTGAATTTACTAATTTTTCATTGAGTTTTGTGAACAGTATGCTGGTGTTAGGGAAGGAGGATTGACTCCAAAATTGTCGATAATCTTGAAAAAAATCTCATCAATATTGATGAGCATATACGATACTTTTGTACTTTTTTTTTTATTTCGAATCGTATCTTTTTCTCATTTCATTGGCTATATTTCAAGTGTGTGGTCATTATTTCCTATGACAATTATGAATGACACAATCCGTGACACCTTTTGACGGCCATTTATTAAAAAAATATATATATTTAATTAACTAAAAATATTTGTTCAATATCTTGGCTAGGTAATCCGAATATTCTACAAATTTATTAAGTTTCCAGCCAGATAATTAACACAAAATTTGGGGGGAAAAAGAAAACAATAGTTTGCAGCTAACACACGCATATCACCAATTTCTTTTACTATAATAAGCTAAAGATATATTAAGTTTGATCTGCAGTTTACTTAACGCAAATAAAATGAACATTGTGTAAGAAGTTTTATCCAAACAGCAATCAATGCATAGATTAAAACTGAAATTGTGTTGCGTTAAAAAAAAATATTTTTTCAATGAAAATTAATTATGTTACAAACTATTCAATCTTTCCGAAATATAAAGATACATTTTTTCTTCTTGTGTTATTTAAATAGTTTAAAAATCTGTTGAGTTCTGATTACTGAAAATTTATATTGATTCTAGATATACTTATCAGCCAAGATCAGTAAGGAATTGTATCGTTTGATCAGTATTTATTTTTTTTACCGTTAACTGACATGTTTTTGAAGCATCTAATAGATAGCTTATATCAAAGGATTTTTTTTCCAATTCTTGTTTGTGCATTTTTACAGCAATTTTTTTTTAATCTATCAAAAGAGCAAAACAGATATATTGCAATTAGAGATATCAGGTACACTCCGTGGCAACCCTAACTTGGGTAAAAATAAAGAGTAGGATGGCAGAGGGGGAAAAGCGTGATTGGTCCATTTGTTGTAAACTAGTAAGGTAATATTTACATACAACATGATCTGAATACAATTTAACCAAAATACACTTTTCATTCGGATAAAATTGCCAAATTTTCTCAAATAGTATTGAAATCTGTTAGACCTTAAACGAAATTAATGTTTTAAACATGTTATCTGGATGTATTCACACATAATTTATGGAACTCTTTACATGCGCGAAAGGATCTTCTAAATAGCATATTTCTATTTACCCACCTTAGGTTTTCAAGGAGTGGTTGTTAATACTGCAAACTCTTTCGTAAAACTTTAGACTGAAGCATTATCCTTATCCTTGATATCCTTATAAAAATGTAACTCAATGATAAATAGTCAAACGCGATATTTTAAGGATTAAAATATCTTATTGTTAATAATGCTTCATGATAATAAATGCTTCATGCTTAATAAAATGACAACTCTGTTTAACCCTTTCTGTCCCAATGACAATTTGGCATCATCAATTTAGAATTTTTTTCTGATTGTCTACAGCCATTTAAGATATCAAAAGCATATCCTTTGATTCTTCAAACTTTTTTCTAAAAGAAAATATTTTTTATTAATCCCAATAGATGTCAGCTCTATTATTTAAAAAAAAATTATGTTCAGAAACATCATGATGCCAAATGGCATCACTGGGACTGAAAGGGTTAAGTAACATATTTTATAAATGATAAATATAAAATTCCAACGAAATTTAATTTTTTAAACATAATTTATAAATATTTCGAGGAGTATGAACATTACTAAAATTCGCAATTTAAAATGAACCAAATTCGGTCATTTGTTTTTTCTAAAAACATTTTACATTATTCTCATTCTATTCCAGATATAAAAATGACGTCGATGGCATATCCCACGGCAATAAAACAGCTGTAAAAGTATTTGGGATAGCCATCTTTGGACTTGGCCGAATTGGAACCATACACCTCGAAAATGCCTGGAAAAACCCCAGGGTTAACATTCAATATTGCATTGACGAATCCACAGAAAGGACAGACTTCGCCGCCCGAAATAAATGGGATTTGAAAGGACATACAGTGTTTCTCAAACCTTCCGAGCAGGACAGAGTTTTTCAAGATGGAAGGTGAACTTTAAAAAATATGGTTAAAAAAACACGATGTAATTTTTTTTATAACAACGTGCAAAAAAGTTCACCTTTTTATATCATATTCATTCATAAATCTTCACGAAAATTACACTAACGTGACAGACAGTGCCGAAAGTGGGACTTTAGGCACTAGTGCGGTAAAGTAAATAAGAGTATCTGATTGGTAAAAAAACAAAATGATGTCATGAATATATCCATGGAAACTAAATGGTCATGAAACTCACTTATTTCTATTGGTTCATTACTTTTGCATTTTCTAATATCTCCATGGAAACTACAAGTGCTACAAAAATTATTAAAGGAAATAAGACAAAAGTAAGAACACAAAATTCACGCTTTTGGTCGTTATTATAAAAAAAATATTGTAAGCAAGCACGTGCCAAATAATACTTTATTAAGCTCTTGTCATTATTTCACTCGACCTACGGTCTCGTGAAATAAAAGCCACTCGCTTAATAAAGTGTTATTTTCGGCACTAGCTTAAATAACTATATAAATTAAGTTACAAATTATGCTGGTTTTATTATCCTTTCTAACAAAGAATAACTTATCAAAACTAATAATTAAGTCATTAAAACGTGAAGCATTTTTATTCAAAATCACTAACCAATTAAAGATCGAAATAATTTATTTATTAATGTATTAAAATTATGTGATTATCGAAATGGACTGTATCAAATTTTTCTTTAAAACTTTGTCAAAATAAGAATCAAACTTACTCTTATATGCATTAATAAGTCTGCTAAAGATTTTTTAATTTCAATAATTGCCTTAGATATAGTTTTAATTATAATTTAGAAAATTAAAAAAAAAAATACTTATCTGTTAGCGTTGTATCAAAGCTGAAAGGTTTTGTGAGCTTCATAAATTTTTTGTTGTTGTTTATCTTTGGATAAAGACAGTAAAATTTTTAATGTTTTAAAATATTGTTATAATAATTTTGTTTGTAATATTGCCTTCATATTCTCAGGGTGGACGTGGTTGTTGTCTGTACACCAACTTTTACACATGAAAGTATAGTTTTAAAAGCCCTGGAATCTGGTAAGCTATAAAATAGTTTTAGTTTAGTTTTAGTACAGTTGAAATTGCACTTAAAAATAGTTAAGCGTAATTTCAAGTGTTCTAAAAAATCGATGACATTAAAATTACAATTGAAAATCAGTGAATTGCAGCATTAAATATTTATTCAATAAAAATACCGTTCAAATTTTTAATTCGATAAAATATGAAGAGTACAAGGGAAAAACCACTTGATTTCGTAGAAGGCTTTCTTCTAAGCCTCTTTAGCAATGAAAAGAAGAAATCGACTAAACTGGTATAAAGAAACCGGTTACACGCCTTGTTTTTCTTTCGCGGCAACCCTGATTCACGCCAGAGATCAGTGGGCACCACGTGGTACACGTTTGTACTGAGAATGAAAAACCGAAAGAAAAACCGGTTTCCTGTCGCCAATGTCCGCCAAGTACACACATAAGGTAAGACTCCTAAAAAAATCAATTTGGTTCTTCCCGTGTACTCTTTATATCTTATAATCTTTCAAAATAATTCTATATGTGACAAATTTAGAAGAAATAATTTAAGTTACCCTTTTGGATTCAACCAATCATAATATTAACTTATAGCTAACTCATTTAATAAATTACTGCTACCTTTACCCCATCTTACCTTATGAAATAATACTACTATACCTATAAAAATGACTTGTGTGCACATTTCTCAAGGGTACATTGTTTCTGTAAATGCTGTTCTACTACATAAAGACTTTAAATGCAGCAAAGCCAACTTAACGTTAACTAAAGGGTAATTGGCTCTTATATAAAAGTTTGTGAGTAAAAAAAGCCAATATAGGAAGCATTGAAAACACTAGTTTAAAGAAAGTCGGCGTGAAAGATCCATATATACTTTCTTTTAATAAGGTATAATTCTCACCACTTTTATATTTGAACTCTAGCAGTATGATCCCGCCTTACTGGGAACCCGTATTGCTTAATTTTAGAGGCATGCTTACTTGTGAAAATACACTCAAAATCAAAACAAAATTAAATTCGTGTTGGCGCATGCACACTTAAAAAAGCAAACACTAATAGAGGATGAAGCAGCCTTAGGGCGAGCGCATATCTCAACCAAACTCAATCAATCAAACTAATAGAGGATGGCGTCAAGTCCCCGTTTCGGCCCGGTCCATGCAGAGACATAACATAGAGTGGACTGCGCATTCATAGTAAAGCAGCTTAGGGATGGAAAACCAAAACCGGTTTTCAAAAAACCGGTGGTCCCGGTTTTGACTGAAAACCGTTTTTTTTTGTATGAGGCCCTTCGGAACCGAGAACCGGTTTTTTAGGGAAAAACCGATGGAAAATGAAAAACCGGGGTTTTTCTAAAAAACCGCCATCCCTTGCAGATTAGCCTTGTGTCCTGAACATCATAAATCGCCAAGAGGGGAAAGGTTGCTACATATGGCAACTTAACGCTACTGTTTCGTTACGAACTATTCCAAATTGTCGCAAGACCTGAATATCAGCTAGCAAACCGAAGTGGAGACTACCATCAATGTCCAAGTCACGTGGGTTTCTACCAATCACGGCAGCTTGAATTTTTTTAATGTTTTTGCAGACGATTTTTTGAGCATTGTTGGTATATTTCTCTTTTGGCTCTTATAATAAATATTTAATTACATTCTTTTAATCTCTGAGCATGATGTTAACAATCGTGAATGTTGTACTCTTAATTCAGTAACGTTTTGTGCAAGATGCCAAATGCTTGTGAATTCCTAATTGTAACGAGGGGCATAAAAAAGGATTAGTCACACTTTCACGGGTAAAATTTATTTGGTTCTGCATACTTTTAGTAATTGTGTGTTCTTCTTAAACTATAATTTCTATAGAGGGAATTTATTCTAAAAGCTCTTTTATACTGAAGAATCATATTCATGATTAAATCAACGTTGTTAGAACTCTAATTATACTAAATATTTTGGGCTAAGTCAATTAAATTAATGGTCTGAACATTGACAGCTTAGAAGTAGAATAATTTTTTTACAATTTGGTCAAAACGAAACCTGTTTTTGCAATCGTAGTTTTTGAGTTATTTATATTTAAAAAGTAGAGCATTTGTTGAATTTGGAATATATTGATGTGTTTTAGAAAGTTGATTTATTCCAGGTGAAATAAAGGAAGAAGCAATATTTAAAAAAAAAAAATTAAAAATATATATATATATATATATATATATATATATATATATATAATATATTATATATATTATATATATATATATATATATATATATATATATATATATATATATATATATATATATATATATATATATTTGATTTTTTTTTAATCGGACCGTTAGAACGAAAGTTATAGAGACGGCAGAAAATATTCACCATGTCAATAACCAACTTATATTACAGCAACACTCTACATAGACCTACTAATGTTGTTTTAAATTAATTTTTAATAAAGAGGTCCACATTCAATTGTTCAAGTAATCTTAAATAGACGCACAAAATCAAAGAAATAATCTGATATCTATTCAGAGGATCTTAAAATACTAGCGATTCATCCTTGCTCCTTTCCAAGCTTCTTTATCATAACATTAGATTGTCGGCCTCTGTGTTCAGGTCGTTGTGGAAAAACTCGCCAAATGGTAAACTCGCCATAGATGCGAGCCAAACGTGACACAGTCATGTGACTGTGTAAGTTAGATGATTAGGACACTTTAGGTTTGCCAATGCGCAGTCCATTCTATGTTATGTCTCTGGGTCCATGTATTTTCAAGCCCTGTTATGGTCCCGCAATTCCACGTGAATGACGTTTTTTTAAACTAATTATATTAATTAAAAATCACAATCAAATATGAAAAAACTAAGCCTCAGGTGCACACGTAGGTATTAAAAGGAACCTATATTAAAAATTTTGAATTTTTTTAGAGTAGTCTAAGTAGGTTTTTTGCGATCCACAGACATACACACAGACAGACTCTTTCTTTTATTATTATAGATAACAGAGGCATTAAAAAATGACGTGTTTATTGTTAGCATAGAGTTTATTTTGTTGTGTTGTTGTTTCTAATGCCACTCGGTAGCCGAGCCCGGAGTAGAGGACTACCCGATTTTAAGGCGAAGTGCGACGGCTTCCGTTTTTTTAATTGGGCGTCACAGGGAGGAAGTCCGACATTTGCTCGTCAGCATATGACACATCCGTTTTACAGGAAGGTCCCTTTCACGCATCCATTCTCACTCACTTATCGGAATTTTAATCCAGATTAAAGGCAGATAACTCCCTGATCTGGTATACGCAGGTATTGATTTGGTATGGGAACATGGAGGGGTTTGTGACTACGACATATTAATGATATCAGATGATATATATTTTTAAAGGAAAAGCTGTTTTCTGTGAAAAACCGTTATCACTGAATGACGAAGGAATTTCAAAATGCTTAGAAGCAGCAAAGAAGAACGGAAAACCGCTATTCTGTGCTTTTAACAGGTAAATCAGAGAAATTCCGTATTTATAATATACTAATCCTATTGTACTAATCATCGTAGGTATTAATGCTAATTTAAGATACATATTAATGTAATATATTTTTCTATAAATAACAGTTTCGGATCAACAATTATTTACAGATTAATTGAATCGGTGAGTGCAGAAACCACGTTTGTCAAAAAAAAAAAAAATCCGAGAACTCGTTTTCAATGAAAATAAGCGTAGAAAGGCAAGATGCATGTTGGGTTCAAAAACTACGTTAGTCTGTTGAGTAGTTCCGTAAATACAGGACGTTTGTTTCGAGTGCTGAGGACAGAAATAGAGGAGGAGTTATTACGTTTTTTTTCCCTCTTGAAAAATTTGAAATTTGTGACTGACGTTGTTTCTGCACTCACCGATTCAATTACAAACGCTACAGTTTCACGCAAATATAGAAGTTATACTTAATTACCAGCTATTACTTTCATTTATCCTGATATTTTTATGTATTTCAGGCGATTCGATCCCGGGTTTCGAAGTTTGAAGAATCGCGTCGACTCCGGTGAAATTGGCCAAGTCCAGGTGATCAAGACTTGCAGCAGAGATTCCCCCAAACCCAGCACCGAGTACTTGAAAATATCAGGTAAATATCATGGAGATTAGAATAAGACGGAGAGGCCGTCTGGTGATGACCAATGCAAAAAATGATTCGCCATGTGAAGTTGTAATAGCTTCCAGATACGTCTAAAAATCTTTTGGCTGTTTATTTCTTTTTTTCTAATGGGGCTGCAACATTGGCGGTCAAGCCTTTTCAGACTCGACATATTCCCCAGAAACGATTGCCATTTTTTGTGGCACCATCTAGGCGACTCTCGCTACCAATTTCGACGTCCAGATTACAATGAATCTGAGCTCTTTGTGGACGTTAAAGTATGCGGAGATTTAATTTTCCCGATAGAACCCGAGCCAAATGGGCCCTCCAGGGATCTTTTACATGCCACATAATCATATGACATGCGTGCCCACGATTTTCGTATCCAGAAAATCCGACGACTCAGCCGGGCCACGAACCCGCGATCTTGGGCTTACGAGGCGGACACGTTTAACTTCTCAGCCCCTGGAGGTCTACCACCAAGGGGGTCGGGAAGATTCCGAGGCGAAAAGTTTCCACTGGCGAGAAGTTCCCATTCCGACCGTCAGTTCCGACAACCGGTTTAGATCTTACCATGAACGCATTTTTTCTCGATATCGGAAGCTGATTCCGATGGCGGTATGTTAAGTACCTCGGGTGAAGGCGTGGTCAGTGGTTAAAGTTGTTTGACCAATAGGAGTATTGAATTGGTGACGAACCCGTTTAATTTTTTAGAAAGGGATTATAGCTAGTAGCTAGTTTAAAAGATTTTGTTGTTATATTTTGTTACTATTCGAGTTTTTTTTATTCCTCCAACTTTAAATATTAGTGCAATTGAATTTTTGCAAAATAAAATAAACATGAAACTGACATACATAATATCATTCATGTTCTGTTGCAGATAGAAGGCATTTAATTTGCTTATGTTTTAATTTATTTATTTGTCAAGCATTTCATTGCAGTGAAATAAAGTTAGATCCAACTTATCTTAATCTATTTTATTTTAAAATGCAATTCAAACGTTATAAGTTTTAAGCAAATGTTACTCTATTAAGATTTTTTCCCATCTATTAATTAAATACTGGATAATAATTATAGTTATATTATAATACTTATAATACTTTAATTTCGATAAAAAAAAGTTTTATTATTAAAGCAAATTAGCAAAAGGTCCATTAAATGAAGACTTAGCTTAATAAAATTTTAATTTATATGTATGAAGCAGTAATTTTTTAATTTGTACTTTCAAATTCAAGTAATAAAAAGATAGCAATTATTTATTTTGGATGTTTACAAATAGAATGTTATTCTTTTTCGATTTTTCCCCAACTAATTAAATACCGAATAAAAATATTTAAAAACTAAAAATATTTTTATTTCGATACAAAAAATATTGTAGTATTTTAATTTTAACTTTTTTTTAATTAGCGTTAAAGGACATTGCCAAATTTTAATTTATAGTATAAAGCACATTTACTTTGAACTTTCAAATTCAGATAAAAAGATGCAACTATTTGTAGGATGCTTACCAATGAAATATATTTTAAAAAAAGGTATTAAAAAAACTAGTTATCGACATGCTTAATTTTTGGTAATGCAGAAGAAACCTTAAGATTTTAATACCGAACATTAATATTAAACATAATCTCAAAAATTAAATACAAATTGCTATATTTATGGACTTTTTTATATGTAACAAAATTTCAAGTAAAATAGAAAATTTAACTGCCAATGAATAATGAAAAGAACATTTTGAGCAAGAAAATGAAATGGTACATTTCTAATATGAAAACATCTCGTTTTTAGTTTAATAAACACTAACTTTTAACAAACAATTGCTAAGGATTAATGTCGCACGCATCTAACATTAAAAGAATGCCCACTGTCCCCAACTTGCAAAAAAACCTTTCGATTCCGATGGCGAGAACGAGTTTCAGGGGCGGACTGGCTAAGATTGGCTCACTCGGCGCAGTCATGACTTTGGCCCACCATACCATAATACTACAGGGTATCGATTATATGTTTATTAATTAATCAACTGTTTTGATTAAAAGTAAAAAATTCAATATGAAATCTAAAACGTCATCCATAGCTATTTTATAGTCGTACTTAAAATATTTTTCAACATACAAAAGCATTAAGTCCTCAAGACGATCTTGTCCCATGTTCGAGAGCAAACGATTTTTTCTGAGCTTCAAAACTTAAAAATAGAGTTCACATGAAACTTGTGTGCAATAAAGAGTCAAGATATATTTGTATGCCCTGTGCAATGAAGGGTACGTCGGCCCACAAAGATTGAGTTCATGCAAAAGTTTGAAGGCACAAACTAAGCATCTTTTGCATTGTTTGCATTTTAAACTTTGACTTTCCATTAGTATTTTTATTTGTATTATAAATTTTTTTGGCCCCTTTCATATAATATATATAGTTCAGAGGCAATGTGGACCAATGGGCCCAATTAGGACCACATATTGGGCTCAATTTGAAAAGAAAAAAAATTGTGTCCCTTTTTTTTATTATTATGTATATATAAGAGGCATCAGAGGAAAAGTGGGCCCCTGCGCTCGATTCGTAAAAAAAAATGTTGGGCCCTTTTATATATAATTTATATAGGGCCCCAGAGGTCAAGTGACCTCTGATGGGCCCAATTTGAAAAAAAAAATTATAGGCTCTTTTTTATATATGATCTGTATAAGGAGCCTCAGAGGCAATGTGGACCAATAGGCCCAAATAATAACCAGATTGGGCTCAATTTGAACAAAAACTTTAGGCTCCTTTTATATGTAATATATATAGTGTGTTTCAGAGGCAAAGTCGGCCCCTTGGCCCGATTTGCAAAAAATGTTTGCCCCTTTTATGCTCAATAGTGGTACGCCCTTTTGGCCTTTCAGACAGAATTTAAATTTATTTTAAAAATATTAAGTTGTTTTCATTTATTATGTATGTTTTAAAACACACTTAATTAAGTATTTGTATCATATTGTTTTTGGCCCACTTGGCAGTTTGGCCCACTCGGCGATCGCCGACTAGCCGCCCGGGCCAGTCCGCCCCTGACGAGTTTCCACTAGTCTAAGAGGTGGTGAGAAGTATCCGACCAAAAAAAGTGACAAAAACAAGATCATGGTAGCAACTTGCTTTTCCGAGGCGAGATGTGACGTCACAAACAGGTCATGGGGAAGAAACGCCTACAATTACCGAGGCGAGATCTTTCCGACCCCCTTGGTGGTAGCAGTCCTGAGCCGCTTGGCTGTTTATTATTTGGGGATAAAATTGATAGTATGCTGGCACGGGATCGATCTCCACGATATGAGGATCCACGCTCAGTTTAAGCTGGGCGTAATCTCACCCTGATATTCCATAGCTAGTTCTAAAGTGGGCTTTTCGGTATGCTATTTAAAGTTGTTGTGTGGTGCCTGGAACTCATTCCTGTTACTCATTTTTTAGGGTCCAATTTTAACTGTGTATTAATATTCTAAATTCTATTTGTATTAAATATTCTAAATTCTATTTGTATTAAATATTCGAAATTCTATTTAAATTAAATATTCTAAATTCTATTTGTATTAAATACTCTATATGTATTAAATATTCTAAATTCTATTTGTATTAAATATTCTAAATTATTTGTATTAAATATTCTAAATTATTTGTATTAAATATTCTAAATTATATTTGTAATAAATATTCTCAATTCTACTTGTATTAAATATTCTCAATTCTATTTGTATTAAATATTCTCAATTCTATTTGTATTAAATATTCTCAATTCTATTTGTATTAAATATTCTCAATTCTACTTGTATTAAATATTCTAAATTCTATTTGTATTAAATATTCTAAATTCTATTTGTATTAAATATTCTAAATTCTATTTGTATTAAATATTCTAAATTCTATTTGTATTAAAATATTCTCAATTCTATTTGTATTAAATATTCCAAATTCTATTTGTATTAAATATTCTAAATTCTATTTGTATTAAATATTCACATTCTATTTGTTTTAAATATGCTATATAAGTAATCAAAGTAGAATTACTTGTGTTCCAGGAGGAATCTTCCACGACTGCGCAGTACACGACATCGACTACATTTGCTGGGTACTGGACGAGTACCCTGTAAGCGTGTCTGCGTATGCCCACTCTTACTTTGAAGACGTACGCGCACTAGAGGACCACGATACAGTGGCCATTATGTTGAAGTTTCCGAGTGGAGCCATCGGTGTCATTGACCTCAGTAGATATGCTGTGTATGGGTACGACCAGAGGGTAGAGGTATGTGCATTGAAGCACCTTTTTAGCATACCTTCACTCTAAAAAATGAATGCTCAAAAACGACGAAATTTTCCTTAATTTTGACGATTCCATTACTGGCAAATGCTCCGAGTTTTTGTTTCCTCAAAGTGAGGAAATTTGAATCGTCATTTTTATGAGGATTTGAATGTCGTCTAATCTAAAGAAATATTTCGTCATTTTTGAGCATGTGAGTACAACAATGAGATTCTGTTTCTTCAAAATCAATATACATAATCGTCAAATCACGTTCGTAAAAGTGAGGATTTGCGTTTACTCAAAAGTCACGCGATAGTTTGGCGAAACAATCCTCAAAATAAACGAAATGAGGCTTGAGGATTCATGAATCGTCAAAAATGAAAGTGTTATTTCTGAGAGTGTTCTTCGTCTTCTTCTTTTTTTTTTTTAAGTTACCCAAAAAATTAAATCCCGTATTTTTATCGCTAGCATGCAAATCAAACTGAATCAAACTTTTTTTTAAGAACTGCACTCCTTTCATACCTAACTTGGGTAAAAACATGGAGTGAAAAGGCCGAGGGAAAAGCGCGGATGGTCCGTTAGTTGAAAACTCTTGTTAGGTAATATTTACATACAAAATTATCTGAATACAATTTTACCAAAATACACTTTTCATTCTGAAAAAATTGCAAAATTTTCTCAAGTAATATTCAAATCTGTTACCTTTAACGAAATTAATTGATGTTTTAAATATGTTTTCTGGGTGGATTCACAAATATTTAAAATGGTGCTCTTTACATCCGCAGAAGGATTCTCTCCATGGCATATTTCTATTTACTCAACTTAGGTTGGCAAGGAGTGTAGCATTCTATAAATATATACTAAAAATAATAAATATTGAAACAAAAGTTCGACGAATAGTACCTCGTCTGAAGAGGGTATACTTTAAATATGCTCCAAAGTCCCGACGCGAAGCAGCCTCTGATGTCGCCTAAATGTTGTGTTATGTGCCAGCAGGTGTCGGCTTGTCACTTGACTATGGCTTTAATTACGACGTCTGTCGCCAACAGCCCATGTGTTGAGTAGCACTAGTGGATAATTTTACTTAAAGTCAGGGCCGGATTTATAAATAGTCTAAGTAGGCTGTAGCCTAGAGAGGCGAATTTTTTGGGGCGGCAAATTTTTACCAATTCGGCATAAAAAATATTATAAAGATGCGAACAAAGAAAGCAAATAATTTACATCAATACGTAAACAATAAACGTATGTATATTATATATAGTACTAAGATTTCGTGGCAAACATGGGACGCTAAACACGGCAATTGCACCCCCTCCTCCCGGATTTCTAAGTTGAAAGAAAAATAGTAGAACAGTTTAAAAATTTCGCCTATTTCGCTTTCGATTTAGTGTGCAAAGGTACAGAGATTATTCTAATATGTGTATCTATTTTAAACAGCACATACCATCCTATTTTGCAGCTAACCAGCTACCTTTCAACGAAGGGGAGAATATTTTTACAGGGGCTGCAACTCAATCGTATACATAGCCTATAGGCGGCAAATCTTTAAATCCGGCCCTGTTTAAAGTTATTACTAATTATTTTCCAACACCAAATAAGTGTACCCTTCGTTCCTTAGATTTTCGGACCTAAGGGAATGCTAACATGCGGAGAACAGAGACCGACAGGAGTTCGGAGTCACAGCGGCAAGGGTACCACGGCAGTTCCTATTTATTACTCGTTTGCCTCGAAGTATCAAGAATCATATGAGCTTGAACTGGAACACTTTTTGAATATACTGCAAGGTAATATAAATACTTTCATTTAAAGATTTATTCTTTTTTTTTATCCGAGTCTAACAAAAATTACTTTGTTATTACCATGAGATTTGAAGAGTACACGGGAAGAACCGATTGATTTCGAACAAGGCTTTCCTTAATAGCCTCTTTGGGGATGATAGCGAGAAATCGCCTAAACTGGTGTAAAGAAGCCAAGTACTCGCTTTGTTTATCTTTCGCGGCAACCCTAATTCACGCCAGAGTTGAGTGGATCGAGTCACACGTTTATACCGCAAATGAAAAAATGGAAGAAAATCCGGTTCCCGGTATAGCCAATGTCCGCCAAGCAGAAACGATTATGGAAAGACTCAAAGAAATCAATCTGTTCTACCCGTGTACTCTTCATTTTTCGAAAGGCACTAAATTGCTTTGGGCGGTGGGTGAATGGATGCGGTCGTCAACTGGCCAAAAATACTAGTTGTCAGGAGTCTTTGAGTTAACTACTAAAACCACATGTGTGTCTATTACCCTTTTAAAAAATCATAAATGGGTTAAACTAAAGAATCGTGGCCGGATCTGGCGTCTTTTCAAAAATATCGCCACATCGAATAATAACAAACTCCGGCTCGTGCAAAAACGACTAATGAATGACCGCAGTATGGAGAACGTGACATAAGAAACTTTCCCATTGCTAATATCACCAAATTTTGCCCCATAATACCATTAGTCGGGGTTGCCAGATTTAGCGTAAAATGTCTGGCCACGATTCTTTAGTTTAGAATGTCTCCTATTTTATCTATTTCCCTGTTATAAAGACGGCGTTTTTTTCATAGAGATAGAAAAACCGTGCGCTATCACACACTATCTAAAGGAGAAGTGTAATGGTAAAACAAGAGGGAATTTTGTGCCGAAGCTTCACCTAAACATATGAGCGATTGGCGTAGACAGTACTAAAATTGTGATTTGTTTTAGAATCATTATTGTTAAGTTAATTCTAATTGATAACTGCAAATGTTTCGAATCTCCTTTTGTGAGTGTCAAAAAATTATATTATTAAGTAGCCGAAAATTTGCATAGTTGTTTTTGTTTATTGATAATTTGTGTGGAATTATTGATTTTATATTCATCTTTAAGCCTAACCAATCATAGAACGTCATCCAAACTTGAGTCTGACTTATTTCACTAAATAGAAATAGAACTACCCCAAAAATGATCCTGATTCATGAATCATAAAAGTACAATCCACGTCTACAAAAAAATTTAAAATGCCACCAGCTCCAAGATAATAACTTCTAAAAAAAGGGCAATTTTAGTGCTGTCATTTTCTACGCAACTGGCCGCCTAGTTTAGGTGTTCAAAGGAAACCGATTTTGACCCTCCGTTTCCCCTCTCGATAGTGGGCGAAAGCGCACGGTTCTTCTATCTCTATGGTTTCTTCCCACAGTTAAATCTATGTACAGAATCCACAATAAATCATAATAAACTAAAGGAAATATTGTTCTAGGTACGGAAGAATGTGAGATCGACGGAGATTCCATATTATCTGTCTCTAAAATTGCTTCTGCATGCGAGGAATCGGCCAGATCCGGAAAGACGGTTTCACTCACTTGGAACTAGAACAAAATTTGAACGTCATTCAGACTAATTGTTAATAGGACCAGAGGGACCCTAATACAATACTCAAGTACAAAGTGAAACTAACCCATGCACGACGATCGGCAAAATTTTTTTTTTATTAATAACGTTCTGATTTTTAGTTTTGAAAATCTGGTCACATTTCTCATACAACATCCATCTGTTTTCACATTTGCCGTATAGATGTTACCGTTAAAATAAGATAAAACCAATATTTCCCTAAGTTAAAACTAGTTTTAACTAAGACCATTAGTTAAAACTAGTTTTAACTAAGACCATTAGTTAAAACTAGTTTTAACTAAGACCTTTAGTTAAAAGTAGTTTTCACTAAGACCTTTAGTTAAAACTAGTTTTCACTAGCTAAACCTGGATGTCCTTTGTTAAAACTAGTTTTAACCGAACAGATTAGTAAAATCTTGTTGAAACTAGTAAAAACTAGAATTATCAAATATGTTATACAACAGATTAATTTGTAGACATAAAAATAATACCGACTGTATTTCGGCTTTTCTGCGTTGCGGCAGCTGGGTTCTGTAAAACTACTTTCACCTTTAGAGTACTCTTCTTGCATAAAAACAACTTACAGGGATAGGTTCGGTCGATATCGTTCTGTAAGAATATGAAGTTTTACTGCGTTACTTAAAATGCGGGGGAAAGAGGAAGATATTAAGTCACAGTAAAGCCTGGTTGGGACCTAATCATAAGTAGGACATTAAATTTTATAATTTGGTTGGATAGTTTAAAGTACGTCCCATTCAATTCGCATAATACTGGACTGGAATACTTAGTGAAGGTTGAATAATGTTTAATAATTATCAGAGGCAATCACTTTAAAGGGTGGCAATTTTAAAAGCAAAACACATTTCATTATTAAGTCTTTTTAAAATTGCCACCCTGTATCACAACTTGAAATTCTCCTCACAATTTTGCATGAATAGTGGTATTTTTAACATGCAATACTTCCATAAGCAACATATAGTTTTTTTATGTGTGAATTGGGCAATGCATTTGTTATTTAACAAATCAGAATGAAAGTAAACTGGTTTAATGAATTAATATACATATCAAAAGTTAAAGAATATATATGCTTAATTTTTAGGTATATTTTGCAAAAAAATTAGAAAACAAAATAATATGTGTGTATAATTATTTATCCAAACTAAAACAGACCCACAATGTAATACAAAAGTTTCTTTCGTTTATTACACTATAGCTAGTTATGGCATGATAGGCAACATTAGTTATTTATAAATTCAACAAACAACAATAACTACATTCTAAGATTGCATTTGAACATGTAATGGCTTGGATTATGTTTGACAAGTACAGCTAAAAATATTTGTACTTGCTTAGTACAGGCATATTGCGCACCATAGTCTGAGCATTAAATGTGAACATAAGAAAGAAAACACAGGAAATTAAATGGACATATTCAGAAATAATTTACCAAATAACTAACTAATTGTTAAAATACAAATTGACATCTTTAACACACAATAAACAAAAGTTTTAACATGTACTATACATAAGTTTATTTTATATACATAATTGTTAAAATTTTAAAATATTTTCAGAATAAATATATCTTGGTTTCTTTTGAATAATAAACATTATTAAATGAAACAAATACAAATATTATTTTTTAAATTAACATTACCCAAGATTAATTTATGTGAGTACACTAAATATATGTAAGCTACCTTCAGACTCATAGTGTTATAAAACTGAAGCCTAAGAAAAAACTGTTTTCCAATGTTAACAACAAATGATAAGGACCTCTGGGTTACACATAAATACACATCCAAATTAAATCAGAATTTAAAAAAAAAACTTTCAATTAAATTGATAAAAAAAAAGTTCAATAAACAAATTATAAGTACTAAAGGTTTTGTCTATTTAGCTAGCTAAACACAATGTTATATTAAAAATATTTTTAGAATATTTATATTGTAATATTATTTACATTCATAATAACTCTTCACCTTAGTAGGATTGATGTCCAATGTTATAATATAGCATCGATCCAAGACAAAACCATAAATGTGACATATTCTAGGGATGTGCGGTTATCGAAATTAAAAAAGGATTGCTATTTAACCAGTTCTTGCCTTTCTGATTTTAACTGGCAGTGGTTAAAACATCACTAAAAATACTCCTTGAAAACATTTTTAGATAAACCAGTTTAGGTTTTGGACTAAGAAAATGGTTCTCCGGTTTTTATAAGTCAACAAACTGGTTTCTTAACCCTTTCGCTACGAAGGATTTTTGTTTCCTTGTAATATGTGATAGGAATATCATTATCGAATCCTTAGTCGTATGGCCGTCGTGGGCCGTTTCAGTAGTGCAAAGGTTAGGGAAGATTAAAACCGGTTTAATCATTTTCAAATTTTCATTCCCAGTTTCTGCACAACAGTGGTTTTGCCTTTGGAGAGCCTAATATAATATCAACCTTTTTTGTGCTACTAAGACAAAGAACTGTACTATCGAAACTCATTTTAATATGGGACAGTATCGAATAGTATCCAATAGTTATTGGAACCACATTTTCTATTATACTTTGCAGCTTCAACAACTTGTTATATCTCTTAGGATTACAACAATATACACAGCTAACAGTTATAATATCAATAGCATATCATTAAAATGTATATGTGTTTTAATTGAATGATGCAAAATGAACAAAACAAAAATATTTAGCAATGGAAAAGAAATGCAATGGGAACTACATAGGATTTTCTGAAAAGTTATCTCTTTTATTGATAAGCCACTTTTATGTGTACAGTGTGATAGCCAAGTCTACCTAAAATGTCTACTTCTTAAGTTATAAAGGGTGTCCGAGTTTCAAATTGTAATAGTATCAGTTTCAATGGCTTAAAAAAAGTAATGTTTCTTTTTAGTTAATAATGAATTAAAAATATAAGTATATCCTGTTCAATCTTTCATAATTTTAAAAATAAAGAAGTTAATAACTTGTGTAGAACGGTAAAAGATTGTATTTTTTTAAACTATTATATAATAGTACCACAAGCTTTAAATAACAAATACAGCCCACCTCGAATAATTTAATTAATCAAAACAGTTAGCTTATTACCCAAGATATTTTTTTTAAAGATTACTGCCACCTAAAAAGAACATATAACATAAAATGCAATGTTTAAAAAAAATAAGTATAACAATCACAACTATTTTCTTATTTTCAGTAAAAATTAGCAAAACATTTTTGACATTGCCTTTCATTACTACCAATAACCACTAAGCTGCAACTATATAAGAGTATGTTAAATTACATTTTAATATTAACAACAAGAAATCAGTTTAAGCTATACTTTTATCTAATAAACTTTGAACTGCCAGCAGTTCTGTAGAGAAAATCCATAATTTAGTGATTGAATTAGCAACATTTAAGTTATGAAACTTTTTAAGCTTCAATATCTATTACTACTTAGCACATGTAGTTAATAGTAATCAACCTAAGCTTCTCACCTGCTTTATGAGAAAAGAATGATACACAAATAGTACAATTCGGTTTTTACACAAATTACATAAACAATCATGGTTTCTTTAAGGAATTTTCATAAAATTCAAGCTACCAAACAAAAATGGGCCCTTACCCAAACACACAAATATTAGTAAAAAATAATACAAAATACAAATATAGTACAAAGGACAGTTACATAAATAACTTAAGAGGACTCCCTTGGGAATTTCACATCTTGAAAATCGTAATGTTATTCCTATGGAGAATATTCGCAAGTCAATTACCAAGTCAAGTAGTTTTTTGTATAATTGTAAAGAACGAAAGGAGTAGATTTCATAAAATTAATTCATTTTGTGAAAATCACATATTTAGTATCTTTAATAATTTTTTGAAGTTAGAACTTAATAAGTACTCCATTTTTTACTAACTTCAAAAAATTATTTAAAAAAACGAAATATGTGATTTTCACAAAACAAGTTAATTTTATGAAATCTACTCCTTTTGTTCTTTACAATGATACAAAACACTAGTAACCTTTTATTAAAATTGTGGTGGTAATTGACTTGCGAATATTCTCCATAGAAATAACATTACGATTTTCAAGATATTAAATTCCCAAGGGAGTCCTCTTAAGGGCAACAACAAGAAAAAGACTGTCCACATATTTATACCCAAAACACATTTTGAAAATTTAAATATTAGTTTAAAAATTTTTAATTGTGTTTATAATAGTACCGTCTAGTTATTTATGACTATTTAATACAGGTACTTTCAAATTGCAACAAAATCTTATCTGTATTAAATTTACTACTTAATTCTACTTTTATATTTATATTCTTATTTTTGTTTTAACGTTTATAAAAATGGATCCCTGTATAAATAGCAAGATTATTTCAATTCTAAAAGGAGGTAAAATATTCTTTCGATAACTAAATTGTGTGCTATTTTAATTTTAGAGATTGTGAGAAAAAGTTAATATAAACCTAATTTACTTATAACAATATCAAATCCTTCAATATTACAGCTACTCAAAATAGTCTCATAAAGTAGTTTTTGATTTACAAGAATTTTTTTTCTTCCAAAGAATGTCATAGAGCATTTAATTTACAAAACTTAACAAATGATGTAGGAAATAACTTCCATTTAAATAATGATTATGAAAATTATTTATAATTATGAAGCAAATGATGACACATTATTAATGCAATTGAAAAACATTTAACTACAACCATAAAGTGACCATTTAGTTTCATTTTATTATCATTTAAAATGCTGCTGAAATAAGCTAAAACGTACCATACCAGTTTTATAACAGGGTGTTTACAGGATTCCCAAAACCAAATTCCATTACTTCTCCATGGCTTTTTGGTATTCCATAGAAAAAATAAATGACTACGAAAGAATACCAAATTTATGAAATCGTTAATTCACGAACGGGTAATTTCACAACTTTTTGATGAAAACTAAGAAATGTTAAATGATGAATTAATGAAATGATGAATCTAAGAAAGTTAATGTTCAGGTCCAACACTAAGTGACCTCCTTATAACACTATTTATGTTTAAAAGAATATTAATAATCTTACAATTTTTAACTATTGAGTAGGGTTTAAATTATAATAATTTAACCCTACTCAATAGTAAAAAATTGTAATAATCTCTAATGAAGTATTCAGGGCTGGTGACAAGACACTTTTGAAATAGGTCATGATATCAGAAAAATGAAACCAAGTTTGCTGGAGCTGTTGCCATTCACAATGTGTTCAAAACAACCAAATACAGCCTTTTTAATTTATGGCAAGACACAAAAATTCCGTTCCAAAGAAAAGAGTTTAAGCCAAAACACAATATCTATACTTGAAACATAATTTTACTACTTAAAAGCAAAGACACAAAAAATACTACCAGCAAACATTTAAAGAACTATCTTAGATCAAAAAGGAATCCAAATGGTCACTTTACATCAGAATCTACATCACTAAACACCACTAATACACATTAACAGAGCCCTCCAAAATCTCAAACAAGGCACCTAGAGGACCCATCCGACAAGCAATATCATACGCCGAGTCTCCGGCGTCGTTCAACACGTTAGGATCAATGTAGGGTTGCCATAAAAGCAGCTCCAGCGTCCGACGTCCAGAGGTATTGGAAGCCTGGGCAGCCAAGTGCAGTGGTGTGATGTGTCCTTTCGTTTGGGCATTGACGTCGGCTCCATTTTGCAGGAGCAAGGAGACTGCTTCGACAGAGTCCCACTTGCAGGCGCAGTGGAGGGCTTGCCAACCGTCAGTTGTCCTGGCGTGGATGTCGGCATCGTAGGAAAGCAACATCTAAAGAAAGTAATTACATTGGTATTAACAGTGACATTGGTATAGTTATTTAAGCAACTAGTGTCAAAAATCACTTTATTAAGCGAGTGGCTTTTATTTCACGAGACTGTAGGTCGAGTGAAATAATGACAAGAGCTTTATAAAGTATTATTTGGCACGTGCTTGCTCACAATATTTTTTATATTAACGTGCAAAAGCATGAAATTTGTGTTCTTACTTTTACTTCATTTAATTAACTTTAATAATTATTGCAGTACTTGTAGTTTCCATTGAGATATTAGAAATTGCAAAAGTAATGAACCAATAGAAATAAGCGAGTTTCATGACCATGTAGTTTCCATGGAGATATTCATGACATCATTTTGTTTTTCTACCAATCATATACTCTTATTTACTTTACCGCACTAGTGCCGAAAGTCAAATGTTCAGCATTGTCTGTGATGTTGATGTAAGCACGTAAAGTGCCATTTTCGCAACGATTTGTGAATGAATACGATATAAAATAGTGAACTTTTTTGCACATTGTTATAAAAAAGTAGTTCTTCATGTGATAAAATCTGTACCTCAGTTTTAATTAGTTTATAAACAAGTTTTTTCTACTCTACAGAATATTTATTAAAGGCGAGTTTTAATTTAAAATTTTGCAAAAATAAATCTTGCAAGACAGGAGCATCGGGGACAAAAGCATTTTCTGGCAACAAAACACTCATTGGTAAATTAGTGTTTCGTGTGATAAAATCTGTACCTCAGTTTTAATTAGCTTATTGTACAAGTTTTTTCTTCTCTACAGAATATTTATTAAAGGTGTGGGTTTTAATTTTAAATTTTGCAGATGCAAATCCAAGCAAACAGGAGCTTTGGGGACAAAAGCATTTTCTGGCAACAAAACACTCATCATTGGTAAATTAGTGTTTCGTGTGATAAAATCTGTACCTCAAATTTATTTAGTTTATAAACAAGTTTTTTCTTCTCCACAGAATATTCATTAAAGGTGTGTTTAAATTTTACAGGATTAAATCAAGCCAAACGGGAGCATTGGTGACAAAAGCATTTTCTGGCAACAAAACACTCATTGGTAAATTAGTTCTTCATGTAATACAATCCGTTCCTCAGTTTTAATTAGTTTAAATACAAGTTTAGTATTTCTACTCTACAGAATCTTTATTAAAGATGTGTTTCAATTTTAAATTTTGCAGAAGCAAATCCAGTCAAACAGGAGCTTTTGGGAAAAAAGCATTTTCTGGCAACAAAGCACACAGTCAATGACCATGACCACAGTATACAAAGTTAAAAGTTAGAATATTTAACCTTTTTAAACAGCATATGAACATCAATTATATGCATGCACGTACACAAAACACTGTAACTGGTGCAAGCAACCAATTTACTGTGACCTCTGACCTTAATATTTTGACCCGGGATTGAATGAATTTATGTGCGTTTTTTCTAAATTTATTAGCATACTTTGCATCAGCTCCAGTACTTTAGGATTCCAGGAGAATAGAACCACTAAATCTTGCTTATGGGATTGCGAAAACCGGAATTATCTCTTTTAGTTTTTTTTTAAATACTGTATCCGTATAGAAAACTGTTTCGATCGGTAAAATCAAGTTTGTAGTAAGTGTATAGCACATTTAGTTAAATTATTGAAGCAAAGCTTAAAGTAAAAAAAAAATTACTGGTAAATAAGTAAAAAAGAACCCATAAAAATTTTGGACTATAACCAACAGTTTACCAGCATTCCAATGCCTAGTCATGACCTGTTAAAGTTCCGCTAACTAACATAAGAAACTTAAAATATAAAATAAATTAAAATAACAAGTCACCTTAATAACTTCAATGTTATTGCTGTAAGATGCTCTATGCAGAGGAGTGTACAGATCATTGTCTTTAGCATTGACGAGACTGGGATCTTCTTCCAGCAGTTTCCTCACCGTTTCCAATTCATTTTTCTCTGCAGCCCACAAAATCATTTTTGTTTTGTCTCCTGGAAAAATAAAACAACTACAAATGCATGACAAAATAAATAAAGGATAGGAATATGATAATAAGATCCAAAAACAGAATTGATAAATTTAATTAAATAAAGTTATTAAGCTAGTGAGCAACCAACACAATAATTATACTAATAAGAAAGTAATGAGAGTTTTCGGAGGAATATTTTGTTTTGATTTAGGTTAACAGTGGCAGCTCTTGTACAGTGAACAGGATAGTTGAGATAGTATTGTCAGCTACACAGGGGCTATTTGCGATGGGAGTTTATAATTTAGAACCATAGTCAAGTGATAAGCTAAAACTGAGTAGGCACTCATTACAAGTTTTAGGAGTCACATTATACGTAGCGTTAGAAATTTGGAAAATATTTGACGTGCACTCTCATTGCACTGGGTATTATTTGTCGGATTTTAAATGAACAGGAGAGAAAAGACAAGAACATTAGGTTTAGTTTGAATTATCGTCGCACTGGAGCATAGAGCTGCACGAGGGCTATTGACAAATGCCGTCGTATTTTAGAACCAGAGTCAAGTGACGAGCCAACACCTGAATAGGCACCCAACTTAACTGTTAAGGGGGACATCGTACGCAGCGTCAGGACTTTGGAGCATATTTAGCGTGCACTCCCTCTACACGGGGTATTATTCATCGTACATTTTTGGTAGCACGGGCGGTTCTATAGGTCGGCAGTTATTTTGGTGATGCCCGGACCCGAACCAGGGACCTTTCGTAAGCACGGGCGGTTCTATAGGTCGGTAGTTATTTTGGCGATGCCCGGACTCAAACCTGGGACCTTTCGTATGCTAGGCGAGTGCCTAACTGATTTGGCTGCCCAGCCCCACAGAACATTTAGGACCCCAAAACCAAGACTTCCAAACACTGTATCTCTGTTTTGCTAAAAACTGCTAACTATATAAATTTTCCAAAGAATATTGAAATTAGCCTCTAAGAAAGAAATCTACTTTTTGTCTGTCGAATTATTATCTTACCATTGAAATCTTCGATAGGTCTTTCTTCTTCAAGACTTTCATATTCTGACCATTGTGAGTAGGACCAAGCAGACTGTTGAGATTTAGATTCGACGGAAGATTGTCTATCTTTACTCTCAACTGACGTCTGACGCTCTTTTTCTTCAGTTGAAGTGGTTTGTTCTTTATTTGAATCTTGGAGATCTTGGGAATTTTGAATTTTTGTGTCGTCCGAATCGTTTGATTCTTGTTGTTCGTTTGGTATAGGTTCCTGGTTTTCACTTTCCTTATTTACAGATTTAAGATGTTCATTTTGCGAAGGGTCTCTTTCTTCTTTATCGAGAGCCATAATGTCATCTATTGAGTTTTCTACGACTTCTGAATTTGATGGTTCAATGGCATCGTTTACATCAACATTTTCTACCTCACTCATCAGGGTTATTTAAAAATATTCTATTAAATAATACATTTATTTAACTGCATCAATCTTTTATTTGGTTATAATGTATCAAAATATCTTAAGTAATACAGAGATTACTAATGCGAAAGCACAAAAATTGAAAAAATTTAAAATTTCTGGTGCAAAATAAAACTGCAACACAGCCGAGTTTTGTTTATTTACATAACTAGCTACTGTCAAATATTTTCAACTTCGATATAAAACAAGCTCAGTATCAAGCTAATAATTAAAAATACCTTTATATAAATTTTTGGTGCATTAAAAAATATAAAATTTAAGCTACTTAAACGTTTTGATTCATTAAAAATTTCTGTGGTACCCCACTTTTGAGTTCTTGAATGAGGACATTTGGACCATTATAAATTAAAAACATCAATCGAAAAACACAATTTCTAAGCCATAAAAATCAGATTCTAATTAATTATAATTAAAATTTAAACCCAGTCTATTTAATTTTAATTTTTGGTTACTTTTATTTTTCGACATTTTTAGTTGTACCCTTCCCACAATGCTCTGCGTAACCGGTTTCTTTTCTTTTTTTTATTTTTATTTCGGATTGGTCGACTTTTCAATCTCAAACTTCAACTTCAAATTTGTTTTTGTTTACCGTTTGAACCGCATGTAGGATTTGAGCAGTTAGTGCACTAGTGCAGTGATCAAGTCTAATAATGTTCTCTGAAGTTTTAAAACTTGATAACAAGTAAGTTTCTTTAATTTCTGTCTGATTTTCAAATTTTTTTTTTTGCAAGTATCTTTCCGACAGTTGAGCCTGAGAACTTTTTTTCCCCACTTAACAAACTTTTATATTTCCTGTGCTAAAGTACAGAGGAAGAAGGAACCTTACACTGTATTAATCATGTTAAATTGATTGGAGGTGTATTATCTTTTTAATTTCGTTCATCTTGTTTCTTATTTAAAAAATATTTCCATTAACTTTCTTAAAATCTTAATTCAATCAAATCATGTCGTACGAATAACGCCTTTTTAAAAGTGAAAATTAAAACTTGTTTATCTTTAATTTTGTTTGAGTTTAAAAAATTATATTATCACTATACTTTTCTCTACACTACCACTTTTTTTTAAATTAATTATTATTTATTTCACTATTGTTATATTTTTTTTTATTTAAATGTGCAACTTGAAATTGATTTTGGATGGTTCGTTTTCGAAATTTCACACACTTGTTAACTTTTTTCTTAAATTATAAATCTTTGTATGTTACCCTGATACTAAGTTATTAAAAAATTTTACTACTATTTCCAGACTAATATTTAGTATGAGGAAAACTTTAGAAGCGTTTCTCTTCTAACCAATTAATTTTCTATATAAATATTTAGAAATTAAGAAACGTCTGTTTTTTTTCTGGTTATTTAGTGGTTATAACTGAAGGGTTAAGTTGCAAAAATCACATATCGAAAGTATTACTCATATATAAGGTCCAGCGACTTCGACCAATTGAATTAACAATCGTTAATTCAATTGGTCGAATCAATGAAAAGTCGACAATGAACGGGCCGGTCCTTATATCTTAGTTATAGTACTTGATAACATGAGTTTTGCAACCCCACCCTTCAATTAAAGTTGAGTTTTAAAATGGTCTTAAAACGGGGATTAATTTTTAATATTGACTAGACCACTTGTTCGTTAATTCATTTTTGTTAAATGAAACCAGAACGATTATAAATCAATGCAATATAACGCTAAAAGTCCATTCATAAAACATTATACTGGTAAAGATAAAAAAAAAATTTACCGATGGGATGGATTATAAATACTGAATAGTGAATACATAAATGTTCCGTAAGGAAAAGGCCAAATAGACGATTTTGGACAGATACTATCGCGGCCAGCCAAGAAGCGATTCCTTCCATTCCATTGCTCCATGGCTCATGGCTCCATTGATTTTCGTAAGTCAAATGATTGCTCACTCGAAATTTGACATCATTCTGATTTTTAGTTCCTTTTAAAAGATCCATTTGAAATCGATACTATTATAGTGGCTATTACTATTATTAAACCTTTATTTACAAATAACCGTAGCTCCTTGTTGACATTTCCATTGCTGAAATAAGTTCAACATGTATAATACCACTGATATCACGTTTGTTGAGAATTATAAATTATACTGTGAAATCCCTTTACTGCCTTTTACCTAAATCTTTTATTGATTAATTCCGGCTGAATTAAAAAAAAATTCCCGATCCTAATTCCTAATAATTAACTCATACTTCTAGTTTTATTTGATTTTACAAACTAATTAATACGGCAAACTATTTTTAAGGGAAAATCATTGTGAAACTGGGATTTTTTCTTTCTTTCTGGAATTAGATATAGCCCAAGAAACATCAAGTATGTCACAAAACCGAGGCTTACATAGAAAAATGTCAGAAAATGCGATATTATTTATTGACATCGTATTCATATATAACAGTCAGAAAGTTTTCGACCTCGACCTTGTCCGAACGATTGAACTTTCTGTGTTCCTAAAACAATAAAAAGTTAGAACGTTTTGTTATACTAGTATATTCTTTTGTGTACGACTTTTTTTTTCCGGTAGACTAAAACGATTGAGACTTTCATCAAGAACGTTTTTTGCCATTAATTTGCTTTGTTAAATAACTATAATTATGTCGTGGTTCTATTCTGTATTACTTGTTAAGGAAACCCGTTAATGTTGGCTAATGGTTTTACAGCATTTTCGTTAGGGGATAATTCAGAAGCAAACTGCACGATTTAAGGTTTTGTATTGTAATTCATATTTTTTTTAGCCTATCTAAACGAAAGTTTTCCTTATACATTATATGTTTTGCTAAAAAATAATTCTATGCAACAACGTTTCAGTAGCAAATAGTTCCAAGAACTAAAAAAAAAAATGTCGAGACTAACTTAAGTAATTAGGAATTTGATGTAATAAGTATAGGAAAATATCAAATTACATTTGATTAATTGCTGATATCAGATCTGAATTCGAAATTATTCCTTATTTTTTTTCCAAATAAGTTAGCACAACATTATAAGTAAACTTTTTTTTAATTATACAATTTTATGAAATTTGGCGCTTGTATCATCGTTCGCTTGGTTCTGATCAGTGAGACAGAACATAATCTGATACTTCATTTCGATAAAGTATTTTTTTCTGCATTTAAATACTCTTTAACTCCTTTTTTTTTTAAATAATAAAATCATTTAAGGAGTTAATTTCCTTACACTACCTTTTCCTTTTTTATGAACCAGAATCGATAAATGTTAAAAGAGTCAGGGTTCGCCGGCTTAAACCAAATGGTTTTTTCCAGTTACTTATTAGTTAGCACAAGATTATAAGTTAAACTTAAAAAAAATGTTATAGGATCTCCTTTTAAAATTTGGCGCTTGTATCATCGTTCGCCTGGTTCTGATCATTGAGACAGAACAGAATAGGACACTTTATTTCGATAAAGTAATTTTTTTCTGCACTTCAATACTAGCTCCTTTTTTTTAATAAAATCATTTAATGAGTTAATTTCCTTATCCTACCTTTTCCTTCTTTGTGAATCGATAAATGCGAAAAGAAATGAAGCAGGACTCGTTGGTTTTAAACCAGATTTTTTCCCCAGAAATTTTCAATTAATTCAATTCTAAAGAATTGTAAATGCAATTTTAGAAAGAAAAAAAATCCGACATAAAACTTGTTTACTGAAACTCCAAATTGAGCTGGACTAGAAAGGATTTTCTTAATTTTCGGCTTGATTGCGTCCAAGTTGAGGAATAGCTTGGTAAGTGGAAAAATACGCAAACTTACTTTTTATTTCAGATTTTTGAATTGCAAAAATATGAAATTTCAAAAGCTAAAATCTGAATATACAATATATCAGGTTCTATAAAAGGTTCAAGATTGAATTTTGTGTTTTTTATCTTGTTGATTCTTTTTGTTATTCTATGTTTTGCAAGCCCCGTCTTGCCCCCCTCCCGAAAAAAAAAAGATATGCCCGAAAAACTCGATAAATCTTTATCTTTTTTAATCCTCAACAAGTTTGTTTAACACTCGTCACAATTATCACGAATGACCTTTTAAGTTTTTCACTACGTTTAAGTGTATTATGTTGAATAACAACACCCAAAAAGTATACGAAATGGGAAAAAAGTTGGTTTACACCAAAACAAAAATACGTGATGGGGAATCTTTCTGGGGATTTGACCAGGGCCTGATCTATCATAGGAACGGGTATAAAGTCACCACAATTTAGGGCAGGGTTGGCATTAGGGTGGGCCGAAAAAAACTTTTTATTTTATTTCAGATCGCTATAGTGCGGAAAATTTGCCATTGGTAAAGACATGAAAAATGCACTAATTATTATTTTTTTATTACCATATCTTCCGTTCGCGCAATGCCTTCAAAAATGGCAAAAATTGTCAAAAACCGTAATTTTTCATAATTTTTTTTAAACACGATATATGTTTTTAATTGCTTTTCTACATCATGTTGTGCTATTAAAATTTACAAATAGTTAAAACTTTGAAATTTAGCGAAAAATACGAATTTTCCTAATTTACGGTGAGTTAATACTACGGTGAGTGGCCGGAAGATGTGACGCAAATGTATAATAACTTATTATACTATATATTATAACATTTATTATTAATAAGTGCTATAATATATGGATTTTACATACTTTTAGTAGTTAATTCATGATATAGGAACGTAATTAAAAACATCTACCATGTTTTAAAAAATTATAAAAAATTTCGGTTTTTAACAATTTTTTGCCAACTTTGATGGCATTGCGCGAACGGAAGATATGATAATAAAAAAATAATAATTAGTGCATTTTTCATGTCTTTACCAATGGCAACTTTTCCGCACTATAGCAATTCGAAATAAAATAAAAAGATTTTTTCGGCCCACCCTAGTTGGCATGGTTTTTACCATCCCCAGTAAATACCATGGTAAAAACTGGTATTTACCGTCCTGGGAAAAATTCGGTTTTTTTCAGCTGGCAAAAACATAATTACTGAAACAATTAATTACTAATTGTTATTTATTTAATGATATTAATTAAAATGATTTTAAATTTGTATTTTAATAATTTTCTTGGACTTAATATTTTTAAAAAATTGACAAATCTTCCTTACTTATTTAGATGTATGGTAATATAATATAATCATGTACTTTGGTTTATTATTTAAATAACCCCATCTGCATAACCATAAATACTTAATATAATAAATTTAGAAATAAAATAAAAATAATGTAAAACTAAAACAGTACATCCCACCCATCATGTCTTCTAGTGTTTAACAAAAAAGAAAACTGACGTGAAATTTAATTACGGAATTTAATTTTAATTAAGGACATAATTTTTAATAATTAAATCAAGAAATTTCCTAGATAAGGAATATACCTGAAAAAAATGTGTTTCCTAGTTTTTCTCAGAGAGAAAAAGGTTTTTTTCCAGATTATCCCGGTATGTACCAATTTTTCCGGTATTTACCAGTTTTTCCCACTGGGATAGGAAATGGTAGTTTTGGACGGGAAAAACCCAACCCTGATTTAGGGGCCCCTAAATTTTATTTTGACAAATGTTGTAGTGTGTAGTCTCCCACAGATTTAGAAATTTTTCAAAGTTTCTGATACTCCACTTCTGTTTTTAACTTGACTTTGACTCAGATTGACCTAATTATGATCGGTTTGATCGTTGTGAAACAATGAAGCCGATAAAATGATAGCAAAAACTATTAAGAGGACTCCCTTGGGAATTTCAATCTTGAAAATCGTAATGTTATTCCTATGGAAAACATTCGCAAGTCAATTACCGCCACAAATTTAATAAAAGGTTACTAGTGTTTTACATCATTGTAAAGAACGAAAGCAGTAGATTTTATAAAATTAATTTGTTTTGTGAAAATCACATATTTAGTATTTTTTATAATTTTTTGAAGTTAGTAAAAAATGGAGTACGCATTAAGTTCTGACTTCAAAAAATTATTAAAAATACTAAATATGTGATTTTCACAAAACAAATTAATTTTACAAAATCTACTCCTTTCGTTCTTTACAATGATACAAGAAACTAGTAACCTGTTATTAAAATTGTGGCGGTAATTGACTTGCGAATGTTTTCCATAGGAATAACATTGCGATTTTCAAGATTGAAATTCCCAAGGGAGTCCTCTTAAACATCGGCCAACCAACACCATCGTCAGAGATAGGACAATACAAAACATTTTCCGCAAACTCTTAACTTTGTTGTGCCTATAGTCTGAGTTATCCTAGATCAGGCTCTGGATTAGATTTTTTTTTTAACATTTAGCAATTCAAAATTGTACCACAGCCTGGTTCTATAGGTTAGGTACAATCTGTGTTAGTTTAACTCTATAAATTCATTCGAAACGCATGGAAAAGTCAAGTCAAATAAATCACCCAATTATGTTACATCTTGCATTTCTCAACGTCCGTCTTCTTTCTATGTAATTACGTTATGTAAGGATACCAACGGTCGCTCTTGTCGGTTATAATGAAGTTTAATATGTAGGTTATTAATGTAGGTATATTTTAAGGTGTTTTTTTTCTGAAGGAAAACCCCCTATTTTTGTGATCCCTGAAAAGATATAACTTTCAACTCCGGCCACTTGTACCCGAAAATTGCAAAAGTAAACATGAACTGGCTGACCAGTAATTACCCCTTGTCACCCTAGTATGCTGAATAGCAACATCCATAAAGTGTACAAAATTTAAAGAAAAAACCCAACGAGAGTTGGATTAAACCAAAAACTGTTTTTTTTTTTCATTTTATGGTGTTTTTCTGAATAAAAGAACCCCAAACAATATTTATTCTGACCCCCTCCTGTTTTTCTGATCCCTGAAATGAGGTAACCTTCAAATTAGAGAATTTCCGACTCCGCTACCTCCTTTGGCATTTTAGTGAAATAAGAATCTTCTAGGGAAACCTTTCTGTAGATTTAACTCTTTTTTTTTTTTTTGTATAGAAACTCAATTGTGCCAACCCTGGTGCTGGATACGAATCTGAGTTAGACTCTTTAGAAATTCCTTCAATACGCACAGAAGAAAAATTAATCATTTCTGAAGAGCTTAGTGGAAGAACGTGCTAAAGGACACTTTTGAAAAAATTTAGATTTTTGTCGCAATGAACATAGTATACTAACTTCTTTAACGATAAAAAGTTTCCCCGGTGTTAGAAACGTTAAATGTTGTATATTTTTTACGCTTTACAAGTTCGATTTTCAACAGAACTGAGTGCAAATGATAAACTTTAAAGCTCATTTTCTCGTTTTCACCTTTTTGTCACTTAGCACGTTCTTCCACTAAGCTCTTCAATTATGTTACATCTTGTACTTCTCAACGTCCGTCTTCTTTCTATGTAATTACGTTATGTAAGGATCTTAACGGTCGCTCATGTCGGTTATAATGTAGGTCTCCGGCCACTTGTACCCAAAACGTGCAAATGTGAACAGGAACAGGTTTGTTCTTCGGACTAACTTTCGAATTACGTAGGAGGAATACGTAAATAAAGTTTTCTTAAATATCAGTCAAGGTTTCGCTGGTTTGCGTTTCTCTGAGGTGGCTCAAGGGCCAAGGCTTGGAAAAGAACAATTCGATGTTAGCTTTAGAATGTGGATTCTTTTTCTATGACAATGACCGCCTTTCAAGGGGTGTGCCACTGGTGTTTCAAAACAGGATTTTGCATTTTGCGATGCCTAGAATAAATATTTAAAATAATAATCGCAAATGCAGAACATGGTAGCTGCGAGGGCAATTGCACTCTCTCCTCTTGATTTGGAAGTTGAAAGAAAAATATTAGAACAGTTTAAAAAATTCACCTATTATTTCGCTTTCGATTTAGTGTACATAGATGATTCTAATATGTAGAAAGGAAAAAAAATAGTCCAGAAAACTATATCTGGCGGCAAATCGATCGTCGCCTACAGGCGGCAAATCTTTAAATCCGGCCCTGCGCAAATGTAAAATTATTGTAAATGTTAATTGATTATTTCATACATAAAAAGTTTTCCACCTTTCTGAGGAAATTCGCCCTTTTTAATCTAATTTTAGTTTGTTTCTGAACTCTATGTATTTTCTTATGGGTGTATTTTATAGGAAGTAATATAACCAAATTTTTTTAATTAGCTTGCACGCTTTGACGCCGGTAGTGAGATAACTTTTTAAATTCAGAGTTCAGCCTTTTTGACTAGCCTGCATTTTAATGCCTGAATTATTTGCTGCGTCATTCTAAGTTGGCACCATAATTTTTGTGTGAGCGGAACTAAATGCTCATTTACGAGAAATTAACATTTTTTGTTGAGATAATTTGTAACTAAAATAAAACGTTTGGCTAAGACTCTGATTTTTTTTAACGACTTTTATTTCTAGAAGGGTTTTATGGTATACTGCAGTTTTCATGGTTTGGATACAATATGAAACAACATTTAAAGATTTTTTGTTGATAAAATTAAATAATTACACATTTTTATTCTATCTTTAGGTTATATTTTAATGCATCTGCAAACGTAAGACTGTATAGTTTTCCTCAAAAAATATTTCAGTGTTTCTTATTTATCTTAATCATAATATTCGTCCAATTTTTCCAAAATTCTGACAGGAAGGTTTTGACTGACTATTATTTTTTAATAATGGGAAAAGAAACGTAACCAAAGATTTCTAGCTACCTCTTTTTATCACATAAAATTACTCCAAGGAATTTTTAGAGATTTCCATGACCTTATGCATAAGAGCTATCCCCAAACTTGTTGAAACCCAAGATTTGAAGGAATTTCCTCAAACTGAGTCTTCTGGCTTCTTACAAAATACCCAAGCGCCTCATATGTTGATGCAAGTGTTTCTGGGAGGCCCTTTATATATAAAAAAATGTTTGAGTTGACAGCGTTGGCTCCACTGACAGTGAGGTCCTGACATGTATTTTCATTCCTGGATTAGTATTATTTTGTCTTGTGTCTTTAGTTTCTGTTATTTCGACCACCCACATAACTAAGTGGAATCAGATTTCAAAATAAAATTAATTAATATTTCTTCTTATCTTGACATTTACTATTGGCTGCTGTTTTTACTCGTATCTTTTATACGAAAAGGTATTTCAGAGGTAAAATTTTAGTTAGCAACTATGTAATTGTATCAAATAAAGCCATTAAAATTGTATTTAACAAAAATATTTGAAAAGCATTGTTTGATGTAAAATTGTAGAAGCTTTGTTGATAAGATGAATGAAATTAAGTGTTAGAACTCTGAAAAAATCAAAAGCATTCGTAGTTTAAATCGGACTATATTGTGTAAAAAATGCACTTATAATTTCCTCAAAGATGACCCATCCAAAATTATAAGTAACTTTTTTTTAGCTATTTCAGCCATCACGTGTAGAATTCCATACAAATACCATACAGCATGTTGATAAATTTGTTATTGTACTTCTACACCTTTATCAATGCATGAATAATGAAAAGAAATTGATGAGAAGTCTTATGAATATTATTATTGATATTTAACTGAGTACCAACTGGCATCCTCAAAAAGTGTTTGATACTAACGTACTTCTCAATATTCTTAGACACAGATTATTTTTTGTCCCTTTTAGAACAGATGGCAATTAAAAATGACGAGTTCATATACTTTTATTTTTTGCTCAAGTTTACTCTTTTTCCTTAGAATACTTTTTTCTCCAAACGACATCGAATTTATTTTTTCCCGCTCATTATCTCTTTCCGGTTTTATTTGCTCATTTAACTCCTCATTAAGGGCGTTCTTAAAATGACGTAATTATTCCAAATCTACTTGAGGGTGTGTGACCTGTCCCAACTCGATCTGTGCTTTTGATTACAAATTTTTGCAATTGAGAAATGCATTCGGTTTACATTTTATTCTTTTATCATTAGTGTTTATTTTTATTTTGGATACAGACCTCGACCTTTGTCATTGCCCCGAGAGTGTGTTTGGTTAATTGTCGGTTTTGTTAATCGTTTATATTAATAATTGTGACGTGAGTGCTAATGCTGTGGTCTGTTTTTTTTAAAAATGACGTAATTTTAAATTTATGGAAAATGCTGAATTTTTATTTTATAAAAAGCTCTTTATGTTTTGAAACTCTAAATGGGGCAGTCATTGCTGATTATTTTTCTGATGCATATTTATCTATTAACGCTTTTTCTCCTTTTAAGTTGGAGTATTGTAGTCATAAATGATTATTTCTATATTTGAAAATATAATTCATAGAATCAAAACTGCAGTCGATTTAATATAATGGTTTATTTCCACTAGTTAAATTATTTTAAATCATTATCTTTTAAATTTTTGCTTGGAAATCCACATTAAATATTTGCGGAAAATTTCGCTTTTTTTTTAGTTTCTATCATAAGAAAATGCATTGTAAAAAAAATTAAGACAAATGCATAATTCATATTTAAAAGAAGTTATAGTTATTTTCATTTGAACGTAGGAATATTAAAGATTATAATTAAAAAAATACCAACGTTGTACCTAAATTAAATAACTTTAAGTATACTAATAGTTTTTATTTAAAAATAAAAATTCCCTTCTAGGAAAGAAACCACATGGCATAAAATTAAATAAATTTTTAAAAGCAAATTCCCCAAGGTAAACTTTTTTTCTCTAAAACTTAGGAGTAATAATACCGAAAAGTCTTGCCAGTTTACTTGAAATTCCTCTTTAAAAGTAGCTCAGGTGAGTCATATCTAAAGTATGCCGGGGTACTTGGAGGGTACCGGTCAATCAGGTGACCACGCTGTAACGATTATTCTGCCCCGGGACCTGTTATTTGCGGTTTTGCTGCCGAGTCAAGGGACGTTTCCCATCTGCTTGCTATCAGGATGTGATATTGAAGATTAAACAAAGGTTATATTTGTTTCTGTTATTTCTGTTGAGCAAGATCTTAAAGTTATTTGATTGTCAGGTAAGGTTGAATGATCGCCGCACTAGAGCTATGCGAGGGCTATTGGCGACGGACGTCGTAATTTAAGAAACCTATTCAAGTGACAAGCCGACACCTGAATATGATTTTAAGTGAAAAATACTGTTTTTTTTTAAAATCCTCGGGCCGAGCGCTTTGAGATGAGCCTCGCACTAATTCAACTATGTGAAATTTTGCGGATGAATGATTTTTAAAAGTACAATTGATATTTTGACTTTGAAATATGATTGAATAATGTAAAATAAATTAACATTAAGCACTTTCGAAAATGAATTTCGTTCTTTTCTCTCTTCTCTTTCCCTGACTGTTGAAAGTGCCTCGCTTTTGCTAAAGGCGCCATGAGTATCTTTTTCAATGAATTTTTGAAGAAAATTTGCCATTCTAAAAAACACCTATTACCTTTTTTCATATAGTCTTTTACTAGAATAATACGTTATTGATTTAGGCATATTTTTTCGCTTTGAAAATAAGAAAAACTAATTATAGTTTTCTTAGAAAAGTTTATTTTAAAATGGAATATCTAAGATTATTTTATTAGTATATATATCTATTGGTCACTAAATACGCGTAAGGCTAACTGCTTTGATTTTATGGAAATAATAAATGATATTAGTGTGCCATAAAAAATCGCTTTCTCAATTAATTATAAAGACAATTGATAAATAAAATACTGCTATGCAAAAGTAGTCTAAATTTCGAAATGTCTACCTTCTAATACTCTTGATCTCGTTTCCATGACGTCACCATTTTCTGACTCACCCTTAGTTTTTGTTTTTCCAACTGCGCTCTCTGTTCCCCAGTCTCGAATGACCCCATGAGAGAGAAAAATATCAAATTGCCGGTTTGTTTCTTGTTATTCGCGGCTAATTGTCATTTCCGTTTTAAGTTTCCTAAACATCGTGCCGAAAAGCATGTGGAATTTATTGTGGGGCATGACCACTTCGTGACATTGTGGTTATTGGTTTCACACTTTATGGTTTCATTTGTTAAGTGTTGAATGTGTAAAATGAATTATCTTTGAAAAAAATTAAAAATATTCTTCCTTTAAATAAACTGTTGATGATATTTTATTTTTGGACTTCAATATAAACCAGTTGAAAGAAACATTTTGAATTATAATGACCACTGGAAAATTTTACTAATTATTCTGTATATGCGCCTTGGATGACGAAATAAAACGGAAGCTTTTTTCATAAAATGCAGGTAAATATTAAAAATATGATATTTTGGAATCCTTTTTTTGAAACTAAAATAAATTTAACTGTAATTATAGATTGAAATCTAAATAAAATATTATCTGGTCTTTAAAATTGTTTTCTAAAAATGTATTTCAATGGAAGTAATATTTTAAAGTTCACTCTCTATAATAGTAATGTTTATTCGTATAAGCCAAGTGCAAAATTATATTATAAATTATTTTATCTGACTTTTAATAGAAAAATAAAAAAATTATAAAGAAACTCTTTTTTGGTTGTGATTGTTTTTTAAAGTTAAAATTTATAATGTTTTATGCTATAATGTAGATAATGTTTTATATTATAGTGTATGTAATATTTTATATAATGTCGATAATGTTTTACATTAACTCAAGTAATATACTTTCGTGCTTATTATCTTTCCATTTAATGTCTTTTTCTACTCTTACTTTCATTTACTCTGCCATTTATTACACCAACTCGGCGTGGTATCAATCGATTAAGGTTAAATGAATATTTGCAGTAGTTACGCAATTTTTTAAGGAATGCAACGAAGAAACAACAGCGAATGCGCTCCAAGGCTGAGTGTTTATTGTTAAAACGCTCCGTAATAGGCATTTAATGGATGCCGCGGAACATTTTAGCAAGGAAATGACGTTTAGTTTAAAGTAATGTGTGCAGCATGTGTCTGGCTATAGCTGTATACGAAAAAATATACGGGGGAAAAAAGAAGAAAAAACCTTTAACGAGAGATAAATAACAGTATTTTTTTTTCTCTTTCGAGTACTAGGCGGAAAATGTTTGTTAGATGTAGAGCTGTTAAGGCATTGTATTTGTGGCATCTCTGCACCTTCACCGTTAACTAATTGTCTTGAAAACTATGATTATGTATGATGTAAGTGTGAAAGAGCGTATCTGATGACATTAAGCGATCTTTTTTGTTTGAGCGAAAGAAAACTACAGAAATTAAGGTATATTTTACGGGCATTGTAATTAGAATTGGGATTTTTTTTTAAAAAAAATTAATTCGAATTTTGTACAACTTTTTTTTGTCATATTGCCGAAAATACAATATTACTTTGTACCGTGTTCCCTTTATTTTATATATGTCGATGTACTCAAAATTAATAGATTGGAAAGGAGGATTTTGTTAAAAGTATGATGGATGTTTCACTCATCAACGAAGATCGGCTAGAAAATTTGCGACTCGTCAAATTCAGCTTACTGTTTAAGTTTACTAAAATGTACAAAATATAAGACAGTTGAAGGGTCATACTCTTGAAATTTTTTTGTTGCAATACAAAATAAGTTATAAGTAAAACGAATTTAAAAAACGTGAAACTTAATATTTTTATTAAAAATGAAGGGTTTCAGGGGGGAACGGGCGCGCTGGATCGCGGGTCTCCAAAGCAAAATGCCTCAGTGTTAATCATATGGAGAAAAAACTTCTCTTTGCCACATTTATCCGGCTGTATTGAATATTTTTACAAATGGATTTTTATGTGATAAATGTAGCTGACTTGCAGGTCCTGAAAATCCCACTTTTTGAAATTCGTTCGATTTTTTTTAAAATTTTGAATAAAAAATTTACAAAAAGTATTCGAAGCAATTTAAAAAAGAAGGATTTGGGAGACCTGTAAGTTATCGATATTTTTTAATAAAAAAAAAACTATTGTAAAAATATTCAATACAGCCGGAGAAATGTGGCAGAGAAAAGTTATTTCTCCGTAGGATTAACACTGAGGCACTTTGCTTTGGAGACCCCCGGTACGTCATCTTTCCAACATATTTTATTGAATATTAGTTAACTCTAGATAGTATTATTTTTTTTATATAGAAATGTCACCGTGGTAGTTTAATGGGGAATCTCTTAAAATACTCTCATCAGACTTACGTAGAAATTTCAAGTTAATTTTTTTCCTTTTTTCACCTAAAAGTAAAAAGTCACAAAATTTCTTATTCACTTTACCTAGTTTAATTGTCTCTTTTACAGTTCCCAACACTTACTGCACGTGTCCTAAACTATATTTATTAACTTTCTAGTTATCTTTATAGTTAGTTACAATTTAAGACTCTTCCGGGAAATAAATGATATCAACCACGGATGTCCGTTCACGGTCCTTTGCCTTCCGATATTTTCTTTTGTTCTCCATTCATGTTTCTGGGGGATTGTGTTTGTTTGGGTTAACAGCTGCGCACTTAAAGGGTGAGCAATGTTATGTTCTATTCTTTCTCTTTAGGTTATGGTACTTATTTATAGGTAAACGGTTAGTGTTTACCTTGTGGCGGGGGTTCACTTTCTTATAAATGGTTTTTGGGTTATCGTTTTAACGACTTAGAACGAAAATGGCCAAAATTCTAATGTTTCTGTATGGAATGGGAAATACATTTGTTTATTTTTCATAGTTTGTTGCGATGTACATTTATGATGAACTATCACTTGGTTGATGAACTAAGAAAAACAATTCCTCTCAATTTTGTTGATGGCATATATAGACGACATAATTCTGAATAATGCTGTTGTGAGGAAATTATACGGAAAATTAACTATAGAAAAATAATTGTTTGATAAAATTGAATCGATGAGTGCAGAAACCACTTCAGTCAAAAAATATCAGAAAACTCGTTTTCAATGAAAATAAGCGTAGAAAGGCAAGATGCGTGTTGGGTGCAAAAACTACGTTAGTCTTTAGAGTAGTTCCGTAAATACAGGACATTTGTTTCGAGTGTTGTGTGCAGAAATAGAGGAGATATTACGTTTTTTCTCCCCCATGAAAAATTTGAAATTTGTGACTGACGTTGTTTCTGCACTCACCGATTCAATTACATCATTTATTTTTATTTTATCTCTATTACCTATCATTAAAAAGAAATATTAAAAAAACAAACGAATTCAATGAAAACTTTTCATCATTTCTCCACTTTTACTTGTTGACATTTTTAAGGCAGCTTAAAAAGCTACATTTCGAGATAACAAATCTAAGGTGAAGGAACCTCGCCCTGGGAATCCTCACAAATTAACTCTCCAAAAGTAAACTGAGATTATCATATCTTTTTTTTAATGTTCGCCGCCCTTTCGATTTCGAGGTTGTTAGCGCGTACGGATGGCATGCAACGTGGGAAGCTGCTTTATCGAAAGAATTTTAATAGAAATAGTCGGCTTGTTATTTCCTGATGATAAAGAGAAATAGTGTGTCCTGTTACATTAAAAATATTGTGGAAGTAAAATGGATAATATACTATTTTGTAAAAAAAAATTTGCTTTATGGTACACTCTTAAAACAAACTAGTGAATTTAACTCAGTCGGAGTTAATTTTTACCCTTTTCAGTGTGGAAAATGCACTTATCCTATTGGAGTGGATTTCACTCTTTTGTTTAGTTAAAACTCAGACATGATCACTCCAAAAGAGTGATTTTAACTCAGTTCGAGTTAATTTTCACTCCTTTCCAGTGTCGAAAATGCACTTCTCCTATATGAGTGGATTTAACTCTTTAGTTTTATGAGTCTATTCTTCTGATTATGGCCTCACGATATTTACGCCGAATTTTTTTGATAAATCTTTTAAATCAATTTTAATTATTAATTTTAACACAAATTATTTTTAATTAATTATTATTTTAATTTAATTAATTAACATTAATTAATTTTTTAAATTTAATTTTAATTCCTATTTTAAAATAGTAAAAGTGTTTCTTTAGTCTCTCATACTTATAAAAAAAATCTTGTAAAATCCTTTTAAAAAATCAATTTGTGAAACTTTAGGTTTTGCTTGTGTTTGATCTATAAAAATGAGTTTAGATATTTAAATGTAGGTTTTGCTTATAGGGTTTGCTTCTTTAGGTTTTGCTTATGTTTGATCTTTGAGAGTAACTTAAAAAAGACCTTTTAGTAAAGTTTTTTTTTCGTTGAGATACTTAAAATCTTAAAATATTTTTTTTTTATTACTATTAGCAATTTTATGTTAAATCTGTGTGTGTAGTAAATTATTTAAGAACTGATAATATCCAAGTATTTTTTCTCATGAAAATTTTTAAGCAACCAGGTTAAGAATTTTTCTTAAAAATCAACCGGCGCTGAAGATAACAGTTTTCAAAAAATCATAAATATACTTCGAAATATCAGTTGCAAATCCCACTGAGAAATACCGAATTTGTAATCCAATTAAACTTTCTATTTTTTGTAAATAAGGTTGTTTAATCACAGGGAGTCCAGAAAATGTCGCTAACAACACAGTAAGTGAGAATTTCGTCGATAATTTACTTTCAAAATTTCTTAAAGCTTACTTTTGCTACTTAATTTAGAAACTAATTTACTGTTAACTGCTTTTTCGGATTTAGATCTCTAATGAAAGAAGTAGCTATTGAGTAGGGAAATGTGTTGCTGTTGTGGTGTAAGTGGAATAATCGTCGCCCCAAATCAGGTCGTGATTTCTTATGCAATTTGTAGTAAATTTTATATATTGTGTCGTTGCAAAATTCAATGAAAGACTACACTCCGTGCCAACCTACTTGGGTAAAAACAAAGAAGAAAAGGGAAGAGGGAAAAACGCGATTGGTCCGTTAGTTGGAAGCTCTTGTATGGTAATATTTATGTACAAAATGATCTGAATACAATTTAACCAAAATACTCTTTTCATTTTGATAAAATTTCAAAATTTTCTCAAATAATATTGAAATCTGTCGGACCTTAAACGAAATTAATGTTTCAAACATGTTTTCTGGATGGATTCACAAATAATTTATGGAACTCTTTACATCTGTGGAAGGATCTTCTCCATAGCATATTTCTATTTACCCAACTTAGGTTAGCAAGGAGTGTAGGGGTGATTGTGAATGAATTCTCCCCTTGTAGGGTTTGAAAAGAAAAATTCATCCAGTTTTAAACCAAAGAGTTAACGTTTATCTTTCTTGTTAATGAAATAAACCACATATCAAGGGATTAGCTTATCATCATTCACAAATGCATGTTTTAAAGTCACTCTAATCTTAAAATCCTTATATTTATCACTGGCGTTGATATTTGAGAAGGAACAAAGTGAAACATTATTAGTTTTATTTATGCAGCATGCAGGGTTCAAATGGATGTATAGACTTCTTTATTTTCCCTCAATTTATCCAACGCGGTATAAAAAAACATTGTACTTTACCTTAATACTATATTGTCAGCTGTAGATGTTTTCGAATATGTACATTCAAACTCTTTAACCAAACGCTTCTATAACTACCATAAATTTCAGCTTAATTTACTCTTGTTACAAATTTGTATACATTGCAATTTGTATATTAGTTGTTAAACAGTTTACTACATAGGCATGCAATGTGCAGTTGTGGTCTAAAAATCGCTACAACAACTCTCTATTAGCAATTCTTCAATAATAAAACTAGTGTGATTTTGACTTAAAACAAAAGTTAAACGAAGGGTCTCACTAAATCGAGAGGTCATTATATAATGTATATTCCTTTTGTTTATACTATAATCTATATTCCATTTATTATGTAATGTATATTCCATCTGAATGATATAAAATAATCACCATTTATAAAGTATCAAAATTACAAATCAAAATCCTCATTACAGTAGCCAAACTCTCCAAACAATTCTTTCCACATACTGCTACAACCCCCAACCCTCAAGCTTTTCGGATAGGGCCAGGGATTGCAGCACCCTCAGTCGCCCTTGAATATCGATTGTTAATAATTCCGTCCGTCTGTCCGTCTTCCCACCCCCGCATCGACCGCTTTCCACCCTCCCCTCTCAGTTTTATGTTCGTAGGAGGGGTGGTTTTTGGTCTATTCGCGTGGGCAACATCAAAAGCGGACGCTAACTCGCTGTTGTGCGTGTGTTGTGCTTCAGCAGAAACGCGTGGCTTGTTATTTTAATAAGATCTTTAGGATTTTTCTTCTTTGTGTGTGCATTTTGGTGAGAATGTTTTTCTAGGTAGATTAGTTGTGTGTGTCTTGATGAATTTTAGTGTCGTCAATAACCCGTGTGTGGCTCTAGAGTGACTTAAATTGTTCAACCAACCACCAAACTTTGAAGGACATATTTAGCATTTTTTTTTTTTGTACATAGTTGAGTACAGTCTGTGTTTGTTGAGGTTGGTTGTCAGTTTCGATGGTAGGTTAACTTCAATGTTTTCAATTTCCCGTGCGCAGCTCTAGTTTAGAGTTAATTGTTTAAACAACAATTAAAATTTGGATTTTAGCCTTTTGTATTTTTTGTGCAAGTTTGGGTTCATTGGTTGTCTTGATGACGGGAGATTGAAATTTATGGGTTGTTAATAGCCCGTGTAGCTCTAGCGTGATGATATTTAGTTCAACCACTATACCATTGAACTTAGTAGTTTTGTATGGACAGGTGAAGATGGATAATGTAGTTAGGTTAATCACGCAACGGTTTCCGTTTCAAAAATCTTTCAATTTAATTGCAATTGATTTGGAAATACATTAAAGACATTGCTTTCAGGAAAAAAACATTTTTAATAAAAAATTTAAAGGTGTTTGTGATACTATTAAATTAATTTGAAATAATTTTTCTTTTAGTTGTTCTACCTTTACTACTTATTTGAAAATTGAATTCAAAGTTAATTTTTAAATACTAGTATTAATAACATTAAATTTTTTTGACGAAAATATTACTGCATTGGCTGTATTCTCCTACTATACATTACAACGTGTTTTGGGTGTTTTTCTGTTAAGTTATTATTCAAGCTTATATATTCAAGTTTTTATTTAGTTTCTGAAGGTGTCAAAAGTGACAGTTTATTTAAGTTTTTTGTTCATTGATTTAAAATTTGCGTTTGATGTTTTAAAAGGCGGCTCATTTTTAATTTTGTAATGTTTTTTCGTTATACTGTTAATCGCTTATACCATTTTATAAAATTAACTTTTTAATTGCACAACAATAATTATGAAGACTATTGAAAAAATTAAGATACTTTTTCTGTTTGAATTCATTTTAATAACCATTCATTAATATGATATACATAATGATAATATTATAAACCTTAATAAAAAAATTATGACGTAATCGTTGAAAAAATGGGCAGAGGACTTGCAATGACTTGCACTGCTTTATTTAATTTAATTTCTATGAATTTCCGTTGCTTTAGGTTTTCTTTTACTGTTTCTACCGACTATCTTTTGAGTTAGTTAAAAGTTTAGAAAATTTCAGTTTCTTCATTTGATAGTTTCGTGAATCATTAAATTATATAATTTGTTAATTAAAACTTTACCATAATTAATTATATGTAAAATATACAAGTTGATAAATGTGCATTAGTTATTACTTTCAATGATTTGGTTAATCACTCGTCCTCTTAGAACATACATAATTGAGTAACAATATAATTATTTGTGTTGTATGTGATTTAAATTCCTTTAAAATCATCATAGCAATAAGAAATTCTTAATTTTTGTGGTAAGGTACAGGTAGAGGAATTTTTAAGCCCATTTACGACAATTGACAAGAAAATGTGCCTTACTTAAGTTAGCTTAAGTTTATGTTAATCTATATACAAATACATAAAATGCAACTTTCGTTTGTTTGTTTATATAAGACACGAGATCTAAAGAACCACGCAACAGATCGTCACGAAATTTTGCTACAAAAATTCGTCTCATATCCGAAACAAACATAGGCTAAGAATTTTTCGAATCAGACTGTTCCTTCTATCGTTTTCGAACGTTTTTATGTTTACCATTCAATGCATTGAAGACCTTCAAGGTTTATTGCTCCTTCAACTGCACGTTTTCACGGATGTTTATCTAGTTTTATTTTACGCATGATTTAAAAACGATTTTTACGTATATTTCGCTGATTAAACTTTAAAGAAATGTTCAAAAAGATTAATTTTTATTTTAAACAGCATTAGTCATCAGCATTATCACTAGGGAGATGATTTTAAATTTTACTCCGGTATTTGGAATTTTAAAGTAATAACCGGGAGATTGTAACAACCATTTATGTTTCATAAAAAGGCTTTTACATGCTTGACTAAAAAATAGGATATTTAAAAGAAGTTTAATTACAGCTAAAAATAGATAAATTGACTGTTAGATTATTTTTTCACCTCTACCCTTTGCAACTTCGGGTATAACAGCCAGTAATCAATATATTAGAAACTTAAAAACCATTGTCTGGACAATTTATGTTTAGGACAAATTAAGTTACACGAAAAACGAATTTGTGTGGTTATAGCTTGTCTTTAATGGTTGATACTAAGTTGTTTTAATTCTTGTCTATTTTCTTGTGTCATTTTTTTAAAACCAAAATGAACGTTCTAGTTTCTCCATGTCCAACAAAGAAAGTTGATTGTCCTTATTCTAATGAGTCACTATAGGATAAACAATTCAAGACGAGTTCCATCTGATAACGAACTTATCCGCTTGTCATCGACATTGTTTTGCTCAGACAGACAATGGCTTTTATTGCTTTCTTAAGCAAAAATGAATTTGCTTCACTTGTGAAGTGATGTTACATTATATTGTAACTTTTTTTTGTCATTTTATTTGTCTTATCCTTGAAATCTTGCATGTTCACTTGAAGCCTTCACAATGTGATCTTTTTTACCATCGTAAATGACAGTTACAGAAGGTCATCAAATGACTATTATAACTAGGGCTAAATTTGAAATTGCCGTGTAGCTGCAGCTTAATCTTAGTTTTAAGGAAACGTATTGATTTCTAAATACATTTTAGATTTTTAGTGTTGTTGTAAAGCATTTGATACTTAAGTTTAGGTATTCTTTTATTCTGCTATTAATAGCATAGAGATACATTTATTTTATTGAAATAATTTAATCCGTTGTTTATCTTAAGATCTAAAAGCCATAATTTTTGGTTATCACAAATAAGTTAAAATTCTTAATGGGCTTAATTTTCAAAAAAAAAAAAAAAGTCTTGTATTACTTATATATGTTTCTCTTGTGTTTTATATTTTTTAAACTAATATTGCTCGTTATAGCATCGTAATATCTTTGTGAATTATGTCTTTTTTTCTGAAGATAGTAAATTTCAGAAACGTAAAATATTAAAGCGAAATAAAATTTTAAAGCGTCATTTACTGAATTACAAAAAAAAAAAATATTTTTAGTTCAATAGTACTATTTTCATCATTTGTTTGTCTTAAGTATTGTTTCGTAAATTCTAAACGCGTAGCCCTATACTTTAGATCAGGGGTTCCCAACCTTTTTGGACCTGCGTACCACTTGTTTTTTAAAGCAATTTGCGCGTACCACCAGACTTAACTATTTTAATAAAGGTATAATATTTACTTTTCTTAAAGTGTTCAAAGGCTTTTTGAATTAAATTCCTGAGGAAAATTTATATATAATGGCTAGATATTTCTTTATTTATAACACGCTTATAATAAAGGAGGAATTAAAACATTAAAATGTTATTAATTTACAGTTTTATTTGTTACCTATAGATCTAAAAATATGTACACATAAGAAAAATAGTATAAACTGATCAAAAAATTAATCATCATACAAAATATATTTTGATAGTCTGTAGTACAGTAAAAGCAATTGGCTAATTTTAGAAGTCCTATTTCCTTCAACCTGCTTCTTCTATAGGTTCTTCTATTTGTGCTCTATTCCCACGTAATATTGATTCCCCAATCGAGGGTTAAGAAATTATTTTTATCCAGCATTTCTGTTACCATTCCAGACCTGAAACTTGCGTATTATTTCAATAAATATTCTAATGCATAATTTTTTTAAAAATTCTGATGATAATTTTTTTTTTCAGATTTAATGGCCTGCTATAATGACCCTCTTCGTCCACAAGATCCATCGCTATTTTTCTGGTTTTGTTCATTACTTTTCCTGTTTCTTGAATAACTATGAAATCCTACTTGACAGAGGAAGGTAATTGTTCCACAGCTTCACCAAGCAAACCATCCCGTTCCCTCTTCAGGCAACCTTTAAAATTGCTACAGAACCTTCAGCACTGCCAAAATTCCATCATATCCAAAATGTCTGCTTCCTCAACTGCCTTGAAATCTATTACAAACAGACAGAAGAGGACAGATTCCACGACTACGGCTGTAAAGAACAACAAACTTCTTGATGTTGATAGTCAAATCAGTAAAAGCAAAACTGCTACTGCTACTTCTCGCCAGAGGAATGCAATCAATACAAGAACAAATGTGAAATCTCCTTCCACTGTGCAAAACAAACATAATGACACCAAAAATAAACTGTCTGATAGTGCTAGTGGGACTGTCGGGAGTCTAACATCTTCTCCTAAGTGGTCTCACATAAAGAACAAATTTGAGAACGGATCTTCGATGGATAAGACCAAACTTAGTCGGACTGAATCTTTGAAAGATGAAGACAATGTGAGCAGTAAGGCTTCGTTTAATGCAACTAAAAGTTCGACTTTTTTGCTTCCTGAAACTAAACTTACTGCTTCAAAAGTTAAGAATTCTGCCGCGAGAAAAAGTGAAACGAACAATGTTTCTTTACAATCAAAGTATGACAATAGTCCTAGTGCAAAAATTAAATCAAAAGATGAGCTAACACTTAGCAAAGACAAGAACTTTAAACCCAGTTCACCCAAGAGCTCTTTTTTACACAGTTCGAAAAATATTTCTAATTCAAAGTCTAATAACCCAACGTCAAAAAATTCTCAGCTAAATACTTCAACTTGCAAACAAGCGCCACAAAGTTTTAATGGTACGTCAAAGAGTTCTCGCCTTCAAAGATCTTTGGCTATATCTTCAGTTTCGCTGTCCAGTAGTTCTTCCAAAAATTCTGAAGCTGATGATACTCACAGTAATTCCAGTATCAAATCATGTAACTCACCTAATAATTCACAAATGAGCATTCCATCGTCATATGGTTCCAATACCAAACGAAGCCATTCCCCAAAACCTTCTTTACTGACAACTACTCGAAGTAGTTCACCAAAGAATTCCCAGTCGAACATTTCATCAGAGAATGTTTCGTCACTACATAATGGATTGAATTCAAAACGAAATGTTCTTGCAAAGAAAGTTCCTTCCTCAACAATCAGCAAAAAAGACGAAGATGTTTCAAAGTTCAAATCTAATCAGGGTCTTCATAATCAAAGCGATCAAATCGAGCCAGCTCGCAAATCATTTCTTTCAGAAAAAGATCGTTTACTACTTCATAACATTTCGAATATCAACAAAAGTTGTAAAATTAACTCTGCCACTGCTACGAAACACAATTCTCAGGTCACAGACACTGATATTTCACTGAAAAAGTCTACACTTACTGATAACATGGACAAAATAAAGGAACTTGTAAAAAGTTCCCCACCATCCTCCAAAACTATATGGGTTAAAGACAAAGCTGGTAATTGGGTAAAAAAGACTGACACGGAGTTGAAAACAAACATTCAATCAAAAGTAGCCAGTTTGAGAAGTAAATATCTTGGTCCTTCCAAAGAAACTACAATTCCCTTAGCCAAATGTATTACAGAAAACCCCGTTCCTTCCAAAACTCCGATCCGTACCTTAGCCAAATCTAGTACAACTAGTAGCATATGTGATAGGACGCTTATTGAGGATATTAGTAGTAATCTAGGGAATTGCCTTAATGGAACTCCAAATTCCCAAAAGCCTAAAAATCTTAATGGAAACGCTGCAATTGGAAGTAAAGTTCGTAAAAGAAATTCAGTAGACAGTGATGCTAAGCTAAATATTGTTCAAAGGGCGATCCTCAGTTATGAAGGAAACTTAGCATTGCTCTCTCCTGAAAGCCAAAGAAGATTGAAACTTGTGAATGAAAAAGTCCAAGCTCAAACTGACGATGATAAAATTCTTCAGTCTAAGGTACACACAAGTAGTTCTATCCGGCCAAACAAAGAAAGTTCCTCTAAAAAATCGCCAAATATTAATGCCCAGAAACGTCCTCTTGATCAGAAAGTAGTTGGTGAACCAATAATGCCAACTAGAGAGTTCTTACATCGATACCAAAATATGAATAAGGACATCAAAAAAACTTCTAAAGCACCTGAATCTAAAGTTCCATCCAAAAACATAGTGGCTCAAACTACTCATACTAGCTTTAGTTGTAAAGATACCAATCTAACAACACAAGTGAAAGTGGAAACGTCCAATAGCAGTGTTTCTAGTTCTAAAATAAGTGCCCCATGTGTTGAAAATAGTAGGCAAAATGTGATTGTTAACGTATCTGAAAGTAAAACATGCCATACAACAGGAGACACCAATGATGGAAAGAGTTCTGCAGTACTTCAGCCTAATTCTTCATTTCTGTGGCGTTGTTCAACAGTTACTTCGAGTGAACTTTCAAAAAGCAGTACAACTTCAAGTGTTTCTTTAACAAGTTCCGATTACAGAAATTATTTTGGTGAACAGAACTATTACTCGACACTTGATGTTGAGATCGATAAAAGAAGTGAAATTTCGGATGATCCGATTTACATTGATTCTCAGGAATCTAATAGCAGCGAAAACAATTATGCAACCAGCAATGGCGGCACCTATGAAAATGTTCAAACAAGAAAAGAATCTAAAAACAGTAAGTTATCTGCAATCCATTTCTTTATTTCGTTTACCTTTACCTGTTATTCGTATAACCTATTCTCTAAATTTCAGTAGATTTTACTAAATTTTGTCGAAATTTAAAAATAATAGTTTTGGGACCATTCCTCCCATTATTTAATTGTTTTTGATAAAGACATAGACCTTAACGCGAATTGTTGATCGCTCTTTTTATTAGGAAACTTGTAAGAGATAGTATAAAAAGTATGATCTAACAATCGTACAATTATATAAAAGCTTCTATAAAAAAAAAAGTGGGGTCCCTAAAATCTTTTTTGCTGAAAAAAATTACCCGTGGTAGATTGAGGTCAGCTTTTCTTGGTCATAAATGTGAAAAAAGAAACTCCTCGATATGGTGTATCAACAATTATTTCCCTCAGACTGTTTTGTCCTTTGTAATTTTTGCACTCATTTTCATAAATTCAGTTACAAAGTTGCGTCATATGCATATAATATTTGTTTTAAATTTTTATTTATTTTCAGAAGATCAAGCAATCTATGAAGATTGGAGTGACATCAGCGATGATGAGTTTAAAGATAATTTTTCATCACATGAAAACAGGTAAGAAACCTACTTTTACTGAGGAATTATCTTTAAAAAAATGTTAACGAAAGAATACCAAATATCTATTCTTTTAAAATGTAACGTTAAATAATTTAGTTTTTTTATATATTTAATGAACTTTCTTTTTAGCACTGTGAAAAAGAAAAAGAATAATAAACGTTCCATAAGCAACAGAGAAAATTCTCAAATGCTGCCAAAAGTCTCTAATCCATCTGATATAAGAAAGAAGATTCCAAAAGACACCTTTTCATTTACAGACTCCAATGATACATTAATAAATGATGAGGTAAGTAGTTATAAAATTATTATTTTCGACCTTTATTTTTTTTATAAACACGGTATAGTGCCTAGTTTATATTTAGTTAGTTGAACAACGTTCCATCCACATCTTATTTATCCTATGGGGAAGAAGAGCTACTATGGAAAAAATGATCTGTTCGTGGTATAGTAACTTTGGTAAAGGTAAAAAGTACAAAACACGATACACAGATTTAATGAAACCCAATATCAGTATGTTCATACATCCTACAGGTTTTTAACATTGTACGAAGTGGAAGTGAAAAAATTTGCATCAATAATTTTCATGGGATGTAAAATATCTTCATGGGTATATCCTTCTTTATCTTTCTTGTATATTTTTGTGCGTTCAGTTGCATTATTTTTGATTTCTATGCACATATTTACATTTTCTATTCTAAATACGTGTCCACCAATAATTTTAAATTTCATTATTTACAGGTTCACAATGAAAGCACATTTGAGCTGTCTGATTCAAGTCATTTTTATGAGCCTGTATACGAAAGTTTGGGCAACTATCTGCGTAGTCCAGTTGATGGAGTTGAAGACGACAACTGCAGCGTATCTTTATCGCCTGATGACAAGGACAATGGTGACTTCCATTGTTCTATGTCCAGCTTGGAATCGGCTGAAAGCTCGAAACCAGAACAAGAAGACAATCACGCGCAAGCGTCTACCGATTTGGAGAAAAACAGCAGCGATAAGAAATCCAGTAACAAAATCAGTCAACTACGGAGACATTTGTCGTGGACCAAAAGCGACATACGCTTGGAACTGTCTTCGAAGTTCAACAAAATTAAAATCAAGAAGAACGACCAAAACTCAACAGAGATCGGACTGAAAGTTCAAGAGCACGAATCAGCCAACACGTCTCCCAAGAAGAAGACGTTCATCAAGTGCATTTTGAGGCAGAAAAGTTCCAGCAGCATTCCTGTCAAGAGGTCACCTTCGCCAAAGAAGGAAAGCGCCATGTTTTACGTTCATCTGTCAATGGGTAGCGAGAAGCAAAGACCAAGCAGCGATTCGGTCATCGCCAACGATGCTTCGAAGGCCTTGGAGGAAACTGTCCTTCAGAAGCCAAAGAAGCAGTCTGAGCCGTCTTTGCAGTTCAATACTAAATGTGGTCAGCAGAGACCTCGGTACAGGAAAGTTGCTTCTGGTCCGACCGTTCAACGTCCTAAAACTCCACCGCCCTTACCTCCTTCGGCTCTTATCTCAAACAAAAGTAGTGCATCATCAACAACCGCAAAACTAGAAAAAACGAAAGATGTTTCGCTAGAGAATGAAGTGTTTTATGATGTGGATTCCTGCCTATATACTTGTTTGGATCCAGATTTCTTCAAATCAGGTACACATTTCTTTCAGTTCACTTTCATAAGTTTACACTGAAGCTTTTCACTGAATTGTCATAAGTTTAGTTTAATCTTTAAAATTTTCGAATCAATGATTCTGGCATATAAATAAAAAGAACTGTTTTTAGTATTTCAAACTTATTAACACCATCTTAAAATATCCTAAAGCATTTTTCATCCCTAGAAAAAGGAGCAAACTCCACTTTTTACGAAAACGATGTGCTTCAATCGGCATGTAAAAGTAAAAATAGCAGGTAGTTATTCTTTTAAATGTTCAAAAAAAAAAAATTATATTGTTAAGTTAATGTAAAAGTTTGCTTACACTTATTTTAATTAAATGTTATAGTACTTCCACACTGATATCAAAAGAAAATGGAACAAATGAGGGGGAAGCTGCTTTTAGTTCTAAGAAGCCAACAACTGACAATTTAAAATTGCCACTTTTTCCAGATTTGCAAGCTGAGGTTTGTATCTTTTAATATTTTGGTTTGCGACGTCGCAAGGAAGAAACCCTAATACAGAGCTGGCTTCTCTAGTATTGAAGTCTGGATTGGACTCTGACATTTGGTGACAGTTAAATATCTCTTTTAGCTCTTGAAATCTCCTTTTGAAGAGGAACCCATGTACCAGTTCTACCAAAAGGATGTCCAGCAAAGAGCCACTCTTTGGTTCTCTGCCGACGGCTCCGAATCGGACTTTGAGGATGACGCTTCCAGCAAGTTCTCTGACACCGAATACCAGCCTGTGTTGTTAAAACCTCCTGTCCTCCAGTCGCAGTTGTCTGCAATGGATTTGGTGCATGGGGAAGGCGGCCAGCGAACGCTGTGGTGTGAAGTACCAGAGGTATAAACTGCTTATTTATTTGTGACAAATATGTCTAAAAACCTTAAGCAAGTACTGTGTCAAAAAGTTAAGCACAAAATTGATTACGCCTGAATCTTGGAACTTTTTAGCTGTTTGGTGCGTGAATTTACGAATTTTGTGGTAAGCCATAACTTTGATGTACCTCAAAGATGGTAACTCAATTATCCAAACAGTGGTAGTACTTAGAAAGATAATGAATTACAGAGCAATTTTGCATCAGATTTTTAATTGTGCAGAACTTTTTTTTGAAACTTGGATTTATCCAATTGTCATAATAATATTGTGGATTGTATTGGAATGGAATGAATTTCTTATTTTGCGGTATTGAAACATATCTTTGATGCAGCTGAATTCTTTGTTTGTCAAATCTAATTTGTCAACAGAAGTTGAATGACCAGATGCAACATTAAACAGATTTTGCCTAAAAAGCTTCGTTGACGTCGTTGCCGATTATTTTTGGCAGTGACTAATTTACGTTGCACATTATGCTATTTTATGATGTCATTCGTGTGCTGAGTTGTCGAATCCATGCTGTAACATAGAAATTGAAAAAGTTAAAATAAATAATTGAGTTTTCATGGTAAGAATATCGTGGTCTTATGAAGCTCTCTTTATTTAAAAGGTTAGAGACAGCGGTATTCTCAAGACGATATCTTCCAAGGAGCGAAAGATACAGGAAGCGATGTTCGAAGTCATCACATCTGAAGCTTCATATTTGAAAAGCTTGAATTTCCTTTTTGAGCATTTTGTTCAGTGTCCGGACTTCAGTGGTGAAAATAAGACTATATTGGATAAACGGGAGAGGCATGTTCTGTTTTCGGATATCCAGCCTGTACGAGACGTTAGTGCCAAGTAAGTTTGAATTTGATACTTTATTTTTTTTTGTCCAATTTCCAATCATGTTATCGCCAATTTCAAGAGCCTCAGCTCCGGTAAGCAATGGCGGGATCTGATGGTTACCGGCTTCATCCCCCACAATCTGGAAAGGAGTGCTGCAGTCGCCCGCTTTCGCATTTCCACCGGACACGATTATCTGCACTCCAATCTCCGCCGCATTGGTATGACCATCACGGACATTTGCCCGCTCTGCACGTCTGAAAGGATGGTTGCTGGCCACTTGTCGTCGTGTATTGGACTTGAACACCTCTCTCCTGACTTGGTTTCTCGCTACTGGGAGGCTCGCCGTCTAATGGTTCAACCGCCACCGACGGACATTGGTTAAACTAATCTAAACTAATTTTTTTTTGTTAATAAAAATGAACTGAAAATTCGCCTATTTGAATTTTCGATTGACCGAATTCGGGTGAAGATTCTTTTAGAGTATAGTACAGGGGTTCCCAACCTTTTTACACTTGCGTACCACTTTACTTTTTTTTTTAGAAATTTAGGCGTTCCACCAGACCTAAATATTTTAATAAACGTATAATTCTTACTCTTCTAAAAGTGTTCAAAGTTTTTTTTTTGAGTAAAATTCCTGGGAAAACTTCGTATTTAATGTTTAGATATTTGTTTATTTATTACATGCTTATAATAAAAGAGAAATAAAGAGATTCAATGGTATTAATTTACAGTTTTGTTTATTACCTATAGGTCTAAAAACATACAAATAAAAAATAGTACAAACTCAGCAAAATCCGATCCAGAACTTAGTTAAAGATTTTTCTTAAAAAAATTTAATGTTTAAAGTAATATGTTTGCGTACCCACTGTACATGCGTAAAGAAGCTATTGATAGCATCCTGTTGTTCACATCACTTACGCGTACCACCTGAAATATTCCCGCTTACCACCAGTTGGGAACCCCTGGTATAGTATATTAATTTAACTTTTATTTAAATCACAAGTCCAAGTAATAACCTTTTTTTATCTTGTCAAATATAGAATAAAATTCCTTCAATTCAGGAGTTCGTTTTTATTTGATAAATAATCTACATATATCAGAACAACAATATCCATTAGCCTAATATTTACTCTTTATTACTTCAAAAAATTTAAGATAAAAGCGATCCATTCTGTCCGCAGTAAGCCTTTATATATAAATAATTCGAATGGTAAATTAAACTATTTGAAAATAAATGTTTTGTTATTTTACTTTTATAGTTTTTAAAGCAAGAAAATAATTTGATCTGTAGAATTGTTTAAGGGGCATTACAGGTCAAATGGTTATTTTAATATTTATGCTTTTAAAATAATTTTAAACTGTTTTTAGTATTAAGTAAATGTATCATAACACAATACTAGATGTTCAAGTTCTATATACGTCTAACACTGGACTTAGACTATTTATTTTTCTGCTATAACCATCAGATTTGAAAAATTCTTGTATTGTTTGAAAGGTATGACATCAAATACATAGTTTTTTTTTACTTTTTATTTTTTTCGTCTGTACGTCGAGACAGACGTCTGTCTATCGAGACACACGTCTGTCTATCGAGACACACGTCTGTCTATCGAGACACACGTCTGTCTATTCAGTCTTTCAATTTTCAGATCTATTTATTTGAAATGTATGATATAAATGTTCTTGTTTTTAAATTAAAGTAGTGTATTTTATTTTTCAGATTACTTGCCGACCTTGAAAAGCGATGGTTAGAAAATATTGTTCTTAGCAATATATGTGATATAATTTATCATCATGCTAGCAATTACTTTTCAGTTTATGTTAAATACTGCTCTAATCAACTTTACCAAGAGCGATTATTGAGAGAACTTAAGTAAGTATAAGAGTATTTTTTTTAAGTTGTGGACAATTAGTTTTATACTTATTATTTAGCAATAAACACTGAAAAACACTCCAAATTCCATTTTCATCCAAATTTCAATTTCCAAAGAAATTTCTCTCCTCTCGATGGTTTAAAACCAAATTTGATTTACCTTTTTTACGAACTTGAAAAGTTTTATTAAACTCGTTTACAACCAAAATTGGTCTCAATGAAGTCTTAGAAACGTGATAACTTCTTTTGGATATAATCCGTCCAGACATCTTGAGTTGGTGTAAGACCTCACTTGTAACTTAAGGTCACAGGTTCGATTCACGCCTGACACAAAATCTTTTTTCAATTTTAGTACGGATATTTTTCGGGACAAAACTATTTTAACTGGAATTTGCCTTATTTGATACTGAAAGTTTCAGTATTTGTTTATGGTTATTTTTTAACAACTCAGTTTCAAACCGTAAATTTGACATGACTTTTTTTACAAAGTAGCTTTTAAGTTATTTTTTAATATTATTTTTTGTTATGTTTATAGTTTTGTAAACTTTTAGAAAATGATATTATATAAGTAAATTTGTACTTTGAATCAAGCAATAAAATGTATGGATAATTTGAATTATCTTTTGAATGTCCTGTAATGTAACGTTACCCATGTGAAATTTTCCTAATTTGATGAAACCAAGGTTAAATTGGATTTTTCAAAAATACTTCAAACATACTTACTGAAAAAAGGATAAATATTTTTTTTGTAGCTACTGAAAAGATGTAATATATTCACCCAATTTAACGGGAAAGAAAATGAAATTAGTTATTATTTATTTGTGATAAGATAGCAATAACTTAACTATAAATAATTGATAGAGTTATTAATAAAATAATTTTGCTTCGCAGAGAAAAACGTCCAGAATTTGTATCAGTTTTGAAACGTTTAGAATCCAATCCAGTTTGCCAAGGGTTAGATATGCACTCGTTTTTGATGTTACCCATGCAACGCATCACAAGGCTGCCTTTACTAATTGACGCAATATTTCATCGGTTGTCAACTGATTTGCCCATACACGACAGCTGCAAGATGGCTTTAGCAACAGTCAATAAGGTAGTTCTTTTTAAATGACAAAATAATTTAACCCTTCAGTCGCCGTGATGCCATTTGGCATCATCATGTTTCTGATCACAATTTAAAAAAAATATTAATGGGGCTGCCATCTATTGGTATTAATAAAGAAAATTTCTAATAGAAAAAAGTTTTAAGAATCGAATGATGTGTTTTTTAAATCATAAATGGCTATAGATCAGAATTTTTTTTCTAAAATGATGGTGCCAAATTTTCGTTGCGACTGAAAGAGTTTACCCTCTGAGACATAAGCAAATTGACTGAAATCCTGAAGTGTTAACTTGTTTCTATTGCATGGAGATTAAAAATTAAATTTGTTACTAAAAAAAAAGTTTTTAAAATTATATATTTCTGTAGCAGAGGATTGTAATGACTACATATTTTCTTCAAATTTTAAAATGGAAAATTTTAAAAAAATCATAAATATTAAAAAATTATACGTTTTGTTTTGGAAAATCTGACAGGTTGACTGTCTGTGTCCCTCAGGGGTTTAATGAGTTACATATTTTTTTTAAGTTAAGGATAACTAACTTCAAAGTTATTAGCAATTGTGGTATTCAATAAAATTAATATCTAAGAAATTATGTATGTATTTTTTAGTTTTTAATTTTTAAGTGAAAGGTTTTATAAATAAGTTAAGATGTTCTAGTTTTAGGATAATGCTGGTAACTTTACTCAAAGTAACTTAACTTGTATCATTCAATAACATTTATGAACATGAAACTTGACTACATATTCAGTTTGTTTTGCTTTCTTTAATGAGCATTTGTTATAGTTCTAGGTCAAACAAATTCTAAGTTAGTAAATGTAATATGTATTCACTACAATTATTAATCTTCAAAATTTATGTATTTTTAAAAGTTTAATTAAAATTTTTAATGCTTCTTAAATTTCAAAAGAGTTTCAAACCTTTTTTCTCAAAGTTTAGTCTTAATTGTATTAATTGAATTTTATTTAACTTAAACACGTTTCAATGACATAATATTATTTTTATTCCTAGCTTGTAGCACAGTGCAACGAAGGTGCTCGTAAAATGGAAAGAATGGAAGAAATGTTAGTCATTAGTCAACAATTAGACTTCAGTGATTGTAAAGTAGGTTTAAAAACATTTTCTTTTCTTTTTACCATAATTTTATATCTAAGCAGTTGTATAATGTTGTTAAAGTATTTCAAACTTATTGAAAGTAAATCTGTTTACCTTTCTTTGATTGAGGAAAATCCTGTTTGATATCTTAACTAATTTACTCTTTAGTGATTGTAAAGTATGTTTAACTTTTCCCTTTTATAACCTTATATCTAGGCAGGCGTGTTAAGGTTGTAAAGGTATTTCAAAGTTATAAACTTTTTGGTGGTATTTTCATTTTAATATTCTGTTTATCTTCATTTAATTGAAGAAATATGTTGAATTACAAACTTAGGAAACTATCAAAACCAATAATTGCTAGTACTCCTATAAGAAAGTTATAAATAAGGGTACACCAACAGTACTGAATGAAGGTTATGAATAATTTTTTGTTGTCTTTACTTTCACCGACTTCTACTTCTGAAAGAATCGATTAATCTAAAATTGCCTTTTTTTATGAGGAAAACAAATTTAAAAGTTACGTAACAAATTGACAACTATATCTAAAAATTGTTGGCAATCAAGCAATTGGCTTGTTGTTAGTGGCCACCTTTCATTGCTCTCTTCAACCTGTGGTCTGTTCCCACATGACATTGATTCAAAAATCAAAGGTTGAGGAACAGTTTATAGTCATTCAGCATTTCTGTTGCCACTCAAACTTAAAATGTGCTTGTTATGCATAATGTAACACATTTAGAACATTTCAATGTCAATAAATTAATGTCAGAAATATTTATATATTTGTCTGTTGAGTAGTGCCGTTAATACAGGACGTTTGTTTCGAGTGTTGAGTGCAGAAATAGAGGAGGAGTTAATACATTTTTTCTCCCTCCTGAAAAATTAGAAATTTGTGACTGACGTTGTTTCTGCACTCACCGATTCATTTGTTTAACACATCTTCAAAACAACTTTATTTCATTAGAACTTACAGCACATGTTATGTTGTTAAACTTTTAATATTTATACAGGGTTTAGGTTTATTATCTGCTTCTCGCTATCTTGTCAAGAAGGGGGAACTAGTCCAGCTTCTTCTGGATAATTCTACTCGTAGGACATTTGGAAGAAGCAGTCGATGGTGCAAAATTCAGCTGTACCTATTCCTCTTCACTGATTTGTTGGTTGTCACCAGGAAAAAGAGGTACCATTTAATTTAATGATTATTTGTAAAAACTTCATTAAAAACCCTTAGTGCATTTTGATTAATTTGTAACCTAATACACTTATAATTTTGAAAACGCCATTGTATTGGAACATTCTATATTCTATATCTATAATTCTATCTATATATTCTATATCTTCTATATCTATAATTGAACTTTATGTGAAACAAAGAACATACATGTAATTATAACAACAAATAGTACAAGTACTGATTTTCATATTTTACTTTTTTATTTAACCCGGTGTATGGTGTAAGTTTTAGATTAGAGTCTCAGTTTGGATTAAAAGAATAAAATTGTTTTTTCTACCGTATGAGTTATTTGGATTATAATTTGTGAAATTGTTTATAACCAATTTGAAAATGTATGTATTTAAACTCAAATAAAGTATTTTCAAAACATACTTTAAAAAATTATGTCCTCAAATCATCTTTCTATTTAACTTATCTAAACAAACACTTTCTCCCTTTCTATAACACATTAAACCAAAATATGTAGTTTTATCTAATGTATTTTATTTCAGTAACAGCTACACTGTGTTAAAAACTGTACTCTGTTATAAAATCATGTAAGGCAAAAAAAGCAATTTAAACCGGTGTTTAATTTTCAAATAAGGTTTTCTCTTTTTACAAACTCTGTTTAGTGTCTACTAACCACCTTTTATATTTTACCTTTCTAAACAGACTTTTCCATCAGTTAACATGAAATAGTGCTTAAACTAAAATGTTTTTCATTTCAGTGATGACAGCTACTCTGTAATCGATTTCTGCCCTCGCAACATGCTGCAAGTTTTATCTGTTGACGACAACATGCCTCCCCTGCCCATGCGCCTACCATCCAGCTACAGGAACCTTTTCCAAATCATAATGCTAAACAACAGAGAAGGAAAAACTGTTGAAATGCTTCTGAGTTGCCTGCTCGAGTAAATAATGGTTTTATTGCATTTGTTTTTTATTTGGTTGGTTTTGATAAAAGTGGAAGTAATAATTAGGCAACCAATTTTAAAAGCAATTTTCTAATGGCTTATCTTATATTATAATTAAGGAAAGAGGAGTTGAAACTCTTTATTCCTACTTTGTTATTTGTAAGGAAAAATTATTTTTTAAAATCTTTTAAAATTACATATGAAGTTGAACTGCTTAATCCATTAAGGATGACTTTGTATACCATTAATCTCTTCATATTTTAATAAAAACATGAATACTATGTTTTTTAAAATTCGTTTTTCGTGTGAATTAATGCCCGATATAAACTGTCTCATATTTTTTATTCAGATAAACTGAATCAGAAAGTTTATTTGGCTTGACAAAATTTCCTGTCGAACACTTTTAATGGGTTATTTTAATTCTTCAATGCAATGCAAAAGTATATTGAGATCATTTAATATTATTGTTTGTTTCTGCAACTTTTATTTAACCTTTTGCATTAATTTTTATTTTTTACCTATCCTAAATATTTTTACTTTCTAGGAGTGATCGTACACGATGGATGGATGCCATGACACCAGTAAAATCTGAAAATCCAGGAGAAAAGATTTACGAAGAATGGGGTTTGTATTTTACCATCTAATTTTTTTTATTCTCTCATATATTTGAACAGTGTTATGTATTTAAAACCAAACCAAAAATTGAATGTTGTGAAGAATTCTTTAAAATTTGATTTGATCAAAATGTTAAAATCAATGTTTCCAATGAAACTAAAATTAGTAATTCTATTTAAAAATGATGTACCAAGAGCGTCAAGCAGATTACGAGATCATGCCAAAGAGATTTTTCTTTTTCAGCAGTTAGTAATCTAGTAATTTTTTCAAATTAACTTGCAAATCATTCTTCTAAATACATAATTAATGGAAATTAAGTAAAATATTGTTTTAAATTTGAATTATCTTTAGATTGGCCCCAATTCCAATGCACCCATGCCTACAATGCCAAACAACCTGATGAGCTGTCACTGGAAGAAGCTGATGTAGTGAATGTTTTAAGGAAAATGGCTGATGGTAATATATATTGCTTTTTATTGTTTATTTTTAAAATTTAATGGAAATTAATTTTGTTTTAACTAATAAATTTATCTTTCCTTCTATTTGTAAATTTATAAAAATTTACTAGCCATCCAATTTTTTAAATCCTAAACATTACCAATTTTTGATTTTATATACTTTTCCTCCTTTCATAACCTCTTTGCAATTTTTCTTAATATTTAGTTATAAATTACACAGTTCAAGCTATCCAAAAAAAACTTATACCGAAGCACCTGATTTAACAATTGGATATAAATTTGACCTAGCAAGATGTTGAATGGGCCGATTTCAAAGGTCTTGCAAAAAACTTTTTCAGTTATAATTAATCAGACAATTTGGATTAGACAAAATTTAGAATAAATTATTTATCATAAAAAACTAACAGAGCTTGTTTGTCTTTCGAAAAATACTGAATAAGCACAGATTTTTTTTACTGCTAAGAACTTCAAATTACACTAAATTGATATGCCCATCATCAAATGTTAAAACTGTATTTTTTTTCAAAATTATTTATATAATTGTTTGGAAAATATGTTCACCTAAAGATTATTTGTGTAGGATTTCTTAAAGGGGCAAAGAGTATCCATGTAATAGTTATCTAATAAGGCAGAAAAAATAAAAGTTGAATTTTCTTTTCACACAATGTTTGGTAGACCATAGATTTCCACAATAACCTTCGCCACGCCACAAATTAAATTGTAGGGTTTATAAACTTCAGAATCTGTATGTATAATATATATTTTCTTTGGTCACAAGTTTTAATTAAAAAAAATATTGTTACAGGATGGTTTGAAGGCGAGAGAATCAGAGACGGAGTAAGAGGCTGGTTCCCCTCTTCGCACGCAGTTGAAATCATAACTTCCCACGTCCGGGCGAGAAACCTGCGCCAAAGGTACCGCCTGCTGATGCTGTCACAAACGTACTTGGAAGAGCAGTACAAAGTACAAGCGCTGAATGCCAAGAAATGAACTTATTTACTATCATTTGTTAGAAAGCAACTGGACTGTTAATTTAAAGGTACCAAGAATTTGGTCGTTGTTTATTTCAAGTGAGATTCTGGCACTTGTTTTTATTTGCAATATAAATTTAGAATTTAAGTCATCACTAGAGTGTGGTATTTTGTCTGCAGTTTGAATACATGTGATTTTTTTTACCTTCCAAATAGCCAGGAATTGGGCAAATATTTATGATTGTTTTTATTGCACATATTTTAAATAAAATTTATTTCAAATAATATATTTCTCATTTAAAAAAACCAGAATTATGTTTATTTTTGGAAGATATGATCTTAAAAGCATTTCCAAATGAAAAAAAATTGCATTATGAATGAATATGTATTAATTATAAAATTTAAGGTTATTGTATAAAAGACTGATCAAATTTTGGGAAGAGCCAGGTTTAACACTCGTAGGGTAAATAAACATTTGTGTTGTAACTAATGGGGCAAAACTCCACATTGGGTTTTTATAGACCGAGTTGAATTACTATGCACTAAAGTTACATGAGGTCTATTGGCGAAAGGCGTCGTAATTTAGAACCACAATCAAGTGAAGAGGTGACACCTAACACAACTTTTAGGGGGGAGATTTACACAGCATCAGGACTCTATGAGTATATATAAAGTTTCTCTACGTGGGGTATTGTTTGTCAGACTTTTAGGCTGCACATACCATTGGAAGAAACTGTCCGGAAATTGGAGAGAGGGCAACTTTAGACGAAATAATATAAAAATACCAATTCATGGTAGTGGTGTACTAAAGATTTATTTTGTTACTTTTGGGAAAAATTTGTGCAAGTTTCGTTTTTGATTCTTAAACTTCAATCTGCAGACTCGGTACCAACAACTCTTTTTAAAAACAAATTGCCAACATCATTTGCCATATTTATTGGGTCAAAGCAATTGTATATATTAGTTTTATTTTGGTACATTGTTCAGGTGTGTACTAATTTTATGCTAACTATGAAAATAGTTTTATATATGTTTTTATTTCATAATTGAATACCTAATTTGCTCATTTTGTGAGTCCTCAATTTGTATATTTTGTGTTGAGTCACGTTTCTTGTGAAATGTAAATATTGTTTTATGTTGACAATTTTTTATTTCCTGTAGTTCCCTACTTTTGTATTGCCTACTTTTTTAAATGTTATTTCTTTTACGAACAATTTTTTCTAACTTTGTAAAATCATTTATTCAAATTTTATTTATATACAGCATGTTAAATTTAACTTAAAGTGCATGTTAAGTATATAGACTAATTTATTCATATGCATATATGATAAATTATGCATAATTTATATGCTCATATGATCTTATATGCATATAGATAAACTAATAACATAAAGAAGTGTGATGAAATATACCTCAATTTATACAATAATGAGTGCTTTATATATTTTATTATTGCTTTTTATTAATAGGTTTAAAATATTGTATAAGATCATACAAGTTTTTTGACACCTTTTAGACTTATATTAAAAAGACCATGTGTTTATAAAATGCAATACACTCTGATGTTCCTGTTTTTTTACAACTATAAAACATTTAATAGAATTTTTTAGAGAATTAATGACATTTGTAATGAATAGTGTATTCAAATACTTTGTACATCGAACAAATCCGAACCATTTAAAATCTGACAATCCAAATTCATAAACAAAATGTTTCGAGTACAATAACTTATCTTGTACACATTATTTTTGAGATATTGAGAAAAATAAATTTTTAAGCTTTTGAACTTTTAATTTTCGATTAAAAAAAGCATTTTTTATTCGTTAGTGTTTTTACTGAAATGTAATAGAATTTTTTTTAATGTATACGCATTTCTAATCACAGGATGTAACATTTAAAGCAAAGATATTTGTATGCAAACATTTGTAATAAAATAGGTGTCTGACGATATAAGATTGTCTTAATTATGTGTTATTACTTCATCCACACCTTATCGCCTCAAGTTTAACCCTCTAATGCATGAATTTTTATTTCATTCCAAAAAAATATATATGTATCTTTAATACTCATACATTATGTGGAAAATACTGAAATTTTTTTAACTGCATTAGAATTTAAATAATTTCAATTTTTTTCCATAAGACAAAAACCCAACTACAAAATTCCAATTTTGATAAAAATGACTGGAAAACTACTAAATATATTTCAAAATAACCCTTTCTAACTATAATTAATTTTTAAAAACAATTTATTTGCATTTAGTACTACGTAATATATTTTGAATACTGCCTAAAACGTGATTTCACAAGTTAATAAACTCACTCTTTAATTTTGAATACACTTTTACTACTGTCATCTATGAGGATTATTAGTAACTAAAACTTCAAAATGGAATGTAATAGAATAGATGAAAAAACACAAATTTGTCGAGAGGGAGCTCTAATTAAATTTAATAGAACAAAGTGGATTATGTTACTTGTTGCCAAACGGCAACAGTATGTATTAGAGGGTTAACATTTAGATCAAACTATAAACAACTCTTCTTATCCCTATAAAGGAATATGCCAGCCACATTTCAGCTTACTGTTCATTATAGTTTGAACAATTAATGTCAGTATTTGAACAATTAATATTAGTATTTAAACATTGTGATCTTCATTATCATACCAAGAAAATGAAAATAATTGAGTTTTTATTTCAAAATTAGTATATTGTGTTCTACCGTCTTAGAATTATGTTCTACTTTGTGGTATTGTCAATCTAGATATCATGTAGGAAAGAAAACTAGTCTTAAAGATTTGTTTTTATAGAAGTAGACTACAGTCAAGTTAAATAACTAGTTTATAACTAAATAAGCCAAGATGCTGGTATTTTATTTATTAAATTATTAAACTAACTTCCACATTAATCTTTAAGAATGATACACTGACATGAAACATATATGAGCATAATTTTGGGCTATTTTTTATCATTAAAAAACTTAGTAAAAACAAACTGCTAGATTTAAAGTTTATTTTATTTTGTGTTATCAACAGTTACAAGAACTTTATTTGGTTTTATATAAATAAAGATTTTCCATTTTACAATAAAACAAATTTTATTTTCAAAACTTATTGGTTTACAGGGTTTAAAAGAGAATATAGTCACAAGTTTTCTTAATTGCACTACAGATAACTTTATCATTTATACTTATTTATTTTAATAAATATTATGCCTGATGAGTTGAGATTGTGTTCCGATGCTCTTGGACATTTACTCAGTAGTATATGTGTGCAGATGATAATATAAAATTTGTGTTTATCCATAGTTTTCCCTTACACATTTTTGCAAAGACATGCAAAATTAATAGTTTGAATTATCGTCACATAGAGGTACACGATCTTAAGTTTTTACTTGCTTATTGAACACTTATAAATCAACAATTTTATGAAAGTCGTGAGACCTTGAAACTGCTTGAAAAAAATTGTTTTAGGTAATTAGACTTGACTATTAGTCAAACTCCATAAAAGAAATTGATTTTTATACCCCTATAACGATGCCATTTCAATATCAAAGTGGTTGCATTTTTAAATTCAAAGAACTTTACCACTATGCATTTAAACATTTCAACTGAGAAACACATCTGTTGTAAACTAATTTTCAACAAGTAATGCAAAACTACCAAATGAAGATATTGTGTTATTTTTAATACTATTGCAGATTTAATAAGTCAGAACGAAGCAATAACTTTTGAACAATCAGTTCATTACTTAATGTTAAAGAGTCCAATTGTTCACAGTGGTTTTTAAACATAACACACATATTCTGAAGTAGGGAGGCTATTTTGATGATTTTGGGAAAAGCATCAATGTCTGTTGTAGAACAACAATAAGTTCAGCCACTTTCAATTGATAATAAAACAATTTTTATACTGGGCATGATAATTTTATTGAATAATAAATGTTCATTTAGTGCCACTAGCTTGCAATACAAACAGTGATGGATATTTTGAGAGAAAAATCCAAAATTACAAAAGATTGATTTTAAGCTTGACTGACTTATTAAAAGGAAACCTTCATTTCTTGCCAAAAAAATCAATTGTCTGCCACTCTACAGTAGTTCCGTAAATATCGAATCAATGGATTTCAGTCACTGCCTTTACAATAATTTATTTTTACACTCCCAGAATAAAACACTTAAAAAAGTCTCCATGTTTGCATGAAATATAAAAATAATCATGTAAAAAAAATCACGAAGAGGAAGCAAAAAATTTTGAGAACTTTGAAGCATAGAGAAATTTTCAGCACTGATTTTGTGACTAGTTTTAATGCAAAACACTTCCAGAAGTTTATTTTTTACATGTCCTTTCTCTTACACAGCCACAATCTCTCCCAAAATCTTTCTAAAACTAATCACATTAAACCAGTTCAACTCCAAATAAAGAAAGTAGGGGCATCAACAAACAGTAATCTGACAATTGTATTTGACAAAATATATAAATACTAACAAACTGCTGAGGAATTCTCCAAAATAATATATAACAATAAAAAAGATCTTCCAAACAAATGAAATAATGTGATATTAAGGGGGAACGAGCCCGTTGGACCCTGGGTCACCAAATAAAAGTGGCTCAATGTTAATCCAATTGAGAAAACAATCGTTTCTAAGCCACATCTCACTGGCTGGATTGAATACTTTACAAATAGGTATTTTATGCGATAAATTTAGCTGACTTACAGGTCCCGACAATCCCACATTTTTTAAACGGGTCCGAATATTTAAAAAAAAATTGCAATAAAATAATTTTGAACAAAATATTCGAAGCAGTTTTGGATTATAACTGAGGCACTTTGGTTCAGAGACCCTCGGTTGATCAAGCTCATTCGCCCTCAACCAGGAATTTTTTGATGGTTGGCTGTTCTTTTTTTTCGAGCCTTATGCTGAAATACATTTCTGGAAGTTGGAGCTAGAGCTGCAAACGAATCCAGGAAGTCACCGAATTGTGATCGGAGTGGGGATCCTCTCACTTTGTTAGGATGACTTTTCCGGAATCTTCCTTGCCTCTGTACTTGGTCTTTCCTCGCGTCCATGGTAAATATCGATACTTGATCATGTGCTGGAAGAAAGAAATCAAGGTAAAGTAGAATATCCAAACTGGAAATAACACTGAACACTATAAAATACATTGTTCAACAACAAAAAAAAAATATAGGATTTTTTTTAAAACTGATTTTAGTTAAAACTGGTTTGCTGGTTCTAAATATGAATTTTGTTTTACTAACACCTATACTTTTAGGGATATTCTCATCTTTCTGTCAAAGTGATTGAAATAAAAATAACTAAAATTTTAGTTCTAAATTTTTTTTAAAACCTGTTTCTCATGTAGATTATTTTGAGGCTGAACATGAATCATCTGTGCCTTCCACTCTTCTCTACCTCTAATGGTTTATCCCAACTTCAGAACTGATTTTAGCTAGATTTGGGGCAGATCCCAAGTATGAAATCAGTTTTTCGAACATCTACTTTTTGAGATATTCACGTTTTTTTTGTAATAATCCAAATTAAAAAAATCTTACAATTGTAGCTTGAAAGTTTCTTTATATATATATATATATATATATATATATATATATATATATATATATATATATATATATATATACAGTAGAACCTCGATTTTGCGACCCCACGATTTAGCGACCCCTTCGTTATAAAGACCGCTTCGGAAAGTCCCAATCATTTTACCATAGGAATAGTGTTAAAAAACCCTCTTTTTTGCGACCGAAAAACTAGCAAATCCTCGATATTGCGACCGAATATTTGTTAGACATTTAAGAAAACACATTGCTACCAGAAGCCATTTTCGTATTTGCTTCGAAATTTCAACTTGTGGAAATGTATGAATGAGTAGAATCTGTGTGTGTATTTGCTTTTGTTTGAGCACAATGAAGAAACCCCTCCTCAAGCAAGGAAAGGGGTCGAACAATGGATGAATAGGTGAATAGGGCAGAGACGATTCCGGGAATTCGCAGGGGACCAGTGTTGCAAAACAAGCCAAGGTCAGCTTAATTTTTCACGCATTCTGTGATAATTGGTTGTTGAACATAGCTGTAGAAAATACGGCACCACATTTGACCATTGAACTAACTGACCTCGTATAATTTGCATGTCTACAATATGGCTCTTATAAAAAACGGAGCTAAATTTCTATCAATGTGAAATGTTATGTGTTGTCGCTACTGTTAAAGAGAGCAATGCCTTGCATTTTCTACAAAGAATAACAGGGCCTATATTCCTTTCTCTGTGACAGTAAAAATTCCTTCTGTGTCTGTCTTACTTGACGAAGGCTTCATAAGCGGGTCTCTGATCAAGCATACAAGCCGGAATATATATGTAATAGTAGTAGTTAAACATTTTATTTTAGAACAGGATTTTATGACAAATAATTGGATCTTTCAAGTGAAATATTTATTAACAAATATTTAAGAACTCTGCCATAATTAAGAACTCTGTTATAACTTTGAAACAATCTTCAATCGCTTCAATTTTATCTGCACAATAAGTGTAAATGCAAATTAACCATTTCTATAGTTATGTATAAGTTTTTTCTCAGTTTGTAAGTTTTTTTATTAAAATTCTTTATAACGTCCCTTCGATATAACGACCGTAAGTTGTTGGTCCCAAGAGCGGTCGCTGTATCGAGGTTCTACTGTATATATATATATATATATATATATATATATATATATATATATATATATATATATATATATATATAATCACTGGAAAGAAATATACCACTTTTTTAGATTTTTAAAAAGTTATATTATGGACAAAACCACCAGAGGTAGAGAAAAGCAGAAACCAGAAAAGTCAGTACTTTAAACTGAAAAAAAAAAAACATAACATTTTATAAATCCTTCAAATCTTCTTACTGGCACCTTCCACTAGTTAACCTATAAATCTTTTTTTATGCAAATGAAAAATCAACATACAACGTCCAAATATAGTGCAATACTTACCCTGATCTGCCTCTTCATCGTGATCCCAAAGAGAGTGAGGAAGTACAAGAGTAAAATAGGCCAGAATACCGGTACATTGAACAGCTGGAAGAATGTACAAAACAAGGCCACTAGTGTTGCTTTGGTGGTGGAATACCTGAGGAAACACACAAAACTGTGTATTAGCTTTGGAATATATATGCAAGGCACATCTTTATTGAAGACCTTTAACTATAAATGGCAAAACTAATGTGTAGTGCAATTAAAAACTGTAACTGTATTATCTTTTACAGGGTTCCCACTCTTATTTCAAAATAAATATCAAGGAGATTTTAAGAACTCCCAAAATGTTTTTCAAGAATCCTTATTCATAATGCGTCGATTACTATACCTACTTAAATCGACCAAACATTAAAATAAAATAGCATTCAAAATACAGCTAACGCAAGGCAACTATATCAGAGGGAAAAAACAGAAGTATTTGGCAAAAATATAAGTGTTTATATATAAGTAATGTTTTGTACCGAATGCTGAAGTGCTATGCGCGTCATTTAGAGCCAACTTTAGCAATGTTTTAATAAATGACTTCTCGAAATTTGGAGGATGCGAACTAAGAAAATCAAGGACTTTCAAGGACTAATGGGAACCCTGTTTTAAACCCTGTAAACCAATCAATTTTGAAAAATAAAATGGGTATCAATAAGAAATTGATAGAAGTAGATTCTAGTTACTAGTCCATAAAAGAACATAAGGATTCAATCTAAAGATATCCAGGCTGTTTTAATATCTATTGTTTTACTTCTGTATTGCTTATATATTTCATATGATTTGCAGTGTTTTCACAATATGATATTTGCTTTGCCTTCACATTGTGGTGTTGGGAGACGATTTTGTTACATGGGGCATTAAGTTTTTAATATTTAACTGGAACATTATTTTGATGCATAGTCAATAAAAAATTTCACAATTGAGCAAAAAATAAATGATTTCTAACAGCTTATAATTAATTTTGCAAAGTTATCAAAAGTTGATAACTTTGTAAAACTAAATCTAATGTTTTACGCTTCAAATTGCAAACACTTACCAAAATTTAAATTCTGGCAGACGTCTAATAAAAGGCCGGAATTCCTCATTACTTTTAGTAGGTAAACTGGGTCCATCATCTAATAGGAAAGTGGTAATATGTGTAAACAATAGGGAATGAATATATAAATTCACTATATCGCAACTAATTACAAACTAGAGCTACAAAAGAACACAAGAGTAATTAGCAAAGGTTCTTATAATTTAAAACCTTGGTCAAGTAAATAGTTTGAAAGTTGAGTGATCACTTAAAGTAACTTCAATTACAGCCTCATTGCTTAAGATCAGAGTTCCGAAGATATCAGCCACCTTACTGTTAAACCTGGGTGTTGGGCCTTTTTATAATGCCAGTTCTAGTGCAACATTAATTCTACAAGTCTCTGAAGAGGAATTAATGTATAATTATCAAACCTCAAAAAAATTAGGCTACCTGACTTCTGGCCACCTATCAGAGAAACTAGACAAAAGCACCTAATACTGGTTACAAAATTTTGAAACATAACCCAGTCCAAATAACAAATGTCGCACTGGAGCTACACAAAGGGACTGCCCTCATTATGTTCAACCATATTCAAGTGACCACAACAGGGCAACCTGTAAAACCCAACCAAAAGTGACCATTGTATATGTCGTCAAATCTATGGATTTAGTTGGGTTGAATGCTAATTGCACAAGAGCTACACGAGGGCTATTGGCAACAATTTAGAACCAGTCAAGTGACAATTCAACACCTAAGATATGTAATTAAATACAATTGAACTTTCGATTTTTCTGTTACCAACAAATATGTAATTGTCAGAAAATCTAAAAAATTCTATTCTTACCATCCCCTGGCATAGCAGGATCCATTTTAGGAGTGAGGAAAGCCAAGAACAGGTTCAGCTGATAAATACCCAAGGCATAGGTAATGATGTACCACCCCTAAAAAGAACAGTAATCAGTTAGAAATGTTGATTTTAGATTGATAAATATGAAATCATTTCTTTTTTTTTTTGCTAAAAACTAAGCCAGATAGAAAGAATTTCAAATTATTTTAAGCAAGAGAGGGATACAGCAGCTAAACGAGTCAACTGTGTGCTAGGTTTTTCAACAATGCAAATTTTTTTAATTATAAAATGTTATTGGTTTAGTAAAATTTTAATTATTGATGAGTCTTCAAAATTATTTACAAAGAAATAAATTTTAAAAAACAGAATTAAATTCAGTTAATGAATTAAAAAATTAATTTACAACTTGCACAGGGAAAATAACTTTTGATAAATTGTGAATACTTCTAAGGGTTAGGTAATTGTTTTATAAACAAATATGGTTGCAATAGCTTAATTTTAAAATATCTTGTACTTTAACTGTTGGTCCCAGTTTTTAAATAAAAAGTGCATATTTTTGTGAATGCTTTAAAAGCAAGATAAATCAATCTTATACACAAAACTTTGGTTGCATTTAAGAGTTATAATTCAAATACAACTTAACCCCTTTTTTTAATAGTAATTCAGTTAGAAACCCTGTGACTTAGTGGTAGCCACAGGTCCAGAGGTCGAGTTCCTAATTAGGCTAGGTTGACTCATCCTTTCAGTGGGTAGATAAAATGAGGACCAAGCATGCTTAGGCACTAAACATCCTTTGAATGTGGAGGTATATAACTAAATGGAACCACTTTTAAAATCAATTGAATACATAAGAAAACTTATACATGCAACATGTTATACTCACTTGCAAGAGAAAAACCCTTGCTAAGAAACTGATTAAAAGCACCCCAGACCCAATCCAGCGACCAATTGTATAAGGTGTCCAGGTATCCAAAGTATGCTGATAAACCTTGAAAAAGGAAAAAAAAAAAACTCATAAAATAGGGATTCATTAGTACAAATACTTAAGTAAAAAATGTTGGAAAATTAAAAAAAATACTAGTAAAAAAATTGGTTGTCAATAAGTTAGGTTAGGTTTGAATTATCGTCGCACTAGAGCTACACGAGGGCTATTGGCGACGGGCGTCATATTTTAGAACCACGGTCAAGTGACGAGCCAACACCTGAATAGGCACCCAACGCAACCGTTAAGGGCGACATCGTACGCAGCGTTAGGACTTTGAAGGATATTTAACGTGCACTCCCTTACAAGGACGGGGTATTATTCGTCGGACATTTTTGGCTGCACGGGCCGTTTAAAGGTCGGCAGCTATTTTGGCGATGCCCGGACCCGAACCTGGGACCTTCCGCATGCTAAGCGAGTGCTTAACCGACTGGGCTCCCCAGCCCCTTGGTTGTCAATAAAATGAGAGCCGAAATTCCCTGACTATTCTAGTTTTGTTAATGTTTTAAATTCCAGTTGAAATATTTTCTTATATTTTGATATAAACGTGTAGAATATTTCAAGTTTTTTTATAATTTAATCGGAAAACAGCTGAGCATAATTTGGAAGTTTTTTTGTTGTGTATTGTTAAATGGAAATATAATTTTAGTAGAAATGGAATTTTTCAGAAATTGAACAGAATATAGTTGTTGGAACCACAATAAATTTATGGTGAATTGTATTACAATGTGTGCAAAATTATCATGCTTTGTAAAGAACAATTTTATAACTTTGGGAAAACTCATTTGATCATTGAGCTAGAAGGGAAACTGAAGTGAAGTGTCAGCAAGCCGAAAACCCACTCGCACCCCTTTTGAGCGAACAGGGCAGAAAACGACCATTTTCCTTGCTTGATCTTGTGATAAACTTCAACGGCTTTAAGAAACTTCAGAAATTTAATAATTAATCACCAAACAGATTTAAAAATCTGCAACAAAATCAATTTCCAGATATGAACAGCACTTGGAATATTATTGATAATGATACAAACACATCAGATCAAATTTCCCGAAAATTTATGGATCAAGAATTATAGTGAAAGAATTTTAAAACTTTAAAAACGACTCTATTGTATTTCCCTGATAAACCAGCTTGAATAATTTTCAATTAGCTTAAAAACTTTGGATCACCTTTACTGTACAATAACTATTGGCGCGATTTTCAGATTTGGCGAGAAATAGTTTTTTGTGGCAACCTATCTGACTTCCACAGATGATGCGAATTCTTTGGCTTTGATGATGTTTTCCGGCAACCCTATCAAACTGTTATTTTCTCATTTAGAATGGGTTGGACAGTCGCCAGAATACGGGCTTTTGGCGCGATTTCGGAAAGTTCGCCAATAGTTACCGTACTTTACTGTAAACTCAGTAAATTTCTACCAAAACTTCAAAATACTGCAATAAAAAAATCTTCAATGAAATGACAACAAAACCACTAAAAATGTTTAATAATCTTAAAAAAATCAATGCCAAGTTTTTGTGAATTTTTTTTATAAGTTAGATCGACTGCATTTAAAACCCAATCATCTGTCATTACCCAAATATAAGACAGCACTAGAACGAAAAATACGTACTTGAGATATTTTAGTGGTGGTACAAGCAAAAACCGATGGCCTCGGTCGAACTGAATCATCGCTTTCCATCATGACGAAATCAATGACAGTTCAACGGGAAAAATCTGAAAACGGAAAAAGAGGATTATGTATTAACATCAATGTTTACCATCTACGTTACTAGTGAGGACGTGTCATAAGAAGTGACTAAGCGGAAAACCGGAAAAACATAAACAAGGTCATTTAAAGGGATATTTGTATCTAACTATTTAATTTAAGATAGTTAAATTCTAAGCCATCTTAGGAAAACCAAAACTAAACTAAGTATAGTATTAGTAAACAAGTAGCATTGTAAAGGCCAGGTAGGGTGTGTAAAAGGGTAACAATTCGATTTCTTTATCTTAATGGAGTATACATTAAACGGAAGCAAACTCACCAATAAATGTGGATTATGATATACTTGCAATGGAATCCATTGAATTATTTTATGGATTATTTATACATTTTTCGGCGATATTTAGCGTAGGATAAAGTTCAGAAAAAAAAACTAAATCACTCCAACCATCAAGGAAGTTTAGTCGTCTCTTTCCTGGCTTTTCAGAGAAGTCATAAATAAAAAGTAAGGCTTGTATTCATCATCCAAAATATGGTCAGATTTAGTATTTTACTTTACAGCACGTCATCATTTCGAATTTAATAATCAAAAGGCTTGTTTTCCAAATAAAATAATTTAAAAGATAAGGTTTAAATTTCAACTTCTTGAACAAGGTTTGAAGTTACGAAACGTAATTAGCTACGTTTAAGTACCACCTGGATGCCTAGAAACAAACAGTCGGTTCGAAAACTTCCTAAATAGTAAATTCCTAAATAAACTTCGGCTAAATCAGCAATTTTTATATGTATTTTAATGTGGAAAAATCAAGAAAATAATTATGGTTCGATATTTTTTACGTATAAGCTACATAGGAACGAAATATAGGTGGGATTTTGTTCGAAAAATGTATATTTTTTCATAAATATACTAGTTGTTTTATTGTAATTAAATACTATTATAGTTACTTTTTTTTTTTTCAAATTCTTTGTACCAAAGTAAAACACTATTTTATTCTCTTGACACTTGTTTTCTCTTATTGCAGGGGTATCCAAAAGCAAAAAGATGTTCCTGACGATGCGACTATTCAAGGAGTTATTGAAGTACTTAATTTTAATTCCTTAATTCGGTAGAAATTTACTGTACGGTAACTATTGGCGAACTTTCCGAAATCGTGCCAAAAGTCCGTATTCTGGTAACTTTGACGTCATGCTCTCTTCGCAACGATGACGTTTTACGGCAACCCTATATGACCGTTATGGGTTTCGGTCGAAGTCAGACAGGTTGCCACAAAAAACTATTTATCGCCAAATCCAAAAATCGCGCCAATAGTTACCGTACAGTAAAGGTGATCCTTTTAATTCATTTATTAATAATGATTGGATTTGGTCTCCTATTATCAAATTTTAAGCCCATAAATCTAGCTTTCTTCTTACCCCCCCCCCAAAAAAAATCGTAATTTAAAAAAATTATGGGGCAGTCAGCTCAAATAAACAATGCTAGCCCTCGTGACTGAGTAATTATTTACTCACAATCATGTTTGATCAATCAGTTTGGTAATAAGCTGGTATGCAAGAAATGCCGGGTTCAAAACCACATCGGCCTTTACCTTTTCAATTGATATAAACTTAAAAAGAAAAAAAGAGTAAAGAAGAGTAATTCAAGACAAATGTGATTCATGTAAATTTTATTTATCATGAGTTGACCTTTCCAAGTAAGAATAAAGTTACATTACAATAAATATTTAAGTAAAAAAATAATGTCAACTATATAGAAATTATAATAATTTTTAATATTTTATAATTACAGTGCTTTTTAATTTATGACTGTTAGTGTTTTTTAAAATATAAACAATCATGGTACTAGAATAATTTTTTCTGAGATTTCTGAATAACAATTTTCCAGAAATTATTTCAAATAAACTGACATTATTTTTTATTATTTCTCTAACTTCAATCATTTCAATCTTTCAATCGATTTTTGGGTCTTTCAAGGTACTTTATCTGTATTTCAAAGTTTTGAAGAACAAATAAAACCAAACATGAAATTAAAAAAAAAGCTAAGCCTAATTTTTCTGTAGCATGCACTCCAAATCAATTTTATTTATTGAATTACCAATTGTCTACTCATACATTGTATTGTACACTGTATTAATATACATACAGTCGAATCCCATTAATGCGAACTCGAAGGGTGCACCGAAACATTTTGTGTGAATCAGATTTCTTGTAACTGTCCGAATATTTTTTACATTGAACTAGTTAGAGCTTAAAAAAAAAAGTAATTTTATAATGCATATACATATACATAACTCTTACAATATACATTACATAAACAAATCATGCACAGACAAATCATAATCAAATCATTTTCCCAAAAGTGGAAGAATTTTTTTTAAAAAAAATATTAATTGTAGTTTTTTGTAATATTTCTTTTGATTCGTTCTTCCAATCTTTAATTACTAAAGAAAACAAGCTGAAATCTAAATTTTTTGCTCGAGTTAAGCGGGATTAAGTGGTTTCACGCTAAAGGATTTTTTAGCATTAGCTCAAAGCTTTACAGGCTGGGAAAATGCTTTCAGTTCATCTTAAGCGAGTTCTGGTTAAAGAGGTTCGATTGCCGGCCCACTGGCGTAATGGTTAACGTGTTAGCCCTTGGAGCTGGTGGGCTCGGGTTCGAGTCCCGGTCATGGCATGGATGTTTGTGCCGGTCAATAAATGTTGTTATTTGTCAAGTGTTTGTGTCGTCTCTTTCTTTGTGTGTCTCTTGTGATTATGTCATTTCTGGGGTTGAATACAATAGACCTAAGGTCACAGTGTTCGGCGAACTTGCCCCCCCCCCCCCAAGAAAGTCAAAGTCAAGAGGTTCGATTGTAGGATGTGATATAATGCACAAATCCTTATAAATTTATAATATTAACAACACAAATAACAGTTCTTTCTCAATAACTCTAGGCGTCGATACATTCTTTCCCAGAGAAATTACAGACGCAGCAGACTTTGTTTTGACTTCTGATCCACTCTTCTCACAACCATTAAAAATACACTTTCTAATAAGAGTTTAAGTATGCTCTCCTATGAAGTAGATGTTATTCTACTTCATGTGTATATATCTTTTACGTACAATAAATATAATCGTGTTTAAAAACTTTTTTATTTTATTTTAAAGGGTGCCCTATCCACATTGAATCTTCTTAAATACCCTGATGCACATTTTTCAAGTAGAACTGATAAAGGAGTCCATGCCCTGATGAATACTTTGCATGTGGATCTTGAACATCCGACATCTGATGAAGTGTTCTTACCTCATGTCGTGAAGCAGAAAATCAATAATCATTTGGCAAAAAATGAACACGATATTATGTTTGTATTAGTTTTGTTTTTATAACTTTATTGAAATGTTTTTGTTTTGTTTCAATGAATCAAAAAAGTTTTTGTTTTAATGAATCAAAAAAGTTTTTGTTTCAATGAATCAAAAAAGTTTTTGTTTCAATGAATCAAAAAAGTTTTTGTTTCAATGAATCAAAAAAGTTTTTGTTTCAATTAATCCAAAATTTTTTTTGTTTCAATGAATAAAAAAAGTTTTTGTTTCAATGAATGAAAAAAGTTTTTGTTTCAATGAATCAAAAAAATTGGGCCCAGGACCTGGAACTTACCTTCCTATAAATTACAATAACTTTATTTTGAATATTCTTTTTACACATAGAATAACATTTATGTGAGCCAAATTTTATTACTATTTATAACTAAAACAGATTAATTAACTATCTGACAAGCACAGATAGGTATAAACATGTCACTTGACTGTAAGGTTCTCAGCAATTTACATAATTTTTTAATGTTTAGGTGTCATTTATTATTATCTACTACAGAAATATAACTTAAAAAAAATCAGGAAATAAAATTTTTGATTAAAAAAATTTTAATTTATTATCATGCAGTGAAAACAAGCTGTCACTTCGGCCAAAATTCGCTGTTACTTCCGACAGTTAATGAGCTTACACATTTTATTACTCCAGCAGATTAATTGATATCTTCTTTAAAAATATATTTAAGACTGAATGGTAGTGTGAGTTTTTGTCGTAATGCAATAAACTAAGAAGATTCTTACGATTCAATTATGTATTCAAACAATGTCTGTAACATTGACTTTAAAGCACATTTTGTCATTTAGAAAACTTTTTTTAACTTGATAGAAACAAAATTGGAAAGTTGGGTATTGACATGTTAGAGACTGTATCCCTTTCAACTTCTAATCTAACCCTCTAATTTTTTTTTGTTTGATAGGTACAACATGAAAAACCTGTGTTTTAAAATTTTTGTCCAACTGTCTGTCTATATGTCTAATTTATCTACTATTGATCAGATTTTCAAAATTATTTTTTTTGTAAACGTTTTTTTTATCACACACCTATCTTTTATACTCATTGTCTAAAAATAAATAATCCTGCATAAGAATTTCTGTGAGAATTTAAGTAACAATAAAGTAATCTGTTATAGTTGCTACAGAACTTCTTGTTTATTGTCATAAATTTCTTATTTTTTTCTCGTAATTTTTGCTCTTTGATTGATGTATAACTATTCTTCTAGTGTCACCAATGCCTGTGTTGTCCCAGATACTTTCCATGCACGATTTTGTGCCAGAAAAAGAAGCTATTACTACCGTTTAGCTGTGTTAAAACCAGAAATTAGTAATGCCACACTTCAAACTTGTCTCCAGTATTTGCCGGTTTTTGAATTGAATCGCTGTCATATTGTACCGTAAGCACAAATATTTTCGTATTTAATTTTTACATTAGTCCTGGAGCTATAACATTGAAAATAAAAACTAGTTTAACGTTTGTTTATCTATAGACGATTTGTTTTATTTTGTTATTTATTGAAATGTATTGCATATTGTGCTTATTTTTTCAATAAAATTATTTGTTATAGAGTATAGTTTTTCCATGGGATTTAGGGTTGTTACAAAATGCCTCAAAGTCAGAGGTGCCTTAGCCCCCAAACCACCCTCACATACACAGAAGACAGATAGTTTTTCCTATAATAAATTGCCTTTTATTTCAGAGAGGGCATAGAAAATCATAGTCTAGACTTGAATTGTCTCTTTCTCTCCATTTTGTTTGTTGCTTTGGTATTGTTTTAGATTTCAATCTTTTAAATTATTAGTACTATATGAAGAGTACACGGGAATAACCGATTGATTTTTCAGAGGCGTTTCCTTAGCAGGCCACTTTGGCGATGATAGCGAGTGATCGCCTAAACTTGTGTAAGGAAATCAGTTCCTACCACAGAGATCACAGTTGAAGTAATTGAGTGGCAGATCACGTGACCTCCAATGCTAACGACGGGACGCTCAAGGAGCTCTCAGAAGAGCCCCAATGAAGTCAGGTCACGTGATAAGCCACTGTGGTAGTTTAACTACTGCCTCTGTGGTTCCTAGCTACCAAGTTCAGGCGATTGGCGATCCCGACGCTTGGACCAAGTGAAGAAAAAAGAGAGAAACTGGTTTTATGTCGCCAAGCAGACAATTGCGGGCGTCCGCCTAATGAATCAATCGCTTCTTCCCGTGTACTCTTCATATGTCTTCACTCAAGTGCAGACGAAAAATAAAATTTTTCTCCTTTTACTGTTAATTTCACAGTAATTACTAAAAGAGAAACCAACAATATATACCCCTAAAAATGAACTATTAACCCTCTGAGCTTTGAAGACTTTTTAAAAAGTATGTTAAAAAGTAATTGAAATACTAAAAAAATATTTTTAAAATTAAAATTAACATTATTTTATAAATTTAAAATCCCCTTTCTTGTTAATTATTGAAAGTAGTAGCTTACAATTTGATGTTCTGAATGGCTGAAGGGTTAATTAAAAAAATTGAAATTGTCAAACAATGCTTTAGACAAAGCTGACACAGGCCTTTAAAAATTATATATATATTTGAATTTGTATTGTTTAAAACCCTCCTGAAAAAGTTCTATGTTAATTTTTTTTACATTAAGAAGGGGGTGAAAAAAAGACTCTCAATGCTGCTAACGTGTTAGATTTGCTAGTTAATCATAATTCTGGATATTCTTTAACTAAGGCAATTTGAATGATGCCATTATGTAGTTCGTAAAAATTTAATATAACCTTAAAAAAATATATTCCCTTAATTATGTAAACATTTTTATGAAAAGAATTTCATGTAACTAAATTATTTATTTTCTATATAATTACTTTGTCCAAAATTATCTTTTTGCAGATCCGAATTAAATACAAGTATTGTTAAACGTGTTGCAGATCTTTATCGAGGGGAACATGATTTCTCTGGTTTTACAAAATACTTAAAGAAAGAGCCATGGAGAAATCCTATCAAAATAATAGAAGAATGCGATTTCTATGAACTGCCTTGCTACAGAAGCATAGGAGATCCACAGTATTCAAATATATCAATGTGGGAATTTTATGTTAAATCAAAAGCTTTCCTATATCATCAGGTAGGGAAACATTTATTTTTTGTTTATGTTTAATGAATTGTGTTTCCATGGTAGATCATATTGTTAATGTTCTTACAAATTAGATCGTCTTGTGTTATTTTTATGTGTTTAAACTAGTACTTAGATTAAAGTGTTTCAATTGGCAGGATTTAAAAAAGTGTATACTAATCATAAGGGATAAATCAATTTTATTTAACTAAAATTAAAGTGATCTAATTTTTATTTTTAAAAAGTATTATTTGTTTATGCAACAAAAATATCTTATCTGTTATAATTTTTAAGTGTAATATTATGAGCATTAAAATTTTTAAGTGTAATATTATGAGCATTAAAATTTTTAAGTGTAATATTATGAGCATTAGTATTGGATATTTTGCATTAATATTTTATTCTAAAGTGAATACATTATTTAAAATTATTCCTAGATCATTATTCGCAAATTTGTTTTATAAAGACCCAAAAGATTAAAAAAAAAACACCAACATTATACCATAAATTCATCTGCCATTCTATTAACCTAATACCTAATGCTAAATTGTTTACAAAGTAAAGGAAAATCAACACAAAAATAGAAATATCATTTTTATCAAATTGAATTCTTAATTAATAATCTAAAGTTAATATTTATGTCTATTTTAGGTTAGAAAGATGGTAGGGGTAGCTATAGCAGCAGGTTTGGGACACATATCTTTGACTTATGTAGAATCTATGTTAGAAGATCCAAACCCAAATAAATTTAAAAGGTGTCTTTTACCTCCTCCATGGGGTTTATACCTTGCCAACATTGAATATGACAGAAAAGGTTAGTTAATTTTAATAATTAACTATAAACTGATAGTATTTAGTATGTTTTTACTAACCAGTCTCTATTAAGCAGGGTTGGCATGGTTTAAACCAAATGGTTTAAACCAAATGGTTTTTTTCCAAAAAAAAACAATGATGTTTTTTTCCCCAAATTTTTTAGTAGTAGCATTAGAATATGCAAAACACAGATTCCCTATAACTCTTTGGTGTTACTCTTGTTATGAAATATTCTGCTGGAGCTTGTAGTGACTTGAGAGTGATTATGTACAGCATGGTGTCTGCAATATATTAGTGTAGGCCAAACAGTTGATATAAAAAAGCCTTAACAGTAACGTTTTTAGTGAAGTTGAACTCGTTCTGACTGCCAAAGCAACAACAGCTAACGCTGATATCAATTTTTCTTCTTTTGGTCTAGTCAGTCTAAATTGCATAATAAGCCTGGAATCGAAAAAGCTGCAAATTTTTAGTTTAAAATGTTGAATAGTAGTGGTCCTTGATCATAATAAATTGTATCTAAAAAGTTTGGAATTATTACTTCATTATTACTTTAGTTATTTAAATTAAGGTTAAAATACTATGAATGGTTTAATTGACATCCATTACAAATTTTAACGGCTGTTATGTATGACTATGTGGAAATTGAAATAATTGGAGTATATTATGCCCAAAAAATAGTTTTACATTTATAAAATATCAAATTAAAAAAATATGTGGGGATCTTATTAGTGAAGTAAACCATAAAATTAAGTTTGAAGTTAATATAAACATCATTAGAGTCCTGCAAATACACAAACTATTTCCCGAAAAGTTTTGAAAAAACCAGGTTTAAACCAAAAAACCTGGGTTTTTTGGGTTTTTTTGAAAAAAAAAACTGTTTTTTTTCCAACCCTGCTATTAAGCACATTAAAAACTATCTATTTCATATTCAGATGATGACTTCAACTTGGCGTGTACTACATGAGATGATTCATAAAGAAGGCAACATAGATTATTGGGGCAAATAGTTTATTTAGTAAAAATTTATGTGTTTCGATGGGAACTGAAGGTGGGCCTCTTGAGTCGAAACAAACATATTTACATTTTTACTGAATAAACTATTTGATTCCATAACTTATGTCTTCATGAATATTTTCATACTTATTTTATGTATAATTTGTAATACCTTGTGTATTTTAATTTAAGAGGGACTATTAGTTCCATTAGAGCTAATTTTTGCATTAATTTTGGAATTGCAACTTCCGCAGAAGTATTACTTTGTCATTTTAGCCTTTATCTCCCAGGTATGGGAATCATCATAAAATCAAAATGAAACAAATTTGAAACGAAAATGTTATCTAGTTATTTAATTATGTATTTTTAAAATTTTTAAATGCCGAAAATATACAGCAGATGGTGACACTATTTAAAACTTTATCAATTAATAATTAAATAAATGGACGCCATTTTCTTTTCAATTTTGTTTTAAATTGATGCTATGATGATTCCCTCACCTGGTTAAAATGGGATAACATGGCAAAGCAATACTTCTGTGGAAGTTGTGATTTCAAAACTAGTGTATTAGCTCTATGGGACTGACAGTCCCTCTTAAAAGCCCAGGGTTAGTATAAAGTTTATGACCACATTTAATAACATCATACCTTCAAATGCAAACAATATTAGTTAAAGGTTAAATAGAAAGCATAAAGTTGAAGTTCCATAATTAACTATTAACTGATAAGTAATTAATTATGCCTTATTAGGTTTTTACTAACCAGTCTCTACTGAGCATATTAAAATTAACCATTTTATGTATACTTTGTATTAAAATGTATTTTAATTAAGAAGTGAGAGTGAGTATATAAGGTGTGTGACACTTTTAATAACATCAAACCTTCAAATACAAACAACATTAGTTAACTTCAGCATAAAGACTAAAGAATTCGTTCACTTTTCTTTAAAGTTTTGTTTCAACTTGCATTAAGATGAAGCTGTAGCTGGTATTTTAAAGTTATATGTCCATTTCGCAGGTTTGAATGGATTTTAAGAACCAATTTCTGTGCTTTATTGTTTTCAGTACAAAAATATTCGCGTTACTTCAAATTCCAACAATTTAATAGACTAATAATGAGTTAAAAAAATTATTTAAAACATTAAACGTCATATTTTTAAATAAATTAGTTTCAGATCATTTATTCAAAAAAGATATAGTGTTTATATTTTTAATTTTTCCTGGATTTGAGTCCAAAAACTCAGTTGATAAAGAAAAATTAACGAAACCTTTGTATGTTATTGAAACGAAAGAATACAATAATTAATACATTAATTACTGTCTACTATTTATTCAAACTTGAAATCATAATTGTTTACTGTATACCAGAATATTGTTTATGCAAATTTCTTTTAAATTTGTATGTTTTTTCGTTCTAGATTTTGCTGGAAATGTAGATTCAAATTCCGAAGTTGGGGATGAAATATCCTGATAGTAAATGTGTACAAATATAGTTTTAAATAAATTATTTATTATGAGAACAGCAAACAAAGTTATTTCTATAAAGAATATTTCACTTTTATGTCATATGGTGATTATACTTTATATCAACAGTTTTCAGGAAACACTTCAAGCTTAAATAAGACTCTGATTACCCATTAAAAAATGCAAATTAGTGCATAGAAAGGGCTACTTAATAAATTTTTAAATAAAAAATTTATTTGTTATTCAGTAGTTCATAAGAAAATTTATTAAAGAACATTTTGAATTTTTTTAAGAGTTTTTTTCTTGTATTTTTTAAGTTTTAGTTGTGAAATAAAATATGTTAATGCTTAATGTTTAAACACAAATCAGGATTACAGTGTAATTTTTTTATGAATTAAAATATTTTTGCTTTGTTTTTTTTTCTGTTGGCAACATAGCAATAACCAATATAATAAAAAATTTCAAAGCCACATTTGTCTGGCTGTATTGCATATTTTTTACAAACGTTTTTTTACATGATAAACTTAGTTGACTTGCAGGCTTCTTTAATTCCACTTTTTGAAACTGGTTTGAATATTTTTTTTTAAATTTTCAATAAATAATTTTACACAAACAATTCGGACCAATTCCAAAAAGTTGGATTATAGAGACCTGTAAATCAGTTACCATTTATCATATAAATAAACTGTTTCTTATAATATTTAATACAGCCGGAGAAATTTGGCTTAGAAACCTTTTTTTTTACCCATTGGATTAACACAAAGGCACTTTGGTGTGGAGACCCGCAGTCATTTGGACTCATTCGCCCGCATTTCTCTTAAATTGTCCCCTAATTAAAAATAAGTAAAAATTTTGCATCGTCAAATTTCTCAAAAAAATACCAAAAATATTTTTGCCCTTTTTATGAAAAAGGTTGCATAGACCAGCAATGAAAACTATCGGATTTGTTTTGCTTGAAAAATTCAAATTGGTACTTATTAGGTTAAAAATATATAAGCTTCCCCATACATTTTTGTTAGTGAAGGGCTGGGAGGCATAGTCGGTAAGGTGCTTGCCTTATATGCGGAAAGTCCCAAGTTCTGGTCTGGGCATTGCCAAAGTAACTGGTAGACCTATAAACCGTTTTTGAAGCCTTAAAATCCGACGTAGAGGTTGTGCACGTTAAATATTCACCAAAGTTCCGATGCCGCGTACGATGTTTAACTTAAAAAAAGTTGCGTTGGGTGGCTACTCAGTTGTCGGCCTCGCACTGGACTGGACTGGACTGGACTGTGGTTCCGTCGCCAATAGCTCTCGTGTAGCTCCAGTGTGACGATTAGCCAACCTACACTCTAAAAAATGAATGCTCAAAAACGACGAAATTTTCCTTAATTTTGACGATCCGTTTACTGTCTGCTGCTCCGAGTTTTCGTTTCCTCAAAGTGAGGAAATTTGAATCGTCATTTTTATGAGGATTTGAATGTCGTCGAATCTAAAGAAATAATTCGTCATTTTTCAGCATGTGAGTACAACAATGAGATTCAGTTTCCTCAGAATCAAGAAACAGAATCGTCAAATCACGATCGTAAAAGTGAGGATTCGCGTTTACTCAAAAGTCGCGTGATAGTTTGACGATACAATCCTCAAAATTAACGAAATGAGCTTGAGGATTCATGAATCGTCATAAATCAAAGTGTTATTTCTAAGAGTGTATCCCTATAGTGTTTGACATGATTTACATCTATATTAATACAACACTACGTTTTTAAGTTGCTATTCTTCTCTTTTTTGTCGTATACGGGAAAATGTCATTGATTTCTCATATTACATTTCAATAATCATTAAAGTCTGCTTTCGATTAGAGAAATAAATATCCATAAGTGTAACCATGGAATCAAGCTGCTACACCAAACAAACAGGTGGTGGGGATCCCAGTCGGTTAGGCACTCGCCTAGCATGAGAAAGGTCCCAGGTTCGGGTCCGGGCATCGCCAAAATAGCTGTCGACCTAAAAAAGGCCCGTGCAGCCAAAATGTTCGATGAATAAAACCCAGTGTAAGGGAGTGCACGTTAAATATCCTTCAAAGTCCTAGCGCTGCGTACAATGTCACCCTTAACGGTTGCGCTGGGTGCCTATTCAGGTGCCGGCTCGTCACTTGGTTCTGAAATACGACGCCCGTCGCCAATAGCCCTTGTGTAGCTCTAGTGCGACGATAATTCAAACATAACCTATAAACAGCCCATGCAGCCAAAATTGTCCCACGAATAATACGTGTTGAGGAAGTGCATGTTTAATATTCTTCAAAGTCCTAACGCTGCGTACGATGTCGCCCTTAACGGTTAAGTTGGGAGCTATTCAGTTGTCAGCTCCGCACTTGACCGTATGGTTCTAAATTACGCCGAACCACGCCAATAGCTCTCGTGTAGCTCTAGTGCGACGATAATTTAAACCTACCTACCTATAGTGTTTGGCATAATTCCCCCCCCCCCCCTTATATTAATAAAACACTACGTTTCTAAATTGCTATGCTTCCCTGTATAGTCAAACATTGAAAAAGGTCATTGATTTCTCATATTACATTTCAATAATCGTTAAAGTCTGCTTTCGATTAGAGGGGAAAAAACATCCAAAAGTGTAACCATGGAATCAAGCTACTACACCAAACAAACGGGTGGTGGGGAGCCCAGTCGGTTAAGGCGTTCGCCTTGCATTCGAAAGGTCCCAGGTTCAGTTCGGGGGAATTCCGAAATAACTGCCGACCTATAAACAGCCCGTGAAAAAGTTGATTTCTCATATCACACTTCAATAATTATCTTTTTTCCCAACGAGGCTGATTTATTGGTGGCTTACCCTTTGCAGACTCTTCATGTTCCCCAGAACTAAGAGCCATTTCTCTGTATGCACCATCTAGGCGATTTTTGCTACCATATTTGACCACAGATTGCTATTAACCTGAGCTTTCTGCAGATGTTAAAGTATGCAGAGCTTTTAATATGCCAAAAGAACGCAAATCAAATGGGTACTCAAGTGATATTTACATGACACTTAATCATATGACGTGCCCACGATTTTCTCATCCAGAAAATCTGTCGATTCGGATAGTGATCAAACCCTCAATCTTAGGCTTATATGAAGCTGATGCGCAGCCACTGAGTCGCCAATCTATAATCGTTAAAGTCTGATTTCGATTAGAGAAATTCACATGCGAATGTGTAACCATGGAATCAAGCTATTACAGCAAACAAACAACTGTAGTCATAGCATAACAATACAATCACAAATGCGAACAAAAATGTTAAAAGTTTGAAAGAGTTAAACTTGCCTCGAAAAATTGCGATATTAATTTTTCGGTTTTAAGAAATGGCGGGTATCGATGCTGGTAAAGAAAGTCGGTATGAAGTAAGATCTTTGACGCAAAGTTGTTTGGAATGTGTGACAAATAATTTCGGGAGATACAACGAAGCTTTTTTGTCATCAGAAGACTCCACTATGCAACAGAATTTGTTATTTTTACGTAAGCTCATGTTCTTGCTTTTTCTGAGCAAAATTTTAATAATTTGTAGTTAAATTAAAAAAAAAAATTGGGCTCACTTTTCCGTGACACCCATTGTTTATCTTAGAACCATCTTTTGTCCTGTATTCAATATTCGTAATCATCGTTGCAATCACGTATTGGTTGTAATCATCTTTAACCCTTTCAGTCCCAGTGATGCCATTTGGCATCATCACTTTCTACATTTTTTCCCAAATCTTTACGTCCCGTATGACATCCAAACACACATCATTCGATTCTTCACATTTTGCTCTATTCTACAATATTTTTCATTAATCTCAATAGAAGTCAGAACCACTACTTTTTTTTATTTAGAAAATAGATAACAAGCGTTTCACCTGATTTTTGACAAGTTCACTTCAGTTCAACATATTTAAAACCCAATTTCAACTAATTCGGTTAAAATAATTTCTAAAATTTTTTAATAATGTGGTCAGATAGGTTTTTAGGTAATGTATATATTTTTTATTTTGTTGTTTTCCACAGTTTAACAATTTTGGCATTATTTAAAAAACCATATAAAAAATTAAAACGAATTTTTTTCAAATGGAACTCTTATTTTTGACCTAAAATAAGCTTATTTTGTGAATATCAGATGTTTCTGCAGTGTAGTAAATTTTTGGGACTGAAAGGGTTAACTCATCTGTTTTGCTTTAATCACACACTTTTAAATCGCAAACTTTTATTCGCACACACACGTTTGAAACACACTTTTAACCCTTTCAGTCCCAGTGATGCCATTTGGCATCATCACTTTCAATATTTTTTTCAAAATGTTTATGTCCCGCTATGACATCCAAACAAACATCATTCGATTCTTCACACTTCGTTATATCAGACAAAATTTTACTTTAATCTTAATAGAAGTCAGAACTACTATTTTTTTACATAGAAAATAGTCAACAAGCGTTCCTCTTGATTTTTGATAAGTTCACTTCAGTTCCACATATTTAAAACACAATTTAAACTATTTCGGCTAAAGTAATTACTAAATTTTTTTTAATAATATCGTCAGATACCTTAAAATATAAAACTCGAAGTGTATTTAGGTAATATATATATATTTTTATTTTGTTGTTTTCCACTGTTAAAAAATTTTGGCATTGTTTCAAAAACTATATAAAAATTTTTAATGGATTTTTTTTCTTATGGAATTCGTATATTTGACCTAAAATAAGCTTATTTTGTGAATATCAGATGTTTCTGTAGTGTAGTAAATTTTTGGGACTGAAAGGGTTAAAAAATGTTTAAGTAAAAAATGATTTTATTTTATCAGTTATAAAAGTGCAACACCTAAAACCATAATATGATAATATAATAAAATAAAAAAAAAGTCCACCAAGTTTTGTGGAGAGGTCCAATTTCTACAATTTAAGTTTAAAGATATCTGGATAAACTGCTATCTAGATTTTCAACACTTCCTCTATGCGGGATTTTCGTTTTCGTGTAATATGGGTTAGGAATGTCATTATCGAATCCTTAGTTGTGCGACCGCTTGGGCCGTTCTAGTAGTGAAAGAATTAAGAATAGTAGCTGGTGCATCGTTAATCGTTAAGTCCTAGGAACACTTTTCGTGCAGCAAGCACATGAACATAGTCTATTTCTACTGTAACTGCAATAAGACCGAATGATTGTGGGCCTATACTAAAGTGAATGATAAATAATGATTTTATAATCGACGTATATTCGGCTGTATTAAATAGCTGGCTTACAGTGCTTTTATTATCCCACATTTGAAATTGGTTCGAATATTTCGTTGCAAAGTATTTAATTTAAAATTAAAAAAATATGTATTCGAAGTAATTTTGTTTTAAAAAAGTAGTATCATAGAACTATGTAAGTCAGCCACATTTATCATATAAAAACCGTAAATTAATACAGCCGGAGAAATGTAAATTAGAAAATCACTTTTTCCCATTGGATTAACCCATATGTTCTTTAGTTGGTTGGTATACATATATTTTCAGGCTTGTGTGCTTGCTCAGAGAGCCGCTTATAAACCTTCGTCAAGTAAGACAGTCACATCACACACACTCACATGCACAGAAATACGTGACAGATACTGCCATCTATCACGAGCCCTGCCCCACAATTTAGACATGTCCCTGAAGGGGAGGGAAATAGTCTCCAGGAACCTGCACCCGTGGGAAACTGCGCAATGACCGCCCACAGGACTTTCGGATCAAACAGATTTAACGAGCACATACTCCGCATATACTCGGTGAGTTTTCAGCGACCAGGACTCGATCGCGGGACCTTCCGATCCGTAGACCGAGACACTGACCACAGGGCGCCTCAGAGTCCAGATGCCCTTTAGTTCAGATAATCACGTTATTCGGGCTCATTCGCTCAGAAGGGGTCATAGGAGTCTTAAAAATGTGCAAAGAAGGTACTACAAAACATAGTTTGATCTTTCATGTCATTTTTGAACTGCTCAATGTATAAGTATAATTTTTTATATGTAATTCTACAAGATTTATTTATTATAAAACAAATTTTAAAATTTATGAAACTTTAGCCAAAACTAAAATAAATGATATTAAACAAGAAGCTATTTGAACACATTGTGATTAGGCTTGAATTGTGAGGTCAAAATTGAAAAAATGACCAAGAAAATGTTTTTATATTGTACAAATATGTACAAACAAAGACTTTTACCTAAATTCTCAGCTCAATTTTAATTAGAAATTATTATAAAAAAAATTTAAAATCAAAATTTTTAAATTTTTGTTATTTTTTTTAGAAAAAAGTTCTTAAAATAATTTCTAATTAAAATTGAGCTGAGAATTTAGGTATAAGTCTTTGTTTGTACATATTTGTACAATATAAAGTCATTTTCTTGGTAATTTTTTCAATTTTGACCTCACAATTTGCCGCGCAAGCCTAATCACAATGTGTTCCAATAGCTTTATGTTTAATATCATTTATTTTTGTTTTGGCTAAAGTTTCATAAATTTTAAAATTTGTTTTATATTGAATAAATCTTATAGAATTACATATAAAAAAATTATTCTTATATATTGAGTAGTTCAAAAATGACATGAAAGATCAAATTATGTTTTGTAGTACCTTCTTTGCACCTTTTTAAGACTCCTATGACCCCTTAAAGCCAGATAGAAGCTCTCCGTGGAACTACGCATTCCGTCCGGTTCGGTATGTCGGCTGTTTCGAATCAGAGAACAAAACCTACTCACGCTATGGGGCCCGGATGGCCGAGTGGTTAGCATAGCAGGTCAGCAGTCTGCGCGCTGTAACGGGTGCGGGTTCGATTCCCGCCTTCGCCCTGGGTGTACTTACTTTCTCTGTGACAGTGAAAACTCTTTCTGTGTCTTCTTACTGACGAAGGCTTATAAGCGGGTCACAGATCAAGCACAAAAACCGGAATATATGCGAACGAGCTATTGAGTTAACTCAGTCTGAGTTAATTTTCACTCCTCCAGTCTCCTAGAGGAGGGGATCCTTTGTGTGGTAAACCTTCGCCATTATCACTCCAAACGAGTGATTTTAACTCAATCTGTCTGAGTTAATATTTACTCCTTTCTAGCGTCGAAAATGCACTTCCTCTACTGGGGTGGATTTCACTCTTTTGTTTTAAGAGTATGTAACTCCCCCCCCCCCCCCCCCCCCAACTCATGCTACATTTTTGCTGCCGAATATACTTTTCATGCTTCGAGCGGGCTGATGAAGAATAGAAGAGAAGATGTTTTATCATTGCGCATTTGATGAATAAAAATGTTTTTTTTAATTGGATATGTTAGATTTATTATTATTTGAATATCACTAAAGAAAAAAAATCATCAACACACAGCAGGGAGAAGTTATATTGCCAACTATAATTTTTTTAAAGAAAGTATTTAAAAACTAATCAGAGTTTTTATGTAAAATATTGTTTATATTTAAATACCATTTTAATATTTTTGAAACCATTGTTTTGCTTATTACCTAGAGCTCACTTTTACAACTGATCTCATCAAGAATCTTTACATCAAAGACATGCTTTGTGATGCATATTTAGAATTTCTTATCAACGAGCATTTGAACAAATTGGATATTGATTGCTTCTTAAGAAAGGGATGTTCCTGGAGATGCATTGAAAATAGGATAGCTGCTGTTGGACATGTAAGTGTTCAGTAAACCTTATCTTATTTCACGTTTGATATTTAGTAAACCTATAGAGTTAAGGAAAATATGGAGATGCTACCTAGCAAAAATCCACACAAAAGCCGATTTCCCAAGTGAAGACATCCATCGCTTTGTAGTAAGCCCAAATAACCACTTTTGGCGAAATATTTGGCGATATTCTTTTTACAATGGAATTTGTCTTGGCTTACAACATTGGCTTGGCGATTTCTGACTCTCTGATATAAACTGTTATAACCATAAATATATTTAAAGTATTAGAGTCGTGGCAGATCACGTGACCTCCAATGCTAACGATGAGCCGCGCATGGAGACAAAAATTGGAAGGGTATGGGGCCAGTGTTGCCACGACTTTAAGGAGAAAAGTGCTATGAAAAAAAATTATTTAATTCTGAAATTACAAAAAAATAATAATAATAATAATACTTGCTGCATTTTGGAATATTTTTAGTGACTTTAAAAAAAAAACTTGAAACGCTTTTCTAGTATTTTTATAATATTTTTTGTAATTTTATGGTAATAATGGTCTAATAACTAAATAAATGGATAATAACTAAATTGTAATTTTTGGTAGTATTTTCTTTAATGTGTTGACAAGGAGCCAGTGTTGCCAGCACATTAAGCACAAAAGGATAGTATACTAAATAAGATAATACTGTTGCATTTTGAGGAAAATAAAGATACAAAATTCAAATGAATATTAAGTTATAATGAGATAAATCAACCATTGGTTATCAACTTTTGAATCGTTTTTTTACCCCCCACCTGGGCGGCAAATTTTGGTTCAGCCTATAGGCGGCACATTTGGAAATCCGCCACTGGGCACACCTAAATCGTGCCCATGTGTCACCTCCAGTATCTACAATGGAACGAGTCGATAAGATTAAAAATAACTTAAATCCACCAATTAAAGCTCCAATAAAAATAATTAACTTTTTAAAACACAAATTAATCTAGAAACAAATTGGAAACCGAAATTGAATATTTATACTGTTCTTACACGGATTTTTAGATAATTTTCAAGGATAAAAATATAGAACTTTCAGAATCATTTTCTTCAAAATTATCCGATCGTTAAGGCCTAAAGAAATGTATAAAATGCAAAACGAGTATAATTACTTATGATACATTTTTTACTAATTATCTTTTAGTTATTATAAATCAGGCCACCTTATTTGTATAACTACATTCGATATTATTATGAAATCGTGTTCTCTACAAAGTAAGATTTAAATTATCTTAGTAAAAAATCTAAACAAAAACAATCGAACTGGCTTATCATCGATCCAAAGATCGTTCAATGTCAATTATAATCCAAATTTAATCCGTATTTTTAAATCAGTCTGGCTTAAAAATGTTCGATAACTGTAGAAAATATTTCATAAAGGATGTATAAATTTATTATTTATTTTTATACTTTTAGCTTTTCACAAAGGTTGTTTTTGATTTGGAGTCGTGGGCTGACGCTTTTGAATGTTCTTTTTCATGCCTTCGCCATTTACAAAATGTTGAAATAATTCATATTTCTCGTCTCTGCAATAATAGAGCTCTGGAGTGCATATAAATTTTTTTGTTCCGAACTTAATAAATTGAATATTTAACATATCCATATCCAATATGTAACAGAAAAAAGTCTAAAACTGCTATGCCCAAAGCATAAAAATAAGCACGAATGCTTTCGTGCAGTATTTTTCAAGAGACTACGTGGGCGTGCGCAAAGTGTAACTGTATTAGATCCAGATACTTTTATATATTTGTTAAAATACATGCAGTAAGTTGAAGTTTTAGAACATTTCTGCTTACCATTTTATTATCTGCATAAAAATGTAGCAAATATTTCTTAAAGGATCGATGGGTTTCTTAATTTATTTTTCATTTTATACTTTTAGGTTTTTACAAAGGTTGCCTTCGATTTGGACTCGTCGGGGCCTTACCCTTCTGAATTTTCGTTTTCATTCCTTTGTCATCTACGAAATGTTGAAGTACTTCGCATTCCTTATCTCTGCGATGATAGAGCTTTGGAGAATATATCTATTTACTGTACTAAGCTTCTTGAATTGAACATTAACCACAGCCACGATATAACGGAGAAAGGTCTTGAACTGTTATGCGAAACGCATCAAAATAAGACAAAATGCTTGATTAAGGTATTGTCAATGATGTACGTACGTGTGGAATGGGGATCCAAATTAGATCCTGCTGTTATTATGTATTTGTTAAACAATATGCCTTATCTTGAAGTATTAGATTATGTGTATTTGCCATGTATATTATATTCTATGCATGAAAAAGATTTAAAAAATAATGCATTGAAAAATGTAAAACCGTACAACTTAACAAAACTTGATTTCTCTGACGTTTATTTTCTACTTAATCATTTCTCTTATTTCGGAAAATATACCGACATTTTGAAGGTATGGGCTGAAGTTTGTCCTAAAATTCAAACTATTGTTATGTCCTTGTCATATACTAACAATCTTGATTTAATTTCTTATTTTTTAAATTTAAAACACTTGACAGTTGATTCTAGATATGATGATGAACAAGGGAATGATAGATTTGTACCTGTAACAGAAGGTAATAAAACAATATTTAATAATCTTATAGAATTGCATTTTAAATATGTAAAGTTTTCTATGCAACAAGCTGAAGACTGTCTTGACGAGATTTTGAACAACAGTCCAAATCTAAAAAAAATATCCTTTGATGACTGCCATTTTAAAGAATCATCAGGCATTAATAGAGTTTTAGGAAAGTATTGCGAAAACAATAAGTTAGAAAGCTTTTTATTTCGCCATTGTGATGACGTAGATGTATTTTTATTAAAACATGTTATCTTGAAATATCGATCTCTTATATCTTTGACAATAGAGTCTTGCAAAGTTATCGTTTGCGAAAAAAAGTATCGTTTGATAAAAAAAGCACTTAGAAGACAATCGGCTTGTTCTTCTGTGAAGGTTATAGTTAAGAAACAGCCAGATTTTGAAATATATTATGACTCCGACGAAGATTTTCTTGACCCAATCTGTACTATATTTTCTAAACTAGGTACAAAACGTTATTTTTTTTAAAGGGCCCTGCACTCTAAAAACTAAATGCGAAGCGTTAAATTACACACGAAGTTAGATATTTTCCTGCCACTACAATGATCTGTTTAATTGTATAAAAAAGTGTGTGTAATTTCATTTTACACATTTTAGTGAGTAAGTGAGTAATGAACATTTTACCGAGTAAATGAGAATTACACACTTTACTGAACTGAGTAAGTGAGTCCTCTTTTTCGATTTATATACCTATCTTTTACACATGCAAATACTTAATTTGAAGCCTCATATGTGTAATCGTTGCGTAATACACATAATCAAGTGTACATTTTCAGTTTTTCACACTTCATTTTTAGAGTCTAATGCTACATAACTTGTATCTTTATATTACACGGGAGAGACCAGGGCTTGTTTTCCATCTTTTTATATGTTTTTTTGCTGGTGGCCAATTCTATGCAAAATTAGCTTTTCTGTAGCGCAAGTCACGTATGAAAAAAATTAGCGGAGTACACACTTACCTACACTCATCGCAACTAAATAATGCAACACACGTTTCAATTAAATTGATTTAGTTTTCAAATTTAAAAGGCTTTTTTTTTAAATTGCGACTTACACTACAGTTACATAGAATTATCCTTGCATGTATTTTTATTTTTTAATCACCCTTTAAAGAGAACAAAATATCATTATCTTCTTTGTATTGTTCTAAAAATTACTATTACTTTTTGTTCAATAAAGTAGTATTACTACTTTTCAAAAACTAAGTAAGTTTTCAACAGCATCTTATTAAATCCAATCATTTGATTTGGAAGGTATGGCCGATATTCAGGGGTGAGTTTTCCAACCTATACTCAATAAGACAGAATTTCGAGGACATTTGGCTTTTTTTAAATTATAATACTGATTAATTACTAGTGCGGCATTTATTACTCCAAGAGTGTACGAGTCATTCTCTGATGTCTTTCTGTTACAACTGATGACGCTTCCAAAACAGTAGTAACAGCACATTTGGAGTTTACATTTTAATGTTTGGTTAGTTGGCTGTTTTTAAAGCACGAAAATTGCAGTTTAAGAGCTACAAAACTATCTATCTTAGGCCAAAAAAAACTGAAAGAGAGCAGTATTGGAATATTTGCCCCAAATGCAATTTGTAATATTTGATTCGAATGCATTTTGGAAAACTTTCCCAGGTCACCATAATGGACTTTGACACTACCTGAACAAAATGATTTATGATATAGCAATGTATTGTAATTGGCTGTTTTTAAAGCACAAAAACTGCATTTTAAATACTACAAGACTAGCTGTCTTGGGGCAAAAAAAATTCCAAGAGAACAGTGTTGAAATATTTGTTCAATTGCTATTTGGAAAATTTTCCCTGTTCACCATAATGGACCTTTCACCATATTGGAGCTGTTTTAAGTTAATCGAAAAATAAATGTACATATGCATTACAGAAGAATCCCAAATTCGGTATTGGAACCAAAAATTTAGTGGATTAAGAATATTTTAAGGTTCAAATAAAGAACTGAAAGTTGTTCATAGTTGAAAAAATTAAAAAATCAAATCTTTTGACAACATGGCAGCACAGCTACTATATATTAATTCCGTCATTAGGTGATGTTCGCTATGTTGACACTTAGGACATTTCAACAACTGGCGTCATTTAGCTGTTTATTTTAAAAGTAAAAGTGGAAATCTTCCCCATTGGAATACTTTCCCTGGTCTTCTATGTACTGAGATCAAATTGAATACAAACAACAGACATTGATAACCTATCTTGTAAATAAAGAGTGTTTTGTGAAATATATTGTGATTCTCTTTATATTCGTTTTTGCTTGATTTTATTTTAGGGTTGACATATTAAACATGAGTGTGAAAATTACAAATTCTTTATGATTATTGAATTTAAATTTCAGAAAGCAGAAGTGTAGACAATCATTTTTTTTTTGTATATGCAAATATGTGGCGCACTTTGGAAACAAAGGCATATATTGGCAAAGGCAGAAAATAAAAGTTCTTCTGGGTACACCCTTGCAACAGTATATAAAGCTGGTGAATAAATTACGAACTAAATTGTTTTCTATGAGAAATATAGTACAATAAATGTCTCGTTATTACCAGCCTTGCACGGTCTCAAATAGGATTTATACTTTATTAAATGAGTGGAAACAATAACGTAAGCGTAAAGATTAAATGTTATATATACTTGGATCGATTTGAATTTGTTTAAGTCCATGCGAAGAACGGGTATTTATTTGCTAATAAAAAAATATATCTGTAGCTGCAATGGTGGAGAGGTTCAGCGCGCCTGGCTTCTATGTCGTCAACCAGGGTTCGCAAACCGTGTCTGGTAGGTAATAAGTTTAATTTTTTAATATTACAACTTATACTACTTAAGGGGCTTTGAGGCGCCCTGTGGTCAGTGTCTCGATCTACGGAACGGAAGGTACCGTGATCGAGTCCTGGTCGCTTAAAACTAACCGAGTATATGCGGAGTACGTGCTCGTTAAATCTGTTGGGTCCGAAACTCCTGTGGGCGGTCATTGCGCAGTTTCCCACGGGTACAGGTTCCTGAAGACTATTTCCCTCCCCTTCAGGGACATGTCTAAATTGTGGCGCGTGATAGATGTCAGCATCTGTCACGTACATGTGTGCATGTGAGTGTGTGTGTGTTGTGACTGTCTTACTTAACGAAGGTTTATGAGCGGCTCTCTGAGCAAGCACACAAGCCTGAAATTTTATGTATACCAACCAACCAACTACTTACAGAAAATATCTGTTATGACCGAATATTTTTTGTATCGCCTTATTATGAAAAAATTATGTCAACATATTTTTCTGTATCGTAACAGTATATATTACAGTTTTCATAAATAAATGTGTAAAAATGAAGTTTGAAATAAATTATTTATTATAAGATCAACTAAGTTATTTCCACAGAAAACATTTCCTTTTTGGATTTAATGGTGATTCCAGTTTACATTGAAAGTCTTCAGAAAACTCTTTGATGTTAGATAAAACTCCATTTACTCTATTAAAAAATATGCAAATTAGTGTATGAAAAGAGATACTTATAAATTTCATATTCCAAAAAATTTATATATTGTTCAGTAGTTCTTAAGTTCTAGTTGTTTAAGTATGTACTAAATATATTTTTCATTTGATTTAACCAATACATTTGAATTATGTTTAAAGATTTCTCTTGTAATTTCTAAACTCCTAAGTTGAGTTGAAAAATATAATGTTTAAAATACACACTCGAAAACATCATTACATATAATATTTAATGAACTGTAGCATTTTAACCCTCAGAGTTTCACTATAGAGGGCACTGCAAAAACGTATCATTAATTGCCTTTTTTCCTTTTATAAAATTTTTAAATTTGTTCATTTTATAAAACTACTTATTGACTAACTGTAAGCCTATGCTCCTACCTTCTAGAGGGCGCATCCCAAGTTATGTTAAATTAAGTATTGACTAACTGTACCTGAAAATCGAGATATTTACAAACATGTCTTTTGTAAAAAAAAAAGGCCTATATTTACCTGAATTTTGCTGGGGAATGTACACTATTCTCCATTAGATATTCAATGCTTCCTGTTGTTTGTCTTCTACACCAAGACTGAAAATTTTGATTAATTATATTTGTATATTTTAGCAATTTAGGGTTTTGATAGATTTATGAATGTGGCTATAAATGTTTGCAAGTTCAAATTAATTAAATTATTAATGAATTTAAATAATTATCTAAGGTCAGCAATGTATGAGTCATAAGAGTCCATTTAACATTTCAAATTACTCTTAAAATTTTAATTTGGGCACAATATTTGTTATAACTTTTTTATAACATCCATTTGTATTTCTTTAAGTATTTCATTCTAGAGTGACATCATTACGAAAGTTGAAATACATTTACTGAAAGTTTTAAATACGTCTACCTAACTTTATTCACAAGATAAATGTCAGAATACAAAACACCACTATTTAGTTTATAATTAAATTTATTATATGAGGAAAAGCTTAAATAATGTATTTTTTTATACCATAGCATAAGCAATCCAGAACATTTGACGTTCCGAAAAATTCAATCCTGGTAACTGTTCTTCACTTTCTATTCTCCCAAGTAAGTTCGTATATGCCTACGATGTCAGGGGGAAAACATAAGTTTAGTATGAAATTTTTAAGTAAAAAAAATGAAGTTTTGTGTCAAAGCCATTATCGCAATGAGCTATATTACTTCAATAAACAGTAGCCAAAGTTTTTAAAACAGAAAATGCTGTATAATCCTAGTTTTTGAAATGGGTTCGGAAATTTTGATGCAAAATCATTTATTAAAAATACAAATAAAAAAATACCCGAACTGTTTTCAAAAAACGGTATTATAGAGCTCTGTTCAAATGGAGCCACATTGATCAAACAAAAAAAACCGCCTGTAAAAATATTCAAAACGTCCGAAGAAATGGGTTTGGAAATTTATTTTTTTTCCATTGGAATAACACATGTTTTTGGTTTGGATACCCCCTCAACGGAAAGACTGGTGATTTGACTAACCTTTATTTGTTAGCACATCTATAAAGGATCGAACCTGCTGATATGACATTATAACTTTCGAGAGCTGTAATTGCCATTTTATATTACATGTTGCATAAAACATATATAGGACAAATGAGAGCTACACCAGTGAAGGCGGCAAACGAACAATAGCCTGATTTCCGGCCATGTGATTTGTTGGTTTTATTCAAATTCACGACACAGACTGAAATGACCCACCTCATATACAGCTGCTACTCCACCATTGTCAGCTATGTTTTCGCCAAGAGTTAAATTGCCATTTACCTAAAACGAAAAAAAAAAAAAATGTTTTGAACTATCGCTATCTTCTTCGTAACTATGGGTACATGGGTAGGCAGTAGGCATATAATGCGCGCCATGCCATGGAACTGGTTGTGTCCCTGTCTTATACCATTTCCAGCCTGAATGTAAGCTTCGAAAAGACTATCTTCCCCCTTCCTTCACTGGGTTTTCTACGAAAACGAAAAGGGGGGAACATCGCTTATCTAATCCTAGCGTGCTTGGGTTTTACAATCAAAACAGTTAGTATTTCCCCATGTAGGGTGGGGAAAAACACGCTCCCGCCGTTTCGGAGAAAACCGCATGCGGGGAAGGGGAGGTAAATGTTTTCCAAGCTTGCATTCAAGATAGACCTACTATAGACATATCCTGTATAAAAGGATCGTGCTCAACAACCCCCCCCCCCCCCAAATAACGACGTATATGGAGGTGGTGTTTGTTAAATATGATTTAGTGCAAATTACTGGCTCTATGTATTATGTCACTATAAGGATGCGTTGGGTGGCAGCTCAGATGTCGGTCTCTTCACTTGACCGTGGTTCAAAGTTATGAGGCCCGTAGCCAATTATAGCTCTTGCCCTTGTATAGCTCTAATGCGGCGCACGTTACTTCAACAAACTCTTTTCTCCTTTAATAGATATGAGCTTCAGAAAAGCGCAATTGGGGAAAATTTAAATAGTATTCTGCCCTAGGCAATCGTTGTCTTAAAATCGCTGGAAATTGTGAAGTACGCATTGGCGAAGGAAAATATTTGGGGGCTTGGCCGTAACTTTGGGATAATAAACTAATAATTCAATTACAAATTTTTTTGAATTCATTTCAAAAATAAAAAAAAGAATATTTATTATAAATATTACAGAAATATTTCGTATAGTTGAAAAGATTATCTTAAATCAAAATGAAGAATAACTTACGTAAGATTCAACTTGGTCTTCGTAATATTTATTGTACTGGTCAATGTAACATTGCTCCCTTTCTTGAAAACTCTTCCAACTTTGATTTGTCCACCACACTTTGAAATTTCCCTCCTCGTCATATAGACCACCTTTAAGTGAAACAAAAAAAATCGAACACTAAAAATTATACAACCAATTGTCCTTCTTTCTAAGAAAAATTATAATGGTTTTAGTATCAGCCAACATTTAAAAGAAAAATGTGAGTGAATTATTTATTTGGATTTTTCTGAACTGGGGAAGAAGATTTTAACTTGTGAAAAATGACTCCTCAAAATATATTTTTGTGTGTTTTATAAATTTACAGGTAGGAGTTTTTCTTTTATATATAATTTTCACTAAGTTTCTTAACATAAATTCCTTAAAAAAAAAAAAAAAAGGTTCGAAATATTGCATGGACATGCGCAGAAAATGAGCAATTACTCTTAATACTCTTTACTTGTTTTAAAATCAAATTTTTGCGCTAAAATGTGCATGAAATATTTTTATAGATCTTGTAAAATACCAAAAAACTTGTGCTTAGTTTAATTAAAAAATAAAGCAACACCGTTGTTATTTTCCTTAACTGCTCAATTTCTCTTAAAATCATCTGAATAAATTTAGATATTTTACAGAATTCTGCTGAAAATGGGATAACATGGCAAAGTAATTTTTTGGCAAAAGTTGTGATTTCAAAACCAATGCATTAGCTCTATGGGACTGACAGTCCTTCTTTACTAAGTGTCAATTAAATGTCATACAAAGCAATGAACAACTTAAATCCCTTAAGAACTGTTGGCAATATAGTACGCTAAATATTGCCAGAATGTGCTGTCATTAATAAATGGAAAGTTATTGCTTCTAGGATTACTAGGTGTCAATTAAAAATCAAAACAATCAATAGAAGGGATACCAAGATTGTCCGATTTGGCGAACGACTAAGAACATAATGTTTATTGAGTTTTCAAAACAATTTGAACCACTAAAGAACTGTTGACGAGATTGCATGCATGGATCTCATCAGAACGTGCTGTCATTGGTGGATCGAAAGTAATGACGTGATATCTCATCGCTGGCACCCAATGCGTTAAACGTAGTGCCCAATGCTTTTCCATATAAATGATAATGTAATATAATTAAAAACTATGACGAATTTCTGATTATATAGATACTGTTTTACCTGAATTGTCAAAAGCGTGAGTGTATTCATGTCCTACAATAGAGCCGAGACTTCCGTAGTTCATGTAGCTGAAATAAAGTACAAGAACTGATAGAATTTTAATGGCAAAATGCAACTTATGTATTGTACCATAGAAAATATAAGTTATTAGATTTTTTAGAGACACACTATTTTAAAAATCAGACAAATACAAAAAGGAAAATTTTATAATTTAACCACTCTTAAATTTGCCTAAAATTTAACAATTTTAATGAAACTTCATTTATTTAGGGATTATATCAAATACTTATTACATTAACTTTAAAAAAATTAAAGATCTAAAAATCTTACTTTGGTCTCTCAGGAGAAAAGAAAATCCCTTGTAGAATTCCAATAGGAATAACTGCAAAAAAAATTATAAAAAGTTTTTTTTTTACAAAAGTAAGTTTAAATATCCTACAATCATACGAAAACAATCTTTTTAAAAACGGTTTTCGTAAAATGGAATCTATGAATGGTTTTAATCCACGCTACGCTGCCCAGAAGTGTAACACAAAAGTGAAAGCTAATCACACTTTGGAATATCTATTTGAAAACATGCAGATCACAAAATATGGCAAAGTTCAGGTTGCTTCAACTTGAAACTTGCGTTTCAGAATCACTAGATTTTTTTTTCAAAAAGGTAAATTGGTATTATAAATGACAGATAAACAAATAAATGTGCCTACAAAAGAGGCAGTTTCGACGACAGTTCTTCGCCATATTTCTATGGGCTGATGCAAGTCAAGAAAATTTTTACAGTTTTTCAAATGTTAGTAGCTTATAAAATAATACTTTACTAGCTTATAAAATAATACTTTGCTAGCTTATAAAATAATACTTTACTAGCTTATAAAATAATACTTTAAACTTACAGTATTGTCTAAAATAAGTAAGATAAACACGAAATATCTTATAAAATCTATTTCACGGAATTAGTATTGAAGTTAAATTTATGTTTTTTTCCTCTCTAAAATGGTGGCTTAAAACTTTAAGTTCAGTAAAACCATTTATATTTAATTGTTAATGACTTTATTTTTAAAAACTTATTATTTATATAATTTTGATACTTTAAAGAAGTAAAAGTAGAAAAATTTATTAATTAGTTGCTAAAAATTGTATTTAGTCTAGTATTTAGTTTGCCTAGTTTATTTCATATTATTTTGTGAAATATCAACTGACACAATACTTAAAGAAATTTGTCAACCAGAATCAATTTTATGCCTAATTTTTAATATAACAAATTTCTCGAAACGTACATAGTAGAAAGTATATTTACTAACTGATGGCATTTTCACTAGGTTCATAATAAGCATTGGCTGTCAGTAAATTATCCATCGAAGACCAACTGAAATATAAAAAGGTGAAATAAAACAAATAAATAAACGAGAAATAAATTGACACGCGTTATGACTTATTTGAAATAATTGAAAATTTGCACTGCAGTCCATTAATTGCAAATATTACTTGCTCTGCAGAATTAAATTCTAATTAACTACTACAGGTTAACTAGCTTTAATACATATTTTCCGTTATTTAATATTGAGAAACTCTGCAATAATTATGTGTCTTGGCATATTAGTTATGACATATGAGGATCTTAGTGGAAGAACGTGCTAAGTGAAAAAAAAAGGTGAAAATGAGAAAATGAGCTTTAAAGTTTTTAGTTTGCACCAATGTGGAAAACAGTACTTGCATACCGCAAAAAATGCACCAAACTTGAAGTTTGCACAAAATTAGATACTTGTTATCATTAAAGAAGTTAGTAATATATGTTCGGTGACAAAAAATCGAAATTTTTTCAAAATTTTCACATAGCACGTTCTTCCTCTTCATATCTGGTTGCTTATTTCTAGTTGCTTTTTTAAAAAAAGTCACTACGCAATTTCTACGAGGTCATTTTGAAATATGATAAAGCTGCGTGATTATTTTAAGGATTTTTTGGTCTTAAAGTTTTATACGCTATAATAAATTTTAATTGTACTTAACTCATTCATATAAATTCTAGAAAAATATAGTAATTTCTGTTCAATAACTACGCATCGTTTTCCAATTACTTGGGGGACCGGAGCCCCCATTGACGCCCATGTTAAAATGGTCATTTTTATGTACCTTTTTCTCAGGAACTACTTGTTGGATTAATTTAAAACTTTACACACTTAAAGTTCAAACCCTTTTTCACAATGTGTCATATGCTTTTAGAAATAAACAAAATAATTTTTAATTTATGAATTTTCGAAAAATTGTTATCACATTTTCATAAAAAAATCAACAAAATTATTTTTTTTAAAAAGTAATAAATATTTATTTAAAAGCATATGATAGAAAGTGTAAAAATACCTAATGTTTTTGTGAAAAAAAAATCTAAGCAAAATATTCAGTAGTTACGGAGAAAAAGGTACATTTGTCCTAAAATATGCATTTTGAGAAAAAGGGGTTTAAAGTATAATATTTAGTAGTTCTATATGCAGAAAGTATTTTTTTTAAATAATAAAAAATGCTTCTAATAGACATATTGCCTACCAAATTATACCATTTTATAGGTTACATTTGAAATATTATTCTACTCTAAAAATCTCAAAATGTGCTTTTTGGAAAATTTTCGAGTCTGGTCCCCCTTAAAAAAAGTAATTAGATGTAAACTCACTTGAATCGAGAACGTAATACGTTTAATTCTTTCATTCTTTCCTTCTGTTTGAAGATAAAAACGGCTTTAACATTCATAAAATGGTTTTCTCCTACTTTAATCTGTAACAAAAAGAAAAGAAAAGATGGTGATATAATAGAGTAGCTTTAGATTTTGTTTTTCAAAATTCGATTTTATATTTTTTTCAGAAACTAAATATGTACCTCTAAAACTTACAGAACTGTAAAATTGATTGAGTTTCTCATCATCAAGAATTTCGTCTGGAAAAGCAATCGCTGATCGAGATTTTTCCACCTAGAAGACGAAACTAAAAATACACATTCTTTGCTGATAAACATTTAATGAAGTTTTTAAGCTTTGTTTTTGGAATCTAAACCATAAACAAATCTATTCCATGACGTAAATATTTCGATGATTAAGTTGAATGGATTAAAGAATTTATTTCGATGGTAAAGTAGAATTGATTAATGATAATGTACTCCATATTGATTCTTCTCATTTTCAAATTAAAATTCTCTGAGATTAAGAAACTCTAATGCAAGCATAAAAATATTGCAGTTGCTCAAACCTTTAATATAGCTTTTTCTCTTGTTTCTTTATCCAACCATTGTGATTTCTTAATGTTATCCAATAATGAAGATTTGATGTCAAGAAACATTTTTTCAACCTGCAAAAAAAATGAAGGAGACTTTTTAGATACATTTCACTGTAAAGTAATTTCAAAATTGATTAAAAACGCATGTTCCGTAATGTTGAAGTCAAATTTTAATAAAAGGAATATCAGAATTTCACAGACAATTCAATTGTCAGCTAATTTTTAATGACCTCCCTTAAAATTAGAAAATTATAGCTTTACGTACGGATATTTGTTCTAACACAAACAAAAAGGCCGACGTTTGTGATTGTTTATTTTTCCTAAGTGCGCGAATAACATTATAAAATAATGGAAACTTTGACAGCAAACCAATGTTGAAACAAGGTCCATTTAACCATATTTATAAATAGAATATAAATAATTTTACAAAATTTGCATCGTAATTACGATTTATTGGTACAATAATGTTAATCGTATTTAAATAATTGTATTTAGTTTTCATAGATTTAATTTATTTAACCATTAAGTATGAACCGAAACTTGTCAGACTTTCCTTTACCATGACCTACTCAACTTCAAACCCACAAAAGCTCTTTGTGACGTAACGCTATCCATCCCTTTTTGGATTATCGGCCTTTCTGAATGCTATGTCCACACTACGACAATAAAAATGACAAGAAATTGCGCGCGCATGGAAATACAATTACAATTTGTACCTTTCGAGGTAGGTGCGCGCGCATGCCAGACCAAATTGTATATGCATTTCCATGCGCGCAATTTCTTGTCATTTTTGTTGTCGTAGTGTGTACATAGCCGAAGGAAAAGCACGAAACCTTTTCGCTCACGGTTGACTATACTTTCCAGATTTCGAACAGGCTTTTTCCTTTTCCCGGAACTGCCGACAAGCTGAACCAGACGTATAGTGTGACGTCATGGTAAGTTTCTCCGTCCTTATTAGTTGAGTCAGCCGTGCCTGGACTCGAAAATACCATTTTTCAAGAATTAAAGATGTTTTTTTAATTAATGAATCAATCTTACCATGGCTTTCCCATTGGCGTCCATGTATTTTCGGGCGTACGATGAAGTGAGTGACAGATGAAAGAACTGCACTGTGGTGCGATAGCAGACCTTCCACAGGGTTATAGCCTGGGACCTGTGCAGTTTGCTCTCGTACAGGAAGTACAGATCGTCCTGCAGATGCTCAGCTGCGAACAGTACCGCAGTGTACAGCATGTAGTTTGCCATGTCCCGCTTCCTGTGTGGTTTTAAAAGGACATTCGAGTTAAGGATCAATAGCCGTGCATCTCTTATTAAAGTCGTTATTTATTATATTTTTTTCTCTAATAGGGCTGCAATATTAACAGTCAATCCTTTGCAGACTCGGCATATTCCACAGAACAGAGAACCTTTTTTTTTTGTTTTTCACCATTTTGGCCACTCTCGCTACCGATTTTGATGAGCAGATTACGATGAATATGCGCTCTCTGTGGATGCTAAAGTATGTCGAGATTTAATTTTGCCGAGGGAACCCAAGCCAAATGGGCCCTCCAGTGGTCTTTTACATGTCACATAGTCATATGACATGCATGCCGAGGATTTTCACATCCAGAAAATCCGACGACTCAGCCGAGGCTCGAATCCGTGATCCTGGGCTTACGAGGAGGACACGTTTAACCTCTCAGCCTCTGCTGTTTCTACAGACGTAGAGAACATGCAACAATTTAGCTATCTAAATGGACGATTCGTGGTTTGTTTGTTGGTTAAAAGACGATGTGTGACGTCACCTAAGGCGTGACCGTTCTTCTTGTCTATTACCTCTGCGTGGACAGTTAATAACATAAAATAAAGAGGCAAGCATTAGGCAATCAGAAAACTTACATCCCATCTACCAAAACGAAATATCAGGCTGGAAATAATTATAAATGAGATACATAATTTATTAACCCTTTATAGGATTTGTGTTTCTAAATTTTTATTGCATTGAACAAAACTTATTTCTTATAAAGAAAAAAAAAAGAATATGCCGGGTCTTTTTGTAAAGAAACAAAAATTAACATAACTCCATTTTGTGTGCGTATAAACCCAACTCTTAAATTCAAATATTACGCGATTAGGAGAAATTGTATCAAAAGATAAGCATTTGTTGATGAATTTGAACATTGAAAAATTTAAACTATAAAAACATTATTTAAAAAGGAATTTTCGATGGATTTCAAAAGCCTTGTTAATTAATTGATTTTTTTGTCATCAAAAACATTATACAAAATGTTATCAACTTAAAGCCTTTTGTAATTACTCAATCATCATGTTCATTCAAGTTACTTACTTTTTCTTCTCGTCTAAGCCTATTAAAATATTATTCAGAGCCTTTAGATAAGATGGATTGGTGATCATTATTCTTTGTTCATCATGGAGGATTGTACCAGGTGGTAGGAAAGCTTTGAATAAATCTCGCCAGGGAATCTGTAATAAGTTAAATTATGTATGAAAATTTTGTTTAGTCAAATGGCATTTGGATAATTGTTGAAAATGCGGTAGTCTAGTAGAAGTGCTACCACAATCTAAAATTATTAATATAACTTGCAGTTTAACATTGGTATTATTAACAATTATTATTTATTATAAATAACAGTCAGTTAAGTATTAAAGTTAGTATTATACCATTAGTAGCATTAGTGATACTAACATTAAGCATAACAAAAAAGTACAACAGTTTATTGTAAAAATACTATAACAGTTTAGTATAACGGTATCATAATAGTTTAGTATAACAATAGTATAACCCTAAATTAAGAGTTTTGTAAAACAGTTAACACATAATATTAGTAAAATTAGTATTCAGGAGCAAATAGTATAACAGTTAGCATGACGTTAGTAATAATAATATTTAGCAGTGTAAAATATTAAGTATAACCGTTAGTAACGTTAGTATATAACATTAAGTAATAACTGTAGTATAACACTTTAGTACAATAGTTAGTACATCTTGAGTATATAACACTAAGTACAATAGTGGTATCACAGTTAAGTATTTTTAATACTTAAAACTCACACAATGTTAGTATTTAGTATAACTGTTAGTATTACATTAGCATTTAGTATGATAGTTAGTATAACATTAAGTATAACAGTTAAACTACTGTTATTCTTAACGTTATATTAACAGCTAGAAAAAAACTTTATTATCTACTATAACATTTGTGTATTTTTACATTTCTGCTGATTGACGCAAATAAGACAAAATAAGTGTACTATTAAATAAATTTGTTATAATAAATAGCTTAAATTCCAAAAGGAATAAGAACGTAGAAGAATTTCCCTAAACGCTAATTCATAAGCATTAAGTTATGAAAAAGACGACAATAAGGAAATTTTTCTGTACACTTGATATCTAACTGAAATTTGCGATTCAACTAATATGAAACAAATAAATCAAGCTAAGAAAGAAATTCGTTACCAGTGGAGTAAATTTTTCTATTTCGTGGAGTGTTTTAATGTTATAAATTCCGTCTGGTTCACGTAAGGTGGCCTTTTTGCTTGATAACTGTAAAGGGAGAAAAATATAATTTTATCTTATAATATGGATATAATCATTTGTATAATTATATTATAGAATCATTTGTGGTGTATGATATGGAAAATTCAAAATAAAACTATGCAGTATGAAAAACATTAAAACACAACAAACCCATAAGAATTTAAAGATGTTTCAGATGTTATTAATATTTGTAATTCTTATACTATTATTAAAAGTATTTTGGAAAAATTTTTGAATGGGAAATTAGTCAACACGCATATCAATGATTATGTGTGTGGCATGTAAATGATCCCTGAGTACCCATTTAGTTTGAGTTCACTCGGCAAAATAAAATCTCGGTAGACATTAACATGCACAAAGATCTCAGATTAATTTCAATTTGAGCGTCAAATTTAGTAGCGAGAGCCGCCTGGTTGATGCCACACAAAAAAAAATACCCTCAGTTATGGGGATATGCAGATTGCAGAGTCTGCAAAAGTCTTCATCCGCTAAAAAGCAGAACCTTTAAAAAATAATTATAACTCTATGTAACGAAACCTTCAAACTTGTTCATGTATTACAAAGCGTATTGAGTTGAAATATATTGTTATTTCACTAAATAGATATTATTTAAACAAATCACCTTGGTTAAAAGTTTTTACATAAAATACCCTCCATTTGGGGCCCGGATGGCCGAGTGGTTTGAACCATTACGCTAGTAGTCTGCGCGCTGTAACGTGAGGGTTCGATTCCTGCCTTCGTCCTGGGTGTATTTCATTTCTCTGTGACAGTAAAAATTCTTTCCTTGTCTGTCTTACTTGACGAAGGTTTATAAAGCGGGTCTCTGATGAAGCACACAAGCTGATGTATCTACCCCTACCCCCTTCCCTTTATTTTCATTGAATTTCATTTATGTTAGAACTTTTATTTATTTAATGAAATAAAATAAATAAGAATAATATCAGTGCCACCTCAAATACACATAATACATAGAGTATTCGAGGCGGCCCTGATAATATATGGATCTGTAATTACTTTAGCTAGTAGCTTCTCTATGGCAAAAGACTGCTCCAACTCTTCTGCTGCAGTTTCACGATTAAGATTTGGATTCAATATTGAAGCTGCCTCCAAGATGAATTTCTTTACCCTTCGAACAGAGCTGTCGTTGCTCAGTAGGTAGTATCTCCGGTCATGTAACACAAACTGTGGTTGATCTATCTGAAAAAGAGAAATTAAGTAATCATTCATAAAGATACAAAGCATTAAAGAATTCTATGAAATGTCGATTGTTATAGATTTTAAGTTGAAAATACATCGCACAATGTGAGCACTGATATCTGCTTCAAGAAATGAAGTAAACGATAGATTGTGGAATGTTATATAATTTGAATTGTAACTCAAAGCGATTAACTTTGTTAAGTCACAAAAAATAACACTTTAAAAAAAACACAAATTTACTATTATGGTGTGATAATAAAAGTTATGTCTGTACCTTGTGATGTGAATTTACATGTAATATAAAATTTATTGTGCCGTAACTACGAAAATTTTTGTTTCACAAGCTTTTAACCCTTTCAGTCCTATTGATTCCATTTGGCATCATCATGCTTCTGATCATAATTTTTAAAAAATAATAGGGCTGACATCTATTGGGATTAATAAAAATATGTTCTAATAGAAAAAGTTCGAAGAATCGAATGATGTGCTTTTTGATATCATAAATATCTATAGAAGATCATAAAAAGAATTCTAAAATAATGGTGACAAATTGTCATTGGGACTGAAAGGGTTAAGGAATGCCCCATCGCTCTGTTTAAACGCTATTGAAGTAATTTGTTCACGTGACTCTGTACTACGTGAAAACCATTAATATGCTGTTAAACAAACATAAAAATGTGCTGCAGTTTTGAAAAAGTTTTTTAAGTGCAAGTAACTGATACAATATAAAATATGTATATTTTAGGCCTCATAAGGTTAAAATGTATTTTGGTTGTTTTACTATTCAGCCACCATCTACTCAACTTATAAGACCAGAAAAGTTTCCCATGACGTCACGTTATCCGTCCTGTTTGGATTGTCGTCTGATGGCTAAGAAGAAACCTGCTCTCCCCCGACTGACTATACTTTTCGGATAAGAAACAGGTTTCGAGATCACGTGTTTTATTCTTCGGAACAGCCAATACTCCGGAAGAGGACGGATAGTGTGACGCCACGAAAGGCTTCTGCGGCCTTATAAGTATAGCAAACATTTAATTATCACTACTTACAAGGATTATATTTTTTGACGTGTTTTTGATGTCCACATCGACACTGATGTCAAAGAACATATTAGTAGGATAACCACGTTGATGAAAGTTGATCAATACATCAATCCAATTGAAATCTCCAGCTTTCCATTCTTTATCGATTAAAGGCCATCTCCCGAAAGATTTCAGATCGTCGACTAAAACCTCCATTCCATTTTTATTTCTGGTTTCTGGATTGAAAAAATCACAAAATGGAATTTTAGGAGGAGTTTAATTATTTATAATTGTGAAATATTTAATTTAAAAATAGGTTTAACCTTTTATTGGTTTTAGTTTTTTTTAACAATTATTCAAACATCAGAAATTTCAAAAAGTTGTAAGAAAAAAAAAACATTGTTACTGCTTTTATTTATCCATTGCTAATTTTTATTAATTTCTAAATTCCTTTTTTCCCCCGATTTATTCATTAATTAAAATAATTAAGCTTTTATCCACCCTACAAAAATACTGTCCAGATTCTTTGTTTATTCTGGAATCATTTGTAATTACAAGTTTATTTAGGTTTGCACAGGTACTTCTGAATAGAATAATGCTTTAAGCCGATTGTGGAATGCATCGTCTTACAATATTTTTATGTATTAAAAGAAGTATACAGGTGTCATGGGTTAAATCATCACGATGATACCAACATAAAAGAAAAGATGAAAAAAAGTGTGTAGATTAAGTAATTTTAGACATAAGTAATATGGTATACAAACAAAAATAGCAACATGTCCCATTAAAATTCCGTTAAAAGAAATTGTGAACAAACTGATTCTTACTCATATCCATACAGGCATCATAAAATTGTTTCGTTTTTGTAGCATGTTCCGATGCATTTGAATGAGAACTATCCAAAATATCTAGAAAAGACACAGATAAAATAACTTTAAAAATTTGATTTTCCTAGTGAGGTTTCATTTATGGATTTTATAAATATTTTTAAACGATTTTAAAAAATTAAGTTACTATAAATACATATTTGAATGAATTGAATCAAGTACTTTATGTGGACTATTTTATACATTATAAAACCTTATTTTAACTCAGATTCTGTTATATAATTATAAATTAGATTATCATTAAATTAGATCATCTCTTATTTAAAAGGATTAACCCTTTTTTAAACAAAAATACAGAATTTCAGGAAACAATAGTATAATACCGAATTGTAGTATAAAATAGGTGTTTTCTTAGTGAATGCTTAAATAAAGAATTGTCATTGGATTTTCTTGATCAACTATACAAAAAATTACCTTTAACTTTTTCTGCGATTTGACTGTTGATTTTCGTGAATTGCGTTGTGATTTCTCCAACAAGGTAGTTGTTCTTCACCCAATTTCCACAGACAAATGAATAAAAGTCTTCACATGGCTGTTTTTTAAAGTCCATGGAACTATGTAAATCAGAAGCTGCCGGAATATATATTTTTTTAATATTAAAATAATTACTATTTTTATTCTATAAAGAACAACACCATTTGTAATCTTTTTGTTAGAGTAAGGATTTAAAATAGTGTAATTTTTTTTAAAAAAAGTACATAAAATAGTTTTTATAATATGTAACTATTATTGTATATAATGAAAACTCAAATTAATTGAGTTCAATTAACATTAAGTTGTAAATTTTCCTGCGCATAGGTTAGAGTGCTAGCCTTTGGAGCTGCTGGGCTCGGGTTCGAATCCCGGTAAAGGCATGATTGTTTGAGTTTGTCAATAAATGTTATTATTTGTCAATGTGTCTGTGGTGTCCTTCTATGTGTGTCTCTTGTGACTGTCTCTTCTGGCGAGCGGGGTAATGGGCTAAAAAGCCTACACTCTTCCCTTCTAGAGGGCGCAATCATTGTCATTTGTCAAGTTGTAAATTTACTAGTTACCACGCGTAGTTATGTTATCCTTATTGCGTACTATAGCGGGTAAAATAGACATTTGTTCAAGTTTGACTATTGTCGTTTTTGTTCTAAAGCACTCAAATCTAAAAATTGATTTACACACGTTTAAAAAGTATTTAGGCTTTCTAGGTTGGGTTTCCCTAAAGAATGGTTCATATATAGTAGCTGCAACGGCAGTGTGGTGAAATGTTTCACCATTGTTTTTGAAGTTCGGTTCAACTTTTTTTCAGGTTTTAGTTTCCGGAATCTAGATTGGCATTGAAATTTACGGTATTGGTTTCCAAACGTTTCAACACATCGCTGTTTTTAGTGTAGAAGAGACATAAATATGAGTTTCTAAAGCACGTATAAAACAAGTTTAAATTTGACTTGGTAGATGTTGTTATGACAAAAATATCTATATATTAAAAAAAAAACATTACCAGTGGATAGGCAGTCAGAAGAAACACACACATTTGACGTGTTTCTTACTTTACCTATTAAAAAAAATAAGAAAAAAATCAAAATTTTACAAATTACATTTTTTTAAATGTCATACTTATACAACATCCAGGCCCATAATGAAAATACTAATAGTTTGTTATTACCACAAATAGAACATACTCTTTGAGGCAATGATATTAATATTTTTATGTTACAGATTAAAACTAGATATTACCAAAAGATTTTTCAGTCAAATTTTTATGCAAAGTAAATTAAATTGTCTAAATAAACCAAAATACTTTTTTAAGCAAAATAAAAAAAACTAATACGATAAAAATATAATTTTATTTTCATAGATTCTTACTTTTAGAACTGCCTATAAGTCCTATACACAAACCCAAAGTAACTATTGTTATAATGAAAAGTGCTATGATGAAACGTCCTTCCAGCTTTGTATGTAACATGCATCTCGCTTCTTCATTTCTAGGTAAAAAGAAAAGGTTTAATGATAGGAGAACTTAAATTTGGTATCCTTACAAATTACATTTAATAAAATGTATATTCTTGCAAGTTATATTCAATGAAATTGGTATTCTTACAAGTTACCTTCAATGAAATGAGTATCCTTACAAAGTTACATTCAATGAAATATGTATCCATACAAGTTACATTCTATGAAATGGATGTTCTTACAAGTTACATTCAATGAAATGGGTATTCTTACAAGTTACATTCTATAAAAGATATTCTTACAAGTTACATTCAATGAAATATATATTCTTACAAGTTACATTCAATGAAATGGGTATTCTTACAAGTTACATTCAATGAAATGAGTATCCTTACAAGTTACATTCAATGAAATGGGTATCCTTACAAGTTGCATTCTATTAAATGGATATTCTTGCAAGCTACAATGAAATTGTTATCCTTATAATTTAAAATTTGGTAATATGTGTATTATTGAATTGAATAAAATGGTTTTCTCTTACATTTTATCCCACAGAAGTTTCAATACCAAAATTGTATAGAAATTCATAAGAGAGACTTTCATTCAATAAAAGAGAATCCTTATAATTTTTATTTAATAAAGGTATAATCCAAAAAAGTTCATTAGATGGTACGATTTTCGTTAAAAATTGAATTAAATAACATGAACTTTTAGCTAGAAAAATAGGTTCAATTTAGTACTTAAAAAATCATTTATTTAACATATTACAAATTTCATCCAAAACTGGGTATCAAGAGTATATAAAATAATAGCTATTTAAAAAAAATTAGAGTTCTTTTGTTTTAAAATATTATTTGGGCATTAATACCTACTAACTCATTTGAAACTATTTTTCAAAGTAATTACATTCTACGTTTTAAAAATTCTTACTCATTGTGCTGCAATCTCGTTCGTTCATTGGGATCCATACTCAAATTTGTTCATCACAACTTTAAAAAAAATCATTTAAGTCGACGAAATATTTATTTTCCTAAACATTTAATTCTGCCAACACTCCGTGCCAACCTAACTTGGGTAAAAACAAAGAGTGAAAAGGGAAGAGGGAAAAGCGCGATTGGTCCATTAGTTGGAAACTCTTGTAAGGCAATATTTGCATGCAAAATGCTCTGAATACAATTTGACCAAAATACAATTTTCATTCTGATAAAATTGCCAAATTGTCTCAATTAATATTCAAATCTGTCAGACCTTAAATGAAATTAATGTTATAAACATGCTTTCTGGATGGATTCACAAATAATTTATGGAACTCTTTACATGCGCGGAAGTATCTTATTCATAGCATATTTCTATTTACCCAAATTAGGTTGGCAAAGAGTGTAATGTAGGTGAACGAGATAAATGTATAAGCCACCTGCTAAAATTTCCGACAGAAGATTGTATTTAATACTTTGATTAGTTTCATGCTAAAAACGTTTTGTGATTCAGAATCCAAACTAACATGTGGTGATTTATGATAAGCCATTGTGCGATAAAGGCGTAAGAACATTTTTGAAATTTGGTTTAATTTGGGAAGGATTTAGGTCAATGATTGTTTTAAAGTTTTCTTTTTAAAAAAGCAATTTGGATCGAATAATACGTACATTAGACTCGAAAAATTAATGAAGTCAAACGGTTTAAGTAAAATGCATCGTTTTTGGACTACCTTTTCTTTTTTTTTAATTCGAAAGAATTTTAAAAAAATGAAAAAGTAGGTATTGGTATACCGTCGATGTCCGTCTGTCCGTTCGTACCCCCCCCCCCCCTTTTCGATAATTCCATAATCGGTTCAATTCATCCGATCTGAATTTTTTTTAATTCATTTATTTCAATCATTGGGTTCTTTTGAACACAGCAGTTCTGTTGAGACTTTGAGACAAACCACAATATTAAAAAAACTAAATTTGATTTAAATTCATTAAAAAATTTACGTTTATGCGGAACATGTCTACATTCACTATGTTCCAATTAGTGTTATACACAAAAAGTTGATCAATAGGCCACTGTGTATTTTAGCTAGTATGAAATATATATGTCATTTAGAAGATAAACTCCCTTAGTACCGTTATTCTAAAAAAAAAAAAAAAAAATAGTACCGTTAGTACCGTTACCTAAAGTTAATTAACCGTTTAAACCGTTAAAAAAACCGTTAAAAATTTAAACCGTTAGTACCTTAGTACCGTTATTCTAAAAATGAAGTCGTCATTTATTAGAAATTTGACTTGAGCCCATTAATTTGAGTTGATTATGTTTCTTTGAACTGCAAATAAACGTTTATATATTTAAAATATAATAATTTAGTTTCTTAAAGATAATCCGTTTAATAGGAATTTACAGAAACAAACCTATTTGATATCATCAATGTTTAATCAGAAATACATTTGCAAATAAGTAATAATAATCCTAATGGGAATATTTCTTTTTCTTTAGTGTCGCCATCTATGGTAGAAAAGTGAAAGCAAGAACGAACCCCTTAAGTTACGAAGAGGAATATTTAATCTTAAGTTTTGGTGCTGCCATCTATGTTTAATTATCTAAACTTAAAACTTACCTCTGAAATTTGTAGAAAGATACGTTTATGTAAATGCACTAGAGAGTATTAATTACTTGTTTCAGGTGTAGTAACCCTTTTTCCAGTTTGCATCATTGGTACTTTCGGTTTCACTGTTAATGCATGCTTTTTTCTTCTGCTGCGCTCTATTTTAGAGCTCGTTTTACATGCAACTTAATCTTATAAATATTTATTTAAATTTATGTGTTTTAACTTTCTCTATCCGCCTAATTAAATTAAATTTACTCGAATCATTAATAAATTCTAAATGTTATTTTTAAACTTATTTTTACGTGGTACTTGCTTCATTCGGATAAATTAAGTGAAATTGTGGGATAGCAATTTAACGTGATTCACTAACAGTGAAAAACTTAAGTTTTATTCTACTTAAAGAAAAGTTTGTAAGCAACTTAATTTCGAAAATACCAAAACAAATATAAATTCAGCTGGACCAAGAAGGAAAACAATAATGATGGAGCTGTTGCCACTGAAGACGTGAAAGACGTCCATTGAACAACGAAGCAAATAACAAATTTCTCCAAGTCAGGTCCAGTTACTAACATATATCACGATTACAATGTCACATGTGAGTAGGATTATAATTCTGGATTGTTAGTTGATATAATGGGGACCAAGATACCGTGGTAACTAAACAATGAGATTTTGGTTTTGACCTTTTCCTAGACTGCAACAAAACGGAAATTAGGATTTTATCAGAAGTCTCGTAAAACTCATGCATTAAAGTTGTCAACTGTCCTACTCTCCTTGCCAACCTATGTTGGGTAAATAGAAATATGCTATGGAGAAGATCCTTCCGCGTATGTAAAAAGTTCCATAAATAATTTGTGAATCCATCGAGAAAACATGTTTAAAACATTATTTTCGTTTAAGGTCTAACAGATTTGAATATTATTTGAGAAAATTTGGCAATTTTATCGGACTGAAAAGTATTTTGGTTAAATTGTATTCATATCATTTTGTATGTAAATATTGCTTTACAAGAGTTTCCAACTAACGGACCAATCGCGCTTTTCCCTCTGACATTTTGCTCTTTGTTTTTACTAAAGTTAGGTTGGCACGGAGTGTATAAATATTGCTGGACCTTTAAAACCATTTCAAATTACTATTATCTTTATTTCTCTTATAATCGTAATTTAAACTATTAAAAGTACAAACAATTCCATAAAGGAGTGTAATTAGTAATTGCAATGAGAATTTGTACATAATTAACAGCAGAAACTGTTAAAACATTTTTTTTTTACTTTACTACAAATTACAAAAAGGAATTAAAGCTTATTTTCAATTTTTATATTATTATATATTCTTTATAGAAAAGCTGACAGTAATCTTAGGATCGTGTCAAAAAAATTAAGTTAGAAATTATTCATTTAATAATATTAGTTTCGAAATTCATTAAAAAGAGCCTTAAACGTGATGCGATGAAAAAAATCTCGCAATTGATCGTGACGTATTTAGTTATATGACTGTTATCGCGCAAACTCGCTTTCTTATAAATTCAACATTTTCAAAAAGCAAAAAGAAGAAGAAGAAGAAGAAAAAATCAAAGACTTTTTTTTATGAATTGAAACACTACATACGTCAAGGGATAGAATATAACGTTTTTGTTTCAGATTGATATTGAATCTAGCTACTTCTATATTTAAACTGGTTTGTTTCATTTGACTTACTGCCTCCCAGCTTTCATTCCTTCATCTTCCTTTCCTCCCTTCAGAATGGAGCTATATTCTCAAGTGACATTGATTTACCTATCAAAGTTCTCGAACGAATTTAATTTCATTCTGCGTTTTCATTTCAAACAAGAAAAAATGCTGTAATTCCCTACTTTCAAAAATAAATCCTCTAAAACTCATACCTCAAAATCGTAATTTATGATTGATGCTGCGTTCTCACCAAGCATTGACTTACCTATCACAAAGCTCTAAAACAACTTAATTCAACAACTTCATTAGAGACTTCTTAACACAACAACCCCATTAGAGACAAAAAAAAAAAAAACTTAATTCAACTTTGCTTATCTGTTTCCATTCAAGACTGAAACATGCCCACGTGAAATTAAACATGTCTCATGAAATTTAAAGTGTTAATTTTTTCTTATTACAATTTAGGATTACAAACAGCAAATTTAAAGCACACAAAAAAATGCAAAAACTCCCTACTATCAAAACCCCAAATTCAAACACATACATTAAAACTCCAAACAAAATCCCATACAAAAAAACATCATTTTTTTTTCATCCCATCCTCATCTCTGCTAGCGGGGGACCAAGTAGGATGTCAGTCCGCGTGTGATCCCCGCTCCCATTGGCGGATATTCGCGCGTGCTCGTGGCGTCATCGCACGTGGGACCCCCACCCCGCTTCCTCTCCCACACGTGCTATTGGAAAGTAGTGTCAAACATTAACCGTATGTAGGCTCGTGTAGCAGGAGATAATTTTTTTTAAAAAAACAATAATTATTATTATTTTTGATAATTATTTTTAAATAATATTTTTTTTGGTTTGAAGTTCAATTTAATTTTTTATTTATTGAATCGTATAAAAAATAGTACTTTGCGTAAAGTTTATTTTTTTTAAATATTAATAACTATTAATTTAGATAATTTTTTAATAATATTTTTTTGGTTTGAAGCTTTAATTTAATTTTTTATAAATTGAATAGTATTTTGTGAAAAGTTTCGTTTACTTTTTTAATGGATTTCAAGTTGTTTACTTTTTTTGGAGTTAGTTGATTGTTTTGTAAAGTTAGTTTTGTGGGGAGTTTTATGCAAAATATGCCGACGAAGCGGTCACAGGAGTTCATGGATTTAAAAATTGGCAAGGTAAGTTTATTTATTCATATGTTTTATGGTGTTTTGATGTGTATGTGTACACTCTTAAAACGAACGAGCGATTTTAACTCAGTCTGATTGATTTTCACTCCTCCAGTCTGGAAAATGCACTTCTCCTTTTGGAGTGGATCCTTTGTGTGTTAAACCTCCGACAGGATCACTCCAAACGAGTGATTTTAACTCAGTCTGAGATAATATTCACTCCTTTTCAGTGTCGAAAATGCACTTCTCCAACTGGAGTGGAATTCACTCTTTTGTTTTAATAGAGTAAACTGTGTTTATTTAAATTGTTAATAATTTGTCCACATACAAAAAAACCACATTTCAAGCACAAACAACATTAAAATTCGACTGAAATCATAAATTTGTAGTTTTATTAACTATTTTTCGTATATATTTGCTTTAATTCATTGCTTTAAATTTAAGTAAAAAACTCATTCATTTGTGCACTTACCCACAGAGTTTGTGACAATACCATTTATGGAATTAACGATTAATACCTTCAGCCATTTTCTAATCTTATACACAACTTACCTGCATGTTGGGTTGTTAATAAGACATCATACAGAAATCATTTTTTGCTAAATTTGCAGTTAAATCTTTACTTAAATTTGCATAAGTTTTCAATGAAAGGTAACCAAGCTACGTACCAAATCAGTCACATAAAATATCCTTTGAACAAATATCCTAACAATTTGAACTTGTGTAAAAATCTGCTTCTTTTTCTCTTTTCTATTGATATTTTCAGCGACTGTATGAACCCCATAAAATCGGAATGTAACAACTATTACAGCAACAATTAAAATCTTCGTCTTTTTATTTTTTCAAAAATAATAACTCGCAAACTAATGACTAAAATCTTATTAATTATATTTGTAATCAAAATAAATGTCTTTTGAAAAATGTCAACGATTTTTGAGGTTTTCAGTTTTAGACCAACTTAAATGAGCATAATTTGTAACACCGCACTTTCAAATGTATAAAAATACTCTGGTCTGAGCTTTTTCAAATATAGATAGATAGCAAGGAAATAAATATAGTTATTTCCTTGCTATCTATCTGAAGAGCAAGAAAATGCAATTGCGTTAATTGATACTAAAGTGTGCGTATGACTCTTATATAACAAAAATCACCTCATATCTCACTATTTCATTAATTTATCTAAAAATGTTTTTCCACGAAATTCAAAATTTTCGTTTAATAAAGTTGACGATTAATTCAATAAAGTTCCTAATTGCTTTGAGTATCATAGTCAGTATCATTGCTTTAAGTATCATAGTGTTTTCCAATTTGCGTTCCAATTGCAAATTCAAATTTTACGTTTAATAACGTTGACAATTGAATTCAATAACGTTTAAAATTGCTTTGAGTATCATAGTCAGTATCATTGCTTTGAGTATCACAGCGTTTTCCAATTTCGTTCCAATTCCAAATTCATATTTTTCTTTAAATAACGTTGACAATGAATTCAATAACGTTCCCGATTGCTTTGAGTATCATAATGTTTTCCAATTTTCGTTCCCATTGCAAATTCAAATTTTTTGTTTAATAACGTTGACAATGAATTCAATAACGTTTCCAATTTCTTTGAGTCATCATAGTGATTGCATTTTCCAACAAATTCGTTGGCAACGATTGAACTTTCAACTTTATACCCCTTTGCCCCCTTGCTTTTTTAATTATCTCTTTAAGTACAGAACAGTAGCATCAATTGTATGACAGATATTTTAAATTATGGACCCTCCATCGGCAACCTACGGCCTATGACGATCTTTTGTGGCCCTTCGCTCTTTTTTAAAAAAAAAATACAGAAACCCCTCGTTATATCGCGCTTTACAGGAGACAAACAAAAAACCGCGATATAACCGAATGCGCGATATAACGAGTGACTTGATAAATGTTATACTTTTGATGTATTGATGCACAAAACATTTTTTGTTTTAAACTACAGCCCAGTATGTATTTGAAAGATAAAAAAACCGTATTAAATAATTAAACTATTCTGATAAAAGAAACAAAAATGCAGAAAGGACATCTTATTAATTACTATAAACTTTGCTAAGTATTGCACAGGTAATACTATACTATTTCACTCATTTTCTTGTAAAAGAATTTTATCTAAAGTTAGATAAATTGATTTTTCTCTTTGAAACCTGTTTTCAGGCAAATATCAAAGAACGAAAGTTTATTAACTGCATCTTACCAATATTAGAATGGATTTTAAGAAAAGTATATATTAAAAATAAAGGATGAAAAATGGTGAGACATGGTACAAAGGCGTGACATATCAATACCACCTAGATTGGAAGGCCGGCGAACTAAATGCTTGACGTCATATTAGTGGATCAATTCTGTGGTTTTGACCAATGATCATTCGTGACTAGATCTTGTATTTGAATACATTTTTAAGATAAGATGAATATAGATGCGAAGTCATCTTAAGATACGACGTTATTGGTCAACAAATCGAAATTGGTCTACTAGTGTGACGTTGTGTTGCTTAGTTCTTAGGTCTTCTAATCTAGGTGGTATTGGATATATCCGATTGCGACAAGTAACGAGGCGCGATATAGCGAAGGGTTACTGTTTATTTAAAGAACAACTTAACACTTCTATAATCTAAAAGGTCTCAAACAAAAGTGTTTCCTTGTATTCATTTTAATGATGAATAATTAGATATAAACACAAACTTTATGTTATGTAAATTATTTAAATTAAAAATCATCGCAATGAGAGATAAAATGCAAGAAACGGAAGGGAGTTGTGAATCGAGTTTTACAAATCTTTCTTATCGTATTCCACTGGGGCTAAAACTGTTTAATATTTTGCCCATTGGCAGTATTGCTTTTAGCGTTTTTCGAATAATAAATCCCATTCTGAATTTGATTGTTTCCTCCAAATGTGTGCTCAGGAATAAAGGATCCTATTCTCGAAATTTTTATGGAGCGAGGGAGATATTTTATTATAAAAATAACAGGGGTACACTTCGGTTTTTTTTCTGTTGAAAACCTATATGGGAAATCTTTGTTTACCGTTTTTTTCTCTTTATGCATTTCAAACAACTTTTCTAATACTGTTTTGTTTAAAATATCGGAAAAAATGCTATTAAATACATGACATTTTATGGTGATAAAAACACGCTAACTTAATTCCTCCTTCTTCCTCAAAAATTTATGGCGTCATGAAAACTTCTCAAACGCTAATATTTTGACCATTTTGATGAAAAAGGTTGCCGACCACTGTCTCCAAAAAACTCTATTTATAGTTTTTCGGAACATCGTCATTTTTAAATTTTTACATTTTGTTCCTACGGCTATTATCAAATATCGGAACTCAATTACTCGTTTATTCACGTCACAATCTCTATTTATAAATTTACTTCGACGCATCAATATCGACAGATGTCACCTATTAATGAAGTAAACAACCTGCAACATACGAACATTTTATGCCCAAAATTACAATAGCACGATTCACAGATATTCCAAACTGATCGATTAGTAACACACTTTTGTTAATATTCTTAGAATAAACTTTATTGATCCCACCTGGCGGCGTAATGGTTAGGATGCTAGCCTTTGGAGCTTCTGGGTCCGGGTTCAAATCCCGATAAGGCATGGATGCTTGTGTTTTTCGAGTATATGAGGAGTGCGTGCTCGTTAAATCTGTTGGATCCAAAAGTCCTGTGGGCGGTCATTGAGCAGTTTCCCACGGGTACATGTCTTTGGAGACTATTTCCCTACCCTTCAGGGACATGTCTAAATTGTGGAGGTGGCGCCCGATAGATGGCTGCATCTGTCACGTATGTGTGCCTCCGTGTAGTGTCTGTCTTACTTGGCGAAGTTTCATAAGCGGGTCTCTGACCAAGCCCACAAGCCTGAAAATATATGTGTCTATCAACCAACCTACACATTATTGATATGATAATTCACTCATACTTAATATTTATCACACTGTCGAATCACCAAAGTCAATGACACAGGATGATCATTGATAATTCTTTTAATATTACCGCAGTCAAGATAATTAACATTCTTATTATTTTCTAAATAGCAGTTTGTGGTCTGTATCAACAACTTGGCTATTGACACTATTGACACATGCTGAAATATCAACGAATGAATTCGGTTTCACCTAATGATCATAATTACTGTCAGGCTCAACATCTTGTCTTGATCGAAAGTTCGCCTTAAATGTCGTTCACACTTTTCACACCTTTGATGTAACTCTCATAAGACAACTCGGGAAAGTTGATGACTCTTATGAGGCATCAACTTTCTTATGGTGTTGATAAGTCGAAGATTCTTCTGAGGCAAGTTGCTGTCAGCAAGTGTTGATGTCTTAAAGACGCGAAAAGTCTCCATTAAAAGAACTGTCACTTGATGTCATAGAGTTAAGAAAAAGATGCCGATGCTACCGGACAAAAACCAATTCAAAATCCGGTTTGCCCAAAGAAGACATTGATCGCTTTATAATAAGCCTAAACCAACGCTCTTGGCGAATTATTTGGCATGATTTTGAAGTCTAGTTTATTGGTTGGTAGACATTTACACTCTTAAAACAAAACAGTGAAATCCACTCCAATAGGATAATTGCATTTTCGACCCTGGAAAGGAGTGAAAATTAACTCAGACTGAGTTAAAATCACTCGTTTGGAGTGATCCTGACGGAGTTTTAACTAAAAAAAAGAGTGAAATCCACTCCAATAGGATAAGTGCATTTTCAACACTGAAAAGAGTGAAAATTAACTCAGACTGAGTTAATTTTCACTCCTCAAGTCTAGAAAATGCACTTCTCCTATAGGAGTGGATCCTTTGTGTGCCAAACCTCCGACAGGATCACTCCAAACGAGTGATTTTAACTCAGTCTGAGTTATAATATTCACTCCTTTTCAGTGTCGAAAATGCACTTCTCCTACTGGAGTGGATTTCACTCTTTTGTTTTAAAAGTGTATATAATCAGTTTCGTGTGCTTGGTCAGAGACCGCTAATAAACCTTCGTCAAGTAAGACAGTCACAACACACACGCGTAAGTGGCTCCTTCTAATTTTTAAACAGAGGCCATCTACACTCTTAAACCAAACGAGTGAAATCCACTCCAGTAGGAGAAGTGCATTTTCGACACTGGAAAGGAGTGAATATTTTCTCAGACTGAGTTAAAATCACTCGTTTGGAGTGATCCTGTCGGAGGTTTAACGCACAAAGGATCCACTCCAAGAGGAGAAGTGCATTTTCCAGACTGGAGGAGTGAAAATTACTCAGACCGAGTTAAAATCGCTCGTTTGTTTTAAGAGTGTAGAGGATCCCCAGAATTGACTTGTCACCCCCAGATTTGCTATGGGAACTTGGAGGACTTTGTGACCACGACGGATTTAACTTGCACCAGACACCACTAGCATTTGTTAGGCTAACTGATTTATTGACTTCGTGACACTTTAACTCTTATAAACACTATAATTACAACGTATGTTTCCTTGAGCGAAGGCTATAGCCTTGGTTTCCTCGGAGTCTGTGGCCAGAAAAATGCGACCGCTATTATACATGGATGACGTCACCCTACCAGCCATCGCTTCATCGAAACGTTCGGTTGACACGAAACTGGAAACCTAGCGAACTCACTCAACTAACTCTGTTGTTGTTTTGGTTTTCGTCTTTGCATGTCAAAAATGGAAAAATTAGGCTCTTCGTGCTTTCTCACAAAATCAATTAGCATTTCTTCCTCGGCAAGCGTAAAACAACTGTCGCATCCCGTCATTTCCTCAATTTTTTAATTTTTGGAAAGTACACCGCACAACAGACAACAGCAAAAAACGTTGTCATCGGGATTTCCACAACGCACTCAACAGCAACTCAATCTGGCGGTCGTGTTGAGTTGTCCGGCAACGCTCCCGAGGAAACCACTCTAGCGTAATCAATGTCAGTAGTTTGTACGACGTCACTCACCGCACTTGTCCGACCGCTTAAAACTGTTGACGGACTCCGAGGAAACCGAAGCTTTACTATGGTTGCTTGGCGATTACCTGACGGTTTCACTTTTTGTCTTTTTCTTATCTCTATGCTTCGGTGCTTTTCAGTAATAACGACACCCAGATCGTTTTTATTTTGCTTTTGATATGATTCCAGTCTGGAATTGAATAGAGGTATCTTTTTTTCGAACGCAGGTGTCGTTCATTGATTCTCACAGAACTTGACAAGCTGCACGTGAAAAATAATATTATGCAACTATGTATCATCTTTTCGTTCTGACGTGTTCATCTTAAAGACTGCGTCAGAATATCTAAGCCTCAAATTAACCTATGACATAGGAAATTTTTGCTTCCCAGAGGCTATAGCTTCTGATACTGAATTGTATCTTTTTTAGCTTATTTCATCAAGATCTCTCATTATCAGTCAGAATTTCATAGTTTAACGAACTCTTATAATTTGTCCTCACCTAACGAGTTATGAATAATACAAATTCTAATTTACTGAGTATCGAAGACTCTCGTCCCAAAAAATATATATGTATCTTTAATGCTCTTACATTATGGGAAAAATACTGAATTTTTTTAACTGCATTAGAGTTTAAATAATTTCAATTTAAAAAAAAATTCCATACGACAAAAACCAACTAAAGTTTAAATTTTGATAATAGTGACTAGAAAATTACAAAATATATATATCAAAATAACCACTTTTAACTATAGTTAATTTTTCAAAACAATTTATTGAGAAAAAGTGAGCTTACATTAACCGTTTATTACATAATAATAACAACTAGATAACCGTTTGCTCGAAATCGAGCTGAAATTTGTATCGTCTTAAATTATGCTCTTTTGTAAAACTCTGGGTTTGGCAAATCTACGTAAAAGTATCTAAAGTAAAAGTTAATATCTGTCCATCCGTTATTGAGTTATGACTGAGAAAAGAAAACGCATTCCCCACTTATATATGTATAGATAAAAAGAATAATAATTTATTATTATGAAGTATCCTATACCTAACTAAAATTAGGTCGCTATGAATGTTGGCATACTTATGTCAACTTACCTGTTGTTGCGGGGTTAGTTGGCATACCCAGCCACCTTATGTCAACTAGCCCCCGAGTCCCTATGCCAACTAACTCCAGAGCAAGTAATATAAACATGACGACCAAAACAATTGTTTGTCCACTACAGCAGAAATGTACTTATGACCTCTTAGATAAATTCCCAAAGATACTAAAAACTTGTTAATGTTATCCCTGCATGACTTTACTACTGTACAAAACGACAAATACTGAATAATCAAAATTTTACTTAGTTATATAAAAATCACCTTTTCAAACTTTCCTCTAAAAGCAATGGCTGAATCCCACTGGCGTTCTCATGAAAGTTGGACGTTTAGGTGACGATCATGTGACAGGCTCAGTAGCGCTCTTAATCAACAGTGAAATTTTTTAAATCCACAATGCCAACTAACCCCGGTCTCCCCTACTTTAAATACTGCCAAAAACGTAATTTCACAACAGTTAATAACCTCACTCTTTAATTTTGAATGCACTTTTACTACTGTCATCTATGACGATTATTATAGTAACTAAAACTTCAAACTGGAATGTAATAGATGAAAAAGCACAGATTTGTCTTAAGCGAACACTCTAATTTAATTTAATAAAGTGGATTACGTTACTTGTTGCCAAACGGCATCAGTATGCATTAGAGGGTTAATTTGTTTGTATTCTACACGTTAAAAAGAATATGGTGCAACTACGCACGTTATTCGCCATCGTATAACTCTCACATGTTCATCTTTATAATTGACCGTTTCAGAGTAACATCGTTATCGATCAGGTAACATCGAAATGGGCTGTGAGGCGCCCTGTGGTCAGTGTCTTGATCTACGGATCGGAAGGTCCCGCGATCGAGTCCTGGTCGCTGGAAACTCACCGAGTATATGCGGAGTACGTGCTCGTTAAATCTGTTGGGTCCGAAAGTCCTGTGGGCGGTCATTGCGCCGTTTCCTACGGGTCAGGTTCCTGGTGACTATTTCCCTCCCCTTCAGACATGTCTAAATTGTGGAGGTGGCGCGTGATAGATGGCAGCATCTTTCACGTATATGTGTGCATGTGAGAGTATGTGTGTGTTGTGACTGTCTAACTTGACGAAGGTTTATAAGCTGCTCTCTGAGCAAGCACACAAGCATGAAAATATATTATAGCCTGTATACCAACCAACCAACCAACCAACATCGAAAAATTTCTTTAGAATTATAAAGACATCAATCTTTGAAGGGTTATATGTGTAGAATAAAAGAAGTCTTTATAAGCCATTTAGATGTCTAGTTGTGATTATCATTGATATTAAAATGAAGAAATTGACTTTGAGACACAATGATTCCTTTTCGATCATGTCAAGCTGCATTTTCAACACTTTTGTATTCCTTTTTAATATTGGACGGTTTAGAAAAAACTTCATGGAATGTTTTTTAAATTGACTTGCGTCATAGTAGCATTCATATTCATAAGGGATATTTAGATTCGTATCAAACAGAGTTGAATACGAATAAAAACTGTAGAGAAATCAAACTGACAGGCCTGTCTATCATTATAAACTTTATCAGGCATTGATATCTTCATCAATCTAAAATAATTCTTTCTGTTATCCGATTGAAATATTCTTATTTTATCTTTCATCGATACAAGAAGTTTTCATAATTGATCTTTGGAGACAAATTACTGGTTCACGAAATTATGGAATTTCAGCAGTTCAAAGACCTAAAGCACAAATTCCAAATAAATGTCTTGATCAAGTGTGATATAAAAGGAGTGACTTGACAGCTAGTAGTTATCTTCGGTTTAAAATTGTAAGATTTTTTTTTTGAGATTCTTCAAAATAGTGCGAACATTTTTACTGACTCCTAGTTTGACATGTTACTATTTTAGTTATCAAGCAAGCTTTAGTTTTTGTTGTTCTCTGTCCGTGGATAGACGCTTGAATTCTAAGAAATAAGTTATATAAAGTCACTTTATTTCGTCAAAGGTCTTGATCACTGATGCATCTGCAGGTAAAAGTGTAACATATATTTTTTAAAAAAAATTTTGTTTAAACAGAACTACACTCTAAAAAAATATCTGTAAGGTTACTAAGAATTCTCTAGGAAACTCAGCTTCCATAAGTTTTTTTAGTAGTGTTACATAAGAAATATGTGTATATATTACTAATTAAAGTTTAGTAAGTTATACTAAGAAAAATGTAGTAGATTTACAGGGGATTTTCTTGTATGTTTACAAAGAAACTGGTAGTAAACTGGTTACAAAAGTTTAAAACCAGAGGGCGCCACTAATTTTTCTGTTAGTCAGGTTTTACTTCGAATTTCCCGAGGACAGAACCCAAGATTATCGGGATCCGCGGAACTGCGCGTTAGTCCTCTCTGCTATCGGGGACTTGCATTTTGATTGCGTGTAAATAAAGAGGTTAAAATCTTGATCGTTAAAGGCATTTTATGTTATTGATTAAGAAATTTTAAGATTCATTTTTTTTTCGGATATGAAGTTTTCGAAATAATTTAACGTAGTTTTTATATACAAAAATAAAAAAGCCCACGTTTTTCGGTTTCTTATCGTTGCGATATATAATCTCTAGAAAAGATAGATAGGGGGCGCTCTAAGGCGTTACATCAATTTACTTAGTTATTACTACAGTAGTTTCTTTAGTATACTTACTATCAGAGATTGGTTACAGGTGATTTTCTAGTAAATGGTGTGATACCTGTAAAGCTACTAAGTAATCGTTAGTAAATTCATGCCAAATTTTTTACAGTGTAGTGAACTCGAAAGTATTCTGTGAAAATGGCAGCATTACAATACCGTGTTGTTCCAATACAAGAATTGTTGCTTAAATACAAGAATGTTTTTCCAAAACAACTGACGATCGCGAAGCGAGATGATATCCATGTACTATTGTCAAAAGCTATATACTGTATTCTTTTCTAAAATTATGTATGACAAAATTGGACCTTTCATTTTAAAGCATTGAAATGTATATTTTTAAGCTTTAGTATAGTTATTTATTCAAAACATTAGGAAGAAGATGTTGAACTATATTTCGGATAATACACGCTTGCTGCGCCGTAAGCAAAATTTTTGTGCTGACTATGAAATATTATTATTTGGGCGCAACACAATTTTGTGATTGAAGAGTACACGGGAAGAACCGCTTTATTTCGTAGAAGGGTTTCCTTAATAGCCTCTTTGGGGATGATAGCGAGAAATAGCCTAAACTGGCTTAAAGAAACCGGTTACTCGCTTTGTTTATCTTTCGCGGCAACCCTGATTCACGCCAGAGTTGAGTGGATACGACACACACGTTTGTACCGCAAATGAAGAACCGAAAGAAAAACCGGTTTTCGGTCGCCAATGTCCGCCAAGCAGACACAATTACGGAAAGACTCTAAAGAAATCAAGCGGTTCTTCGCGTGTACTCTGCAATTTGTTCCCACCCATATTGTATTAACTGAAAAAAAATCGCACAATTTCTTGCATTGAAAGTCAACACAAGTATTTTTTTAGTGCAGGGCCGTACAGAATTTCTCATCCTGAGTAGAATAATTCCTGATTTTCTTGGCTTAGAAGTTCTTAGTAGATAAGTTGGTAGATTCTATCGATTTTCAATTGTGTTTAAATCAGTGTGTGATTAATCCATTTAAGACCCATTTGATAATATGGCATTAACCTATTCCTTACGTTAGTTTTCAGTTTTATAAACTCGTCATTCGTGTGAATTAATTTGTTCTACACAAGTTGTTCAGTACTGTGCACTGTGTCTTATATTTTGTTTATTTCAATAAACATGAAAAGAAAGTTTATTTTTGCTTTTTTGACACATTTTTTCTTGCTTATCTTCGTTAATGAGTTAAACTGAGCAGCATTACATATTGGAGCCGCCCCGGTGGCTCAATAGTTAGGATGCTAGCCTTTGGAGCTGCTGGGGTCGGGTTAAAATCCCGGTCAGGCATGGATGTTTGTGATCGTCAATAAATGTTATTATTTGTCTATGTGTTTGTGTAGTCCTTTCTCTGTGTGCCTAATGTGCTTGTAAAAACTCTTTCTGCGTCTTCCCCACTTGACAAAAGATTATAAGCGGATCTCTGAACAAGCACACAAGTTGGAATATATATGTACCTACCATACCATACCATACCATACCATACATATTGGGAGGTGTATTCCATTGCACCATATGCATGTTGTATCAGTGTTATATCTTTTACATGTTTCAATTTTTTGTTAAGTAAATTTATGTTTTTGCAGGCTTCGAAACCTCTTATAGAGAAGAGACGTCGGGCCAGAATAAACCAGTCCCTTGCTCAGTTGAAATCCTTAGTTATTGATCCGAAAACTACAGAAGTAAGAAGCTTATGTCATTTGATTTATCTAAATGCAAGAAATTTGAAACATATATGTTGATTTTAGTACATTTTGTGTTCTTATTCTTATTTATTCCTATGTACTCTTGCCCAGATATGTACCACTGCCCCACTATAAAGGTATTTGTGCTGAAAAAAATGTATATAAAAACCATGAGGCCCCTGAGTACACTGGGACAGACGTATTCGTTAAATTTGTTGAGTTTAAAGTCTGAACCGACTAAGCTTTTGTTGATTCAGCAAAAACATTTGGTAAAAGCGACTAGGAATTTATTGAGTCAACAAAATCATTTGGTAGAAATGACTAAACTTTTGCAGAACCAACAAAATCATTTACCTAAACCTACGACGCTTTTGTTGAATCCATGAAGTTATTTCGTTAAACCAAAAAAATAATTTTGTACAGACTACAAAATTTTTGTTGGTGCTAAATTGACTAAAACATTTTTTTGAACCAATTAAATTTTTCTTCTCTCGGACAAACTTAATTTTCCAGTTTTTCATTCTGAATTTCCAATGTTTTTAGAAAATTTAAAGAGTTTAGTTTAGTAATCATTGTTCGTTATCTACTATTTTTGGCATGCTTTTGAGATTATGATCTAAATAGATATTCTTTTATATTTCAGAACTCGAGGCAGGCAAAATTAGAAAAAGCAGACATTCTCGAACTGACAGTGAAACATTTAAGGGACATAAAGAAGGAACAAAACGAAGGTACGTATTGCTTCATAATGGAACAAATAAAGATAGCTTAATTTCGTGACTGGTAATTACATAAATTCGGAGAAGGAAGTGAAAAGACGATATTTTGCCATCATTATATCACTGTGTACTCTTAAAACAAACGAGTGAATTTAACTCAGTTTTAGTTAATTTTCACTCTTTTCAGTGTCGACAAATGCACTTATCCTATTGGAGTGGATTTCACTCTTGTTTAGTTAAAACTCCGATAGGATCACTCCAAACAAGTGATTTGAATTCAGTCTGAGTTAATTTTCACTCCTTTCCAGTGTCGAAAATGCAATAGACATCATTACAAAAAAAAATCAGCTACCTATCACCTAAAAACAAGAAGTCTTTACAATCACAGTACTTTATGAGTCTGTCAATGTCGCTCGAAGTTCCATTGAGTGTCCGCTCAGGTGTCGACCTCGTCACTTGACCAGATTCTAAATTACGACGCGTTATTGGCTGTGTTTAAGCCCCTAATGGAGGCTAGAAATAGGCTGCCGGAAACGATTACACTACACTACTCTCAGTTTGGCACTAATTTCTGGATCGACATCATTATACTTAAAACTCAGGTACCTTTTACCTTTAAAAAAAAAAGCTCAAAACAGCGTTGGATAGTCAAAAAAGAAATCACCCCAATAAAAAACATGATTAAAACTATTTTCGTCACTCTGTTCCCCGGACCATACCCATGTTAATAAATCCACTCAAGTAATTACCACCTCCGAGGCGTTAATTTCACACTTTCAGAAAGCCCGTCCATGATATACGACGAATCGAAGAACCTGACATACGAAAGGTATCTTCGGGGATCGTTTTTCACACCCTGTTATGGAAAGATGACAGCAAGGAACCCCTCTGGGCAGCGTGTAATGAATATTTCTGGGTGGACAGCGATGTGTTTGGGAAATGCTCCTTGTTGTACTTCGGGTTGTTATGCATCGACTGTTACATGGGTCTCTAAACTTTAAAACAAGGGCCTTAGCCAAGTTTCTCTCGCTATTGGACTGCTGATATGCGTTTTGCAGAGTTGGAAAATCTCCGTAAATGAGAGAAAATTTTAATGGCACCATCTAAGCTGTACTTGCTCTCAATTTTAAAGATTAGATTGTATCTCATCAGATATCTGAATTATTTTTGAAGTTTCAAGTATGCCTTGATTTAATTTTTCCAACTGGATCCAAGCCAAATAGACATTCAACGGAGAGTTTACATGTCGCATAATCATATGCCAAGCCTTCCTTCATTTTTCCCATTCTGAAAATCCTCCGTCTTGGTCGGAACTCGAGTTCATCGCTAGCACGCTACCTCTGGGCCATGAGGGTCTACCTCTGGTCCATGACATGAATTAAAAAGTGCAACATGTCAAAAGTTAGCAGACGTTAATTTTTTGGCTGAAGTTCGATAAAATGTGCACAAAGATTTTCGTTTCGAGGTCACTACAGAATAATGTTTAGAATTTTTCATTCTAGAACCTAAAAATATATCGTTTTTCAAAAATTATTTTCTTAAAAAAGCAAGTTTTGACCGCAACCATTTAAACTTTATTCGTAGTCATTTATTTAAAGCAGTTAACAATGACTTACAGGTTTACAATTAATTAAAGTAATCATAAAATAATCTTAAATTCTATCTTTTTTATAGCTTTTGGTTTCTATGAAAAACGAAAAGGCAATTTATAAAAGCACGTTTTTTTTTAATTGCAGAATTATTATTTTATTTCATTTATTTAAAATATTTATTCGATTTTGCTTGATCATATTTACACAACTCGATTCTAATTGACTTTCCGAAATCTATTTAACCTTGAACAAAATCTGCACACGAACGGCAGGCCGTACTTTGGACTTTTGGAGACCCCTAAACTATCCTTTTGAAATACCCCTTCTTACCCAATTATCCTTGTCTTGTTAATATGCATCTTCTGCGCATTGCAATCGATTTCAATGAGCGACATGAACTTTGTAGCAAAGTTGTTCTTAATTTAATCAAGCCTTCATTATGACTTGATTTACTTGCGCGGTGGTGATAGGTGGTAATTCAGGTAACCGCCTCGTACTACATAATTGGGAAATTGTTATCCAGCATACCTTTGGATGAACAATAATGCAAATCTTGTAAAGCGTAAATCACTTTTACTACATAATATTTAAGTGTCCTTGAAGAAGAAAACATGTCCAGACACATGCATCAACTTAATTACGTTTTGACGTGATGTCGTTAAATTTTTGTCATCAGTCAATGCAAATGTTAGCTAGTTATAGTCAGCTAATAAATTTATGTCCTCACCTCAGTAAAAACTCAGTTATTACCTTGGACAACCACTATTTTTCCACTTAGATACCAAGTTAATCTCTTTTTAGGTCCTAAATGCTTGTCATGCCAATGTGTTGTAAGATGGTATTCTATTCACGTTTAAGTAAATTAGATGTCGATAATTCTATGAAAGATGACTCGTATATTACCTTTTAGCTTATGAAGTGAATATAATCATTGGTTTAAATAAAGCAAAAAAAGTAATTTGAGATTTTTATAATTAAAACAATATTATTATTAATTTTCTAAAAAAAAGTCTTTTGAAATTTAAATTAAAACTTCACTCTCTGAAAAAATACTTGTTTATAGCTTAGATTATACATAATCTTGCATTATAAATAATTTTGTAAAAAATTTAAATACATATATTTTCAGATTTCAGTCGTAAAATTATATTTTATAGACACATTGTCAGAACATTTCTGCCGTGGGCAGATAAACTGCAGTAACTTCACAGATGACTTGGACCATTGTTGCAAGCACTCAACTACCCTTTCCTCTAAGAAAAATACTGGATTTTTTTTATTTCAGAGAAACAATGGTACAACTCATTGTTGCGATTACTGCAGTTTACCTGCCCACGGCAGATTTGTAGTGAAATAAAAATATATATAAACAAGCTTCTGTATTATACATATCATGCCTCTATTTCAGAAACTGTAGAAAATGTGACAAGCGTACAGAAGAAGTTCGAAAAGGGATTTTCGGAGTGCGTCCGTCAAGTTGAACTGTTCTTCGGTAGCATCGGAGATCCCCAACTTATGAGCGTCGAAGACAATCTGAAAAAGAAACTTAAAGACCACCTCTGGAGAAGTCTGCAATGCTTTCAAGTACCCGAAGCCGAACCAAGTGAGGCACAGAATAAAACATTTGGCCATCCTGCAACTTCCTGTGCACCAGATTATAATGTTTCGACTCAAAGCCACAAGAGACCTGCTTCGTCATCTGTAGCGTCATGTGACGACGAATTGGCTAACGCAAATACCATAGACCTTAGCTTCCATTCGTCGAAGAAAAGGAAATGCGATGAGGCAGAGGTATATAACTGTGATTCTTATCAATCTGTTATACGATCCACAACGCTGGAACGAAATGTACATAATTACTACGAGTCTTCGTTTAGAAACGTTACATCGGCCGATTCCAGTAGGTCCTTCTCACCCTACGACGATTACAATAGTGACATGGGCGTACCAGAAGGCCCACTCTTCAACTGTTCTCTTGAGAAGTCAGTTGAGGGCCAGTGCTCATTTTACCCTACTTCAGCAGAATGTGGCCCAGAACTGGTCAGTCTGAAAACAAAAAGCAATGACAGCCAGTACTATCATCAAGGAACATCGCAAACTTTCTTGAGCAACTCACCAACAAAGAAAAGATTGGAACCCAAGCACACAAATTATGATCCAGAAAGGTTGGGGAACTTTGCTCGACAAATTCCGCTCGTACCTCGTCGGTTACAAAATGGCGAATGGGCGTTGGTGTTACCTGGAAGCTTGACGCTGAATGAACACGATGTCCAGAATCCGATGAGTGCTTTTCGGTTTGTTCTGCCGTCCTCTCTAGCTGAGGACCAGGTCGCGAAAAGGAATGGGTCTGTTTCGTCGCCTTTTTCTAGTTCGGTTTCTGATATGAGCATGGAGGAGTTTTCTTCCAGAAGTGATGGGGAAATTAGATTCGATTACGATGGCAATACTGATCCATGGAGGCCATGGTGATGCCAAACTTAAGAAAAAGCTATTAGTACATTTTAAGTAAAAAACTGGGCTATGTGCCAAAATGTTGATTTTAGTAATTTAATCCCCAAGTCTCGCCAACGAACACCCACATCATGTACTAGGACTTGATCATGTGTTAGGGCATTGGCCAACTCAACTATAAGGCCACAGAAGCTCTTTGTGATGTCACGCTATTGCCGGGTTCTCTCGATGAAAAAAGTATGGAACTATTCGACTATGCTCTTTAGATTCAGAACAAGTTTCTTTAAGAAACAACCGACAACTCAAACCAATGACATCATAGGGAGCTTGTCTTGCCTGATTAGTTGAGTGGGCAGTGGCTATGTGCCAAAATGTCGATTTTTAGTAATTAAATCCTCAAGCCTCGCCATCGACCACGCACACCATGTACTCGCATTTGATCATGTGTTGTTGTTGTCGTGTGCCTGCAAGCCGAAGCCTGGAGGGTAAGAGGGCTGCAGTAGCATCCGCTGGCACAAGGCTTTGAGTTCCCAAGAGAGGGTGGATGTCTGACTTCTACTCCGAGATAGCGCCAACTCCTCAATTTAAGCATGTCGCTGGAGGGGGAGGGTCAGTTTTCTCCAGACGACCTGCACCCATGGTAAACTGATCATGTGTTAGAACCTGTATATACTGCTAAAGTAAGCTGAAAATTGCCAATATATAGTTTGCTATCAATGACAAATATGTGATTATTCACTTAACCCACCAAATTATAAAATTTTTGCCAAGTTCTATAGATTTTTTCCATTTGAAAATCAGCCTATGTCGAATTGGTCATTGTTGAGAGAGAATTTAACTTTCTTGTTGCTCATAATCATCAAAACAAATCACACTGCTTTAAAGAGTTCATGTTTTGATTTTTTATTCAGTATATTTTTTCTACTTTTGTAAATATTATTGGTTGATTGTGTTTTGAAAAATTTAAGTATTATTGACGGGGTGAAGTATTGTAAATATATTATGAATCTTCGGCTTTTAACTTTTAAGGTGAGGGAAATATTAAACAGTAATATATATTGCTGGTTTTAAATTGAACTTAGATAAAAATCTGCAGTGTTTAATGAAACTTGTTTTATATACAAAGTTAGAATTTTCTCTATCATATTTGTAGGAAAAAATTAATGGATATCGTTGCGGAATTTGTTTAATAATGCAACCATGTTATTTCCATCTAAAAAATTAACTTAATTAATTTAAATTTTTTTAAATTGTTTTATAAATTTTGTATGAAGTAATGAAATTTGCAAACATTATCTTCTGCTATATCTACAATAAAAATTTCTAAACGTTCAATTAGCAATACTATTGTATTATATGTTTCGCTCGATACATATTCAAATTGATTGTTCGTAATTTAAGCATAGTTTAAAAAAAATTAAGAGCCCCATTTAAAATTTCCCTCTTGTATATCTAGTGCGACGTTAATGCAAGAAAATCAAAACAACCAAATTAGTTACATTACAGCTTACATTGCTAAAGCATACGCTAGGGTTTCGATGAGATAAAATTCTGCTTTGGTAACTGGAATTTTAGTTATATGCAAATGTATCAATTTGAAATCAAACTTATAAAATCAAAACTCTTTTAAAAATGTTTAGAAATTATGTTTCTAATATTTTATTACTATTGTATTTTGTAATACTTTTTCATGTATGTGAAAATAAGTATTTTGTGTTTGATTATATGTTATATTTTATACTTTTATAATAAATGCGATAAAATTGCATGTATTAAGTTTTTTTGTTCATTTTATTTATAAAACATTAAAGAATTCTTTTTTTAAAACATTGAGGTTTGCAAGCAATAAGCATTGAAGTATGCAAACATTAAGCATTGAAGTAAGAAACATTGAACATTCCTAAAAAAGAGTGTTTATAATATGCGTGCAAAGATTACTATTAAGTAATAAACGCATTTATTTTAAATAAAATAAAAAAAATTAAGTAGTGTATTAATACAAATTCTCACCCCATAAATGAGACTCATTTTTCAAAATTACGTAAATTGAATGAAATTTCCAGATTACACTTGAAAGCATTCAATATATTTTAAGAAGCTCACTCATATGCAATTAAGGATTTCAAAGCAAGGATCTTATCTTTAGTACGTTGTAAATCCTTGATGTGATGTTACTCAAGCTTCATTGAGTAACGTAACATGGAATTTATGGAGTAGCGCTAAGCAAATGACGAGTTTTCCCCGTAAAATTGGTGGAAACGTGCTGTCTCCGCATTCACGAATTAATTTTACACTAAATTTATTTAGTATAACGTTTCATGGCAAAATAGATGTAACCGTACATTTGGTGTCCATTACTTCGTGAAACTCGGGGAACTTTGGCATCCACCGATTCATTTGATCTTGACAAAATAAGCACATTTCTTTATACAATAAGGTTTTAACTGAATTTTTAATCTCTGATTAAAGAAACACATGACCAGAACTAAAAATGAAAAAAAAAATACTGTTATTTACTGATGACACAGATTAATATTTTTTTTCAGAAGGCAGTGACAAGCGCTGTTCTTTTGTAAATGTAAAAGAAAAAGTGTTTTTTTCTAATCAAAAATCAAATGAATTGAAGGCATTTTATTTATTGTTTAGCCTGCGATGTATATTTTGTGTGGACACCTGACCAGAACATAAAAGCCATAAGAACCGAGTCTAAAAGTACCTCTATTCTAAGTACTAAAAGTATTCCTCTTTCTATTTTTAACAAAATTTAAGAAAAAGTATTTCAGACGGTTTTCTACGAAAACCAATTCACAAATTTAAATGCACATTAATTATTAAATGTCTTGTTGCTAATATTATGTGATCACCTGATAAAAGCACAAAAATTAAATAGCATTTTCATTGTGAAAAGAGGCTGAAGCACTGCACTGTTCCTTTCTAATTCTAACAAAATGAAAGAAAAAGTACTGCACACAGTTTTATATATAAAAAAAACTCCAAAAAAAAATTAATACAAATTTATTCTTAAATATCTTGCAGTTAACATTATGTGAACACCTGACTAAAAACACAAAAAGTAACTAGCATTTTATTTTGAGCACTGTTCCTTTCTAATTGTAACAAAATGAGAAAAAAAAGTAATGCGGACGGCTTCCTAACAAAAAAGTACCAACAAAGTCAAATACATATTAATTAGTAAACATCTTGCATTTAATGTATGTAAATACCTAGCATTTCATTGCAAAAAGCGGCTGAATCACTGTTCCTTTCTAATTCGAACAAAATGAAAGAAAAAGTACTGCAGACTGTTTTCTGCTCTAAAAAAACCAACAAAAATAGGGGAGAAAGGTGGAATGAACCGTTTTCACCCTCCATTCATCACGGTATATTCTCTAACAAGTGGGGGGAGGGGGGGGGGGCTCCAAAAACCTGGCTACCTGAAAAAATCTTCTGATGCATGGGCTGTTAGCCCCGTTCAAGGTTGGAGGGGGAAATATCAGCGCAAAAAATAACTGCTAAGGTGTAAGATGTTAAAGAGAAGTAAGATATGTTCGTTTTCAATTGTTACCTCAATGGACACAAGTGCAAATTTGATGTTAATCAGTAAAGTTATAGAAAAATATAAGTTTGGAAAAAAAATATTTGCAGTGTTGAATCTACGTTGTAAAGCTTTTTTTTTAATGTTTCCTCAATGGATTAAGGTTTAAAAAATTTACTTGTTAGATTTTATTTGTAATTAATCGGAATCGTAAACATCTTTTTTATCTCAAATGTAACTGCTGGTGCTGAATGTCTATCCAAAATTTGATACATTAAAAAAATCACCAATTAAAGTTAGTGCATTGTTCATCTAAAACAGAGAAGTAACCAGATATTTCAGAGTATAACATATGTTCTTGTGGAGTACAAAAATAAACATATTAATTTCATCATTGGAATCCATTCACTTAACATGGACATTTTCTTAATATTTTCTTTCTATTTTAAATTTAAATGTTCTAGCTCTCTAAAAATATTACCGAAGACATTGATTATGATTTATTAATTGTATTTAAAAATGGCGTAGCAAAAGAGTATACTTCGGAGGTTTCGCATTTTTATTTCATCGAAAAATTTATAAGGCATTTTGCATAAAAAATTTATAATGAACTAATACTTACAAAAACTGACAGAGCTTGTTTGTTCATTTATGTCACGCAAGACTTGTGTATTTTTATGCCTCAAAACTTAAAATTCCAATAAATTCATTGCCCCTAAACAAATGTTAAACGTCATTTTTCTTTAAAAATAACTTGCAAACATACTATTAAATATGTAATTTTCATATATAAATTATATATGGGAAGGATTTTTCTGGAGTGTGAAGATATTAAAACTGCATATTTTGCATACATAATCTCAAATAAAATCTGACACTTTAAAGTTGGTTCTTCTTGAATCTGAAATACAAAAATAAACATTCTTGATACAACATTCAAATTTAGATCAAAAACCTAAAACAAAACCTGAAATAATTTTAAATTTAACAGTTGGGGCCCTTTTGATCTAACGCACAGAAATGAACTAAAACAGACAAAAACAGTTCTTATTAAACACCGCTTATTTTCCTTCCCCACCAAGGTGTCGTTTTTTCTTCTTCAGACAGGTAAGGGGGGAGGTCGTGTAGCGGCAGGGGTCATCCAGGGATATTTATCGGGGGGTGGAGAAAGTGTGTTGACCACCTGCCTTATGCCTGAGGGTAGTAAACAATTTTTTTAGGAAGGGAATATTGTTTTCACTGCGTGGCTGAGATTGCTTTGTACCGTTAGATGTAGGACTAGATTGTCGGGTAATTGTTTCTAATTGTTATTGTTGTTTTTGAAATTGGATTTCGGGTTACAAATGAGATAGTATTTGTTTTAGCTTAGATTAGGTTTAGATTAGTATTTGCTTTAGCTTGGATTAGCTTTAGATTAAAAGTAAAATTTAAATGCTTTTTGCGTTCTTTTAGGATGGAAAGAATTCTTTAAGAAAATTCTAAAGAATTGTTTGCTATATTGGTTTATAAATTGATATCAAGTATTCTAATTTTTTAGTTAAATATCAGTCATTAAAAATTTATCTAGGCAAAACACAGTTAGGTAACGATGCATAGGTTTCTCGATATAGGAGCTGATATTTCTTCGTTGAATTATTTTTTATGAGCTGAGTGGTGCTTGATTTCTTCAAATTTTTTTTCAAAGCACGCAATTTTACCTCTGCTCTAAGTATTTACTATTACCTGATATTCAAAAGTATAATATACAAACTATTTTATGACATTAACCCTTCAACACAACTTTTCCTTTGAGAAAAACCCTAATTTTTTTTGTTAAAGACACATAATCAAAAAGTTATTCAGCGGTTTGTAAAAAAAGAGAATATGTTCATAAAAAAAACCTCAAAAAATAACCGCAACAAGTTATGACCGTCCTTATCAAGAGCTTTCCTATCATCAGAAAATCCACAGGTTATGCTATTACACATTATTAATGGAAAATTTCTCTGTATATTGCCAAAATACCTGGACCGCCCTTTGATTAATTAATCTAGTAAATATTGTACAGCTCATGATTTACGATAAAGTAATGGTTTAAAATTCTCTACTGTCAACGTTAGCGGTCATTTATAAAGAGATTTTCCGCAAATCCGTGTTAAAATATCTTCATTTTCACGCTACTACCAGCTTCGTTTAAATAAAAAGCCTTTAAATCAAAAATGAACGAAGTATGAAGTAAAGTTTAATGAGGTAGAGCCTGATTTAATAAGTGTCAAAAATAATAATAAGTTAAAAAGTAGAAGAATATTTTTTTTATAAAAAATATAATGCCTAAATGGTACTTATGGATGAAAGAAGAAGCCTTCATTAGTTTTTATAATGTCTTTTTTTTTACTGTGTATTATGCAATTTCCAATTCTACACTCCGTGCCAGCCTAACTTGGGTAAAAGCAAAGAATAAAAAGGCAGAGGGAAAAGCGCGGTTGATCTGTTAGTTGGAAACTCTTGTAAGGTAATATTTACATACAAAATGATCTGAATACAATTTGAACAAAATACACTTTCCCTTCCGATAAAATTACCAAATTTTCTCAAATAATACTCAAATAATATTCAAATATGTTAGACCTTATACAAAATTAATGTATTAATCATGTTTTCTGGATGGATTCACAAATAATTTATGGAACTCTTTACATGCGCGGAAGGATCTTCTCCATAGCATATTTCTATTTACCCAACTTAGGTTGGCAAGAAGTGTAGATAGCACTTTATGCAGATAATGAGATTGTTTCAGGTAATGCAAAGCTTCTCTTTCATTTTTCTTTCCTGTGATTTCATTGGTTGTTTCGATTTTACGCTCAAAATGGGCGTTTTATTGCCTGCTGGTTCCCTCTTAGAGTTCCTTGTGTGCAACCTGTTTTTATTATATTGATATTTATTAAACTTCATCGGTTTAAATTTGATTAAATCTCAAGCATGCAAAGCATTACCGAAACGTAAGAGTTGTTGAAAAAACTTCGATATAGATGATATTTTATCTTGTGCGGGGAAAAATAAAGCGAAATTATGGGACAGAATTTTATAGTGATTCACGAATAGAGACAGACTTTAGTTCAACCGAGATAAAAGTTTGTAGACAACATTCGTTTTAGTAAGGTAAGAAAATATTGTGTATTGTTTCAAGTTAATGTGAATCCAGAAGGACCAAAAATGAAAACATTACCGCTGGAACTATTGCCACTGAAGATGTGAAACCATGTCCATTGACACTTCAGTCATGCCGCCCCGGTGGCGCAATCGTTAGGATGCTAGTCTTTGGAGCTGCTGGGGTAGGGTTTGAATCCCGGTCAGGCATGGATGTTTGTGACCGTCAATAAATGAAGAGTGCACGGGAAGAACCGCTTTATTCCGTGGAATAGAAGGCTATTAATAGCCTCTTTGGGGATGATAACGAGAAATAGCCTAGACTGGCGTAAAGAAGCCGGTTACTCGCTTTGTTTATCTTTCGCGGCAACCCTGATTCACGCCAGAGATAAGTGGATGCGAGTCACACGTTTGTACCGCAAATGAAGAACTGAAAGAGAAACCAATGTCCGTCAAGCAGATACAATTACGGAAATACTCTAAAGAAGTCAATCGGTTCTTCCCATGTACTCTTCAAATGTTGTTATTTGTCTATGTGCTTGTGTTGTCCTTTTCTTTGTGTGTCTCTTGTGCTTGTAAAAACTCTTTCTGTGTCTGTCCCACTAGACGAAAGCTTATAAGCGGTTCTCTGAACAAGCACACAAGCTGGAATATATATGTGCCTACCATACCATACCATACTTCAGCCATGTTAGATCAATGGAAAATTCGAAATATTTACGAGGTATTGATATTAATAACTTGTTATGAAAATAATAATATGGAATAGCGTTTCTCAGTAAAGCAGTGAACAGGTGAATGGATTATTTTCACACTCCATCAGAATCTTGCTTGTTTAAAAAAATCACATTATACAAAAACCGAACTTAAGTTTGCAGCAGAGAAATGCACTGCGCGGAGGAAACTGCGTAAACAACGCGGCTGGCGAGGAAATTTCGCCTGATCTCATTGGTTGCTCCTTTGACCCTGATATTCGTGCACCCTGTTACGTCAAAATCGAAGGAAAAAATAATTAAAATTACACTCTAACTGAAGCTAAAGTCATAAAAATAATAAATTTATGTCTTGAAATAACAAATAAAATTGTTTATTGAATGTGAAACTCCTTTTTTTATTCGATTCTCGCACTCGAAAATGAGAACTAGTTACCCTTTTTCTCATAGAACATTTGTATACTGCAAACTTAAGGTCGGTTTAGGTGTAGTTTTAATTTGTTTTAAAAATTTATTTACATTTGTTTTAATAAACTTGCCGCCCCGGTGGCACAATCGTTAGGACGCTGGCCTTTGGAGTTGCTGGGGTAGGGTTCAAATCTCGGTCAGGCATGGATGTTTGTGACCGTCAATAAATGTTGTTATTTGTCCATGTGTTATTCCTTTCTTTGTAAAAATTCTTTCTGTGTCTGTCCCACTTGACGAACGCTTATAAGCGGTTCTCTGAACAAGCACACTAGCTGGAATATATGTGTACCATACCATACCATTTTAATAAACTTTTCCAAGTCATTTCTAATGACATTCCTAATGCAAATAAAATGCTTACCTTGGAAAAAAAATACTAAAGTCATATTATGAAAATCCAAACTGGTCTTTTTCTACTATAAGGATAAATATATAAAATCATTTAACACGTCAATTCATACTCTAACCTTGGCTTGGGATAGTTTTGCTTTGTAAAACTACCACCTTTTATATCGATAGTCAGGCACCTCAAATAAGCTCTACTCAAGGACAGAACTTCCAATAAAGCCATTCCTCACAATGACTTTAATTTACAAGCAAAACTTTGTTGACGCCAATTCCAATGCGGGACTTACAGTAATGCTGTACTTTGTAAGCAACAATGGGTACAGAAGGAAAGCCAACTCCTATTGAAATTACTGGATGTCGCCAAATAAACTGTAAACACTCGCCAAGGTAATAATAGCACCAACTATTTTACTACGTATATTTCGATGTAGATTAAGGGTATATTTTTGTGTCTATCTATTGAAGATAGAAAGAAGAATAAATTGGTGTATGAAATTATCAGCGGTGCAGAATTTAATATATAAAGTTAATGAGAATGTTTCAGACGATATAACGTTCTTGTTTCCATTTTTTTCCCTCATCCAGAGATTTCATTGGTTGTTTCGGTTTCACTCTCAAAATGAACTAAATAAGTTGAAGAACATTTTCTTTCTAGGCAACCTTCTTTTACAAATGATTTGAGCTACCGAAAGCGTTGCAAGAAGTTAGCATTTAAAAATTTAATAAGTAAAATATTTTTAGATAACTCATTTTCGAATACCAAAACAAAGGTAGTTAAAGACAAAAAATGAAAACAAGACCGCTGGCGCTGTTATCATGCACGACGTGAAACAACCTCATTGATGAAAATCGTTAGATATTATTATGTTTCGAATCGAAAAATCATAACTCCTAATCAAAGAATCCGTTTCGGATACTATTTTGTATCTAGACATTTGAAAATTCTGAAACATTTAAAAAAGGAAGCATTAAATCTGCTTAAATTTCCCTATAGTGCCGAAAGTTAACCATTTCAGTTCCAGTGATGCCATTTGGCATCGTCATGTTTTTGACCATAATGTAAAAAAATAATAGGGCTGACACCTATTGGGATTAATAAAAATTATTTTCTAAGAGAAAAAAGTTTGAAGAATGTAATGATGTGCTTTTTGATATTATAAATGGCTATAGACGATCTGAAAAAAAATCTAAAAATATGATACCAAAATGTCTTTGGGACTTAAAGGGTTAAATATAACAATACAGTTTATCTACTGGTTCTGAAGCAAAGACCATTTAGCATCAAATGCCAAAATGGCGATTACTCACCGATTTTGGCTTCATATCATCAACACCCTAACGGGGACGAAATTGGATCTTACGCCAAGGTTACTCACCCCACAGGTATAACACCTGATCCCCAATCTCTCTTTGTAATCTCTAATGCTATTTTTCCTAGTTCTATAGTATTTTTACACATTTCCACAAAAATATTGGGGCTTGCCTCGAAAAGTAACATGATATTTTATAGGGGATTTAAGTTACACTATATATAGGGTCTTTTGTAGAAGGATTATCGAAACGTTTATAGGCGTTATTTGTTGGAATGAAGAATTTTGTTGGGGCTATAAATATAAACCCTCAAGTATTTGTAAATATTACTAATGCTGCATATAAAGAGTTTTGATGCATTATATTTTGATGGGAAGAGAATTTTTCCCGCAAAAGACTCAAGTACACAAATTTATTCAGGATATCTTATATCTAAAGTAAGTATTAAATTTTAATGTATTTCGCAGCTAATGACTATAAGTCAAATCTATTGCGATTGCTGTCTTGTCCGTGGATAGAAGATGGTTTTCAGAGCAACGAGAGGAGTCAGATCTATAAGGAATATTAATGAAAAAGTGAAAACTAAAAGTGTTGATTGTAGTAGTAGAGACAAATAATATTTTTGGCCATCGATATGCTTCAATAACTTGAACAATTACAGAAAGATTGTTGATAAACCATAATATACTTTAGTACAAAAAGATACATACCTTTATCTGAAATATTAGTTATTCTCTTTTTGCATTGGAGTGAATTGCATTTATTTGCTAGATACAAGAAACGTTAAGTTTAATGTAAAAATAACATTATGACAAAAATGTATATTTTAAGGATCGAAATGAGAATAACAGTAACAAGAAGAATTAAAAAACTAAATAGCCTAATTTCTTGTTACTTAAATGCTCACTGAAATTCGTATCGATAAACCAGCATATTTGTAACATCAACTGTCACCTAGGACCCCTTCCTACAAGATTTATACAACTTCAGGAAAAAGTCATCAAACAGAGCCATTTAGTTATAATTTAAGGGGACGCATTACCCAAAAAATGATCAAAATATCGATTTTTCAGTTTTTACTTTTTATTATTTACAATATTCTTCTAAACATTTACTGAAAGTTTCATAACGATATCTTCTGTAAAAAAAAGTTATTAAATATTTTCTGGAGTCATTCCTATACGTTTGAATACGTATTTCGTCTGCCTTCAACCTTTTTTCTCTGTTTCACGTTTTTCAATTCTTGTGTTTAATAAATCCCTATGGCTTTTTTGCTAATTAAGTAAGAATTTTGAAATTTTTTTAATGTGTTCTAATATATATTTTGCACAAAATTGTGCATGGAATAAGGTCTTCTATGCATAGTTATTTTTTTTTAAGTTGAATTCAATAATTTGTATTTTTTATGTGATTTTTTGGGATTTTTTCTATAAATGCATGTTACTTTTAAACCGAGGCTCACATTTTAAAATCCATGCACAGTTCTTGAAATAATAGTACTAAAAGTAAACCATAAAAGTTTGGTCGAGTAGTTCAAAATTTTGACTTTTAAATAATTAAGAATAAATAAAAAACTACTTGTAAATATTAATTTTTATTGCAAATTTTTATTAAGAGTGAACATTATATAAAACCAATATAATTTACAAGTTTATGTTATTATTTCTAGAAATAATGTTTTGGGTAATGCGTCCCCTTAAACCAAAAGGACATTTTAAAAGACAAATTTGTTAGCAACACACACAACGCCCCATTTTATGCGCAAATAATTATTCGTCTAAGGGGTGCACCCAATACGCTAGAACCATTCCTCAATTTTTAAATAGCTTGCCAATTAGGAGAATATGTGAAACCAAAACCATCAGAAAAAACCAAGAGTCTTCCCCGCTGTGAGGGACATTTATTATTATTATCTTTGAAAATAATGGCGCTTGTAAGATGGGCGGGAATCTTCAAGACACATTTCGAAAGTCCCCTTGTTTCATATTAAACAAAAACCAAAACAGTCGGAAAGTTCAAGAATGTTTCGCTATTTTATTTGAACGGTGGTGGAATTTAGTGTGACAAGTATGTGATCTTTCTGCTGATTTTTAGATATATATGATGTAATTATGGAATCTGTGTATGTCGTATCAAAATATTGCCGACATATATGTACTTGGAGGTATTCGGCTGCTTCTGCAGAAGCTTTTTTATGACTTTCGGTAATTAATTTTTAGAAAAATCGGTGCTTTGTATTTTTTATCTTAGGTTCCTTACGTGCATATAACTTCACTGAATGTGGAAAAGTAAAGATTCTAGAATTGGGCGATTCAGATACACGATGTGAAATTTTGGTGTTATTTGGTGTAATGTTGCTCCATAAAACTAGTAAAAACTAGCTTTACGGAAATAGTGACCTAAAATTGCTTTGTACATATAACAAAATAATAATTAAAAAAGTTATTTAGTAATGGGTTCTCAAATGCCCCCTTAACAGCATTCATTTTTGAGAATGTCAATATTGTCACGAAATGTCATATTGAAAAAATATGGCATTTAGTCATCTTTTTTCATATGTCATATTATTTCATTTGTCATTTTTCAATTCAAATGTCAATTTTTTGTACAGACAGTAAATATTAGTTGTTTACAGTTCCAAAAAAATTGCCAGCATGTTTTTGACTAAAACCATTATGGAGTAATGTACTTCATCAATGGTATTGTTACACCACAAAGTAAGAGAACGTCGGAAGTTTCCTCATTTGTTATTCTCTCTCAGTCTGGGGTTTTTTAATATACACAATATAACTTATTATATATATATTTTTTTAAATCATTACTTCATTGTATAAATTACAGTATAATCAAATTAAAGGTGCCAACGTTTAATTAAAAACTTGTTTTGGATGAATGTATAATACAATCTCAGATTTCTTCCACACTCCGTGCCAACCTAACTTTGGTAAAAACAAAGAGTAAATGGGCCGAGGGAAAAGCGCGATTGGTCCGTTAATAGGAAACTCTTGTACGGTAATATTGACATACAAAATGACCTGAATACAATTTAACCGAAATACACTTTTCATTCCGATAAAATTGCCAAATTTTCTCAAATAATATTCAAATCTGTTAGACCTTAAATAAAATTAATGTTTTAAACATGTTTTCTGGATGGATTCACAAATAATTTATAAAACTCTTTACATGCGCGGAAGGATCTTCTCCATAGCATATTTCTATTTACCCAATATAGGCTGGCAAGGAGTGTAATTTTCGATACCACAAGCGTAGAACCGTTAGTAGAAATACTATGCGTTTTATGTTTGAGTACCTCATAGACAATTCCTTGGAATGTCGTATTACTTACTTAGTCCTCTTCGTGCCCTGTGGCACATAATGCCTTAAGCTTTTTACGCCAACTCCTGCGATTTTGTGCAGCAGCTCTTGCTTCTGACCAGCTCGCCCATCCAGCCTGGTTCCTCTCGTCTTCCACCATTTTTTTAAATGTTAGTTTGGGCCGTCCTCTTTTTCTTTTTCCATCGGGGGCCCATGTCAGTGCTACTGCTGGAATTTGACTTGTTGGCATACCTAGCACGTGACCAATCCATTTCCACCTTTTTTAATATTAATTGCCAGCGGTTCTTGTTTGGTCTTATTGTAAAGCTCGATGTTTGATATTGTTTGTGGCCAGAAAACTCTCATGATTTTCCGTGAACATCTGTTTTGCCAGCTATTAATTCTTTTACTTTGTGCTTTAGTGAGGAATGTCGTATTGCATTTTGATTTAAATTATCTTCAATACGTCTCAAACAAATTTCATTTAAATTGTGCAGTTTTAGCCCCATTACCTTTTCCACCAAGAGCTCTAAAACTAAGAAAAAATATCAAACGAATTTCACGTGTGGAAAAAACTAAAATGAATCCACTATCAACCGACCTCATAAAGAAATTCAGGGAAGTATCCTTTATTTTGGTAGGCAATATCTCAGGCATTTACGCTTCATTTACAAGAAATCTTTCTAGATAAGGGTTATTTATATTTTCGTATCATGCTACACCTACGGAAGATCGTAAAGAAATTTACGGTCAACACATTCCTATCCCTGCCCGAACGTAAACTTGTGGAGATTGGAAGCAGATCGGCAAGAAAAGTAATTCGTGTTTGTTTTCACATGTTGCTATACACTGCAAAAATATATAAATTCACTAGAATTGGAAACTATGAAGCATACGCTTTGCAACTAACAGACTTGAGACCATAACACACTAACAAATCACACCCCAATAACGAAAATGGTGTGACGTCAAAACCAGGTAAACGGTTTAAAGTCATAAATTTAGTTTGGTTTGAACGTTTACGATTGCCTACTTCCAGCCTCTTTAAAGAGCATTAACACATCTAAGTACTCCGTGTAAATTAGAACAGCTGTAAATTGACGATGTCGAAACCCGAACTGGAACCCACAGAACTTTGAGCAACATCGTCGATTCTTTGGTCTCCACAAGTACAGGAAGGCGCGTACGTATGTTGTGAAATGTTACATTAAAATTGAGGATAATATTGTTTTATTTTGGACAAAGAGGAAATGAAGCAAATAAATTCACGAGTAATGAAGTGATATAGGTAATGCATTTGATTAATATTAAAAATACATCACTGTTCTAATAAAAATTTGGCTCTTGATTTCACCAAAAATATGGTTCCTAGTAGCTGCAATGTCGATGTGGTGAAAAGTTTCAGCATATTTTTGGTTTCTAATTTTTCTACTGCTCTAATGCATTGATATATTATCAAAATCCTAATATTCCAAGCCTTAACCAATACAAATTTCGTTTCGGTATTACTTTTCTTCATAACTGTATTGGTAGTCTGCTATGTTTAAGTCTAACCAATACAAATTCGTTTTATGCATTGTTTTCCTTTCTAACTGTTACTTATAAAGACCATGAGTATCTAGAGATAGGGCCTACCTGAGGCCGATAGGTAAAGCCGCGCCTAAAGAAGGCCGTAAATCCACCTTATTTACTTCCGACACAGGGATAAATCTTATCTGGGAGCCACCTGCGAAGTTGATAAGTACCGACAGAGCTTCATTTTACCCTGATATCTTGTTTTTAGTTGTTGAGTCTTGGAAACCAACTGGGCGGAGGAAATAAATTCTTGGTGACAGGAATTCTTCTTCTGCCGTTTTGGAGTTAAATCATTGGTTAAGAAATGGAAAGTCAGCCGAAATTAATTATTTTGGCCAGCTTAATAGCAAATTACAAAGCGTCAGAAGCTTAAGTTTGGTATAGTCCATAATCCAATTTTTACTGTGAAGTTGGACAGCATTGATTTTTGTGAACTATCGTCGGTCGTACGAGGTACTTTGGCCCAAACATAAAACCCTAATACAGACTTTCTTTTTTGAGTATTTTTTTTTTACTCTGATACCGTGTTTTTAGTTGTTGAGTCTTAGAAACCAACTGGGCGGAGGAAATAAATTCTTGGTGACAGGAATTCTTTTGCTGCCGTTTTGGAGTTAAATCATTGCATTGGTTAACAAATGGAAAGTCAGTCGAAATTAAGGATTTCGACAAGCTTAATTGCACATTTACTTTGCAAAGCTTCAGAAACTTAAGTCTGGTTTGCACTCATTTATAAAATTTTCATTGTGAAGTTGTAAATGAATTGCATTGGTTTTTGTAAATTACTGTCGAATTGGGAAACTTTGGGTCTAGAGGGTAACATAGGCCAAAAGCATAAAATCCTAGCACCGAATTTATTTTTGACTATATTTTTTACTCATAGGCCAAGGTACATTTGACACGTTTTGAAAAAGGAAAGCCCATTTTCAAAGAGTGTTACCTTTAGGCCAAAGGTACCACTTTGGATGGTTCCTTAGAGGAGTAGATAGTCAAAAACATTAATTTGTATGTTTAAAGAAGTTGACGACTGTGGTTTGAGGAATTTTCATTGTAAAATTTTGGCTTAACATTATTCTTTGAAACTTGTAGAAACTTGGAAATAGTAATCAGCAATTTGTTTGTCTGAGATCTCTGAACAAATTAGAATAGCTTGTGAGCTCAAAAATGATCACGCAACAACGTAAACAATGTCGTTTGTTATAAGGTTTCGTATCATACAATTTGGTGTGATGCATATTAAAACAAAATTATGAGGAATTTTTAATGTTATTTTTCTTTTTCTTAAACGATTTTAAACAAAAATAATCTTTTATGATTTCGTGCGCATAAAATTAGGTTCAGTTCAGATATTTGTGCATTTGATGAAATATAGGTATCTCAGCAAAAAAAATTTAATCCTTCGTTGCAAAAGTAGAATTCTTTTCCTGAAATTTAAAAAAATTTCAATCGATCCTTATTTATGAAACTTTTATAGAAACCAGTAAATCGGGATCTGGGAAATTTTACAGCTTTTGTAGCTTAAACCCACACTCTTAAAACAAAAGAGTGCTGGAGGAGTGAAAATTAACTCAGACTGAGTTAAATTCGCTCGTTTGTTTTAAGAGTGCATTAACGATGGTTTTGTGAATATAATGGACACCTTCATAAGTAGGATTATCAGTCCCATAGAGCTAATGCATTAGTTTTGAAATCACACCTTCCGCAGAAGTATTGCTTTGAGATGTCATCCCTTTTCACCAGGTATGAGAATCATCATGACATCAATTTAAAACGAAATTGAAAAGAAAATAATATCCGGCTATTTAATAATTAATTATTGATAAAGTTTTAAAATTGTGTCGTCATCTGCTGAATATTTTGAGGCATTTTAAAACTTCAAAAATATATAATTAAATAACTAGATAACATTTTCGTTTTAAATTTGTTTCATTTCGCTGTTATGATCCATACCTGGGGGAAAAGAACTAGCATGGCAAAGCAATACTTCTGAAGAAGTTGTGATTCCAAAAATAATGCATTATCTCTTTGGGGCTGACAATTCCTCTTTAACCGAAAGAGTTTTGGAATGTCAACCTTCAATGGGAATTCAGAATTCAGCAATTAGCATTTTTTGAAATACTATCTCAACCACTACAATAACAATATTGTCTATATTTCACAAAACTGTATATGATATATGCACACGTATACAGTGGTTTCCTTTTTCACGTGACCATGTGAGCTTGTCAAATAAATACTCGGTGAATTCCTTGAGCTCACATTGAGAACTCCTGCGGTGAGCAGTAAATTTCCTTGAACAAGCTTCTTGTAAGAACACACGAAGGATTAGTTTTAAAGAACCACTTTTCTGTATTTCTGGTATTTCATTTATGTAACATGTAATTCCTAGCTTTCAGGGTTGTTTAAGAGTTTAAACTCTCAAAATTTTACTTTGAACAACTCTTTTTCTGTTTATTCATCTATTACTACACTCTTAAAACAAAAGAGTGAAATCCAATCCTATAGTAGAAGTACATTTTCGACACTGGAAATTAGTGAAAATTAACTCTTAAATAGCTCGTAATCGCCCTAAATCGATCCTAATCGCTTTAAAATAGCTCGTTTGTTGCTGAGATTGTTGAATGCTTAACGAAACAAAAGAGTAAAATCCACTCCTATTGGGGAAGTGCATTTTGGACTCCGAAAGGAGTGAAAATTAACTCAGACTGAGTTAAAATCGCTCGTTTGTTTTAAGAGTGTACTGCTGTTTTTAGAAAAGTTTCAAATTTCAGTTATTCCCTATGCGTACTATATTCATTTGCAAATATAAATGTCACAGCTGGTCCTAAATCCCTCAACAATTACTCAACCATTATTAATCATCTTTTTAATAACAATAATATTCCTGTTATTTTTGCTATATAAGTCTTTAATTCTTACACCAAGTTAGATATCACAGTTTATACTTAGAAATCTTTGGCTTATAGTAAATTAGTTTCTAGCTTAAAAAAAATAATTTAAAGTTCGTTTATCCTTAACTGAAAGGCATGCATTTAATTAAAGAAATTAATTGAAAATTTGAAATTTTAGAATTGCATTAACCAACATAGAGATCGTAGTTACGAAATACCGCAGTAGCCCACAATGCGGTATAGCATAAAGTATAATTTAGCCCTAACACGATATCGAGGGACGATAACAAGAATTGATTACTCTATACTATATAGTACGTCGATAGTGTTCTACGCCCTAGAGACGTACAGTTCTGGATGTAAGATATACAATATCGAACAAACTTCATGTTTCCTCTGCCATGATACGATATCAAGGCGAGATCAAGAAATGATGACTCTATATTGTACGTCAATAGTGTTCTATGCAGTAGATACGTACACTTCTAGATGCAAGATATATGATATTGAACAAATTCATTTTTAATCTGCCACAGTATGATATCGGGGATATATTAAGAATTGCTTACTCTATATCGTATGTCAAGTGTGTTATATGCAGCAGAGACGTACACTTCTAGCTATACAATAGGAGAACAAACTTGTTTTCCCTCTGCCATTATACTTTCGAATACGATGTCGAGGCGACATCAAAAATAGGTTGCTTTGTATTGTGGTATTGTATGCCAATAAAATTCTATGCAGTAGAGACGTACACTTCTGAATGTAAGATACACAACCCAAGAACACACTTTTTTCTCTTTCATGATACGATATTGACGAGAAATCAAGAATTACTTGCTCTATATTGCATGTCAATAATGTTCTTTGCGGTAGAGTCGTACATTCTAAATGTAAGATGCACAATAAAAGAACAAACTTATGTTTTTGTTACGAAACCAACTTTAAAAAACTACTGCGTTAAAAATGCTTCACATCTCGTTTCTTTACCGTCACATCGAATCGGACATGCAATATGGCGGACGTCCCATCGAGTGCATTCGAAAGACAAAGATCCGCCGCCATTGCCCTTGCGGAATACTAAGAAGACCCCGTGTCAAAAATGATGAATATCGAAACCTAAAAATAATAACTATAACTTCTTGTCGGGTTTCCCGAGAAATAACATACGGTTGAAATATGAATAGTAGTGACAAATAGTCCTCCCCGAAAAAATTTATGAATATATTTCTTGACAAATTTTGATTTAAATTCAAAGAGTAAAACTAGGCATACATGAAGGGATAGAGACGGTGAAGTTTCGCCAAACATCGCCACTCTTCAAGGCGTTACGGAAATAATTTTACTAGTCAATTATTAGTTTGGCATGTCAAGTGTGTACACAAAGTCAACCACTAATGAGTGAAAATGTTTTCGGTAACGTCGTGGGGAAGTTTGGCGGAAGTTGACAAGTCCTATCCCTGGTACAGGGGTTTTACAACCTTTAGCATAATAGAAACTGAAATTTGGGAGCCCTAGGCCTGGGCCTCACGGGCTTTGTCTAAGAACAATCCCTGGGGTGCAACTGTCAGATACGAGTGACTATCCGAAGGTCAACTCACTAACCAACTAATCAGATGTCGTGAAAGCCGTCAAGCCTCAAAAGAACAAAGACAATCAATAAAACAACTCATTTCCATTTCTCTACAGTTAGTATTTTAAAATTCCTCCCAAAAAGAATAAAGATAACTGGATAATATGAATTTATTAAAAACAATTGTCCCTCCTAATAACAAGTTAGAACGAATAATACCAAACGTTTAAATTCTCCTTTTTTTTAATTTATAATAATTTTAAAATATTTTGATGTATTAGTGGAAATATGCTAAATCGAAGCAAAAACAAACAAACAAACAAAAAAACAGTTTCTTAAAACATTTCCCTGTATATGTCATTTAAGGCAAAATATTTCAAAGTGTATTATGATAATATCATATTTAGAAAAATGAAACTTATGTAGACGATAATAGTTAAGCAATTGAGGTATATATGTAAATATTAACTTATATACAAGGTGTCACAAATAGCTATTGGGTACATTTTTACACCAATGGTTTTAAGTAACTCAATGTATAAAGAAGTTTTATTCTTATTCTTATTCTTATTATTATTATTTTATTATTATTATTATTATTATCATCATCATCATCATCATCATCATCATCATCATCATCATCATCATCATCATCATCATCACCATCATCATCATCATCATTATTATTATTATTATTATTATTATTATTATTATTATTATTATCATCATCATCATCATCATCACCATCATCATCATCATCATCATCATTATTATTATTATTATTATTATTATTATTATTATTATTATTATTATTATTATTATTATTATTATTATTGTCATCCTCATCATTATCATTGTTATTGTTATTATTGGGGAGGGGGAGGAGGGTATTTTACAATTAGCTATTTTTAGTTTGCGTATCTAGCATACATTAGAGGCTAGTTCGGTTTTATTGATTTCCAGAATTTGCGTGCCTCAATATAATTTGAAAAGTACCAATATGTCAACGAAAAGGGTGTTATGTAATTTTTGTTTTTAAACCATGAACAAATATTTTTCGTAAAATACCAATTACCAGCTTGTTTATCTAAGTTAATTATTTTTACTATAAAAATATGACATTATTGATTTATAACGACTGTTCTCAAAAAGCAACCTCCAGTTAATGTACTGCATAGTATAAAATGTCAAACCGAAGACAATATGAGCTTTCAGTTAAATCGAAAAAGTTAATATAAAAACACCATTCCATTAGTTTTTCCCTATACTTTCTCAATTATAATCAATACTGACTCCATTACTGACTTTTCTGTATTGGATTTCTATAAAGATGCTAGGAATAGATATCCGAAGGCTTTATCAAACCGAAGTCCTGTGTTATACTGGATAGGGAATTCTTTTTGAGCAAGAGATACATTAGCCTTTAGGGATGACAAAATTTGAGCCGAATTTGGATTCGAAAAGTAAACTTTTATTCAAAAAGCTAAATATGAGTAAATTCATTTTAAATGGATGGACGATAAAGGTGGAAAAGAAAAACTTGCGCAAGTATAATACCTTATCGAAAATTTTGAATTTGGGTTTGCTTATTGGATTACCTATTAGTTCATCGATTTTGCAACCTGGAAATGATGATATAGGTAAGTTAGAAAAACTATGGTGCCTCATTCTGAACACTTTAAAGACAATTATATTTCTATACAGTTTGGCATACATGTATCAGTTTTTCCCAAACATGTCTACAAGCATCACTTTCCATGGTTACGTTATTTGCGGATACGTATCCATGATTGTATTTTATAGAAAACGAAGAATGATTTATTTTGCCCTTCAGAATACATGTCATTTCTTAAATGCATTCAGTCCAGAAACCGACTTCGGCGGTAAACACATAAATGCCCAGTTATTCTTATATTTTGTGACAATAGCATCAGCTGAGGTACTGCTATGTGCGTTTTTCTTGTATCAGGAGATGGATTATTATCAGCAAGTGGTCACAATTCCAACACTAATTCCTGATGACTTGAAAGAAGCCTATTTGTATTTGGTAGCATTCTGTGTGATCGCTGGCTTCGCTCTCAGCGTGACCATAAGTGGCTTCTCATTCTTGATCAACCATCATCTGTATACCACTCAAGCCACCATTCTCAATCTTTACTCACAGAAGCTGAAGGAGCGAGTTCGACGTAAGTCGTGGAGCGTAAATGCGATATCGGACGACATAAGCGTGTTCAAGAATATCCTGTTCAGGTTTCACGAGATCGAAGAAGCGCTGAACTGTGGTGTCCTTTACTTGTACGCAACAGCGATGTGCGGATTCTTCAATACCATCAGCGTAATGGTATCAGACAGTCCATTCCTGCAAACTGTACCTGCAATAGGTTACATCGTCTGGTCGTTCTTCACTTCCTTCTGGGTGTTTTTCGAACTGTCCACTCAAGGATCTCGCATTATAGTGCAGTCTGAAAAGGTCAAGAGGCAGTTGACCGAATGTAGTGACAAACTAATTCGATCTTCACCGCCGATGTCTGTTCTAAAGGTGCATCACTTCTTGCGTGAGATCGTCATGAGATCTAACATTGTGGTCACAGGAGGTGGAATGTTTGTCATAAATAGTAGCTTGATGCTTACTATCTGTGGAACCTTGGTGACCTATGGTGTTTTACTCTTGCAACTGGACAGTTTATCCCAAGGAGATATTTAAGTTGTTCATTTAGTCCTGAAACTGGCAAAGGCGTTTAATACTTGAATACTATTTAGATATTCTCACACTCCACTACACCAATATCAGCTCATATATTTCTGTTTTTGTTATTCTTTAATAAGAAACTGTACTATTATCGAATTGCTGTCAGGTTGTACTATTATCGACTTGTTGCTTTGGCATTAGAGAGACCGTAAATGGATTATCGTTTTTATATGATACAACTTGCGTATTACAACCATAATGACCATAGTCCAACCTTATGCACAGAAACTAAAGTACAGAGCTCGATGCATGCGTAGAAAAAGCACCAGATGTCTTAATTTGATTAAGAATCAATATTGTACAGGTATTGTTTCTGAGCTTTGTCGCACTGTCCAACTCAACAATCGCATATTATAATACAGTCTTGACAGTGACAAATGACAGTGATTGCGCCCTAAGAGAGTAGGCTTTTTAGCCCATTAAACCGCTCGCCAGAAGAGACAGTCACAAGAGACACACAAAGAAGGACGCCACAAACACATAGACAAATAACAACATTTATTGACAGACACAAACATCCATGCCTTTACCGGGATTCGAGCCCGACCCCAGCAGCTCCAAAGGCCAGTATCCTAACGATTGAGCCACCGGGGCTATAATCCAGTCTTACAAATTGAAGAGAGATTACTGATAAACTAATTATATCTTCGAGGTTGGGGTCAGTTCCAAATATGCATCGCTTTTTGCACGATACCCTGGTTAAATCTAACATTAGATCACTACACAGCACAGAATTTTCACTACTTATATTGTTTCATACAAGTACTACACTGATTTGTGTAAAACTCAATTTAATTATCAATAATTAATTATTAATAATTACTATTCCGTAATTATCAAAGATTATTTTCATATATATAATGTATGCACACTGGTTAAAAAAAATATAGATGATATTTAGGTTAAACTAATTCTTGAAAATGTTAAATTTCCACACATCCTCTATATTTTTTTCGATCATTTCTTATGTGTTATGTCCAATTTTTTTTCCTATCTATATTGTTTATGTATCACACTTTTTTAGATGCATTTTAAATTGTGTTTTATAAACTGCAATCAAGTTTGCGAGTATTATTCTGGTTTTCTCACAGTATTGATATAAGTGAGTGTATGCACAAATAGTTTAATATAACTTAGCAATGGCTCTTAATTAAAGGAATTTGCAAACTCAAAGTTACTTTCTTCTTTTGGAAAAATGCAACAATATTTTATTTCGATTTATTTGTTAATTTATTGCAAATGCGGTGAATAAACGTTTAACTTATTTTGAAGCACAAATTGGATATTAGAGAGTTTATTAGAAGAGTTTGCCATTGTATAGGGGATTGGTAAGGCCACATCTGGATTATGCTGTTCAGTTTTGGTCCCCCTTCCTCAGAAAAGATATAGAGTTGATTGAAAGAGTACAGCATAGGGCAACAAAAATGATTAAGGTTCTATATCAGGTATCTATTACGATAATAGATTAAGATCTTTAAACATGTATTCCCTAGAAAATAGGAGAACAAGGGGTGATTTAATTCAGATTTTCAAGTTCATAAAACAGGGTGACATGGAGGGCTTAGGTTTTACCTTAAATAGCCGGACCCGAAGACATGGTCAGAAATTGAATAAATCATGCTTTAGAAAGGAGGTAAAGAAACATTATTTTTACAATAGAGTCGTCAATGAGTAGAATGCTTTGCCAGAATATGTTGTGTATTCGAAGAGAGTTGAAGATTTTAAGAAAAATATCGATAGTTACTGGAAACTGGTAGGGAATTAAATATATTTTGGACCAACCTTGCTGGGCCTCTGATTTGTTGTTGGTCGACAATTTTTGTATTTGTATTTATTTGAATTTAATATTCTCTACAGAATGAAATTACTTTTAATTTGACAAAAATCTATTGGAAATCGGAACAATGATATGTTTTAGACAGGGGTTCTCAACCTTTTTGCATCTGCGTACCACTTGACTTTTTGAGAAATTTTGGCGTGCGTACCACCAGATTTAAATATTTTAATAAACATATAATATTTACTCTTCTAAAAGTGTTCAAAGGCTTTTTGAATTAAATTTCTGAGAAGACTTTATATTTAATGGTTTGATAATTGTTTATTCATATAATGCTTATAATAAAGGGAAAATAAAAAGGTTAAAATGGTATTAATGTACAGTTTTATTAAGTACCCATACGTCTAAAAACATACAAATAAAAAAAAATAGTACAAGCTCAGCAAAAAACTAATCATCATACAAAATATACGTTTACGTCTTTAGAGCGAAACTTGATGCTGTTTGCCTGTGATTAAAATATCAACATTAGAAATAATCTAACTTATATTCGCTTTTAAGTCTTCTGCAACACTTATTCTGCTTCTATGTTTATTTTTTGTGTACAAGAGCTCTAACAATCCACTCTCACACAAGTAACTTGTAACAATGTTGCTCACATCACTCTAGCGTACCACCAGTGGTACGCGTACCACTGGTTGGGAACCCCTGTTTTAGAGAGTTAAATTTGATAAAAAGAAACCTTTACTACGATCCTTGTTAATTAGAAGAAAATGTCTTTATTATACTACTTTTATCGGACTTAAACTGATGTGTGTTAACGATATTTCTGTGTTGAACAGACCACTAATACTTATATTACAACGGGTTTCCAACAGTGCTGGTCGTGTTTCCAATGCTTTTGACCGCTGCGGAACATGAAAGGAATTTATAGCAGTGATGATAAATCCCCTCGACACCAAGGCGGTGGTATTAATTAGTGATGAAACAGAGAACACGATCCTTTGTAATGATTATTAATGATCCCCGGCTGCGAAAACCAAGAATTATTCATAAGATCTCGTTGATGCCTTATCACATTTGAAGAGCTTAGTGGAAGAACGTGCTAAGTGACATTTTTGAAAAAATAATATTTTTGTGTCAATGAACATATTATTAAAATATAAACATATTACTCCAATGAAAATATTATTAAAAGTTTCTTCTTTTTCATAAACTTTAAGTTAAGTATATTTTTATGGTATTTAAGTACCGTTTCCGACACATCTGAGTGCAAAGTAAAACCTTTGAAGCTTATTATCTCGTTTTCAACTTTTTGTCACTTAGAACGTTCTTTAACTAAGCCCTTCCTTTTTTTTTTGGAGATGATTCTGTCGGAAAGCATCACAAAATTCCGCGACAAAATCCGATTTTTCCCAATTCATTAAACTGCGCCTTCGATGAGGTGTGGTCATGACTATGTGACCGGAATCTTCTTCTTCTTGGAGACGTGTAATTTGCGGCTGTTTATGTTACAGGATGGCTTATTAACTTAATAATATGCATTTAGAGTGGTTTAATTGGGATTGGGGATCCACTAATATGTCAAAAGAACGGAAGGGAAATATTTGTCACTAGCGAAAAACCTCGTCTTGAACTAACCTCCTGAGAGAGTAATTTGCACTTGGCACAAAGTGATGGAGCATCTGTTATTTCTACAGTTAGCTTGCAGTTTAATTCAATTTTCTTATCTGCGTTTATTGTATCATTTATAAAGAAGTAATGGCGGTTGACATACGGTAACTATTAATTCGACAAAAGTGTATTAGGAATAGGAACGTTGATCTGTTATAGGTTGTCACATATTCTCGAAAACAACACTGGTAGACAATTCGTGCTAATTTTCACCAGACAAATGCGTTTTAGTTGCAGCAACGACAGTGTCTGGAAATGTTTCGCCCTATTTTTGAAATTAGATTGAATAATTTCTCCGGTTTTTGTTTCCGAAATCTGAAAAATAGTTCAACTTCAAACCGAAAATAAAGAGAAACGGTTCACCACACAGCTCAACTATTTGGAACCCTTTTTAAAGTATAAGTATATTTTTTGGTGAAACGCAGTACGAAATTTTGTTCAGTGAACTAGTACTACGATACCTGCTAATTAAAGAATTTATAAAAATTACGACAAGTTATCCAATATATAAATAGTTAATTTTAAAAATATTAAAGAATATTTGCTTCAACGTATTTTTGCAATGATTGAATTATACTTAAAATTGTAATTTCAAAAGAATTTTATCGACTTTTAAAGCAACGTTTAACATTTTCTGGACAAAAATACTCAGTATAACAGTTAATATTTCAAAGAATAATTTTGTTGTCGAAATATTCTTTACATAAACCTATCTACACTATAATAAGTATTACTTTTAAGTATTTTTAAATACCATTTTGTCTCTCTAAATAACAAAAAAAAACAAGGATTAGAGTAACGCGTTACTTGTAACAGTTACTTAGTTAAGGCAACAACGAGCAACGGCACGGTAAGATTTTTCAGAAAAAAACTGTAACTATAGCTTAGTTATTTTTGACATTAACTGAGTAACGAAAAATTGCGTTAATTTTTCGTTACTTTCCGATGGCTGTCGGATGCCAATTTTGAAATGAAACTCCTTTAAAATAATATTTATTTTAATTAAATCTAATTGAAGTGTTTTGTTTGTGCTTATGTTTCTGTAATCTTGGTTCTCTTTGAAAAACGGTATGATAGTTAAATTATAATTTTAAGCTTGACTTATATCTTTGACTTAAGGCTTGAAGTTTCTAAAAGTAACTGTAAGTATCTAAAGTTAATGTAACTATCTAAAAACTAATTTTCCAATCCCTGCAAAAAACCTTCTTCCAAACACACCTGCATTGCCCCCCAAAATGGAGTGTGGAGATTTTTTTTATTCGAAATCTCTATAGAATCCACTTAAAAGGGCGCATGCTTTCACAGTCGCCCGTGCTTGTATAATGGAACAGGGGGATCTTCTAAGACTCCCTTCCCCTCTATTTTACTTTCTTCTCCAATACCTTTTTTATAGATTTTTTTTAGTAAATGCGGATATGAAATGTATAATGTGCAAAGAATACAGTGCTACTAAAATATTCCCCAGCACGTGCCAATGTAGGGAGAGGGGGATTTTTTTTTTCAAATTAGCTGTGGATAATCATTTTTAAATATGCTGTAAAACTTTGGTGGGAAGTTACCCTGTAAAAAAATTTTGATTCAAGATTGCACCGGATCCTTAGACTCTATATCTGCCACCACTCTTTGGATTTGCGACTTTTGAGGTGTATCAAAGTTATGGTTTTACTAAAGAAAATAAGTAAATCCGCTCTCCAAAAAGTGGTGGCAGGTAGAAAGTTCCGGGGATCTTGCACCAAGCTTTTTAGAAGTGTTCTTCATAACACTGGTAGAAGCTGGCCAAAAAGTGCTGTCGATATGTTTACGAAGTAAAGTTTCACTAAAGTTTTACAGTGTGCAGTGCGATTATAACTGAAGTTCTTTTTTTAATAAAATGAACATCATAAGTACGCAGTTAAGTTTTTGTTACCTTTTCATTAGAAGGGCATTGAACTGTTGAAAAGACTTCAGCTGACAATTGGGTTATACAAGGTTTTCAGTACGGATAATAAACTCGATAAGAGTACTGATATATATTCGCTATTATTTAAAAACATATGTAAAACTCCTGCGCGTTTTGCGGTTATTCATTGAATCATAGTATTGTAATGTTTGTTTATTGAAAGTTGATGCTTTCACACGACACACAGAGTCACATGTTATACAACTTACGCCAATAGAGTTTAAACAGAGAAAATATAGATGCATTCGATCACTCCAGTGAAGCAAACGTTTTCGCCAGCACCACACAATATTTTTTTTTTCATTATATTTAAATTCCCAGCACAGGATTATGAAAACACTTTTACCGTCACACTGTGAAGATAAATTATTGGAATTTATCTTCACATTGTAAAAGACAAGAGAACTAGAATATATATAGTACAGTTTTATCCAAATTTATTATGCAGAGACAGTGGTAGTTCCTAAACATGAGGAGAGATAGGACATGAGGCAGACCATGAGAACAAGTGCTCAAATTAAACAAATCATATTTCAAGTTGGAGGTAAGAAAACGTATCATCAGTGATCATCAAAAGGTTACGAAAAATATCAATACATATTCAACCAACAAGGTTTCATCAATAACTAAAAGTTCGATACACAACAGAATATATATACGATGTAAATCCAAAACAGGACGGACGGTTGAAAGCCTATTCGTGTAAGCACCTATCATCGCACAAAAGCCACATTGATGACATCATTATAAAGTTAATTTTAAATGTTCAAATCCTATAATAACGTTTAAACATTATTTATTCATAATAATGCGTTACAACACTAAAAAAACTGACCAACTTCCACATTATGGTCAGAACATTTCATTAATCACTAGTGATCATCAAAATGTTACGAACAATATCAATACATATTCAACCAACAAGGTTTCATCAATAACTAAAAGTTCGATACACAACAAAATATATATACGATGTAAATCCAAAACAGGACGGACGGTTGAAAGCCTTTTCGTGTAAGCACCTATCATCGCACAAAAGCCACATTGATGACATCATTATAAAGTTATTAATGAAACATATCTCCGCCGGGAATCGAACCGTCATGCTGTGTGTCAGGAACTTGATTAATTGATGTCGTAAATATCGCAACTCCATTACTTGAGATGCTTTAATTAAAACCGATAATGGGAAATTGAGGCAGATTATTTACGATGGAGGCATTGTTGCTGCCTATACCTGAAAGCAATTTATTTTTATCTGGAGGAAACTGCCACAAATTATCAGTGGCGGGGCCCCGGGAGTCGATGAGTTTTTGATCAGGGGTTTGAGGCTTCTTTTTACACGTAGAAGAATTTTGTGTAGTTATCAGTTGTTTGAGGCTATTTTGGACATATAGAGGGGAATTTTGTGTAGTTGGTTAATATACATGTATCGGAAAATAGATAATAAGTGTATGATATATAGTACATAAGAAATAATTTATTTTTGTTGAGATAAATAATAAAGTCCATGTTTAAATAAATAAATTCCATGTTTGGGGAAAATATTTCGCATTGCAATCGAAGTTGTCTCACATGTTTAATTAGTATACTGTTAAAAATTTGATGCATGAAAACGCAGCGTGTATGTACATTGTACTCTTCCGAAATACAGTACTATATCTGCTTTTTGATGTCTCGAGTAGATAGCTAAACTAAAGCTTAATCACTTTAAAATAAATGTTATAATTTTTAATACATATTTTATAAGGTATATCCATACAGTTTAAAGCTCTTTGTCAATCGCCACATGGATCTAACGTTCGTCTCTTCCCACGATCGTCAGTTTTGTTAGACCAACACACATTTTTGTTCATATGTCATCTATTGAAGCAACATAATATTGTAATGTTGCCATTTTTACACAGTGCTTGTGTTTCACTGGAGCCGTTTCCACAAGTTTTTCCGAGAATTCCCGAGGAGCTAGTGAATAAATGTAACATGTTTAAGTTCAAAACATAACTATTGCTGTTAAACATTCGCTGAACTTTAAATTTGGATATGTGTTTTTCTCGGCATTCTTCTCATAAAAGTTCCTTTTAGAAATAAGGTCAACGAGTTTTTAAGGTAGAATACAATATATGCTTTGCTTTTATTTACATTACAGTCTAAAGTAGTTAGTAGGCCAAAAATATAATAAAAAATTACTACCAGCTACCACAACATTCTTTAAAAAACAACATGGTGAAAGAACTTCGGTGAAAGTATCTTGAAGTTTTCCCCACCCAAGGCTGACCGCAGATGGAAAAGTTGGCCACAAAAAGTTATTGTCGTCGCTTCTGATGCATTCTTCGGCACCCAACAATGCAGGAAGAGATACAAGAGGATAGACACTTTCAATTTCTATGGAACCCCCGCTTCTTCCTGAAATCGCTGGCTTTTTGTCGATGGCCACAACACCAAGTAGCCATCTTTTTTTCTTTTGGCGTGGCACAATGGCGGCGGTCGGCGCTCACAAGAGCGGTTGAGGGGTGAATTTATTGACAAACAAAGCACTTCAAGAGTCGACGATCCAAGGGATTATGCGCTCAAGTATTTTCGAACATTTTTTTAGAATCTATTATAATGTATTTTTACTTTCTTTCGGTGAGTATACTTATTTGTTAGATGAAAGTTTGGTATAGTTTTTTTTATATTGGTTGTGCATAATGATGAAAACCAAGAATAAGAAAGCAATAGAAAGATGTTTTGGAGATTTCATAAAAAAATAACTATGCAAATTTCGTGATTGTTAAAGTTTGTTTTAAATATACTCTTAAAACGAACGAGCGATTTTAACTCAGTCTGAGTTAATTTCACTCCTCCAGTCTGGAAAATGCACTTACCCGGAAGGAGTGTATTCTTTGTGTGTTAAGCCTCCGACAGGATCACTCCAAACGAGTGATTTTAACTCAGTATGAGTTAATATTTAATCCTTTCCAGTGTCGAAAATGCACTTCTCCAACTGGAGTGGATTCCACTCTTTTGTTTTAAGAGTGTACAAGTGTTTACTTAAAAAAAAAGAGAAAATATACTAAACTTTCTTACTATCTTTCTTTAATCTATTGCATCACTGATTTTTCAAGAAATGTACTGAATTTATGAATGAAATTAATAAAATTAAACTAATATGAATGTGAATTATACTTTACAAGTGCACCTCACTTAGTTCGCATTTATGCAAATGCAAATTTGTCAACCAACAACAGCTCATGCCATATTGTGTCATGTCCCAGATATACATGTCCTAGAAAGGTTGGTATATTTCGCTTTCCATCTACCAAAACTTAAGGAAAGTCTAAACTTAATTCGTATTCAACCACTCCTTGTCGAATAGGCAACATACGAATGCAATTTTTTACAATTATTGAAAACCCTATAATAAAAGTTTTAACGTTATTATAGGGTTTGTACATTTAAAATTCATTAATCGTAGATAAGAAGCTTAGTTAATTAACATTTTCCCAAATAATAACATTTATTTTTAGTTACGAATTATTACTTTATTATTTTCAAAAACGTAATATGAAATATAAGGCAATGAAAGCATTGATATGTAGTCGAAAATTCGAAGTAGAAATTTTGTGTTTTCTAAACTGTATGGAAAGTGCAGAAAAAAGGCTTATTTTTTAACTGATCTGGTTTCTTGGTCTGTTTGTTTGAAACCCCTCTTTACAGCTTGAACTAAATGAGATAATACCTTCATATTTAGTACACGAGTAATAGGATTTTGAGAAAATTGCGCATACAAAAAATGGAAGCTGCAGTAAAACTTCTTATGTTTTAAAGTAATAGAAATTACCTTGTAGAATATATAACTCCCTCTAAATGTATTGATTTATTGGGTGGTAATCGAAATTAGGGTAATGTTACAACCCCCCCCCCCCTAGTTTTTAGTTATAAATTCTTACTTTATTTTTGCATTCCTTTTATACAATGGATACTGCGTTAATATAACTATTAAAAAGGTATAATTTTTCCGATGTTTGGTATTATGCTCATTTTAAATGGTATTCAGGAATGTTCTTAATTTAAGGATTTATAGTTGTATTTATTTAGAATAATCATATATTAAGAACAATTAAAACAATTTAGGACTATCAGCATAAGAGAATTAAAAATAAAAGATTACGAGTAATTAAATAAGAATAAAATAATAATAATTATAATAAAAAAGAATAAAGGATCAATGGGAATGTTTCTTATGATGTCGCGTTCGTTCTCCGTACTGCGATTTGATTGGTTGTGTCGGTATCAAATCAAGATCAGAATGTAAAAAAAGATAAAAAGGAAATTTCTTTCTATGTAATTTTTCTTTAATAAATGAATAAAGCAACCAACAGCACAGCAAGAAATTGGCATTAAAAAAACTAAAATATTCTTAGAAAACTCACTTTTGAATACCAAAACAAAAGTAATTCGAGAAAAACGAAAACAAGAACGCGGTGCTTATGCCAGATCCGACGTGAAATAACCCCATAGTATATCCACAAATTTGAAGGGGTATAGGATAAGGGTAGTTACATACATATTCCGGCTTGTGTGCTTGATCAGAGACCAACATATAAGAGAGCTTACAGAGACCCGCCTTCGTCAAGTAAGATCAGACACAGAAATAATTTTTTACTGTCACAGAGAAAGGAAAGTACACCCAGGGCAAAGGCGGGAATGGAACCCTCACCAGTTACAGCGCGCAGACTGCTGGCGTAATGGCCCAAATCACTCGGCCATCCGGGTCCCCAAACTTGAAACATCAAATAAATTATTTATTAATCCTTCTCCTGGAATGAAAAATCTCATATGCAGCTCTTTAAAAATCATTTAACGCACAACCCCATCAATAATGCACTCAAGGCGGCTGAAATCTTAAACACAGCCTTCAAGACTGAATAAAATTAAGATATTTTGTGCACATAACATGCATGTATTATTCCCCCAACGAGCACATAGAAAACACTAAATATTAATAAAGTTACATGAACAAGCTACAAACATGCTATGATAACAGTCTTTATTCAACCATATCGATCATGATAAAACTTTATTAAATGTTTTTTTTTCTAAACCGCAAGGGCCTATCCTTTTTCATAATTATTTTAATTATTCTGCTCTGTTTCATGATCCATCAGGCGAGTGACTCGTCGATTGGGAAATGCCTGCGACAAGGAATTTACGAGGGGACTCTTGTAAACGCCTTTAATTAATTTCGTATCACTGACATCAAGGAAAATATAGATAAAAAATTTGGTACATGTTCCTTAGAACCATACCAATTTTGTTCAAGCTCGGCTATTGCAATCGATTATGGGTTGGTTAGACCGCTACGCTCTATGTCTTTTCTCTTATTAACTTACAAATTTCGAAACTATGAGTCGTTTGGAATCCGAAAGCTCTTTTTTAAACTCCAAACCGAACTAAAAATATCGTTTCATATTGGTTAATTGATTTGAATTCAAAAATAGATTCAGATGCGAAAGGGTTAAAAGGGAATAAATAACTGATGCCAAAATTTAAACTTGTTTGGTCTGTCAGAGAACTCATTTTAAGGTTTTTCTAATACATTAATGCCTGGGTCTTCAAATTTAATAGCAGAAATCAAAAGCAGAAATCTTATAAATTGTTTGAACTTACACCTTATAATTTTATACTAATTTGATTAGACTTGCTGATAAGTGGGGGGTTAGGGTTTATCAGGGTATACTTATTAATAATATTATAATCAATTAGGGTTTGATTGGTATTTTACATATACAGAGCTAAATATAATTGAAAAATATTCTTTTAATATAAGTAAGATTAAATGAAATCATTGATTAAGGTCATTTTTTTCCTTGAAGTTACATTGAAAAAAATGTAAGTCAGAAGAATAAGGATTTCCCGTCCTGTATAACTTATTGTCCACAAGGTTGTTTGTAATTTTCTAGTACATTTGAATCCGCTACAATCCAGTTTGAAAATCAGCAAGTATAAAAGATGAACCCTGACTTTCAGGTAGTGGCATTGACTCTATTTAACATTTACCATCCGAATCTGTGATTTTTATTCTATTTTGAAGAAATTTTACATTTTGTGCGACACATTTCGTATCAATAGAATTTTACTGCATGTCAGAAAGAAAACTATATCATATTTTAACTGTTCATCATAGAATAAAGTCTTCAAGTTCACATTCCCAATGGTGGAGCCTGAGGACACGGCTAAAGTTGTGATTGAAGAGCGAACAAAACTGTTGGAGGTTTGAACAAATGGGACAGGGACGACAACGCCTGTGATCTTCGACGACGGGGATATATTACGACTAATTTATTTCACGTGGGGCCAACTTTGGGGTGTGGAATTTAATGAGTTTGATCAGAAGCTTCCAACGATATATATTTAGAATGAAAAAATCTAATAGAATGAAAGAGTCTAAGGAGAGGGCTTAGATGATTGTAGCCAAATCAAAAATTTGGTTTGTAAGGTTTGTCAACATCAACAACAGTGGGCGTCTATAAGTGCCCACACACACAAATATTGTTGTTGTCTACTACTATATGTTTGATGAAAACATGTGTCATTCAAATAATTTGTTCAAAAATATTTGCATTGCGATTAATTCTAATTTTCCGAATTTTCTCTGGCTCAGCAATGGAACTTGAAGACCTGAACATGGCCACTGAAGACCCGAAACATGTCCATGAAATTGTGTAAAACAGGAATCTTGGTATTTCGTTGAACTTATGGTTTTGTAATAGTGGGATCAGACTTTATAAGTAGTTGACATACATAGGAAAATAAATTTTTAAAGCATCTATATACATAATACTCTTATACGACACCCAAATGTCCGTATATTCACTGGAATGGCAACAATCGAAATGAACAAATATACTACTAATTTCAAAATGGAAGACTGAAAACAACAAAAAAGTGTTTCTTCAGGAATGGCTTGAAAAAGGGAAAAAGAATCAGTAAGTTTAAATTTAAACATGCATAATATTAGGGACGTTTAATGTTTGAAAATTTAAATTATAATTTCGATTGACTGAACTACCAAACACTATTGTTAATAAAAAAATTAAAATTTTAATTGTTTTTAAATATAGTTTCTAAGCGTTGACGGCTACCACGGTTTCCAATTTATTTGCAAATAGATCTTGGTCATGCAGCGGGTTGGCGAGAGATAACGAGAAAGGAGCGTCCCTAGTTTTTTATACAATGAAAATGAGTTAGCTTAAATCAAAACATTGATTGCGGTAATTTCACCTCTGAGGTACACTGAAAGAAATGGAAATTCTGAAAAACATAACGTCGACATGGGCGTCTAAACGCTACGTAGACAAGTCACGTGACTTGTGTCGATCACCTTTTAGGTAGTCCAAGGGGCAGTCTATTCCCTCTATGTCTATGCGTGGAATTTAATGAGGTTGATCAGGAACGCCAGTTTTTAATTGGTCGGCCGATACTGGCGGTGATTGATATTTCAGCTTGTGTTCGGTGGTTGATGATGTATAATTTCCATTTGGTTTTAATTAGGTAATAGACGTCCTAAATGGGAGATGCGAAGCCTTAAATGCCTTGGACGTGTCCAAAATGAGGGATAAAGAGTTGGGAGAGTTTCAAAAATGAAGATTATGTTTGTAATAATAACACAGGTAACGAAAATTATGAAAGCTTGTTTAGCCGATATATCTCGATTCTGATAATATATATCTGACTTCAGGCATTCGTTTTCATCCTTCAAAGATTTTTTGCACAATATGTTTTGATATTATTACAGAAGTATCTTCTTTAATTAGACCTAAGGTCGCAGTGTTCGGCGAACTTGTCCCCCACCAAGAAAGTCATAAAGTTATCTTCTTTAATTATAGCGTTTATATCTTGTTCAATTTTTTAAAATGTTACGTTGTATATACATTTTTTTTATTATTTCCCTTGAATCTCATCATCATAGTGATAAAAACTATATGGAATCTTTTAAGTTCTTTTCAAACATATTGCATAAACAGTTTTTTTTTAATATTACAGATAAGATTTTTGTACCCATCGAAAGACAGCCGTAAGTTAAAAGGTATATTTGTCTACAACAGGGATGATATAGCAGTACTGTGTCAATAAAATGTTATGATTTTAGATACCTATTAAATTCAACATGCTGACTACATGATTACTTTTAATGCAATTCAATCAAATCTTGTCTTGCTGGTTTTTTTATTCCTAAATACTTCTGAAAAATGATAACTGAATTAAGTACTACTTATCCAACAACTTTTTTCATAAAACTATAATCAGTTGTTCCATTAAAGAACTCGTGAAGTTTAACTTTTACGATGCATAAGTTTACGACTTGCACGTTTTCTCCTGTCGAAATAATGTATTTGATATTTACAACCATCTGTATTTTAAAAGAAATGGGCTTAAGTCCAAATATTTCAATTGCGCTGAACATAATATAAAAACTTGCATTTTATAACTCTTTTTCAGTATATTACATGATCAAAAATAAGTACATGGCATCATAAATATAAGGTGCCTTAAGTTATTAAAGATAGTATAGTCAATTTTTATAAATTTATATTTATGGGTTGTCAAAATGCGACTGGCTGTGCAAAGCTTGATATATAAAGCATGCACTTGCGAAGAAAAATGCCCTGGTTCTATTCTCTTCAATGTTTGTTATTATCATATAATCAAGCTTAACTACGAGAATGTTGCCAAAAATGAAACCTTTTTTACTTGGAGCCATTAGAAGACTAAAAACTACTCACATATTAAAACGTTTAGCTGATATTTGAGCACACGTTTTTAACAATATGAAAAAAAATTATAAATTCTTTTTTTATCTAAAAAATAACTGAAGTAGAGGTGACACTTGAGAAGAGCATAGAAAAATTCTTCAATACAGTCGAACTTGTTTCCAGAGAGCCCTGATTTTCCGGACGAAATTGTGAATATACTGTGGTCCAGTGCTAAGTCTTGGAAATGAAGTCGGTTTTTACGAACAAATATCGAATTTAGAGAAAAATATTTTGTACCTTGTAAAATTTTTATTGACTAACCCAAGAGCATTAGAGAGCTTTTCTTGCAAAACTCTTCTTTTCTCTTTTTCCCATAACATTATATACAATAAATAACTAAGATATAACCGAGTCGAGGTTTCAAAAAATAATAATTTGACAAATGACTATGAGTGCGTCCTCTGGAAGGGAAGAGGCTTTATAGCCCGTTACCCCGCTCGCCAGAAGAGACAGTCACAAGAGACACACAAAGAAGGACGACGCAAACACATAGATAGACAAATAACATTTATTGAAAACACAAGCATCCATGCCTTACTGGGATTCGAACCCGAACCCAGCAGCTGCAAAGGCTAGTACCCTAACCATTGCGGTCGGCTAAGATAATAATTTAGTTCATGTTCTGTACAAAGTTTTCAGCAACTCGTTTATTACGAGCACTTTTATTTACCGAGTACATGATTTGGTCCATTCATGGTTATGTACGAGTTCGACGGCATAAACTTTTGGACAAATGCCTTTTTTTCTTCAAAGCTAAAATAAATATATATAATCCAATAATTTGATTTGGTGGAATTACCAGGGACAGCGCGTAGTCACAACTCATTCAATCATTAAATTTTTATAACCTTAGTTCGATTTGATATGGATAATTTAATTACAAGGTGTAATTCAATATAATCCATTGATCTGTGGTGTTTTTATAAGATACAATGTCAATAAATCTAAAAGGTATTTTTTTCAAGTGCATTGGAAAATTTCCGCATACACTTTTTCCCTTTCAGATTTTAGAGGAAAAGAAACTTATACGGAAATATCTCGGCATTACGCAGCTCATTACTCTACTAAGTTCATTTTTATTGTTAGCTATTCACATATTATTTTCTTTAAAGACATCAAAAGATACTTTTTTACGAGCTGCGAGATAATCTGCTTCAGACGGTTTTTGTTGAAACAGCCCGTGCCTCCAAAGCTGTTACGAATGTCACACCTATCAACACTTTCAATAAAAGTTTTATGATGCACAATTTTATTATCCTTCTTTTATAGCAGATGTACTTAGCTGCATTAAGATATTCGGGACATTTTATAACTATATTTTTTTTACCATGATATTGTTAAAGAGATGTGTATAAAAGCAATTAAGTGATAATCAGATTAGATCTCACGAAACTTTTACTCCTTGCCAACCTAAGTTGGGTAAATAAAAATATGCTATAGAAAAGATCCTTCCGCGAATGTAAAGAGTTCCATAAATTATTTGTGAATCCATCCAGAAAACATATTTAAAACATTAATTTCGTTTAAGTTCTAACAGATTTGAATAGTATTTGAGAAAATTTCGCAATTTTATCAGAATGAAAAGTGTATTTTGGTTAAATTGTATTCAAATCATTTTGTATGTAAATATTACCTTACAAGAGTTTCTAACTAATGAACCAACCGCGCTTTTCCCCCTGCCTTTTTACTCTTTGTTGTTACCCAAGTAAGGTTGGCACGGAGGATAGTATCAAAGATACCCAATCGAAACCGTTCAAACTTCAAAAAATGGATTTAAACGTTAATAAGACGATATTTAATTAATTGTTTATGAGTTAAAAGACTATTGTTGTTTGCAACATTGTTGTAGTAGTTTCTGTTATATTTATTTTTTGTGATAAAGTTTAACTATTGTTGTTTGTAACATTGTTTTAGTAGTTTCTGTTATATTTATTTTTTGTGATAAAATTAAACTATTGTTGTTTGTAACATTGTTTTAGTAGTTTCTGTTATATTTATTTTTTGTGATAAAGTTTACCTATTGTTGTTTGTAACATTGTTTTAATAGTTTCTGTTATATTTATTTTTTATGATAAAGTTTACCTATTGTTGTTTATAACATTGTTTTAGTAGTTTCTGTTATATTATTCTGTTATAAGTGATAAAGTCTAATTGCCACATAGAACCCCATTTGCTTGATGTTTTTACCCATAGCTACCCCAATAATGTTGACCGTGATATTATGAAACTGCAACTGTAACACATTATTAAAAAAGCATCCAAAGGGGTTAACCTCAATATATTTTTTTAATTACATAATACTAAAACTATTTGAATTTATGAATACTTTTGAAATTGGACCAATTATATTACATCATATAAAAACTTGCTCCAATTACTTTGAACATTGGAGATTTTTAATAAATAACAAATCTGGTGGATTTGACACCTTTCGTTGCTTTGGCTACGGTTATGTACCCCCAAAAAATTTTAAGCAATTTTATTACGTCATTGCATTTTATATCGTCAATATCTTATCTTTCGCCAAATAATTAAGTATACATGAGCAATAAATAATGAATAAACTAAACCGATTATGATTAAAACATTACCTTCCTCAAACATAAATTTAAAATTCACCCATTTTCCATTTTATTATTAATAACCACTTTTCCAAATGAATTATCTTGTTTCTAAACTCGTATTCTCCCTAGTATAACTAAGATATAAGGTCCTGAGTATTCATTGGCGACTTTTGGTAATTGTAAATTCAATTAGACGAAATCGCCAAAGAAGGCGCCGGACCCTATACCTTAGTTATACTACGGAGAATACGAGTTTCGTAACTAGATCCTTCAGATAGTCCCCAAAAAGAACCTCAGAGATATCCAGATAGTAACTGCTACATAGAGTGTCAGATCCACAGATAGATAACTACTACTTCGACTACCATTGATTTATATTTTCCAGTTTGGCGAGGAAACGATGGTCATGATAACAAAAATAGTATTATCATTCAATACATTGGAAGGCGTGTTTCAGAGAGGCGCTAAAATTGTCTATCATGGCGTCACAAGAAACACCTTTTCGGGAGATTCCGAGTGATAAGAAAAATATAAGTATTTCTATGTTTATACAATGTGTGATTATCATTGTGGCAGGTGTTTTCTGGTAATCTAATAAATGCCGGTAAGTTAAGTTATTCGAAAGAAATATACAGGGTGGTAATTTTAAAAAGGACTGAACACAAACAGTTATTGGTATCAAAGCCTTTTTTTTTAATTGACATCCTGTACTTTATAATAAATAACCAGTATCTATTAATACTAAATTAATTTTTACTCTTATAAGCTGAATAAGTGAAAATTAGAATGCCTTAAAAGATTTCATGTAGATAATACGTACACAGACATTAAAATGTCTGTTTTAACTATTTATCATTAAGTCAAAGTATGCAAATTATGTTCTGAAAATACAAATATGAAATATTGTTATCCACGCTTAAAATGAGTAAGTTCGAAACACATAACCTTTAATACTATCTAAACATTAAATTGGTCCTGACAGACGAACAAAAAACATTTTGATAATTTTTTTTTATATAGAACTGTCGATTTATATTGAATCAATCATGGAATCTTTAAATAAGTTGTAATAGGTCTTTAACTATATCCTTTCAAAGACGAGCTACGAATTTTGGAGTTTACTTTAATGCGTTTCTGCTAAAACAAAGTTGTTGATTAAATTTTATCTCGCATTTGACATCTAAAACGGATTTTTTTTAGAAATGAAATCTCTTTTGCTATATTTAAAAACCCAAGCTGCAAACTACGTTTATATTTTTTAAACAAAATTTGGCTGATATCTTTTTAAGACAAAATAGCGAACTTTAGATTAAAGCAAAATGCCCCCGGATGATTTTACCTGTGTTGTCTATATTTTTAATTAGCTATCTGAGCTCATACCTGAAAATGTCAGTAATCAATAAAGTTATTGTTCTTCAATTAACTACGATTAATTACATACTTCCTCACCATGACGTAATAACTAATTAATCCAAACAGATTACACTTCTAAAGGATTTTTGAAAATAAAGTACAAACACAGATTTTTTTCATTGCTCTTAGATTGTAATATTTTAAATTGTAGTAATTCGCATGGGTCTTTGACACGCGTAACTGGTAACTTAATAAAGTTTTTGTCTTTTAAAGAGTGTATTTAAAGATTTCTATACAAAAAAAGAGTATATTAATAAAAATGAAACATGAAGTAGCCAGTTTTTAGAAAGTTGTTTGCAGACGTTGCATTAGGACAATGGACAATGAGTTAAAGGGGAATGGGCGTACTGGATCATGGGTCTCCATACTCAAGTGCCTCAGTGTCAATCGAATGGGGGAAGAGCAATTTTCTCTGTCACATTTCTCCGGATGTATTGAATGTTTTTACTAGTGGCTTTTTTAAATAATAAATGTAGATAACTTTCAGGTCTCTATCTTCCCACTTTTTGAAATTGCTTCGACTATTTTGTGTGAAATTATTTATTGAAAAAATATTCGAGCCGATTTCAATAAGTGGGAATATCGGGACATGTTAGTCAGCTACATTTATCACCTAAAAAATCCGCTTGTAAAAATATTCAATACAGCCGGTGAAATGTGGCAGACTTTTTATTTTTTTTCTCCATAGGATTAACATAGAGAGAAGCCTTCGCTTGAGAAGCCGATTCTCGGTACTATTCCCCCTTAAGAATGTTAATCCATTTGGTAGGTTGAATACAAATATCAGAATATCTTTTCCCTACCGAACACACTGAAAACGTAATTGTCAGCAGAAATTTAAATTTCAGCAGTTAAAAGAATAATAAAGATTATACAAATTTAATATTAGCCCATTAACGACGTCTTTAATAATTCCAGTAACACTTTCATTTTCGAATAAAAACAATAATTTTAATTTCCATGAATTCGCTTCTAGTGTAATTCAATTTGCCCAAATTGTTCAGTATTACTGTCTTCATTAGTCTTACATTTTATCTTATTTTTTTTCTCTAATAGGGCTGCAGCATTGGTGGTCAAGTATTTGCAGACTCGACATATTGCCCAGAACTGAAAGCCATTTTTTTGTGGCACCATCTAGGCGACTCTCGCTACCATTTTTGACGCCCAGATTACAATGAATCTGAGCTCTCTGTGGATGTTAAAGTGTGCCGAGATTTAATTTTGCCGAGAGAACCTAAGCGGACCATTCAGGGATCTTTTACATGCCACATAATCATATGACATACGTGCCCAAGATTTTCCCATCCAGAAAATCTGTCGACTCAGCCGGGGCTCAAACCCGCGATCTTGGGCTTACGAGGCGGACACGTTAAACCTCTCAGACACTGAGCGCATCTTACATTTTATTTATTTATTTAAACTTAATCAGAAAACTCATATTCGCTTGGAAAAAATTTCTTGCCAACCATCGTAAATGTGTAAATTTTTTCTTATAACATTTTATCAACCCCCTTTTCAAAAAAACCTTATAAGATGGAACAGCAGATAATCAAAACCGTGCGTGACTAAATAATAAGTACTCACCGATACATAAGTCTATAACCTTAAATCTATTACCCCAAAAAATATCCAAGAAATATTACATAATAATGATGAAACAGGGGCAGGGTCTACCATATTGAAGTACTCTGTCATAGAGTAGAGCAGAATTGAAAGAATGGGATAGAAGTCGGGCAAAGAGGGTAAGTCTGACCAGGAGGCGGTATAATAGGGTAAAGAGGGTAAGTTTGACCAAGAGGCGGTACCGTGGTTACGGTGCCTGCAATCAATTTACCCTCTAACCATAATTCTAAACGATTATAGATACCGGTATGAAATTATTTGTATCTCTTTTGGGGGCTGAGTTGGATTTTAGAAGTTGGTGGTCATTGAAAAAATTCATTTAAAAGCGATTATAAGAAAATTGATTTTAAGGGACACGTTAGCATTCTTTTTATGACCCTAAAATTGTTTAAAATCACGGAAGGAATAAAATAAAATGATGAGAGACTTTTTTTTACTTGGTAAGTTTTGTCTTTTTTACTGTTTATTTAAAAGCTAAACATTATCATTGGTTTAAATATATCTTAAATATCTTTACTAAAAGTCTCGTAGTTCGCAATAGTGTCAAGTTTGTTTGTATTGTATTTCATTTGTTTTGTTTATTATAAGCATCCTTGTAATATATTTATGTTATTATGTAATAGTATTATTGTAATAGTATTATGTATAGATTCTGCCTACCATTGTAAACGGGTTTAAGTCCATTGCAATAAATTTATTATTTATCTATCTAATAGTGTCATCATGCATTGATTATAAGATAGCCTTTAAAAAATGAAAACATAGAAAATATTGCTTTGTTCAAAATAAAATGCAAAGCTATATCTTTAGAGGTCGAAAAGTATGAACAGATGCTTGATATTTAGAGAAAAGAAAATCATTCATAAGCTCTGTAGAAGTTTGTCTTCTAATTACTATGTGGTAATGAATGTGATAATCAATAATTCAATAATTGAACTTCAAATAATTATGCAGTCCAAATTGCCGTAAACCATTTTCACGTAAAGCCTCATCAATGTTGGGTCATATTGTCGCCGGAAATCTACATTTTTAAAATTTTAATTCAATTCTTTTGAGATCGTTTTATAAGCAAAATAAAATTTTGTTCTACTGTTATCGACATAAACTTATATAACCAAACTATTATACTGATGCTATTTACATAAATTAAGTAAACAAATTAATAGTTCTTTCCTTAATTCCAAATTGACGTAAACTATTTTCACATAAAGCCTCATTTATGTTGGATAATATTGCTGAGGGAATTCTACATATTTAAAATTTTAGTTTAATTCTTCTGAAATCATTTTGTAAGCAAAATAAATTCTGTTCTAATGCTATCTACACACACATAAACTTAATGTAACCAAACTATTATACTGATGCTATGCACATAAATTAAGTAAAAAAAGTTAATTGTTCTTTCCTTAATTCCAAATTGACGTAAACTATTTTCACATAAAGCCTCATCAATGTTGGGTCATATTGCTGCCGGAAATCTACATTTTTAAAATTTTAGTTTAATTCTTCTGAGATCGTTTTATAAGCAAAATAGAATTTCGTTCTTATGTTATCTACTCAGACATAAACTTATATAACCAACAATTATACTGATGCTCTATGTACATAAATTAGGTAAAAAAAATAATTGTTCTTTTCTTAATTCCAAATTGACGTAAACTATTTTCACATAAAGCCTCATTTATGTTGGATAATATTGCTGAGGGAATTCTACATATTTAAAATTTTAGTTTAATTCTTCTGAAATCATTTTGTAAGCAAAATAAATTCTGTTCTAATGTTATCTACACACACATAAACTAAATGTAACCAAACTATTAAACTGATGCTCTATGTACATAAATTAGGTAAAAAAAATAATTGTTCTTTTCTTAATTCCAAATTGACGTAAACTATTTTCACATAAAGCCTCATTTATGTTGGATAATATTGCTGAGGGAATTCTACATATTTAAAATTTTAGTTTAATTCTTCTGAAATCATTTTGTAAGCAAAATAAATTCTGTTCTAATGTTATCTACACACACATAAACTAAATGTAACCAAACTATTAAACTGATGCTCTATGTACATAAATTAGGTAAAAAAAAATAATTGTTCTTTTCTTAATTCCAAATTGACGTAAACTATTTTCACATAAAGCCTCATTTATGTTGGATAATATTGCTGAGGGAATTCTACATATTTAAAATTTTAGTTTAATTCTTCTGAAATCATTTTGTAAGCAAAATAAATTCTGTTCTAATGCTATCTACACACACATAAACTTAATGTAACCAAACTATTATACTGATGCTATGCACATAAATTAAGTAAAAAAAGTTAATTGTTCTTTCCTTAATTCCAAATTGACGTAAACTATTTTCACATAAAGTCTCACCTATGTTGGGTCATATTGTCGCCGGAAATCTACATTTTTAAAATTTTAATTCAATTCTTTTGAGATCGTTTTATAAGCAAAATAAAATTTTGTTCTACTGTTATCGACATAAACTTATATAACCAAACTATTATACTGATGCTATTTACATAAATTAAGTAAACAAATTAATAGTTCTTTCCTTAATTCCAAATTGACGTAAACTATTTTCACATAAAGCCTCATCAATGTTGGGTCATATTGCTGCCGGAAATCTACATTTTTAAAATTTTAGTTTAATTCTTCTGAGATCGTTTTATAAGCAAAATAGAATTTCGTTCTTATGTTATCTACTCAGACATAAACTTATATAACCAACAATTATACTGATGCTATATACATAAATTAAGTAAAAAAAGTTAATTGTTCTTTTCTTCTGCTACAAGTCAAACTTTTTCTATCTCTTCAATGAACTTAAATTAACCCCCAAGCAAAGCTCCACTTACGAGCTTTTCATCTTTTTTGGTACCTCATTGTTTCCAATCAAACATTAGTCATCAGTTACACAATATGACATAACGAATTCCCCCCGGAGAGTTTTCTATTAAAATATTAGCGCAATCCCCATTTTTTTTTCCATGGCGAATTTTCACAAACGCGTTGCTGTAATAGATCTAAATTACTCGCCAAACATTGAATCACTGTATTACGGCCTCGGTGGTTAGAATAAGATACAGATGTTGCCTGGTTAAAATTCAATGGAAAAACTGGTTTGGCAATTGAAGCTATGATGGCTTGAATAATACGTCCAAGCATCACTTGTGTAGAGGTCTGCCGCTAATATCTACCCCGCTGTGTCCAACAATTACCCCAAAAATGGGGTAATTTTTGGACCTAAGTTTGTTTTTATTTTCAACTCCTGCAAATGTAATATAAAATTTAAACAATGCCACCCTAACAATAATACCCTCACTTGTGTAGCGGTCCGCCGATAATATTTACCCCACTGCGTCCAACAATTTCCCCTCATGGATGGGGTAATTTTTGGAAGCAAATTTGTTTCTATTTTCAACTCCTGCAATATCAAATTTTAACAATGGCACCCTAACAATAATAGCCTCAACCAAGGCAAATAGTCCTTACAAAAAAAAAATGCTGACTAGAATAGTACATAAAAGTAAAACCAATTATTAAAGATTGATTTTTGTCCAACGTTTACATTGGGTTGCATCATTTTTTTTTTCAAGTTTAGGTCTTAATGTGGTGTAGCGGTCCTCGGATAACTATGAATGACAAACAGGCAATTCATATATACACTCTTAAAACAAAAGAGTGAAATCCACTCCAATTGGAGAAGTGCATTTTCGACACCGTAAAGGCATGCATATTTACTCAGACTGAGTTAAAATCACTCGTTTGGAGTGATCCTGTCGGAGGTTTAACACACAAAGGATCCACTCCAAAAGGAGAAGTGCATTTTCCAGTCTGGAGGAGTGAAATCCACTCAGACTGAGTTAAATTAGGAGTGTTTGTTTTAAGAGTGTAGAAGACACACGAGAGAAAATATTTTTGTAACGGAAACGCTGACTCCATACTGGAAGAAGACTTCTTGCGTAGGCAGGTAAACTGCAGTAATCAAAACAATGAGTTGTACCACTTTTGATGTGAAATACAAAAAATCCAGTATGTTTTCTTAATTGTTACAGTAATTAAGTGCTTGCAACAATGATCCAAGCCACCATGGTGGTTACTGCAGTTTACCTGCCCACGGCAGACTCCTTTTCTAGAGATGCCCAATTATTCGGGATTTCAGAAGCTCCATACCTCCATAAATGTTTTAAAGGGGAATGTTTTAGAGCATTATATTGGTCCACGTCTTATATCACGATCAATAATTACATGAATTGGCTTGTTTCATATGATTTCTTCCAGCATTCATTTCTGCACATCCTTCGATTGGTGCTCTTTTTTTGTGTTATTTTCTCACGTGACATTGATCCACCAATCGAGGCTCGTGAAAAAAAATTCTTTCGGCATTTCTGTTGCCGTTAAAGACCTGAAACATGACAGTTGTAAGTTTTTAACTGGCATATACCCATTTTTAAAGATTGGATGGTTGGTACATATATATTCCGGTTTGTGTGCTTGATCAGAGACCAGCTTTTAAACTTTCGTCAAGTAAAACAGACACAGACAAAATTGTTACTGACTTAGAGAGGGAAAAGGTAAATCCAGGGAGAAGACGGGAATCGAGCCCGACTGTTCACGTAATGGGCTGCGATCCAACCAACTAGTCCATCCGGGCCCCGATTCTTACACTCTCAGAAATAACACTTTCATTTTTGACGATTCATGAATCCTCAAGCCTCATTAAGTTAATTTTGAGGATTGTTTCGCCAAACTATCACGTGACTTTTGAGTAAACGCGAATCCTCACTTTTACGATCGTGATTTGACGATTCTGTATCTTGATTTTGAGGAAACTGAATCTCATTGTTGTACTCACATGCTCAAAAAAGACGAAATATTTCTTTAGATAAGACGGCATTAAAATCCTCGTAAAAATGACGATTCAAATTTCCTCACTTTGTGGAAACGAAAACTCGGAGCATTCGCCAGAAATGGAATCGTCAAAATTAAGGAAAATTTCGTCGTTTTTGAGCATTCATTTTTGAGAGTGTAAAGACCTTATAACTGAGGTTTGGCTACTTCACTTCTATTAACGCCAAGCATCCTTATGTAATTCTAACTTTCATGCTTACGGTATTTCTCCCCTGACATGGGGCCAAGCTTGGCTTTCAAATCACGTGCCAAATCTCAGGTGCATAAGATCGCCATTATACACGTGTGCACCTGCGCTATTGTTTCTTCCTAGAACAGTTTCACTTGTTGAGGTATGGTTCAGACATAAGGTTGAACTTGTTACCATTTTTTTGTTCATTCAAAAGTTATAGGTTATAAAAAGGCGTCTGTTTCCTTTCAGTTTCACTGATTTGTCAGATCATAAAAAAAATTATACTTCCTATTTTCATAATTTTAACTCGTGTTTCTCTTTTTTTACTTACAAGGAACTTACAGATATTATCATACATTATTTTTGACTAAAAAGATATTTTTGATAAAAAGAGAACCTTTAAAGATTTTTCCTAGAACTCTTAGTTTTTGTTACCCCACGTTTTAGTTTACATTTCATTCGAAAAAGTTGTCTGACATTTCAGAAGCATATAACAAATTCCTTTTATAGATAGCTCAGATTAAGGGTTGGTATTATGAACTTGGGGGAATTAATATATAAAAAAAATTAAGCATTAAAAAAGTGAAGCTTTAAGCTCAAATGAAGGGTCAACAACGCTACATAAATTATTTATTTTTTAAAAATCAAGCTATTTAAAAACATTTAGAAAGTATATATGCCCTTTTTTAAAGCGCTACATATTTATGAAATAATTTATTTTCTAATTTGGTAAAAAAAATATATGATAAAAATTGTAGAAGGAAATGTAATGCAGATCATAGCGTTAATCAGCATTTCCTCTAATTTCTCTAAGTTTACTTTTCTATTATCCTAGAGCAAATAGTCGTGAAAATAAAGCTTATCTTGTTGTGTAACTATGAAAAAAAGTGTAATAATAAATTTGATGTGTGTCACTTGCATTCCGTAATTGCAATTTTCGGTAGCTTAACTAATTACATGGTTTTACAGTTGGCAATTTTCTCGCTATGATGGCAAAATGTCTATATGCTATGGTGCGCTTATCAGGTCAAACGAAATAAATTTGAAAGTCCACAACTTAAACACATTCTCTGCTTGTGCGTACTTTTAATGGTAAATTAATATACTATTGAAAATGAAGTGTTTACCACTGTTAAATATTTTAAATCAGTTATTTAACTACTACATAATAAAGAATTAATTTAAAACTTTGACAAAAAAATTTCATTTCAATCTCTCTTTATGCGATCTTCAAACCAATAAATAACTGTCTAAGACAAATGCTTGCAAGTCAATAAAAGTCACGTATTCATGCGTTTAGTATATGTTTATAGATACAAAAAAATACATTCCTCGAAGAAACGATAATTCAATACATTAGAAAGTGTTTTATTATATCTCTGAAAGCAATTAATATTATTTATTTACAAGATTTATCTGGAAGAAGGTACAAAAATGCTGTCACTAAATTTTTTTTAACTAAACGCATTACGAATGCGTCGACAAAACAATTAATTTTCTTTCAACTAATTGGAATTGTATGTCAAAGATACGAATTACAGTTCAGGTATGTATGATATAGTGCAAGGAATTTATTGCCGAATATTGAGAGGCAGTAAAAGGCAAATGGGGTTCGTTTTTTATCAATTTTGAAATTAGATTTGGTATTGCGTGACATTCTGCAAAGGAATTTAGATAGAGTATAACCAGAAGACTGCATTTCGTAGTTTAGTTTTGTTTGTTATTCAAAAATATAGCTATAAAATTAATCATAAAGTCTCCGTTCCGTTTTTAAAACAAAAACAATGTAAATAAATATAATTTATGAACATTTGAAATTAATTTCAAACTAAAAAAGTTAGTCACTGAAACAAATCTGTCTGGCAATATTTAGTAATTTGCATTTTTTTTATTGATGTGTAATTTTAATGGTGTTACAATTTTTAAATTTACATTTTATATAATATTATTTTATTATTTTAGTTGAGAAAAGATTAAAACGAATATATTAGTTCAAAACTGTATAGGTTTTATTTTTTTGTTTGACAGAAACTTTATTTTTTTTTCAATTGCATTTCCTTAAAAAAAAAAGGAAACTTTGTTTTGAATCTTTGTTCAAGTAATAGGATATTATTGAAAGGGCAAATTTTATTGGATTGATTTTTAGTTCAGCATTTAAATGTAGTATTCATCTGAGTATCATTGATACATCGTGAAGGCATCATACCTAAGAGATAGGGGTATATACATATATTTTCCTTCTTGTGTGCTTGGTCAGAGACCCACTTATTTAAGCCTTCGTCAATTAAGACAGACACAGAACGAATTTTTACTGTCACAGAGAAAGGAAAGTACACCCAAGGTGAAGGCGGGAATCGATCCCGCACAGGTTACAGCTCGCAGACTGCTGACGTAATGGTCCAAAATACTCGGCCATCTGGGCCCCAGCCGGAGTATTTTGGCTCCTTTTCAGTCTCGAAAATGCACTTATCCTATTGGAGTGAATTTCACTCTTTTGTTTAGTTAAAACTCCGACAGGGTCACTCCAAAAAAGGGATTTAAACTCATTCTGAGTTAATTTTTACTCATTTCCAGTGTCGAAAATGCATTTCTCCTACAAGAGTGGATTTCAATCTTTTGCTTTAAGAGTGTAAGAGTGTCGCTGATGAAGCTCCACTCGAAGATATGGTATACCTCAAGTCATAAAACAACCATTTGACGCATCTCCATATCAGAATCCAGCCCCGGTGATATATTCATGTATTCTCAACCACAACTCCCATTACCTTCTGAGCAAAGAAATAAATTGGTTGTGGCCATTAACTCCTGCATAAATAAAAAACATCGCCGAATTGTATTGAATATAAAAGAGCGCGAAAAACCATCACGCATTACCACACATTTGGCGCGATAAATACAAGTTAGAAGGGCGCCGTACCCTAAAGCAAGCCCCATCCAGAAAACACATATTGACAGACAGAAATAGACCGCTTGGGGTACCTGTAATTATGAGGTGTTAGTTTTCGCAGCCCCTAAATCTGCAGCCTTAAGTAGCCGAGAAGAATTTTTGGTGTGTCCCTAAATGTGTAATTTGCGAGAGTATTACTTAGGGTTTTGTAAGTGCTAAGAATGAAGGACTGATATGGATTGTCAATTATATCTTCAGTCTTGGAACTAGCTTTATTAATGATGGTGTGAGTTCGGACTCCAGGTGGAGCCGTTAAAATGAGCTTGTAGGTTAGAGTTCTGGATTGTTGCAGAGCATTATATTTATCAAGTAAACTAGCATTTGTTTTAACAGTGCCCAACTTCCAATAAAAATTCCGTTTACTAATGTACAAATTTTTCAGAGTATAGAGTCTAGTTATTTAAAAGGCTTTCGAAACAGCTATGCTACAATGACAGGTCTCGATTAAGCGACTTGAAATACGTTGCTAAGCCACTAAAATGTGGTAAACATTCCACTTCTTATTTCATAAAACTTGATAATCATAGAAATCCTACGCTGTTTCTGGCTTTGATATTAGGTCTTCACTCTAAAAAATGAATGCTCAAAATCGACGAAATTTTCCTTGATTTTGACGATTCGTTTACTGGCAAATGCTCCGAGTTTTCGTTTCCTCAAAGTGAGGAAATTTGAATCGTCATTTTTATGAGGATTTGAATGCCGTCTAATCTAAATAAATATTTCGTCATTTTTGAGCATGTGAGTACAACAATGAGATTCAGTTTCCTCAAAATCAAGATACAGAATCGTCAAATCTCGATCGTAAAAGTGAGGATTCGCATTTACTCAAAAGTCACTTGATAGTTTGACGAAACAATCCTCAAAATTAACGAAGTGAGGCTAGAGGATTCATGAATCGTCAAAAATGAAAGTGTTATTTCTGAGAGTGTGTTGTCAACTGGCAGTAAAAATTCTAAAGCAAATATTTTTGAAGGTGTAGAATCAAGCTATATTTGAAAGGCTTTAGGAACAGCTATGCTACAATGACAGGTCTCGATTTGGTGACTTGCATTACGTTGACAAGCAACTAAAATGTGGTAAACATTCCACTTCTTATTTCATACAACTCGATTGGGATAGCAATCTTACGTTAAATTTCCAAGATCGCTTAGAGTCGCCAAAGAACAGACTGAACACCTTATCATTGCTGTACCATGCTTTAATATTAAAGTTCAATTACCTTTAAATGGATAATATCTGCAGATGAAACAAAAAGTCTTAAACGAACTGAAATAGCCTACTTTCCTGTTACTAAAACTTCACTGAAATTCTTATAGAAAGGAACTAGATTTGTTACTTTAACTGCCACCTAGAAGAACAAATATTAATTTTCACTCTAGGGTTTGAATTGAAATAAAAGAAAAATAGCATAAAAAAAATTGAGAAACAAAATAACCAATGACATTTGATATGCAGCCAAATTCATCGAATCATAGCTAGCAAGGGTTTACTGAAGTCTTCATATTTTTGCTACAACGAAAATGCATACTTCATTTTAATATCAAAATAGTTTTTAGTTTCCAACAACTATTTTAATTTCAGATAGGAAATACAAACTTAAATTCTGATGTTCCTAAACATATTTTGAATTATTGTATTAAATATGACTGGTTTGTCCTTTTCATCTTGTAACTCAAATACCTTTATATTTACCTTTTATTCCTTTACATTTTTATTATTACTTCAAATTATGCCATTCTTTTGAAAATTGCCTAATCGCAATAGTTTAAGCTAAGTTATTCTAAAGTTTCAAATGTTCACTAAAATGTAAGGTTAAACAATAAATCAGCGACCTATATAAAAACAAATAATTTTTACAAAAACAATCTTTTTATCTTTTTGCATCTAACAAAAGCAGTCATCTTTTAAATGAAATATATTTTCATTGTAATTTAACTATTGAATACAAAAAGAAAAAAATATTCATACAACAGAAGTGAAACACAAGTATTGTACAAATATAAATGTTACATTATTATGCTGTTTCAATGCAAGAATTGTGTTGATGACATACGCACACAAAATGGTGCTGTTTCAATACAACTGAAGATCGCGAGATTAGACGATTGTTATATCCATGTGCGATTGTGACAAAAAATCTTGAATTGTTGTTTGAATTTTTGTATGGTTTCAACACAACTTATGTTACAACTGGGAAAAAGCACAATTTATTGCATTGACAGTCAACACAAATTTTTCCCGAGAGTATGTGGTAAGAAAACATTACAACTTAACTCAGATTTCAACCAAAATCCCATAAGATTTTTACTGTTGAACAGTATAAATACCAACCAACCGCATGAATCAAACTAACAATATGAATAAACATATCATTAGTTATAAACCATTAGTTAGATAACGATCACGGGTTATGTCAATACACTAAAAAAAACATGACAGCATGTATGATATATTTCAGTTTCACCAACCGCAGGGTTGTGCCCTATTGTTGCGGTACCTTTATTCGAAGAACCCAGCATATCATTAGTTGCAAACCCTTAAATTAGATAAACATTAACCGGTCAAATTATTCCAATCGAAAAATATCACACGAGATTCTATGATAAATATCAGCTTAAGCAAATACATAACACCTTATTCGAAGAAGAAGAACCTCACACCGTGATTACATACATAAATGTACATAAAATCACCATCATCGACATGGAACCTCATAGCCCGTTTTGGATCGAGAATCAGTTAATTCATTACCAGCCCTTCCGCTACTGTTGGGGGACAAGCTTCGTGTGAGAGACTGCCATGCATTTACAATTCAAATACAAATGTTCTCGCCTCTTGGCCATGTAGTTCTGTACTCTGCAATTATGAAGAATTTTTTTTTGTCTGTTTGTAACGATCTGTAATTGGGAGGGGGAACGTGGGACTTAACGGCATACGTGTCAATATTTACACTTCTAAGGCTGTACTTAGCAGAGAGTAGACACGTCAGTCGATACTTAGGGACGATTTATTGGATTGGTTCTGAAGTTAATGTCACTCGAATTTTTTTTTCTCAGCGAGGGTTGCTGAAGTTTTTGTGTGTGGATGACATAGATTTGGCGATGATGTACACTGTATCAGCCAAGTTGGTACTCGAACCAGTGAAGGGAGTACTCGTAGTGGAAGAACGTGCCAAGTGACATTTTTGAATATATTGAGACTTTTGTGTCCAAATGAGCATAATATTCCATCATTTAAAGAAAAGTGTCCTCCTTTTCCTAAACTTAAATTTTAGCATTTTTTTACGGTTTGCAAGTACCGTTTTCAACAGATCTGAGTGCAAATACAAATAGCCTGTGTTCTCGCCTCTTGGCCATGTAGTTCTGTACTCTGCAATTACGCCGCATTTTTTTGGTCTGTAGGACCGTTTGTAACGATCTGTAATTGGGAGGGGGAACGTGGGACTTAACGGCATGCATACGTGTCAATATTTACACTTCTAAGGCTGTACTTAGCAGAGAACTGACACGTCAGTCGATACTTAGGGACGATTTATTGGATTGGTTTTGAAGTTAATGTCATTCGAAAGGTTTTTTAACAGCGAGGGTTGCTGAAGTTTTTTGTGTGGATGACATCGACTTAGCGATGATGTATACACTGTATCAGCCAAGTTGGTACTCGAACAAGTGAAGGTCGTACTCGTATGGAAGAACGTGCCAAGTGACATTTTTTTAATATATTGAGAGTTTTGTGTCCCAATGAACATAATATTCCATCATGTAAAGAAAAGTTTCCTCCTTTTCCTAAACTTAAAATTTAGCATATTTTTTACGGTTTGCAAGTACCGTTTTCAACAGATCTGAGTGCAAATACAAATAGCATGTGTTCTCGCCTCTTGGCCATGTAGTTCTGTACTCTGCAATTATGACGAATTCTTTTTTGTCTGTTTGTAACGATCTGTAATTGGGAGGGGGAACGTGGGACTTAACGGCATGCGTGTCAATATTTACACTTCTAAGGCTGTACTTAGCAGAGAATAGACACGTCAGTCGATACTTAGGCACGATTTATTGGATTGGTTCTGCAGTTCAGAAATGCTTAGTGGACGAACGTGCTAATTGACATTTTTGAAAAACATTATGTGTCAATAAACATGTGTTACTCCATCTTTTATATAATGTTAACGAGATTCCCCTTTTTCATAAACTTTAAGTTAAGTACATTTTCTTTTGTAAGGGCTGTTTTCAACTTATCTAAATACAAATGAAAAACTTTTTTTCAAACTCATTTTCTCGTTTTCACCTTAGAACGTTTTCTTAGCACGTTCTCTTCAAATGTGTTGGTTAAGGGTTTGGTCATTTGAAAAATAAAACATGAAATAATCCTATTCAAAACACTTTGAGTATATTCAATGTCCATTACTTATACATTAAACTCGTAATGTAAACTATTTTCAATCTCTGGCTTATAAAGCTGGTTTAAAATAAAGTTAGGGATGTGCGATAAAATTATAATAGCTTGTGTAGTTTATCAAACAAATATTTAGAAAGCTCAACATTAGTAATACCATTTTTGTTAAAGGGTGGAACATCTTTAAACTATAGAATACATGTTTATGCAATGTTAAAAACTATAACTTGATTTTTCGGTTTTAATGCAATCACACAGCAAGCCAAGCAGCAATGAATCGCCAAATATAGTTCCTTGCTCTGTCAATATATTTTTTCAGCAATACTCGATATTTAATTCCCATGGGATTCGGTGAGAAAAATGGGACTTTTTCTTCTTCTTAATGAGTAGTTGCAGCATCCCTCAATACAGTTTCTGGGCACGCACACTCCGAATAAGAAAAGGAAGCTTAAAGAATCTTAAAGAAGCAACCATTTGGTTTAATTTACCTGATGCTCTTTAAGAATATATCTATACAAGACAGTATTTATTACCCAAACTTCTCCATTAAGAGATTTGATTCAGTTAATCAGATTCATCAAGATACATGGAGGGCTTAGGCTTGAACGCAAATAGTCATACCAGAGGACATAGAAATTAATACAGAAAATCCTGCTTTAAAAGAGAGATACAAAAAAAAGGTTCGAAATTCACTGGGTTTGAAGATCACAGTCGTAAAATGTGACAATTTTTATCAATATTGCGACAGCAAAATAAATTAAGTCTCAGTTATAGCGAAATAAAGTTTTTGAAATATCTGGCAATCTGAAAATCGTCCTATTGGGTATTGTAGACTCCAAAAAGTGTGGAGAAATTTCTTTTGAAGATTTTTTTTCATACTTTAAAAACTGCTCGTATGTAATTTGAAGTTGCTCCTAATTTTTAAAGTTCGTAGCACAGACTGCTCAAATTTCTTTATCCAATTTTGAACACTTCTGCGTAACATAAATAAAACCAATAATACACCATGATCTTGTCAATTGCTAATTTAATGAGATATTAGGAAAGTAATAAAGGTTTAAAACAACACTACCTTTATTACTCATTAGCCTTAAGAAAAAATGTCTTACCAAAAAAAAAATGTAGAAGTAACTGAACCACGAGAAAGAAAAAAAAGCTTTTTTCTATAAATTATTTTCATTTTCTATCAATTATGATTTTTATATGAATATTTCCGTTTACTAATAATACTAATAAACACTGCCGGCCCACCGGCTTAGTGGTTAGTGTACTAGCCTTTGGAGCTGCTGGGCTAGGGTTCGAATCCCGGTAAATGCATGGATGCTTGTGCTTGTCAATAAATGTTGTTACTTGTCAATGTGTTTGTGTCGTCCTTCTTTGTGTGTCTCTTGTGACTGTCTCTTCTGGCGTGCTGGGTAATGGGCTATGAAGCCTACACTCTCCCTTCTAGAGGGCGCAATCACTGCCATTTGTCATTTTTGTCAATAAACTCTTCTAAACAAAACTCCTCTATGCACGGCCAACTTCAATAACAAGACTAGAGAAGCTTTCCCAAAAATGAGCGTAGACGGAATTTTTGACTTCACTGTTCCGAGTGCCGAAGATCGAGAAACTAGTTCGGACGCATTCGGAACCCTAAAAATGGGGTCAGCCGTGAACGAGTGGTACCGAACAGGTTTTAAGACAGGTTCTCTTCATCTTCGGAACAACGTCACTTGGAACTATGACGTCAAAATTTCCGTCACCGAGCGTGTTTGAGAGAGCTTCTTTGCCTTAGTAGTTGAGTAGGCCATGCTCTATGCTAGAAAAAAATAACTAAAATTCTTAAATAACAGTTCTCTTAAAAAGTTATATATTGTTTTCTACAGTTTGGCCACACGTACCATTGGTTCCGTTCTCGTGTATCACCCAAGAGCCCCCAAATCTAGCACAAAATTCTCATCTTTGTTCAAATAGAGGTCAAGAAAGGAACGTGTCTAACATAGGTCCCTTCAGGCATTGATAATATATTTGCTATATTTACTACATAATATTAAGTAAGTGGGAGTGAGGGAATAAGCAAATGTTAGAGTTTGCTGAAGTTCAAAGCCAATATCTATACAAAATGATTGTTTTTTTTAAATATTGCCGTGTTATTTTATTTGTATGCAGAGCACATGTTTTTGAAGTTTTAGTCTTAAACTTGGCTTTTTGGCACTGCAGTAATTGTTTTTATGGCTATGGCTACAATAAAAAGGTAATCGGTAGTAATGTTTATATTTACATCAGGTCAACTATACAGTCTTTACAAAGACACATAGTATTAGTTATAATACGAATATAATATTTTTACTATCACATTTTGTGTTGGTTGTTTTTTCACTCCTTGTTTGTGGTGGAACCTCATTCCGAATTTTACTGTTATCGTACTCCGTTTAATGCTACCCAGAAATAATGTGAATGTACACCACGTGCTGCATTGTTACTCCGCAAAATTTTCGGCAGCATTTTCTACCACCGTTTTATGTAGTAACGTTGCACTAAAATTTTACAGTGTACACCAAACTTTGAAAACCTGAACCTGCACACACAATTGCGTGCAAATACATTGTATTAAACTTCCTCTTCAAAGTACAGGTAGACATTCATGTGTAAGAGAAAATAAATGTGAAGTTTTTCATTTCCTTTTATTTACAATTTTCAGCATCTACCATAGTGTCATTTTTGTTGAATCAGCTTCGCAAAAAATATGAGTAACAATAGAGTAGTCTGTCTCTATAATAAAACGCTGTTTCATTTCGAATAAATTTTTGAATCAGCCTAAGTATTTTTTATTCAAACGCAGTTTAAAAGGCAAGTATCTATGTACTGGTAATTTTTTTAATATTTTTTACGCTATTTAATGCCTATATACCTAATTATAATTTAAGTGTTTGTTTAACTATTTATTAACTGAACTACTTTTATAAAGAATGATAAATTTACGATTTATTAATGCTAAATTAAAGTTAACCCTCTAATGCATACTGTTACCGTTTGGTAACAAGTAACATAACCCACTTTATTCTATTAAATTAGAGCTCCTTCTAGACAAATCTGTGTTTTTTCATCTATTACATTTCATTTTAAAGTTTTAGTTACTAATAATCCTCATAGATGACAGTAGTAAAAGTGTATTCAAAATTAAAGAGTGAGGTTATTAACTTTTGTGAAATTACGTTTTTGGCAGTATTCAAAGAATAATAATATTAGTACTAAATACTAATAAATTGTTTTGAAAAATTAATCATAGTTAAAAAGGGTTATTTTGAGATATTTGTAGTAATTTTCTAGTCATTATTATCAAAATTGGAATTTTGCAGTTGGTTTTTGCCATATGGAAAATTTTTAAAACTTGAAATTATTTAAATTCTAATGCAGTTAATTTTTTTTAGTATTTTTCCCATAATGTGTGAGTATTAAAGATACATATATATTTCTTTTTGGGATGAAAATAAAAAATTCATGCATTAGAGGGTTAAAGGACGCATTAAAATTCTATGTAGGATATCAAACTAAAGTTGTTTTAAGTTTTCAAAAATACCTTTAGAGTAACAAATATAATTAAAATGCATGCTACCTAAATTATAATTATTTCTAAAAATAAATATAGTAGAAAAATGCAAGAGTATCTATTGCAATTATTTCTCATCTCTAAACAAAGTTATTTCCGTATGCTATATTTTGGATAAAATATATTAAAAATACGAATGAAGTTTTAGATAAGTCTATGATGTCATGTCATTTAAACAACAAAAAAAAAAGAATTTTCCAATTGTACTGAAATAGCCCAAAATGTATATAAATAAAATTCAGTTCTTCATCTTAAAAAGGACAGATTGACAGACGGGCAAAAAATTAAAAAGAGTTGATTTTTTTTCAATTTCTTTTAAACAAAAAAAAATTATTAGAACAATCAAAAAGGAAGCCGCACAGACACAAGAACTCCACGATATGAATACCTATTTTCTCTATTTTTGTAAAAAATTATTTCGAATTTTAAAAAAAAAAGCATAGTAGACAAAATAATAACTAATGACTACAAAATTTCACTTGTTTGTATAATGTTAATGCAATCTAACTACAATAAAATCATTTCAATTTCACTGTCAATTTTAGAGGCAGTCTTTTTTACCCCGTCTTTTGGTGTAACACCTTACTCTGTATTTGCGGTGTTACCATACACCGTTTTTTGTGGCGTTACCTTACTCAGGTTTGGTGTAAGTTTACAAAGCTTGATGTTGTAAAGTACTCTTATTACTGGACACAAGTTTACGCATACCGATTCAATTTTCAAATTTGCTATAACGCGTTTCAGAGCTTCACAGCTATACAGAGACAATAAGGAATCATAATTTTTACTTTAAAAAAACACAAGGACTTTTTTAATACAAATAAGTTATTTCAATCAATTCTCATTAAATTGCACACTCCTAAATACATCTTTTATGATATTATTTTTCATTTGCCATAATAATTTTTTTTGCAGCGAAAGTACGTGTAGAAAGTAATTTCAAGCCCAATGAAAGAATGAGATTGCTTTCAAAAGAATTATGGATTGAGAGTTTCTGGGAAGCTTATGGTGACAAAGGGTTGTTGTATTATCTATTCTTTGGTAAGTATAAAAAAAATTTTTATAAAAAACCCTTTTTTCGATTCGTAATAGTATTAGTTTTCAGAATTTTTGACTTTAATAAGTCATTTATTTGTAGATACCGTCATTTTCAATGGCCTGATTCATTTGTTATGCTAAAAAATCGCCATTTTACCATTGTTATCTGCATAATTGGTGTGTGTAGTTTTCACCAAACACTATTCAGAAAAATATACTAAACATTTATATAAATTCTAGGCATTTATGTAATATGTATACATATTTTTGTTCCTTGATATTTTACCTAATGCAAAAAGGATCAAATTTTCTTTTATTGAAATAAAGCATTTATCTCGATTGATTAGCATAATTGCTCAACTGATGAAAAAATCGACCAAATATTTGTTTGAACCATTAAAAGAAAGTTTTCAAGAAAAATTTGCCATGCGAAAATGAGCTTCCTGTTTAAGTTTGTCTAAATAAGCAGAATATAAGACAAATAAAGACTATAGTCCTGTATAAGTTATATAAGACAAATTAAGTTATACGAAAATCGATTTTTAAAAATCTAAAAAGTTGACGCTTTCATTCGAAATTGAAGTTGTTACACTCTAAAAAATGAATGCTCAAAAACGACGAATTTTTTCTTAATTTTGACGATTCTGTTACTGGCAAATGCTACGAGTTTTCGTTTCCTCAAAGTAAGGAAATTTGAATCGTCATTTTTAAGAGGATTTAAATGTCGTTTGATCCAAAGAAATATTTCGTCATTTTTGAGCATCTGAGTACAACAATGAGATTCAGTTTCCTCAAAATCAAGATACAGAATCGTCAAATCACGATCGTAAAAGTGAGGATTCGCGTTTACTCAAAAGTCACGTGATAGTTTGACGAAACAATCCTCAAAATTAACGAAATGAGGCTTGAGGATTCATGAATCGTCAAAAATGAAAGCGTTAGTTCTGAGAGTGTAAGTGGAGTCGGTTGGTTCTATCTCACCCATAATACTTTTACTAGCTTTAGGAAAAAAATTTCAGGAACTATATGAGATATCATTATGAATTTGTTATAGCTTGTTTCTTACATATAGCTCTTTAATTTGAACTGAGGACATTTTACAATATAAAAAATTACGGTAATTTTTTTGAAAATATGTATTTAAAAAATCCCATTAAAATTATATAATTTTTTTGAGCAGATGTGTTTAAAATTCCTCAGTTTAAATCAAAGTGCTATAAATGGGGAAGAAGCAATAAAAAAACATGTTGATATCTTTCAAAGTTCCTGAGAAAAATGTTCCTTACTCTTGGAAAACCTTATATTTCAGGAAACGCAATGGAGAATTAAGGTATAAGTAAGAACTGATATACAGAGTTTCTCAAAAATGCCCATGAAAATCAAAACTACTATGCAAAAATCGATAATTTTTGTCTTAAATTAAAGCTATGGATTTGCAAATGAAAAACAAAAGAAAAACCCAAGCTTTTACCCAAGCAACCATCCGACTACTCTGGTATTTACAAATCGGATGTTAATGGATTAATAAATATGAGTCTTACCCACGTTATGTGATTAGTTATAAATTAGTGGTATTTACCAGGGATTGTACAAAGTAGTTTTTTAAAAAGAAACTATGTTACATTTACAGTTACTTAATTAAAAAGTAACTCTGATACAGTAACTGTTAATTAGTATGAAAAGTAACTAGTTACAGGTACTTTAGTACGAAAAGTATAATGAATCACAGTAACTTTTAGAATATTCAAGTTAAGAGAAAAATTGAAATTAAGCCATCTCACGTTTTTGCAAAGAGAATCAAGACTTGGGAAATAAGAACAATTGGAAAAAGTTCAGAAAGAAAATTCAACGTTGTAAAAAGTTAGTTTTAATTAACCCTTTCAGTCTCAAAGACAATTTGGCAACAACATTTTAGAAAAAAATATTTCTGGTCGTCTATAGCCAGTAATGATATAAAAAACACATTTGATTCTTCAAACTTTTTTCCTATTAGAAAATATTTTTTATTTATCCCAATGGATGTCAGCCCCATTATTTTTTTAAATTATGATCAGAAACATGATGATGCCAAATGGCATCACTGGGACTGAAGGGGTTAAATTTAAGCCAAACTCAGCTGAAATTATTCGTGAACGTGAAGAGCGACGTAAACGAAATTTTTCGTTACTTCGTTATCTCTAAAATTAAGTAAGTTACAGTTACTTTCAGAAAAATCTATCGGCGTTACCTAAAAGAAAGCAAATTTTACAAGTAACGAGTTTCTACAATCCCTGGTCGCCCCGGTGGCGCAATCGTTAGAATGCGAGCCTTTGGAGCTGTTGGGGTCGGGTCCGAATCCCGGTCAGGCAGGATGGTTTGTGACCGTCAATAAATGTTGTTATTTGTCTTTGTCTATGTGTTTGTGTTGTCCTTTCTTTGTGTGTCTCTTGTGCTTGTAAAAATTCTTTCTGTGTCTGTCCCATTTGACGAAAGCTTTTAAGGTTCTCTGAACAAGCACACAAGCTGGAATATATATGTACCTACCATACCATACCATAGGGGAGCCTGGGTACAGTTGTGATAGTTTTCGTTTGATCGCTTATAAATGCTTTGGTATGCCTGGTAGCTGGATGAAAGTTGCATTTATAGAAAAGTGCAACATTCGTCTACGTATAAATAAAAAAAAATTGTTCCTAAGTACAATATTTAACTTGTATGAGCAAATTAGAAAAAAAGAGGAAGTAGTGTCACAACCGACCCCACCCTGATTTTCCGCAACTCTTCGTAATGAAATCTCGCGTTTCACTTCTATAAAAGCTTCTTCATATATCCTTAGGTCAACTGTGCCCTTTCTGCCTTCCTCGGGCGTTTTTTAGGTTTTTTTTTTTTAATTTACTGTGTTGTCACAACCGTACCCAGCGCACTCTTTTGCAAAAAAACATCGCCATGACAATACAAAATAATACACATTCAAAGTAATCCCTGGTATTTCATTATTAAAGTCTAACCTATAACGAGGAGAAAATTCATTGCTCTATCTGTACACATATAATAACAGTTATTAAAAGAAATGGAATACAAATACTTATTTTGACAGTCAAAAAGTAATAGAGGCCTCTGGTAGGGTTAGTGTCGTGCGGTGACTGATGGTATACTGTGGTACATGTTCAGACAGGCAAGCTGCTCCCTTACCCCTTAAACCCAACCCGGTATTCCTTGTGGTTTCGCTAACATGGCGACTGTCACAACCGTACCCAGGCTCCCCTACAATCCCTATTATTTACGAAATCAATTGGGATAATGTTTCTTCAAAACTTAAGAAGATCGACACACTGCATTATTATTTTATCTATAAAATAAGACAGTTACACTCTTAAAACAAACGAGCGATTTTAACTCAGTCCAAGTTAATTTTCACTCCTTTCAGTGTCGAAAGTGCACTTCCCTTAAAGGAGTGGATTTCACTCTTTCGTTGGGATAAATCTCCAACAATCTTAACAACAAATGAGCGATTTTAACGCGATTACGAGCGATTTAGGAGTGAATTTTCACTCCTTTCCAGTGTCGGAAATGCACTTCTGCTATAGGAGTGGATTTCACTCTTTTGTTTTAAGAGTGTACGCCTGCAAAATATTTAAATTTTCTTTTAGGAATAGGCTTTTGGTGGTTAGATGGAGTAAAATCGTCATGCTATCCACATGGGAAACAAATTTGCGACGCTAAGACTGCAGGTCTTGATGGAACATGGAATACCACAATGCGATTTCTGTTGTTCACTCGACGCAATCACAAGGTTCCAGAAATGCTTCACATGTGTAACGGAAGATTACCGAAGCACAGCAATTTCAATCCAAATAACAGACTAATAGTCTTTATACCAGGTTACTTGTTTGGGACGTGTGAATTAGCCGACATTCCTGTAAGTTATTATTATTTTTTAATTTATTAAAAACTATTGGAAAGAAGATTGGCCATACTAAAATAAGTTTTCTGTGTTATGTTTTCCAAATAAACAAATACGGGGTGGAGCAAATAAAAGCGGCCCCGATCTAGAGATAGGAATACGTTGAATTGTTTTGCGAGAAAAAACTCTTGAAGTCGCCTGAAACCTGATCTTACATTGGTTGGATCGGCTTCACATTAGAGCTACTCATAGGCTAGTGGCGAGTTCAGATCTTAGTTCGCATTGTATGAAGACGTCCCATAATGCAAATGTTGTGTCTTGCAATCAATTTAGAATGTTTTGTATTAACAGAAACAAAAAAGATCCTATTCTCTAAGGTAAATAATGATCGAAATAATCTCTAGAGGGAACTTTTTTATCAGCTCTACAAACCCTTTTTATATTTCATTTCAACTAGCTTCTCCAACCATAGCGTAGTTGCCGGCAAATACGTTTGCTTTGGTTTAATATTGAAGCGATCAATAGCTTCAGTTATCAAACCTGTTTTTGTTATTGGTTTTTGACTTGACAGTATTTCTGTCGTATTCTTATCTCTACGTTGGGGTCGCTTTTATTCAAATTCATTTGAAAACAATACGAAAAGGAACTGACGTATCGCTTACTTTAAAGTCAATTACTGACTAAATTTAACTAAATTAATACTAGTATAAATGATAACATTATAAGGGCAAGAAAAAGCTTTCAAAAGTAAAATGAAATGGCTTTCAACAATAAAATGTCTCTGATTGTTTTAATGTTATTCCTTTTATTTTTAGTTTAAATTAACTTGAAATAACATGCTTGCTTATTCTTTTAAAGGAAATTAAAGATGAACTATTGGCAAAAGAAGACGTAAATGTAATTTTAATTGAAGACAAATATGAAATTGGTATTAATTTCTTTGCAGCTAAGGAAAGACAATCAAAAATAGCTCAGGTTATTGTAAACGTGCTTCAAAATATACAGGTGAGCAAATGTTTGTAGATAACCTATAACCTTTTATCTCCAGAATTACTTTAAATTTAACTAAATGTTAGAATGGACTTTTAATTACAAAGAGCATAGAGCTTGTTTATTTATTCAGAACACACACACACATTATTTTTACCGCTTAAAGGCTTAAATTCCACTAAATAAGAGCGTCCCCCCCCCCACGTCAAGTTGATGTTTTTTTTTTAAACAACTTGTAAAACAAACTTTTAAATAAGTAGTTTTGTGAAAAATATATTAAATAAAGAATATATACGTAAATTCTTTATGGGACATTAAAGATGATAAAGACATTACGACATAGAGGTTACAGGCTACCCCGAGAGATTAATTGTTTAACATTTGGAATTAAACTCTAACCCTATTATGCCCTCTGGACTTCTAAACTCCCCAAGGTTTTTTTTTTGTGTGAAAAAATAAAAATTTGGATTAAACAGTCATACTATACAAAATGACAGCTAGGGACACATTTATACAGCCTTGTGGGGCACATTGCTGATATATAAAAAATAACAAATATTTATATTTCAGTGTATAGTTAACCCTTAACTTTAAATTTCTAAGGACATGACGGGCATGAAAAACGAGGATGTTTACCTAGTGGGTCACAGCCTTGGGGCTCACATTGCAGGCAGTGTTGGGTCCAAATTCAAAGTGCACAGAATTACCGGTAAATTGATTTTCAAATGGTCACAAAAGATAAAATTCAAATGCGTCTTACTAAAGGAGACATATAAGATATATTTACAAGATATGTAAACCAGGAAGCTTATTGCTTTATTTTTTACACTTCGTGCCAACCTAACTTGGATAAAAACAAATAGTAAAAAGGCAGAGGGAAAAGCGCGATTGGTCCGTTAGTTGGAGACTTTTGTAGGGTAATACTTACATACAAAATGATCTTAATACAATTTAACCAAAATACGCTTTTCATTCTGATAAAATTGCGAAATTTTCTCAAATAAAATTCAAATATGTTAGTTTAAATGAAATTATTGTTGTCTGGATGTATTCGCAAATAATTTATGGAACTCTTTACATCCTCGGAAGGATCTTCTCCATAGCATATTTAAATTTGCCCAACTTAGTTTGGCAAGGAGTGTAGTAATGTTTTAAGTCGTTGTAAATATTTAATTCGACAGCATTTGTGGATGAATGGGATAAAAAGAAGAGCGCATCGATGCACTCTAAAAAAATATTCAACCACGTTAGTACTCTAACGCCTACAAATTTGATGTAATTTTCAAACACATGTGCCAGACTCCTCAAACCAGCTTGAATTTTCGATTAGTAGAAAATATGTATTACGGTGCTTTAAAATTAATATTATAATTTTTTACGCATATTTTAGAAAACTATACAGTTTTTTTTTTTCGAAATCCAGCATGGATATAATAAGTATCTCCTCTCGCGGATCATGCGTTAGAACAAACTAAATTTGTATTCGCATGTCATGAACACAATCCTTGTATTAAAACTACACAATATTGTAACGTTGACATTTTTACACAATACTTGTGTTCCACACTTGTGATACTTCAATATAAGTTATTTTTGAGTATCCGTAGTGAGGTCTGCGAATTTATGAATTTGAATTTCTTTTTTTGCATAAAACTTATGTTAGATGATTCTAGGTTTAGATCCTGCAGGAGTACTGTACAATGAGAGAACGCCAATAGAACATAGATTGGATTCAACAGATGCTGATATAGTGGATGTGCTTCACTGTAATGGTGGCAACAGATTACCCTATTGTAAGTTACTTTCCATCAATTTTCATTTGTTTGAGTATCAGTTGTATTATGTTCTGTATATCAGTTGACTTAGAAAATATTTTAAATATTCGAAATTATAGTTTGAGTATAAATATAATTTGAGTATATAAGTATAAATTCTAATAGAAATATTTGCCCCCTTTTCTTCCTTTTTTATTAAAAAATTGTTTGCCATTTTCGTTTTTTTACGATATTTTTCTTAATCCAATATAAAAACTATCGTGTTTCTTGAAGTTTAACTTTTCATTAAAATAGTTTTTATTTTAATTGAGGCACACCTTTTCTTTTATTGAAGCTAACTTTAAACTATTTAGGTTTTCGAGAATTTTAAAAATTGAGAAAAACTAAAAATATTATTTAATTTTTTTTCTTCTTAAACGATAATTATTTATAATATTAAATTTAAACTATATTAATTTCAGTGTCCATAACTTTCGCATCTGGAGATGCGGACTTTTACATAAATGGTGGCTCGGATCAACCAAATTGCTTGCACAATGCTTGGGAAGCAATCAAGCATTTTCAAATTCTGTATGGTAAGTAAATAAAGTATTTTTAGCGCTTTTTAAACAAATTTGGAAATTAGTGAAAATTAACTCAGGCTGAATTAAAATCGCTCGTTTGTTTTAAGAGTGTAATGGAAATTGAAAGTCTCTCGGTGTTTGACATCCCTAGCTTAAACCTCTAATGCATGCTGTTACCGTTTGGTAACAAGATACATAATCCACTTTATTCCATTAAAGCAGACCTCCCTCTCGACAAATTTGTGTTTTTTTTCATCTATAACATTCCATTTTGAAGTTTTAGCTAATAATAACCCTCATAGATGACAGTAGTAAAAGTGTATTCAAAATTAAAGAGTGAGGTTATTAACTGTAGCGGAATTACGTTTTTGGCAGTATTAAAAGTATAATAATATTAATACTAAATACAAATAAATTGTTTTGAAAAATTAATTGTTGTTAAAGAGGGTTATTTTGGAATATGTTTAGTAGTTTTCTAGTCATTATTATCAAAATTGGAATTTTGTAGTTGGTTTTTGCAATATGGAAAAAAATTTAAAAATTGAAATTATTTAAATTCTAATGCAGTTAATTTTTTTTCAGTATTTTTCCCATAATGTATGAGTATTAAAGATTCATATATATTTTTCGGGATGAAAAAAAATTCATGCATTAGAGGGTTAAACAAAAAAAAGTATAGGCAATGTATTTTAAAACCTGCAATACATAACCTTGTATTTGAACTCTGTCCTACAGCAATCGGCACCACTGCTGTCCCGTACATTTGCTCCCACGCCCTGTGTCTTACATTCTACAAGCTGTCCATCAACAACAAACTCGGCAACTTCACGTCTTGGAACTGCGACAGCTATGACGACTTCAAGACTGGAAAATGCCATGCGACACCAGTTACCATGGGTTACAACTTTGAAAAGCATGCCGGAAAAGATTTAGAAGCAGGATCTTTTCCGAAAAAGTACTATGTGGACACGTCTGATAGTTGGCCGTATGTTACAAATAACGGCACCTACCGCAAAAGACCCTGAATTTCAATTGATTTATAGATTATAATTGGATTATTTTGGACAGAAAATTATGTCCACTGAAATTTGGAAATAAAATTTACAATTGAAAAGCTTAGTGGAAGAACGTGCTAAGAGACATTTTTGAAAAAAATTAGATTTTTGTGTCTATATCAACACGTTATTAACTTCTTTAATGGTAACAAATTTCTCCTTTCTCATTAACTTTAAGTTAAGTATGTTTTTCATGATTTGCAAGTACCGTTTCAACAGATCAGAGTGCAAATTATAAAGTTTAATGCTCATTTTCTCGTTTTTATCTTTTTGTCACTTAGAACGTTCTCCTACTAAGATCTTCAATTCTTCAATTGACCCTTTCAGTGTGATTTTATTGTTGTGTACACGTATTTGTCGATGAACTCATTAAAAACCATTAAAATCAATTATTGTAATCAAATAAAGATACCTAAATCAAGATAAGAAGTACCTATAAATAAAAATTTCCATTACCAAATCTTTATTCAAAATACCTTACATCTATAGAAAAACTGCGAAAAACACCATAGAGGTTATGTACGATATCATAAAAAAAAACCAACCCTTCACGAATGACACCCATTGTCAACAATCGCTTACTAGAAGGCAGCAAAATGTACACAAGCCCCAAAACATGAATAGTGCATGAGTTATAATGACCATAAAAATCTCATGGGGTAAAGGCTTAACGCTACATTAACCCTTCTACTCCGGAACACACAGAGGTTGGATATTTCATACCTCCTTTTCAAGTTCTGACAACCGAGCATAGGTAAGATTGGTCTGTTTGGACTATAAAAAGGATTGGGGGACGTTGGTATAACCCTTTTTATGGTACAATGGGTGGACCATGCATGACTGTGCAAAGCATAAACAAGTTTCTTTGGGTTTCTTGAATATGAAAAAAAATCCGTTTTTGATTTATGGAAATTGGGGGTGTTTAGGAGATTTCTAGGTTTTTGAATATACTTTTTCAGGATTTTTTTTCGTTTTTAGTGATTTGGTATTTTTTTTATGCTTCGAAGACTAATCTATGAAGTATTTAAATGTAAATTCTCAAATAAAAGTAACACTTTGATAAAAATAAGCAAACCGTAGGAACTTCTTAAAGAAGTCAAATAGGAATTGGTTACAGAATATAATAGATAGATCCTGGAATTTTCAATTGCTGTTTTATCTCACTTTGGCAATTGAAAATTGGTCTTCAGGAAACAAATTAGCTTAAAACACCTCAAACGACCCATTATCGTGTAATTGTTACTGGTTAAAGCTTTAGACATAACTTTGTAATAAATTCCCCCCGTATAATTTCTTAATCGAATTAAAGACTGGAAATCAATTAATTACTTCGGGATTAATAACCTGGTCTAACTCTCCTAATTGTTTTGAGCAGTGTATATACATTCCCAAATAAAAGTAACAATTTGATAAAAAAAACGTAGACACTTCTTAAAAAAGTCAAATTGGAATTGGTTACAGAATATAATAGATAGATCCTGGAATTTTCAATTGATGTTTTATCTTACTTTGGCAATTGAAAATTGGTCTCAGGAAACAAATAAGCTTAAAACACCTCACACGACCCATTATCGTGCTATTGTTACTGGTTAAAGCTTTGGACATAACTCTGTTAGAAATTCCACCCCTATAATTTCTTAATCACATTAAAGACTGAAAACAATTAATTACTTCGGGACATATAACTTTGTATTACTCTCCTAATTGTTTTGAGAAGTGTTTCTACACTGCTCAAAACAATTAGGGGATGAGAGCATGGTTTAAACCCTTTCACCCCCAATGATTCCATTTGGAATCATCAGTTTGCGATTTTTTTCTGACTAAGTTAAGCTTTCCCTTATGTATCGTTACATGGAAGAATCATGTATTTTAAAGAATTAAATAATGCTTGTTTTAATTAAATGAAAATATGATAAAACATGGTAAGATCAATCACCCTATAGCAATCTTTATTAAATAAATTGACCCTAGATTCTTCATGCCAGATGCTTACGAATTGATTTTTTTATTTTTAAAAAATAAAGTTTTGAAAAAATTATTATTGTAATTTATTCAAAAATTATGATTACAATTTTTCCCCTAAAATTTAAGTTTAAAAAAATAAGATTCCCCTGTTTTTTGCCATTTCATTCTGGATGCATAATGAATATATTTCTCAAATTTTAGATTTTTAGAATAAAAAATATAAAGTTGGGACTGAAAGGGTAACAAAAGTAAGCAAAAGTTCTCCCCTACTAATTGTTTTGAGGCAGTGTATAGCTTGAAATAACTTCTGGACATTGCAGGTGTTACTTCAGGCGATGGTGCTTTGATTAAAAATACTAGTGTGCTTTCCTTTTTTTTAAAAAATGAAGCAGTTAATTTTCTTATAGTTAAATGACTTAGAGTTTTGTGATGCACATGCTTAAGAAGACTCCCTTGGGAATTTCACAACTTGAAAATCGTAATGTTATTTCTATGGAGAATATTCGCAAGTCAATTACCGCCACAATATTATTAACTAGTTTCTTGTATCAATGTAATGAACGAAAGGAACTAAAAGGATAAAACTGATTTGTATTGTGAAAATCACATATTTAGTATTTTTAATAATTTCTTAAAATTAGAACTTAATGCTTACTCCATTTTCCACTAACTTCAAAAAATCATTAAAAATACTAAATATGTGATTTTCACAAAACAAATTAGTTTTATCATTTTAGTCCCTTTCGTTCGTTACATTGATACAAGAAACTAGTAACCTTTTAATAAAATTGCGGCGGTAATTGACTTGCGAATATTCTCCATAGGAATAACATTACGATTTTCAAGTTGTGATATTCCCAAGGTAGTCCTCTTAATTAAGAAAAATAACAACTTAAATTCAAGTCTGACTCAGCAAAAAAATTTATGAATCGAATCTCTCAATAGATTGAAACTGATACAAAAGTGCACTCGCAGAAATAACACTTTCATTTTTGACGATTCATGAATCCTCAAGCCTCATTTCGTTAATTTTGAGGATTCTTTCGTCAAACTATCACGTGACTTTTGAGTAAACGCGAATCCTCACCTTTACGATCGTGATTTGACGATTCTGAATCTTGATTTTAAGGAAACTGAATCTCATTGTTGTACTCACATGCTCAAAAATGACGAAATATTTCTTTAGATTAGAAGACATTCAAATCCTCATATAAATGACGATTCAAATTTCCTCACTTTGAGGAAACAAAAACTCGGAGCATTTGCCAGCAACGTAATCGTCAAAATTAAGGAAAATTTCGTCGTATTTGAGCATTCATTTTTAGAGTGTGTAGAAGCAAGAGAGTGCCTTGGAGAAAAAGGAGTTCTAATCAAAACCGAATTATTGTTTCTTTGGGAGAAATAATTATAAATACATAATAGGATGGGAAGAAGTAAAAGAAAATTCTCCAAATTACTAAAAAATTACAACAAATGCAAACCAAAATATTCTTTAAACTTCCATATATTTTATACTTTTATCTGATATGCATAAAATTAATTATACAAAAAAGTGTTTCCTTTACAGTACAGACGTAATCTTCGTGCCAAAATTTGTGTTAGAATGCGTATTTTGACATTAATTGAATTGTATAGCAACTAACAGTACTTACACTCTTAAAACAAACGAGTGAAATCCACTCCAGTAGGAGAAGTGCATTTTCGCCACTGGAAAGGAGTGAATATTAAATCAGACTGAGTCAAATTCACTCGTTTGGAGTGATCCTGTCAGAGGTTTAACACACAAAGGATCCACTCCAAGAGGAGAAGTGCATTTTCCAGACTGGAGGAGTGAAAATTACTCAGGCTGAGTTAAAATCGCTCGTTCGTTTTCAGAGTGTACAGCATATGAAAGATCGAGTTGTAAAACTCACATTCACCTAAGTGTGAGTAAGAGTTTTCTCAGTCTGGTATGGTTTTTAGAGTCTTCATTCAATTGAATTTAATTTACAAATGCCTTAAGTTGACGTTGATCATGCTGAACCAGATATCTTGCTTATCCTTTGGAAAATGTGAGTTTAGCAGCTGTATCTTTTTCATATTAGCAAGTAAAGTAATTTATGAGAACTGTTAAATTAAATTATCTTTTAAAACCTGTTGAGGAATAGGAAAATTGACTGAAGTGTAACACTGTTTTCTCTACTTGATTTAAAAATGCAACTTTTTTAATAACAATTTAATTTCTTTAATTTTTTCAAAATTATACTGCTGTAGCAGATGATTAAATTTGATTCAGTTTTATTGCTTCACATTTTGAAATTCATAATATTTTTTAATTATCTGTGTTACTGGTAAACCCGTCAATGATGTGACGGGTTTATGAGTCTGTATCCCTCAAAGGTAATAAGCATAAGTTAGTTTTATCTACTTCAAAACATCGTTTAGCTTGTTATCTTACAAAAAAACGTTCTCATAAATTTCGAGACAACTTAAATTAATTTCTCTTTTTTAACCCTTGCAGTCCCAGTGATGCCATTTGGAATCATCACTTTCAATATTTTTCCCCAAATGTTTATGTCCCGGTACGACATCCTAACACACAGATTCTATTCTTCACTCTTTGTTCTATTAACAATATTTTACATTAATCTCAATAGAAGTCAGAACTACTATTTTTTTTTATTTAGAAAATAGATAACAAGCGTTTCACTTGATTTTTGAAAAGTTCACTTCAGTTCCACATATTTAAAACACAATTTAAACTATTTCGGTTAAACTAATTACTAATTTTTTTTAATAATATGGTCAGATACCTTAAAATATATAACTCGAAGTGTTTTTAGGTAATAAATGTATTTTTATTTTGTTGTTTTCCACAGTTAAAAAATTTTGGCATTATTTCAAAAACCATATAAAAAATTTAAATTTTTTTTCCTTATGGAACTCAATATATTTGACCTAAAATAAGCTTATTTTGTAAATGTCAGATGTTTCTGTAGCGTAGTAAATTTTTGGGATTGAAAGGGTTAAGTAGGTAAAAAATTGTGAATACCTACAGCAGAACTTCGATTATCCGTCCCTCTTTTATACGGAACTCTCTGCTAACCGACCATCCCTAAGTCAACATCGAAAATTTTCTCCGACAAAGTCATTTTCGGTTGTTCACAAAAGAGAAAAGTTTCATAAATGTACGGCGATTCTAAGGTGAGGAATATCCGATAATACTGAATTAGACAAATTGCTATTTAGACCGGCGATTTTGAAATTGGAATTATCCAGTGATTCAGAAATTAGAATTCAGCACTGATTCTAAAATGAAGAAATTCCGGAAATTTCGATTATCCGACCTACCTCCGATCCCAAATTACACCGGATAATTGAGGTTTTACTGCATCTATAATAATAAAAGAAAGAGTCTGTCTGTCTGTCTGTCTGTCTGTGTGTATGTCTGTGGATAGCAAAAGACCTACTTAGACTGTTCTAAAAAATTTGAAATTTTTAATATAGATTCCTTTTAATTCCTACGTGTGCACCTGAGGCTTAGTTTTTTCACATTTGATTGTGATTTTTAATATAATATAATTAGTTTTAAAAAAAAACGTCATCCACGTGGAAGTGCGGGACCATAACAGGGCTTGGAAATGCATGGACCGGGCCAAAATCGGGGTCTTGAAGCCATCCTCTATTAGTTTATTTATTGAGTTTGATTGAGATATGAGCTCGCCCTAAGGCTGCTTCATCCTTTATTAGTGTTTGCTTTTTTAAGTGCTCATGCGTCAACGCGAATTTAATTTTGTTTTGATTTTCAGCGTATTTTCACAAGTAAGCATGCCTCTAAAAGGAAGCAATGCGAAGTTAACAGGCTCCGTGTAAGGCGGGACCATGCTGCTTGTTAGTTATAAAACAATCCACCCAATTCTGCAATAGGTTAACATTGGGGAAGTTAGTTTCAGTTTCGAAAATTCCTGTCCCCTAAAAAAACTTCAGCAGCTGGGGGTTAGTTAGCATGCTTCGCCGGATAACTGTCCCCCTCTCAGGTGGTTAAAGCTCCAAAGGGTTCCACCTGTTCAACCCCACCCCTCCTTAGAAAAGCAGTAAACAACTATTGCGCCCGCTTTACTTTCGTAATAATAGACTGGGGAGTTGACAGCAACCAAACATGTTTGTTATTTGTTTAAGTTTTCCTCTTAACTTTTTTTTGCTTGAGCCTGAAAGTTTTGTAATTGTTGGAATGGGCTGTTTAAGCGGGGTGGATTGTGGTTTGTTTGTGGGAGAGAAGAAACTGGTTGACGTAAGGCTGGAGTCACTATTCGTTCTAGTTTCGACGAATTAGCTGCCCGCGGGTTGTTTGTGAGGTGTAAGACAATGTTTGACGCAGCTGCAACGTCACTATAGGCGTGGCAGTTCCACTCGTCCTTTGAATAATCTGTTTAACGTAACATAAATGAATCTGTAGAACTATATAAAAACGATAGGGTCACATGGGGGAATTATGGATCACTCTCTTTCCGGGGTAAATAATGATCACTAAGTTTTAAGGATTAAAAATGGTTTTTAGAAAAAAAAATTATGCCAAGTCATCCTTATACATTCTATTTTCTTATATCAAGTTAAAAAACAATGTAACTCTGCAGCAAATAATAGAAAAAAAATACTCTTTACACTACTATAAAAACATCTTCAAAAAAGATTGTCTTTGAAAAACATGATTTTTTTTTAAGATCCATACTGGAGAAACATATTTGAACTAACTATATTGTTGGTGCTATTTTTCAATAGGAAAAGGTCTAAGCTTTTCATTCCGATATAAATTTTTTCATAATTATCTTTTTTAATGATTTTAAAGGTATATCGATTTATCCCCCAGTTTACTGGGGTAATTCTGGATCACTGGGGTAATTCTGGATCAGTGATATTTTTTAATTTTTCATGTGTTTTTAGCTAAGTGGTATACGTCATTTTGAAGCAAAAAATCAGATTAGGCTGCATTCCAAATTTCATTAAAAAATTCGAATTAAAAGTTTATTTAAAATTTAAAAAACAAAAAATTTAATCTACATATTTCATCTACAATAACATGCAAATTCCATTTTTATTTAATATTTTGACTCTTTTCATTTCGTTAAACTTACGAGAAACTTTCGAGACACTTTTAACTGTAAATTAATTTAACAAACGATAAATAACCGAATTTTCGAAAGAATGTAAATGGGAAATTGCGGCATAATTTATTAAAAACGATCATCATTATTCTTCGAGTTTAAAAAAAAATTAGCAAACGATAAAGTCTAATTTTTTTCTGAGAAAGAAGATTAATAAAAAGTTAATTTAGGCGTTTAAAAGTTTGCTTTGAATTATATTTTAACTGCAACCAAAAATTAATTTACTTTTAATATGCATTACTATAAAAAAAAAAAGGGTGATCCATAATTACCCCATGTGTGATCCATAATTGCCCAAACCCGGGGTAATTCCTGATCACTCAATATTTAAAATAAAACTATTAATAATTAAGTTTTAGGTAAGGTGATTATTTAAATAAATTCTAAATTATTCAAGCTTACTCCATGCAAAATTAAATCTTTCTATCTTTCATACTTTAGAAAAAAATAGGATGTTGTGATTTTTTGATCCATAATTCCCCCATATGACCCTAATAAGAACTGTTTTGAAATTAGGCAATGACTTAAAATAAGTATATTTTGTCACTTAGCGTTAGTTTTCTTAAAAATTATAATAAAGAATTTTTAAAAAATCGAAAAAGAGAAAACCGAATTTGTTCACTTGTTATAAAAGAGAAAAGTTTGATAACATTGATGGAGCCATAAAATGTGGATTAATTTTGTATTGGCCCTCGTTTCTATTAAACTGGAGGGAGGCTAGTTAGGAGACTATCGGTCCTATAGAGCTAATGCATTAGTTTTTGAATCACAAATTCCTCAGAATTATTGCTTTGCTATGTTATCCCCTTTTCCATGTATAGGAATCGTCATAACATCCAATTTGAAACAAAATTCAAAGGAAAATAACATCCGTTCTTGAAATTATTAATTGATAAAATTTTAAAGCGTCCCCATCTGCGGCATATTTTTGACGTTTTAAAACTTGAAAATATATTATTGAATAGCTAGATAACATTTTCGCGTAAAATTTGCTTTATTTCGATGTTATGTTGATTCTCATACCTGGGGTAAAAGTGCTTACATGGAAAAGTAATAGTACTTCTATGTAAGTTGTGATTTCAAAACTAATACCTTACTCGATTGGACTAACAGTCCCTCTTAAATGAGTATGTAATAATTTTAAATATAAATAAATTGTATAATATTCAATAAATTTTATAAAAAATCGTAAATAAACATATATTTTCGTAATCCTTCAAAATGTGCCAGCATTTGCCTTTAATAATATTACTATGCAGATAATATAAACGTACTATTTTAGAATTGTTTTATGCGAATTATTACTTCTTTAAGTGTTTTTATCAGCAGTGCGCAATTTTGAAACCTCTGCAAACTGCATCCTCCTTCTAACGCTAGATCAGATTCTGAGCTCGCTTTATGTTTCTCACTATTTTCACGAGAGGGCGACACTAATCATTACTTATCACTTTATATTTGACCTACCTTGTTTGAGAAATGCTGAAGTGTCATTTCAATGATTTTTTCGGCTGGTAGTGGAATATAGAACTGTACAAAATGTTAATTTATTCTTAATTTAATAGAGATTAGAATAATCTCAAATCAATTTTTAATCCCAAAAAGTCAAGCTAAACAGTTTTCTGCTACCTACACTCTTGAAACAAACGAGCGATTTTAACTCAGTCTGAGTAAATTTTCACACCTCCTGTCTTGAAAATGCACTTCCCCGAAAGGAGTGGATCCTTTGTGTGTTAAACCTCCGACAGGATCACTCCAGACGAGTGATTTTAACTCAGTCTGAGTTCAGTCTGGAGTGGATTTCACTCTTTTGTTTTAAGAGTGTACATTATTTGGCAACAGTTACATATAGAGTAGTATTTTCCATCGGTTCAAAAAAATTTACTATTGTACTTTTTTTTTAATCTCAAAGTCATATGCGAAACAGTATTCTGCTACTTATAAGGTGCTGCTACCTATGAATGATGCACATCTTTCCAAGACCAACTAACTTTTGAAGGAAAAAAACCACTTTGACTAAATAACAATAGCATAATACTTGGACTACTGAATAATAATATCTGATTATCGAAACAAAAAAAAAGTTTTTATACCAAAAGAGAACCACCGTAAACGGCAAAAAAAAAGGAATTTTAAATGAAAATGGGAAGGTTTCCCGTGCTCTCCATTTAAAAATAGGGTGCTCCATCTTTATCACACGTGTAATGATCGCTTCCCCGCCCTTGAATCAATCAGGGAAAAGATGATGAAAAAGTGGGCAAACTTGGGGTGTTGGGGACTTTTTAGGGACCTAGAGCCTCTTAAGATCAGAGCAAAATCCTACACGTATACTCATCCAAAAAAAAATACTTTTCACACAAATATATGCTATAAAGTATGTTTTGCAAAGACATTTTTAAAAAAAATATGTTTATATTTGCTAGGAACGCGCCTTTAACTCTAAAAATACATTTTTTTTTTTGTGCTATAAATGCAACAAAAAAAGGCCGTATCACTTATTTGTCTCCTTCGATCGGGCTTGCTAATGGTAAGTCTATGGGGGAAAAATGGTTTTTATTCCGAAAAAAGCAAAGAAATTATAGGAATATTTTGATGAGTTTTTTTTTAAATTCATAAAACTCCAAAAAATTTGTGCTTTCAGAGGTTTTTTTTTAAAACGTTATCTACTTTTTTAATCTAAATTTTTTTCGACAGCAGAATAAAATTTTAAAAAATATTCAACTTGAATTAATTTTGTAAAAGCTTATTTTAATTTTTTTAGCCGATGACAACAGGAAAGAGGGAAAAGTTATCGAATTTGAGCGAAAGTGGTGTACATTTTTCAGAAAAATCTATTTTTCTTTAAAAATAGAACAAATATGAAAAAACTTAGTCTCAGGTGCACACGTTGATATTGAAGGGAATCTATGCTAAAAATTTCGAATGTCTGAGGGCAGTGTAAGTAGGTTTTTCACGATATACAGACATACAGACAGGCAGGCAGACACTCACTCTTTTTTGTATCATTATAGATTTTAAAAAAAAAGCCTTTAGTGTTTTGCGAACCTTGTCAACAAGGAAAATATACACCGGGAAAAACACACTTAAAATTTTCATTCGCATTTTCATCCTACCTTTCAGCATAAAAAGTGGATTAACTTTTTTAAAGTCTATCTACACTTTTAAATCATGGTATCAAATAAAAAAAAAACTCAGAGAAAAGTCTTCGGTTATTGATGCCAAGTGGCAGCTCATTCCCCCTTAACCTCCGTATAAATCCGATTCATTACGATCACACATAAGGCAAAAATGGTTAAGAAATAAGAGATAAGATAAGGTCTCATTTTGTGGGACGTTTACTTGGCTGATCCATCTTATTTTTCCACAGTTTAAAACCCAATGCGTCATTTTGCGACGTTACAAAAACGTCGCTGGGACGTCCCTTAAAACGTGACGTAGCATTAAACAGGAGTATGGGGCTTAGCATTGTGTTACTTTTATAGAGCAAGTGGTATTGGATCTTGTTGTCTTTGCATGAATTGGTACTTTAAGAATTGTTTTTATTTAAAAAAAAATTTAATAAAATTTAAACCAAACATTTTGACAAACATTATTAAGAATGAAACAAGAGTAAAATGTATTGTCTAAACTTCGGAGTGAATAATCTTCAAAGTTAAGAATAGATTTATTCTATTTTGTATCAGGAAAATGATTTTTCTTCAGTTTAAAATATTTCTTAATAAATTGAACGCAATACTTTTTATGTTAGCTTGCAAAAATATGTTTATATTCAGAAAAAATGTTCACATAAAATTCTTTTTCATTTAGCACACACACACAAAAAAAAGAATTTGGAAACGATTTTCATAAAAGTATTATTTTTAACTTATTTTGTAAGATGTGGAAAAAAATTTAAAATAATTATTATGTTCAGTCAAAATAATGGTTTGAAGTTTAAAATTGCTTGGAGTTACATTTTTTTTATTAATACTTTCTTGGAAAATATTTTATCTGTGTAAAATAACATTATTTTTTACAAAAAAAAAAATCCCTGTAAATCGGCAGTTAAGTTGACAACCTACGGGAAGTTTGTCCTTATAAAAAAACTGTCGTGAATTATAACACGTAATATCTTACTTCATCGGAAGAACATTCGACAAGAAGGTTCTTTTCGACTGCTTTTCACTGTTTAAATTGCAGGTATTAATTCTTTTTTAACGGATTTAAAATAAACTCAAGTTTTACAGGCTATAGAAACTTAAAAAGTTATTTAGTATTTAGATTTGGTTGGGTTAGGTTAGGTTAGGTTTGAAATATCGTCGCACTAGAGGGCTATTATTTAGATTTGGTATTGTGTCTAATAGGTTATAATTTTGGTGAAGAGGGTGTTCTTTTGAGACGTACATTGCATGCAAATTCAAGATCTGCCTTTAGATTAAGCCTGTCGAGACTTTTCATACGATGGCCTCATGTTTTCTTGGATCAGGTGCAAAGAAGCGAGACTTTTTGTCCTTAGCTCTGATCATATTTAAAATTTAAATTATTTAATGTTGCGTTCTTTTACTTATTTCGGTAAGCCTCGTGGAATACTTTGTGATACATGATGTCTTTTTAAATGTGTTCAAAATTACACTCTCAAAAATGAATGCTCATAAACGAAGAAATTTTCCTTAATTTTGACGATTCCGTTACTGGCAAATGCTCCGAGTTTTCGTTTCCTCAAAGTGAGGAAATTTGAATCGTCATTTTTATGCGGATTTGAAAGTCGTCTAATCGAAAGAACTATTTCGTCATTTTTGAGCATGTGAGTACAACAATGAGATTCAGTTTCCTCAAAATCGAGATAGGGAATCGTCCAATCATGATCGTAAAAGTGAGGATTCGCGTTTACTCAAAGGTCACGTGATAATTTGACGAAACATTCCTCAAAATTAACGAAATGAGTCTTGAGGATTCATGAATCGTCACAAATTAAAGTGTTATTTCTGAGAGAGTAAAAAAAAAATTAAGTTAGAAGTAACAGGTAAAAATAAGGTTTATTTCTTCAACATCATTAAACAGGAGCTTCTCAAAAAGTTCAAAAGGCGTGAATATCGAAGCGTCTTTTGATGAATCCCACCATAATGGATCGGACTATTTCACGCCGTTTAAAGAAGCCTTTAATTAGTCGGTCTTAGGGGTGGAGCTACATGATGATGGTAAGGTTAAGTATTACTCAACACGGACTGTTATATTTTTTATATATAACGATTGAAAACTGTTAAATTTTCTGGGGAGCTGACACCAGTTTGATTGAAGATTATAAAGTGGGAAAAAACGTCGTTTAGCCATGAATATTTTGCAGTTGGGAATCGCTTAGATTTTTTGTGTGTGTGTGTGTGTGTTAGGTCATTGTGTGGTAAGAGAAGAGGGTTTTGACTTTAGGAGGCTACTTTATAATTGTTTAATGTGAATAAAGTGTTTGGAAAATTGCTGTGGTCGATCATGATGTGTTAAAGTTGAAGGAAGAATTCGAGAAATGGACGCAATAATTTGAGTTATACTCAAGAAAAAGGAAATTGGAGAAGAAAAAAATAAGAATGGACACAAATTGGAAAAAAAAATTCCGAATGGCTCTTAACTTATTGCCCCATTAACGACTGTTGGCAAGAAAATTTTCCACTCAAAAAGGAGCTTTCTGCGTAAGTTTATAAAATACATCAATGTAAGACTAATGAATTTCATAGTCCAGAACAGTTCTTGCAAATTAAGTTACATGAAAAAACGAATTTTAAAACCCGAAATTAACGTTTTTATTAGTTAATGATGGTGTTAATGCGTTAATGGGTCGTCCTTAATGAGCTAATTTTGTAAGTTTTGAAAAAGCCTTCAAATATTCTACGGAAGTAATATTCAACGTATGTAATTTCAAATATTCTACGGTTGTAATTTTTAAATATACTACGGTTGTAATTTCAAATATTCTACAGTTGTAAATTCAAATATTCTACGGTTGTAATTTCAAATTTGTTTTAGTTTGATTTTTTTGAAGATTCTTATACCTGGAGGGAAAAAATTTACATAGCAGAGCAATTTTTTCGTAGACGCTGAGATTCACAAACTAATGCATTATTTCTATTTACTGACCATCTCCATTGATTATAAAAGCATTTAAAAGATAATTTTTTAAGTTCAGTATTATTCAAATGAACTAAAGTAATTTAATGTCATAAAATTTTAAATAAAAAAATTCTAGCATAATAATACGAAATTAAAGTTTTTCTTCAAATTCTGTCCAAATCAAATAGAAATCAACTAAATATTAAAATTAAATGTCCTACGTGGAAGTGAATGCTGAACCTCAATAAAACAGCGGAAGAAAAATATTCAATATTTAAAAGAAAATTATAAAGGAAAATATTCGGTCCTATTCAGGAGAACAATGAGTGGAGAATTCTTTACAATTATGAAATCTACAGAAAATTTGGCAAATTTGGAGGGACAGACATTGTGAGAACTATAAAAGCATCCCGAATTACTTGGCTGGACCATCTGTACAGATATCTCGATGATTTCCCCACAAAAAAAGTGATTTTTTTCCAAAAATTGAAGGTACTATTAGACGTAGAGGACGACCACTCACACGATGGTTAGACGATGTTGAAAGGGACCTTAATCTAATAGGAGTCAACCGATGGAGAGCCATTGCGGCTAATAGGACCAACTGGAGGAGGATCTGCGAGTCTGCCTTGGCCTGCAAAAGGTTGTTGAGCTTATGAACAAGAAGAAGAAATATTAACATTTTAAAATATTGAAGCATAGATTTTAATTTGCATTCTCTGCCTTTAAGAATACAGAATTTTGTGGTATTTTTTCTGTGTAAAGATTGAAATTAAAGGGAAAATCCATAACTACACCTCCTTCAATACGCACTTTTAAACAAGTGGGACCTGGAGAACAAACAGTATGATATGGAGTTTTTACAATCTAATTTTGACATTGTGATACATAGTTGATATCGTAGGGTGATGTCATGATATGGAAAACATTCGCAAGTCAATTACCGCCACAATTTTATTAAAAGATTACTAGTTTCTTGATCATTGTAAAGAACGAATGGAGTAGATTTCACAAAATTATTATTTTTTTTTTTGTGAAAATCACATATTTAGTATTCTTAATATTTGTTTAAGTTAGTAAAAAATGGAGCTCGTATTTAGTTAACTTTAAAAAAATAAAAAATACTAAATATGTGAAGTTCACAAAACAAATCAATTTTATGAAATCTACTCCTTTCGTTCTTTACAATGATCAAGAAACTAGTAGCCTTTTAATTAAAATTGTTTCGGTAATTGACTTGCGAATATTCTCCATAGGAACAACATTACGATTTTCAAGATGTGAAATTCCCAAGAGAGTCCTCTTAAATCGTATCTTCACCAACCATCAAAACGCCTACGAACTATTTCGTAAATCCAAAAAATTACGTAGCATTATCACGAAAAATACAAATGTTTCAATAATACTATACATGAAATATCAGAAATAACATCTAGGCATAACGCACGCTTCTATAGAATACACGTGCATCAACCAGCTTCAACAAAACCAACAGTATAATGTCCATTTCAACCCTTACAAAAAAATTCCATAGAACATGCCCCATGTCCATTTTAACCCTTTCTATATCTACTCTCCAATCTGTACAACGTCAAAAATGTATAATAAACCTCTGATTTTTTTTCATCGACCTTTCAGTGATTCCACAAAGACCTTTATGTAAAAAAAAAACTCGTTCTAAAAGTTCCATTACACCTTCAAAAGCGGAGGGAACACTTCAAAATCCTTCTACCCGGGTGTCGAACGTGAGATCACCCCTTTTTTATTCTATAACCCTTTTTTTCTGCATTTTATGAAATATGTACTTGATGGATCGTTTTTAATATATAAGAATAGAATGGAGGGGGGGGAAAAAGAACTTCTTGAGAAGTACGCCATGACACAAAAAATGGCAGCTGTCGCTGGAAATGGAGGTTTTATATATGGAATGCATTAGTCAGATGATGTTTTTGTGTGAATGGAACAGCTGAAGTTCGAGTTTAGTCATTCTTTGCTGAAAAAGCATGAAGTGATATAATGAAAAATAAGTTTAGAATGTGTGTTTTTTGTAAAGCTTTTTTTTTTGCATGAAAAATTGTCGTTTATGTAACGAAAAAAAACTTTGCTTTAAATTTTTCGAAAAACCGATGAAGTTATAAGTGTGATTAGTTTTTTGTTCCTTTTTATGCAATTTGAAATGGTTTATTATTTCTTTTTTTCTTCTTAGAACTTTACAAATTTCAAATGTAAAAATTATAAAAATGTATATTTAAATACCAGCTGTCGTTAAACTAATGAATAAACTGTTTCTTACAATAATTATTAGGTAGTTAAAATAATAAATTAAATCAAGTATGAAAAAATTTCTAGGATATGAATTTAAATTATTAAAAGGAAAGTTTTTCAATATTTTTTCTAGAGAACAATTTGTTAAAGGAATTAATTATTTTAAGTACATGTTTAAGATAAATAGGATTTTTTGTAGTGTTGTTAATTGTAATTGTATTTATGATTGCCTTTTTTGCTTTCAAAGTATTAGGTATTAAATGCCCTAAACAATTAACTTACCTTACGTCTCCTAGGTGGCAGCATTAGTCACCAACGTAATCACTACGATTTTTTAATTTCTCTAGAAGAGGTTACGCTTCTATCTTTACTTTTACTTTAAAATGTTTTTAGTAATATTTTTGAAAATTCTGCAATTATATCAACAAGTGTTAATAATTTCTATTAAGAATATGTCTCGATTTTCAGAAATTATTAAAAGAATAATTTCCTTTTCGTTACATAAATACTCAAGTCAAGTCAAAAATAGTTCTCCCTAATGACAATGACTTCGGACTTCAGTATTTCGGATTTTGGACCTATGTTGTTATCTGCTAAAGATTCTTCAAAATGCATCTTTAATATATAATATTCAACATGAAAAAACAAAATTATTTTCAAAAACTGAAAACTGTTTAAATTAAACTAAACTAAAAAAAACCGGACAGTTAGATTTTTTTTTTCTTTTATTGTAGAACAAAAAGCTTGTGACATCACAAAAATAAAATTTCTTGATTTAATTGTACAATGGTAGAACAATTAAAATGCAAAAATGGACAATTTCTTTGAGACATAAATTTGCCGCCCTAATTTTTGTTATCCAAAGTGACGTTTTGGGGTGGAAAAATGGAATAAATAATGCACAGGTTTTATAACGCTGAAAAACACTCTCATACTATAAATTTTTGCAAAATTGCTAGTTATTTTATTTAAAAACATCACAACGACTGCATATATGCGTCCAAATATGTGTTTTCAGTGACAAAAGACAGATATCCGTCTTAAAAATACCGTTTTAAAAGCATATTTGCGACTAGTCTGATATTTAGGTTCGCACGCTTAGAGGAAAAGTTGCATGTGTGTATATACGCATTTTTTATGATTTCGCGTGTTTTTGTCGAGTCAAAATGTTGTCGTTGTTTAGACAGCATTGGTAAACAAGTGAATATTCAATGACTGATGACGCATAAGAGTCCTGGAAACGCATCTAGAATTTACTTTTAGAATGTTCTAGCAATGCATATTTTGAGTGTGAACGGTGAACCATTTTGGTTATCCTCCTGCGAGTCTTGCGACTTGGCGAACAAAAAGGGGACATTATTCAAAACCTCCCCACAAACAATTACCCGCTAATTAGTTCCAAAATTGACCTGAACCGATAGAAGAAGATCCATATATAGGTTTTCAGCCTTTGATTACATGTATCAGTCACTTATTTTCTATTAAAAAATGTAGTTGAACGAGGGTCAATACGATATTAGAGTTCTTAAAAAGAGTTATTTAAAAAAAAATTTCAAACTTTTCAAAAATTTCTTTTAGTAGTTATTTTTAAAGTCATTTTGCATTAAGAGCAATGTTAAAGTAATCTGTTAACTACAAATAAGTAATAAGGCCTTTTTTGTTGCATTTAAAGCATAAAAATGCGTGTTTTTAGAGTTTAAGGCGTGTTCCTAAGTAACTATTAAACATAGTTGTTTTTTTTAATTTCTTTGCAAAACATACTTTTTAGCATAAATTTGAATGAAAAGTATGTTTAGCTTATATATAAGAATATACGTGTAGGATTTTGCTCGGGTCTTAGGAGGTTATTTGAGGTCTATGTGGATATAAATAGGGTTAGATATCGTTTTAGCCATAGCACATACCGCTTACATGCTAGCAGAGTTACAAACTATTTTAGAATAATTTAAAATAAGATCAAGTGCCTAGAATTTTGATTTGTAGCAATTTTACAAATATGTAACATTCAAAGAAAATATAGAGAATTTATTATTTGAGAACAGTAGACTCCTGCTTATCCGAAAGGTACTCCCAAAATTGAGCAGCAAAAATAAAAAATTACTGCATATTTTGAGAAATAAATCTAACTTTGTAACTACGTATTTATTTTTTGTGTATTTATTTATGCGTATACGTATACATTTCATATTTTAACCGAAAAGCTCGGGAATTTTTTTGATAAAACAAATTTCGGATAACCGGGATCCGGATAAACAAGACTCTGCTGTAGTAACTTCTATATTTAAACTGTTATACATTTCACCAATTACTATTTCGATTATGTTGAGAATTTCAACTAGCATTTTGCAAAAAAATAATTAATTGTTTCCGCCCGGGCTCGAACCGGGGACCTTGCGCGTGTGAAGCGCACGTGATAACCACTACACTACGGAAACGGACAACCATCACAAACACCCAATAGACCAGCCAAAATTAAATCCTACACAAATATTATTTATTTACTTATTTATTTATTTGGTATCCTAAAATTAATTTATGTTGGCTGATCTTAATTTGGACAGATAAAAATGTGTTTGATGATGTGATGAAGCATTGATGATCCACATCACTGAATTTCATACTTTTTTTATGTATACATTATGTGGTCATACTTTTTCTTTATTTTATGATCATGCATTTTTGGAATTAACTATTTTTAAAAATATGCATAGATAGTTTTTTTTATTGATTATAACAACTTCTGTTTAAAGCCAAGAAACCGAAAGGAATTGAGAAATACAATTTTTTCCCATTAATATAGTTACTACTAGTAACCGGAAACTTATTATCCAAAAAAATAATCTTTTGCCTTTAGAATTCGGATTGAATTACTACGGACCTACGGTAATGATTCCAATTTTAAAGGATGTGAATGCTTTTAATTATATCTTTTTTCATGGCAATTACCATTTCATTTCTTCTGTAACAAAAAAGGCTCAAATGAATAAAGCATCATTGTTTATTTTATACGAAAAACATTCTATTTGTACATCTGTGAATAGAAAAAAAGTATAATGTGCCATGTTGTTGGATACATATTATTGTTTGTCGTCTGGTATCGAATACAGATGCCACGTGCAGTTTTCCGTTGCTTAAATTTTATTTTATTTTTTTCTGTGTTTAGATATTTGTCAGAAGCATTATTCAACAATGGAAGTTTCGAACCAAAATAAAATTACGCCTTATTTTATTTGCTGTACACTAATTTCTAAACTCACTGTTTTTGTTTAGTTTAAATTTTTATTCTGTTACACCTTACGTATGCCATATAGAATTAGTAAAACTCCGCAAAATAATAATTTTTTAAATGTCTCACCGTATCCACATATTTTGGAAAAGTGTAAGGAACTTTCTTTTAATTAAGATTGGTACAATTAAACATAATTTTATAATGAGTTTAAAAAAATCTCCGAAACATAATATCCAAGAATCTTTATAATACAGTCGAATCCAAAAGAAAAAATTTGCTCACAATTTTCTTTTAAACTTCGAGTTCTCCATTTGTAAGAAATTAATAAATTATTATAATAGTATGAAAATTTTACTTCTTATAAGTAGGTTAGTTAATAAATGGTTGCAATTATAAGTCTATTGTATTCTATGAAAAACTATTTAAATTTTATATTATATAAAGAAAATTGATTTGCTAATTTGTTTGAAGATCTCCTGAAATCTGTTTGATGCATTCTGTAAAATATTTAAAACTTTATTTTTATAATTAAAAAAAATCGATATTAGCCTACCTAACTTTTTCTCCCAAAAAATATATACATATTTTTTAAATAAAGATAATATTGACTAATGACTCTTTTCATGTAAAAAATTTTATTCTAACAAATTGATCAACTTAATTTGTTTTATTAGTTTTTCACAAATGATTTTTCTAGCAGAAAAAAAACAAACAATAATTTTCCAAATTCAAATTTACAAATGAAATTAATAATACAGTGTAAAAATTGATTAAAACGATTTTGTTCTCATTGATTCGAAGTTTAAATTATTACATAGTTATTTAATTGCTTAACTATTGAAGTATTATTTTGAGTAGTTTTTAAGTAAGACACATTCTTACAAGTTTCCGTAGTGTAGTGGTTATCACGTGCGCTTCACACGCGCAAGGCCCCCGGTTCGATCCCGGGCGGAAACAGGGTTGTCTTTTTTGCAAAAGTTGTTACCAAAAACATTTTAAACATTTATTTAAATTTTAAATGTTTACAATTTTATTTTTGCAATGAAAGAACTTTGCATAGATTTTGAAAACAAAAATCTGACGAAAAGTAATTTTATATATTTTTTTTTTGTAAGTGGTAAAAGAATTTATTTCTCAAATATACTTTCTTGTATTTTTGCAGAAAATGTCGTGCTTTTCATGTTATATTTTTGCAAAAAGTGTTTAAAAAACGTTTTTAATTAATGTTTAATTTAAATGTGTATAAATTTATATTTATAATAATAAACATCGCATAAAGGCCCTCGCCAGATAAGACGGTGAAAAATGCCCCCATTCCAATCGGGCTAATTTTTTTTCTGAAAATACCTCATAGTATGGACAACTTCTCAGCCAAGTTTCAGCTCAAAAATATGACGCAAGTTTTTTTTCTTTTTAAATTGATTATTCCCTGAATATATTTGAAAAATCCAAAAAACTACTCATGAGTTTTTAGATATCATTGAGTAGTATTGTCAGAAAAATCCGCTCATAAATCTGATCGAGCGATCATTGTTAAAAATGCAATTTTATTTTTCAAAAAAAAAAACAAGAAGTTCTAAAAGAACTAAAATAGCCTACTTTCCTGTTACTTAAATACTTACTAAAATTCTTATCTTGAAAAAACTAGGATCGTTTCAGTAAGTGACATCAACAACCGTTTCTACATTAAATTTATATACAAAAGAATAAACTTCACTAACCACAGCATCTAGCTATAATTTCAACTTCGTAAAGCCATTATTTTCATTTATTTTCTATCACCAATAAAATAAATATTACTTATCGTCCGCATGATTTATTTGCAGTTATAAATAAATATTTAATTTTTCGTAGAAAAAACCCATAAAACTATTCCAAAATGCACTTAAAATAATAAATGTAAATAAACAAGTAGGTTTGTAACAGAATCTGTCACTTAACCTGCTTCCAAACAACAGTGTTTAACAGGTAAAAAAGCGCCAAACACAGCATTAATTCTATATTAAACATTTACCTGCTAAATTCAGCTAGTTTCATTTATTTTATTTCGAGAATTAAATAATTATTACTTAAATCGTTTGCAAAAAATTATATTTCAAAGAATAAATATGTAATATTTTTCTCTTTTGAATAGAATGAAAATATTGCTTACCTACATACAGAATCTTGAAGTGAAATATATTTGACGTCATTTCAAACTGATCGATGTCGCAAAAATAAATTTATTTTAATTCATTGTCTAAAAGAATTAAAGTTTCTCAAGCGATTGTTGCCATGGCAATGGTGATTTATTTCTAATAAAATGGCTTCCTATGCTTTTTAAATGAGCATTAAATGTTAAAGTTTTTTAAGTAATTGAAGTACTTAGAATTCGAATTCTTTTCTGAAATTTTCAATATATTCTCATTTGGATACGCTGAATTTTTTGACGTATATCACTTTTCCGTAGCATTTGTAGTTAAATTCAGCGATTTAAATGACTCGAAATTGAATTTCAATGCTAATTCAATGGGAAATTCGTCGACAAATAGTAGATTTATGTCCGTCTGTTCGTACAGACAGACGGACAAAAAGTATGAAAGTCGGGTCTCTGAGGTCATAGCTTTCTTACAAAAAAAGAATTTTTAAGGTCGGATGGATAGAACCGATTTTGGAAGGGGGGTACGGACAGACGGACGGACGGACGGACAGACAGACAGACAGACGGACGGACGGACGGACATCGACCGTATGTCAATACCTACTTTTTTATTTTTTTTTAATTCTTCGAATTAAAAAAAAAGAAAAGTAGGCTAAAAATTCATGCCAAAATCGTTTGGTACAACTTAGGATTTTGTCTCTACATATTCCTCTATTATCAATCTATAATTTATTTATTTATTTATTTATTTATTTATTTATTTATTTATTTATTTATTTATTTATTTATTTATTTATTTATTTATTTATTTATTTATTTATTTATTTATTTATTTATTTATTTATTTATTTATTTATTTATTTATTTATTTATTTATTTATTTATTTATTTATTTATTTATTTATTTATTTATTTATTTATTTATTTATTTATTTATTTATTTATTTATTTATTTATTTATTTATTTATTTATTTATTTATTTATTTATTTATTTATTCATTCATTCTTCAAAAAAACACGGATTAACTATTTAGGATATTTTTTATTTAGCTGACATTTTATATTTAGCATTTTTCAGAATTGGGATATAACTGTTCTTCTGATCAATCTACAATAAATTTCCCAACATAAAGGAAGTGTGAGAGAACAAAGATGACGGAACGAGAATAAGAAAAATCCAAAGAAATCGCTAAGAAAACATCCTCTGTCGATTTTATTATTTTTTTATTAAATTGAATTAACTAGATTTAGATTATATTCATGATGAAAGATTTAATAAACGTTAATCGAAAGTGGTGTAGCGTAACTCTATTTTTTACAAAATGTTTTTTAAAAAAAACCTTTTTTAATAGATCCCATAAACACCAATAGATGTCGCCACCCAAAAAACTGTTCTGGAATTATGATAGAAACAGAGTCCAAAAAATGTTCAAATCTATAGAATTTATTCTATACCTAAATTTACTTGATTAAAAAAATTATCGGCTACAGCTATACATTTAGACTTTCAAAGACTGCTTAAAAAAATAATAAATGTTTTAAAAAATAATACACAATTGTTTGAGAAATATACAATTTTTGTTGGAATATCATATTGTATTATTTATTTTATTAATTTGGATTCTATTTAGATAGTGTTTAGTGCTCTTACAAATATTATTTCTGAAGTTGGTGCTTTTTTCCCCATATATATAGAAAAATCATATGCCTGTGCACAGTATTTTTTATTTAATTTCTATTTTGTGTCTCTTTCTACACAAATAATATGAGCATTCGAAGAATTTTTTAGTGAAAGATATGTCGTTTCACATTCCAAACTGATTTACAGTAGAACCCCGATTATCCGAGTTAATGTGGACCGAGTAGTCTCGGTCCACATTAACTATAGTTAGTACTCGGATAACCGAAAAACTCAGTTAAAGCGAAAAATGTAAATAAAACAATTCTGTATGTCTAAAAGTATTTTTTAACAAGTACAAATGTTATACAGACTACTTGCAATTCATATGCAGGACATTGAAATAGTTCTTTCACTTAAAAAGGTCTTTAATTGTTTTTTGTTATGTTATTTTGGCGTTTCTCGGCAGCGATTTAAGAAAGTAAGGGTGGAATTATTGTTGGATTTCTTTTCCTGAGGGTTTGTGAGATCATGTTCTGTTCAGAATTTTTCCGGTAGTTGTCGGAAAATTCCTAGAAATATTTCAAAGCTCGGTTAAAGCGGAAAATCGGATAATCGGGACTCGGATAATCGGGACTGTACTGAATGTCAAAAAAAATTCTTAAAATTTTATTTCTTTTTTATAAAATTTCTTTTGCAATTGTTGTGAGAGGCAATGGTGATACAATTCCATTAAAAATGGTCTTCCTATGCTTTTTGAATGAATATTACTTTTTGCATGCGTTTTTAATATTTAAAGTACTTCGAATTCGAAATTTTTTTTCTGAGATTTTCAATGTCTTCTTGGATGTTTTGCAATTTTTATCATACTATATTTGTCTGTAGTATTTATAGCTTGGACTCTGAGAGTTTATGACGTTGGGTCAAATCCTTTATAAAGTTGTAACTTTTTAAGTTTTAAACGTTGTGTGGAAGGTAGAGCTCTAATTTAACTTCTCCTACATTCCTTGCCAGCCTATGTTGGGTAAATAGAAATGTGATATGGAGAAGATCCTTCCGCGGATGTAAAGAGTTCCACAAATTATTTGTGAATCCATCCAGAAAACATTAATTTCGTTTAAGGTCTAACCGATTTAAATATTATTTGAGAAAATTTCACAATTTTATCAGAATGAAAAGTGTATTTTGGTTAAATTTTATTCAGATCTTTGTATGTAAATATGACCTTACTAGAGTTTCCAACTAACGGACCAATTGGGGCTTTTCCCTCTGCCTTTTCACCCTTTGTTTTTACCCAAGTCAGGTTGGCAAGGACTGCAGTTCGCTGAAGTTGAAAAGCATTGCAAAAAAAAACATCAAGCCAAATGCGCCAACTCCCATCCGTCGCCAATTTCGAGACACATACGCCGCCAACTCCGCGATCGTGAGAAAAGTCAACATTTCTACGATCTCTTCAAAGCAAGTGGGGGGGGGGGGGGGGGGGGGGGCAAGCAGATAACGGGGGTCAACTTAGAATCTCTCACAAGGATTGCGTCTCACCGATCTTTCAAGATGGGGGTTCAAACTTCGAGATCTGTTGCACTCCCCCCCTACTTGTAGAAAGATACTGGAGAGCTCTGCTATCTGCCGCTAAAGGGTGGGGGTTGAGGTTGGTTTCGGAGAACAGTTGGAAGATTGGGTTATTATTTAGATTTTAATTTTGAAAGTGTTTTTTTATTTTTTTTTACGGTAGAGTTGTCTGGAAAGAAAAATAATGAAATCTGTAGTAAATTTTGTAATTGCTAAAATGCTTCGAGCAATTAATATCTGCTTTCGTTATCTTAGCTTCCACAATTAAGTGGAATATTGGTAAGGGTTTTTGCGAGCTTAGAAATATATTCCTTAAAAAAAAATAATGAATGAGCCATCTAAGAAAACATACTTATTAAAAACAACTTTTTAAAACTTTTTGGAAAATATATTTGTAATAACCACAGTAGTAATAATCAGTTTTAAATTCTGCGAAGCTTAAACAAAATATTTCTTTGTATATTTATTTATTATATATTTATAAATGTATTTCCTAATGAAAACTAATAATAAATGAGCAATCTAAGAAAGTAAACTTATTATAAAAGCAACTTTTTAAGACTTGTTGAAAAATCCATCTAGTTTTAATCCTATTGGTTTTAAATAAAGCAAATCTAAAGAAAAATAAACCAATTTTGTAGTACGTACAACAATCTAAATAAAAATAAAAATAACAACACATGACAAACACCAGTTCTTTGATATTTACCCATCCAAGCAAGTTATCTACCGCCTCTATAAAGAGATTCATTTGAAAACGAAGAAGACCTTCTGTTATATAAAGAAGACCGCCAATAAGCTACTGGTGTGTCTTGTTTATTGACTTCTTATACCTCCAAGGAAGACTTACTTGATTACTTGAGGTACATCAAAGAATTTGCCGACATGGGTTTAATTGTAGGAGAGTTGCGGTAGCATTTTAAGGTGTTGATAGATTTATTTACCTTTTGATAGGTTTTTTTTAACCGTTTTTCTAGAAATAATATAGGACACATTCTGTTATGTTTTTGTGCTATTTAAGAAATTTTTTAATCAGGAAAATTAGGGAGATAATGGTTAGTTAGAAGCCACGACAATTGGATTTTGTGTTAGTATGTGGTGGATGTTAATGCGTGAAAGAATTGTCATAAATATTCTTTAATCATACCCATATAATGCTAAATATATATAACAAAAACTGTACTGTTGTCCATCTTTTGGAGCAGCATAATAAATCAATGAGCCATTTCAATGCAGTTAGTTTATAACAAAATTTGAAGGATTTTGTTAATTTGGTTCTTATAAGTTTGAAGTTCAGAATAATAAGTACTTCTAATTGTTCGATTTGTGAATTTGTTAAAATTATTTCAAGCAGGTAAAGGAAATTAATCGTCCCAAGTAATGTCCAACGAAAGAAAAAAATAGAATTTTTTTATAAGGTGGTTATTAGAAATTTATTTTTTTGTAAAGTATTATTTTACTTAAAATTTCTAAATCATGTTTAAATTTTTCTGAGAATAACGCCATATGCTAATATGTGATGGCATGCTGCAACTCCACTTTAAAAAAAAATATGAATGCAGATGTGACATTCACCAGTGCATTATGTACACCGATGTAAGACATGAATATTCATACAAAAAAAACTGTTTTATCGTATTGATGGGAAAAGTACTTCCGCTTCACATTTTAGCCCTTACAGTCCCAGTAGGGCCATTTGGCATCATCATGTTTCTGATCATTAAATTAAACAAAATTAATAAGACTGGCATCTATTGGGATAAATAAAAAATATTTTCTTATCGGAAAAAGTTTGAGAAATCGAATGATGTGCTTTTTGATATCATAAATGGCTTAGACGATAAAATAAAATTCTAAAATGATGATGCCAAATTGTCATTGGGACTGAAAGGGTTAACATCACAGTGAATGGCATGTTTCAAGTGACGTAAACCATTCCTGCTTTCATTCGTCCTTTAGGTGGTGGATGGTATGACGCTGTAAGCTCCTACTATCATTGGTAAAAAAACATTGGTACATTGGTAAAAAAAATCGAGACCTTATTTTTACTATTGTGGAACTGCTAACACTTATGACGTAATTCATACCCGTTACGACCAAGACATTAATCTCAAACGAACTTCACCATGACACTACTAGACGCGTTTACGTTAGCCATCGAATCCATGGAATGCCATTGCCAAACCCTCCATGAGGGGAAAAGTTGTCGTGCAGGATTTCTAACCCAAATGATAGTATGTGGCCGAATCCATGGAATGAAAAAACAAAACCTTCCTTCATTCGGGGTTAGCGAAACCCCCCTCCAATGGGGGGTTTGCTTTATTGGAGGGTTTGCGAAACCCCCCAATGAACCCTGCAATTCCGGTTCTGCCTGGCCGAAAATCCCCTAGAGTGAAAGCTTGCGGAGTTTGCTCTTCATTCCATGGATTCGATGGCTCATGTAAACGCGCCTGTCACTTAACAAACCCAAATCAAATCCCCCCACCCCCCTTTTTTTTTAATACCAACCACTTCTCCACGAAATCAAAAACACCAGCATTCCTCTTGATCCAGGTGCACCCTATATACCCATTTAAACCCCGTAAACGAAAGCTGCTGTGGGGGGGAGCTAGTGGAAAAGAAATAAACAAACTAGTAAAAAAAGGGATAGAAAGTGTGGGAACGGTTTTCCAATGGCCCCAGGGGAAGGAAGGAGAAGGCATTAGCACGGGGATCGCGTGTGGAGTGGGTATGAAATGCAAGGCTACCGCCATTTTTGGTCACAAGATGATTTCTAGTAAATTAAAAGAATAAGAATTCATATGTAGAAAATTTAAAGTGTAGTCCGACCACGGATAAGATCGATCTAAATTTTGGATAAACAATAGATATTTAATATAAAAAATGTCAGAAAACATTAGTGCTGTTTTACTTTGTTAAAATAAGTATTTTTACAGTTTATAGAATTTCTATATCATGTTTTAATGTATGATAAAATTCTTTACAAAATACAACATCTTAAACCAAAAAAGAAGACTTCTAATTTGGTGAGTTTGTCTCTAGTACCTATTGACTTTACAAAATATAACTGGAAAGTGTTTGTTGCTTAAAATTATATATTTGGATACTACGATTACTCAATATCCAGCATTCTAAATAGTCTCTTAAATCTCTTTAAGAATACTTTAAAATTTAAATTTTTATGACACCAGTTTCCCTGAATACAAAATAACTTAGTATATTTTAAATATACACATTTGAATAAAAATAAATATTTTTCCCTCTTTAAATATTTACAGGAACAAGAAACATGATAATTCTTTTTCAAAAGCATCACCTCCGAATATCTAGAAAATAGCTCTATGTAGCTATCTACTATATATACAAATGCACCAAATACATAAGACCTTTACCCATACCTTTAGTGACCAAACATGGCTACGCGGATTTACCTGTAAAAAATAAAAAAAATTCTCTGAATCAAAAAGTATAGTAAGGAAGCAAGTAGTCATGCCTCCTATAAAAAAAAGAAGAAAATAGAAAAGAAAATCCGAAACAAAGCCTGATCCGTGTCGTCGTCTGTCGCCGATTCCCACGCTTTGCTCTAGGACTGCCATATCTTCAGAAAATGTCGCCAAATGGAAGAAACTGCCCGAAGAAAGTTTTTTTTAATGGATTTTTTTTTAATGTGCAGCGATTTGAATCTGAAATTTAATCTTTAAATTTAACAACATGTTATGAAGTTTAAATATAAGTTCTTTTTACTCTTTTTTTTATAATCCTTATAAGCTTTTTGAAATGTAACTCATTCTAAAATAATAATCGATACATAGTTGAGACTATTTTTTTTTTGGTTCTGAAACAGATATTTCTAAAGTTGAAAAATCTTACGAAATGAAACTTCGACTGTTTAACTTTGAATGAAAGTGCATACATTTTATTTCAAGTCAAACTAACAAAAACTCATCTATACCAATAAAACATAACAGTAATACGGGCTTTTGCAGTTTTAGTAATTAAATTCCTTTCCAAAATCTCTTTAAAAATGCTGCAATATCCCCTTAATAAAACATCACTAAACAAATACGAGCGCTGCGTGCGATGTCACCCTCAAACGTTACATTGGGTGCCTACTCAGCTGTCGGCTCGTCATTTGACTTTAATTCAAAATTATAAAGAGCAATGTCACACTTCAAACTTACCCGACCTAAACAAATTCCCCAACCAGCCACCTTCAGCCAAATCCGGCAACCCAGCCGAAGCAGTCCCACTTGTTGCCGTCCCCCCCGCAAGAGAAGGAGGGGCCAAGCAGCTGTCAATCAGGGGCACGCGTATCGTGGGAACGCAGGATCGTGCAGGATCCTTTGCAGCTGCTATTCGATCAGGGTGAACGGTTTCGCAGAGGGCCCACTTTGTGAAAAGAAAATATGATGGGGGAAATAGCGAGGGATTAAATGGGGGGGAAATACGGTGGAATTTTTGGTGGGGGTGCGCTGTGCATCTGGCGCAGTGGAATGCGCAGGTTTTTGGAGAGAGAGATTTTTTTTATTTGAGGGTTTTTGGCGCTTTTTTTTAATGAAAATGGGTTTTGTGAATGGGACGGTACTCTTGTGAAAAGACCATGAGTTGTAAATTAATAAAGATTTTTGTAAGGCTTCTGATGGTTTTTAGTGTATTTTCATAGTTTTTAGTTATCTGTTAGTTAATTTGTAGCTATAAATTTTATATTTGCAGTATACATTTTATTTTAGTTAAAATTACTTCAAACTTCATTTGTTTTGTTTATTGACCACAGTTGTAAATTAAAAAGGTTTTTTGGTACGGCTTCGGGTGGCATATTTTTAGTGTCTTTTCTGAGTTTTTGCTTAGCCAGTATATATTTTGTTGTTTTAAGAATTTATATTCAGCTTCAAACTTTATTTGATTAATTTATAATGGTCTTAAAAGTAATAGAAAATTATAAAGAGAAAAAGAAAGTAAAATGCATAGAGCAAACTGCGTATTTTTAGTATATTTTCAGAGTTTTTACTTTTCCAGTGCATATTTTGTAGTTTAGAATTTATATTAGAGTTAAAAATAACTTCAAACTTAATTTGATTAATTTATAATGGTCTGAAAGTCCCTTGAAAATGATAAAGAGAAATGTGGTATACATAGGAGCAAAACACATAGTTTTAGCATCTTTTCAAATTTCTTTCTTAGCCAGTATACATCTTGTAGTTTTAAGAATTTATATTAGTAATCGAATTTATATCCGAGTTAAAACTAACTCCTATAAACACTTTTTTATAAATATCATTTAAATCCTAGGAGATGATAAAGAAATGTGGTAACATAAATCGAAGTAAAAATACGTTATTTTATAGCACAATACTATTTAATTCTCTTATTGGTGCAGTTAATTATTTGATTATTACTGCCCCATTTTGTCTACAAAATTTATATATATTTTTTCCCGAACTTCGTCAAGTTGAATACCAAAACCGGAAAATGTTGATAGTGAAATTAATAGTGCTATTTGAGAATAGTAAGGTATCTTGTTCAAAATCTGTCTTTGATATTGAATCGAGTTTATTTACTAATCTTATTCTTATTGATCTCATTATCTTCTATCTTATTCTTGACTTGATCTCATTAACATTTATTAATAAAATTTGTCAGAGCACCCTCCCCACTATTTTTGATATATTTTATAAAATAAAATTATCTTAATTTTCGATATATTTCCAAAGCTCTATGACATGCTATCCGCTTCATTGAACAAAACAAATTTTATTTTGGAAAATTTCTTCAATGGATTTTTTTTCTATCCTTCACGTAACGGTTATAGCATCCGTTCCCTCAGGCAAAAAAATACTATAACTTCCGTTCAAGTTGCGTAATTTTTATTGAATGAAGAAGTTTTAGAGTATTTTTTTTTATCAATCGAGACATGACTAATTACCTCAGTGCATCCAGGCATGTAAATGCCTGAGGATATTAATTAAGCCTTTAATATGTTACAAAATGCGAAACGTTTAGTAGACTTAACGTATTTTATGTAAATTATAACGTATTTTATGTGTTACGAATGTAATTTACTTTCACCGGAAATCAAGTACAAAAAGCTTATCACGTTCATCTTGTCAATGAAAATTAAACGATTTATGAATCCCCTAACCATCATACTTACTTTGGTAGAAGATATTCGATTAAAATTACTATTTAAATTTTTCTTTTTTTTAAAGAAAATTTAGGATTGTCTTGAAAATTAACTATCTAAATACATGTCCTGTAAATAAAGTCTATCCCATTTCGCTTTTTTGTCCTGATTACTGCTATGAAAGTTGTATTACCTAGCATACAAGCCCTAGAATTTTTTTTAGTTGTGTTCCCTTATTAACTCAGCATTTAATATATTTCTTCTTATTTTGGCTATAACCATTATAAATAATTTAATTTTTATTCTTACTTAGGCTTTTAAGTTTTTAGAAGTTTGTTAATTTTATAAATTTTTAACTCTTAGTTTTATCTCACTTAACAGATGCATTTTCTTCTTACTTATACTTTACCTTTAAAACTCTGCTCTTCTTTTCAAATTTAATATCTGAAATTCCTAGGATATGGATAACTTTCAAATTGTAAAATATGCATTCTTTTAAATATGAAAAAATTATATTAATTCAATTAAGATAAATTAAAAGCATATTTTGCATGAGAGTTATCCACATTCTTTTCAGCTGTAAAGGAAAATTGAAAGAAGTAGGACAATTGTTTAAATTTGTAAAAAACGAAATTTCTCATTTATTTATCGTGGACAGACGGAATTTACTTCACCAGGAAATAAATCTATCTGTAATTTCGTGTGGTAACGGTGGTTAAAACATAGCACCGGTCATCATTCTTATCACAGCAGGCAGGGCAACGCAGTGCCCATAAGCTCATAGGCGTGTGTAGAACACACATAGAATAATTTATAAAATATAACATTTTAAAGCTTAAAAGTCTATGAAGTTGTGCGCAAGTCCTTCATTTTCATGTAATCAAAAGTCTATTTGATAAGCTAGTCCAGCAAGTCTTGGTGTAAACAGCACAATAACGAATAGTTCTGGAACAGAGATCATGGTAAATAGTTCTATTTGGAAGGCAGAATATAGTCCGATTTAGAATGGTCTCCAGACATTTTTGGACTCCATCTTGTGGTGGTAGTTGAGTCCGATTTAGAATGGTCTCCAGACATTTTTGGACTCCATCTTGTGGTGGTAGTTGATGGGGGAAACTGATGACTGGTGGTAGTTGACAGGGGAGACGGATTCCATCCTCTGGTGGTAGTTGACAGGGGATGATGACTCCATCCTCTGGTGGTGGTAGGATGAGGGGGACATGATGACAGGGCAGTGAGAGGCCTGGGAGTTGGTGTGCATGATGACAGGGGAAGGGCTGCATCGGTCACTGGAGGCAGGGCTGAGAATTCCGGACGAACCCAGGACATTGACGGGGCTGGGTGAAGCGGAGGATGAAGTTGTGGACATGGGTGAAGTGACGGATGAAGTGGAGCTGGCCGGGCTGATGGGCACTGTGTTCGGGGCGTAGACGTTGAGGTTGGCGGGCAGAAGGAAGGCGATCTCGCCGCTGGGGAGCCTGGTAGGGACCAGCTGAAGACCCTGCAGGAGTCTGGGGTTGGCGGCAGTCTCGGTCTCAGAGGTCTGGACGTGGACTGGGGGGAGTGGCGTCGGGTTGTTCATGCCGGTGAGGCAGTTGGCGAGGTGGTTGAGAAGTCGCTGGCGGACGGCGTGGTCGACGCCCTCGACTCGGGACATGAACCGGGTGACTTCGTTGGCGCACTCGGCGAATCCGGAGCGGAACTTGGCCATCTGGGTGGGTTCGGGGGCCATCTGCTGCTGCATCTGGAGGTTCTGCAAGTGCTTGACGGTCATCTCGAGGATGTCGGCCTTCTCCAGCTTGGAGTGGCGGGCGTTATCCTTTTTGAGGGCATCCAGGATGAGATTCTTGAGCTCGGACAGGCTGTTGTTGATGCGGGCCCGTCGGCGTTTCTCCATGATTGGTTTGGTACTCTGCAAGGACAAATAAAACATCATAAGTACATATGTCAACAGGACAACATATTCAGTAAAGACAGTTTCAAGAAAATATTTAAATTTAAAAAAATGTTAAATAAAAATAAAAGTGTTAGCCAAGTTAAAAAATTAAAAAGATGACAAGTTAAAAGATGATTTCAAAAAAAATTAAAGTTAAAAAAATGCAAATTAAATTAAACACTAAAATCAATATTTAAATTAACTAATAATCAATTAAAAAAACATAAACAAACAACACCTACCCTTCGAGTCTCTGAGATTTTCGTGACTGTCTTTTCTATCGGCATGATTGAAAGATATAAATCCAACAACGTAAACAAAACAAATAAAATCCGAGCGAGTTGAGCGAGAGAGAGAGCTGGGTATGACTATGCAACACGAGATCAGAACGAAGAGTGTGGGAATTCGCGGGTCGAACCCTGTATATATACCCGTCCCGGGGTCAGACTCGCATCCTGAGAGCGTGCCGAGCCTCGCTTTCCCACGGTTCGAACCCCGGGCTGTCGTCCAATAGGATGCGTCGGCTCGCGACGGACATGTGGCTTTAGGGTTGCAGCTCGGGCGCGTTCCGATAAGCAAGGCGGGCGCGCGAACAGGTGCGATGGGACGGCTTGGCGAGGGATGGGTTGGCGGGATTCAGGTTGGCACGCGTACCTGAGGAAGTAGGGTTTATAAAAAACGGTTTTATAGGAATGGGAGTTGGATTTTAGCTTTGTTTAAATTTATTAAGTTTTAAAAAAGCATTGCTATTGTCAGCCTTTTTAATCCTTTGTTAAATTCAATAAATAATAAAATAAATATATGGTTGCGATTTGGATAAATAAAATAAAACTGTATTGCAGTTTTTTTTAGGGGTTTTATAAAAAACAGTTTGTAGGTATTGGATTTAGATTTTGACTCTGTTTAAATTTATTAAGCGTTTAAAGGCATTGTTTATTTTAGTGTTTTTGAGGCATTAAGAGTTCTTGTATTTAATAAATATTAAAATAAAAGTTTGCAAGATAGGGATTTATAAAAAAAATGGTTTAGTGGCATAAGATTTTTATTTTGGCGTTGTTTATTTCAGTGTTTTTAAACATTGCAAGTCGTTATGCTAAAAAAGTAATCAAATAAATATTGCATTTGGGATAAATAAAAGAAATTGTATTCCAATATTGTTTTAGGGGTTTAAAAAAAAAGTTTGTAGATATAGGATTTAGATGTTGACTTTATTAAAAAACATTTGGTGCCTTTAAAAGCATTGTTTATTTTAGCGCTTTAGCGTTTGCGAGTTGTTATATTTTATAAATAATAAAGTAAATTAAAGTTTGCAATTGAGATAAATAAAATAAAACTGTATTCTAATGTGTTTTTTAGTTATTTTTACAGACTTTTTACTCTAGCTTTCAAGTTAAATCCAAACACGTTATTTGAACATTAAAATGCTTCAAAACAAAGATCTGAATAAGAGGTATGCATTAATAATTCTTTTTAAATTTTAGAATACTAGGGAGAAATAAGCATGCATTTCGCAGTGTTTTTAATCATTGATGGTTCCTTAGCCAGCTCAATATTTAAAGGCTATACGAAATAATATGGTTCAAAATATTAATAGATATGTATTCGGAAAAAAAGATTTAAAATTACTACTACATTTATTTCGGGTACTAATTTCTTTGGTTTTATGATGTCTTATTTAAAAAAAAAGCCTAAGACACATCCACTTATGCGAATTATCATCTCTTTTTAAAACTACTTTAAAAATATTATATTTCGCTAAGTTATTTTTTTAGTCGTGTTTTTTTTCAGTGCATCTTCATAGACCTTGTTAAATTAGTATAGATAAAAACAACTATCAAATTTAATTTTAAAAATAACTTAAGCATACGACTATTTTCCCACTCTACTCCATCACCCACTTAATTAATGGAACAAAGACCCACTGATATTTACAACAGACTTCCCAAACATCTACATTAATAACCAATTGTTCCAGGTCCAGCTGTACAAGGGTTGGGACAAACACAAACACTTAGGACCGGAAGTTCCCAGACTATTAATACTACTTCCATTCATGGTCTTCTACAACTTACGTTTTATTCAAGTGTTTCTTTAATGAATGAAATGCGTATTAGTTTAAAGCACGTTACTTTTTAAGTGTTTTAAGTATGTACTACTTATTATTGTATTATTATTATGCATGGGAAGGTCTGTTGTAATTTTGAATGATTTTCATTGATAAATCGCACTAGAGCTCATTAATGTGTGTTGTTGCTACTACGCTTTGCTTTTAAATTATATAAATAAAACTACATCTAGTTTGATACGTTATCACAGTTAGCTATTTTAACTAACAATTATGTTTGAAAAAAAATTATGTAATGTTATTTGTTATTTTAAACTGTATAAAGAATTTCGTAGATAAGTTGAATTCTGAAACATGTTTACTCTTCACTCTTCTAATTCGATTTTATACTTCTATTAGTTTTGAGACAACTGTCGAAAAAAATTCAAACTCATTTTGCATGCAAGGGATATCTACTTTCTTAATTTAAATAATTAATATTTTTCTAACAAAACATATTATTTAAAGGGTACATTAACAGAAAAGTATACGATTCATTTGACATAGTTATAAAAAAACTTTATATTTTGTGATAATTATACCAGAACGATCAAAATAACGAAATAAAACTACAGCGATACCGTTGCCAAATATAGCAACCCCGTCAACCACCATGCGCAAGTTCACCTTATATTCTCAGCAAGCAAGAAGAGAAAAAAAAACCTCCAATCATATCCCCCCCCCCCCCATTATACTATTTTTCTATGGCCTTTTCCATCCCCCCCAACCTTTCCCACCATACTCTGAAATCGCGACATATGCTAAAAGAGAACGTTGGAATAAGAAAGAAAAAAAAAGAACGAAAAAAAGTTCCAAAGCACGTGGCGGGACTTTCCACGGAGCATGCGCCAACCAGTGTGGGAAAACTCCGCCCCTTTTCGTTCGAAGGAACTTTCGAAGCAATGTAAACAACTGCCTTGTGAAACTTTTGGGGGAAAGGGGAGGGGGGATAACACGCGCCCCATTTGATGCAGTTTCATCCCCCCCCGTTAGATGGGGGGGATGAAATGCGTTTGAGCAGCGCACACCCGGTAGTTGGGAGTTACTATCATTTGTCTGTAGGGATTATTTTAGGGATGGCGTAGGGGAAAAGGGATAAAATGATATGGTGGTCTTTCGTAGTGTTCTTGTATTTGAAGAAACCAATTTAAATTAATGATTTTTTTTAATTTAAGTACTATATCGTTTTTTGATAAATAAAAATAATTTCAATATTTATATAATTTCCAACAAATCTGTATTTAAGTAAAATATTATAAATTTATTTCATCATCCTGATACATTATTAACTTATTTGTATTTTACTGTTATTCTCCTATTTCAGTTTAAGAAATTTCATTAATTGCTGTTGTTGTTGGTATTTCATTTGAACATACCTCTGTATGTTATTGTAAAGCTGTTTGTTAAGAGTTATATAAACTGTCTGGAAAATTTACTGTACTTACATACGTGCATTACATAATTTGTTTTCATTTAAGGAAAGAATATTTTAAATTCAAAAAAATATTTTAAATTCAAAATGCAAATTTTCATAATTTTGCTTCTTCTTAAAATAAGTTGGTTTTTCAATGCTTTGTGATTTAAGAAGAAACATTAAACCAACTAGATATTAAAATTTATTAAGCATTAAGAGTTTCAAAAATTAAAATATATTTTTTGTTTCTTTGTATTTATTTTTTCTTTCGTGAAAATACAATTAGTAATTTCTCATTTTTACCTCACACAACAAATTACTTCACCATTAAAATATACAAATATACACATTACAAATTCCACCAATATCACAGAAATTCCCTCATCCACTTTTTTTCCCCTACAAACCACTCACACGACATCCAAAAAGGGAAAAACTCGCCCCCCCCTCTCTTCCCTCCCCCATCCCCCAACCACCATATCGGAACGCATAAAAGTCTACTGACGCGTGGTACAACACAAAAAAAAGTAGAGGGAGGGGGGTACACAACAATAGCGGAGGGGGTACTTTACCTTAATGGCATCTATAGTGTGTTGGCGTTTTTGGTATCGTGGGAACCGGGCAAAAAATTCTTTCCAAGCCAGTTGAAGGGGGGGGGGGGGGTCGTGTCCTCCCCCCTTTTGAGTTCTTCCGTCCCATGGGGAGGGGGGGGGGTATTGAGAGGGCGGGAAAATTCCGATGATTGTAAAAGCGCATCTTTTTGGTGTTTTGGCAGGTAGCCGCTAGGTTTTGGATGGTCGGTGTTATTTTGGTTGTTTTGTTGTAATCGTTTCGTTTTTCATGGGTTGGTTCAATTTTTAATGCAGCGCTACTTAATTATATCGGAACGAACTACATTCCTGTAATGTATTTTACATTTCGGTAATGTAGTATGTATTTAATCTTTCGGGAATGCAGTATGTATTTTATATCACAGAGAAAATCACAATTTCAATGCTGCACAATAAAATTATAGAGAAAAGAAACACATTCCTGTACAGTTATATGTACTTTATATATCTGATTATGTTTGTTTGCTTTTGTCGAACTGAGTAATATTGTAAAAATTACTATGATGAATTGTTCGGATAGTATCCCGATTTACTGCCAGTTTTCGGAGTCAGTTTAATGATTAAAATTACTCTTGTAAAAGAACGTCTTATACTGATTTTAGATTTGTGTATCAACGATACTTCTTTGTTTATTCGATGGCCATTTTTTAAATATATCTTAGCAGCACACACAAATGTGATATGGTCTACTTTTGTTGTCACTGCGGTATGTATTTTACATCGATAAGGACGATAAGGGATCATATGATATCGTCAGCTACTGGGTACGTAACTTCTGAAGTAGTACTAAATGTCTATAAATGTGTTATTGGTAGGTGAAATTTTATATTTTTCTTTGATTAACATTCATGACGTTAAAAAATTAAATATTACCTTTGAAATAATCTGGTCTAGCCCTTTCGATTGACGCACACTGTTTAGTGCAGATTTTAATGCAAATCAAAATAATTGGATCAATATTTTAAGCATACTCCACAATTCCGTTCCGAACAGAAGGTCAACAAAGATTCCGATTCAAATATTCAGCCACATTCGAAATCCATTTATTAAGCATAATAGTGAACTCTAACGATCAACGAAGGCTCCCAATCAAACAATATTCAAAATAAAAATTTAAAAAAAAAACGGTCCATCCACGACATCTATTCCTGTTTAAATTGTTTTTAATTCAGTTTTTAATTCAAATCACAATGAATTACTAACCAGCCCAATGTATCCTCAGTTATAAGTTTTGATCCAAAGATCAATCAAGACTCCTAATCAAACAATACCTGTCCACCCACGACATATATTCCTGTTTAAATTGTTTCATGCAAATTTTCCTTCCAATCACAATGAACCGATAACCAGCCCGATTGATCCTCAGTTACGTTTTAATCCAAAGATCAATCAAGACTTCTAATCAAATAATATTCAAATTCAACAAACCACATGCCCATCCCACGACATCTATTCCTATTTTAATTGTTCAACGCAGTTTAAAATTCAAATCACTATCAACCGATAACCAGCCTAATTGATTCTCAGTTACGTTTCGATCCAAAGATCAATCCAGACTCCTAATCAAACAATATTCAAAATCCAAAAACCACATGTCCGTCCAAGTCATCCATACCTGTAGAAACACGCTCAAACCCGACAGGACAATCAAAGCAAAAACCATCCATGGAAAAACTACACTCCAAAGCCCGAGGCAAACCATCTTTAGTAATAACCTCAAAACTTCTTTCAGGAGGTTTTCTTTATATTTTCTTGCCAGAGAAGCCGTGGGAAAAGGTGAGCGGAAACTGCATTAATTGGCGACGCCACGCCAAACGCGTGCCTGTGCATTTCCCCCCGGCATTTTCTTTCTTTTTTTCTTTCTTCTTTTCTTTTTTTCTTTTTCTTCTTTCTTTTTTTTTTTCTTTCAGTGACACACTCTCTTCGGTTGGGATCGTGTGAACGCGGCTCTCCGACTTCCTTTGCATTCTTCGGCGCTTTCTTCCGTGACAACAACGATTCTTTTTTTTTTTTTGGAGGGGGGGATAGAGGGGTATATCCCCCCTCTGGAAGAAAGCTGCTGGTCGTGCGGCTCGTCGCCAAATGTAAAAAAAAGTACGCCAAGTTTCGAATTTAGTTTGAATTAAAAACATCATAATAAATAATTCGTAAATTAATTATATTAGTTATTTGTTGGTATTGAAATGCCCAGTAATAGAAACTCTACAAGGCCTTTTAAACTATAAGTACCGTGGCCAAGTTTCGAATGTAGTTTGAATTAAACCTATCAAAAAAATAATTCGTAAATTAATTAATTACACATGTTATTTATTGGTTTTGAAAAGACCCATAATAGAAACGAAACAAGGCCTTTTAAACTATAAGGACCGTGGCCAAATAGGAACTTGACGCCAAGTTTCGAATGTAGTTTGAATTAAATATATCATGATAAATAATTCGTAAATTTATAATATTTGTTATGTGTTGGTCTTGAAATGAAAAGTGATAGAAACGCCACAAGGCCATTTTAAACGATAATAAGGACCGTGGACAAGTATTAACTTGACGCCAAGTTTTGAATGTAGTTTGAATTAAAAATATCATAATAAATAATTCGTAAATTAATTATGCATGTTATTTGTTGGTTTTGAAATGACCAGTAATAGAAACGCCACAAGGCCTTTTAAACTATAAGGATCGTGGCCAAGTAGGAACTTGACGCCAAGTTTCGAATGTATTTTGAATTAAAAATATCATATAATGAATAACTCAAAAATAGATTTAACTCGTTATTTTTTTTTAAAGGACTCATAGAACCATCGGTGGAACGCTACAAAATCGTTTAAAATGTAACACTAAGGACAGCTTTAAAAATGGATACGTCACTTACTGTTGAGGAATCAGTTACTATAATAACACACAATTGGGTGCAATTAAACAATAAATCTTTTTCTTCAAATCATAGGGGGTTTTGGTTTATCGAATATACATTATGCGAATTATTAAAAAAAAAAAAGTCTAAAAGCACTGCTAAAGATATCTTTTCAAACTCTTGATTTAAACTGGAAGGTGGGCTACCGAAACAAAGTTTAAAGACGAAAATTTCTTGTATTAAAAACGGTAAAATCCAGTTAAAATACCATTTTGTCCCGTTAAATAATCATACATTTTACAGAAAAGGATTAAAGTAACATTTTATAAATTTTCACTGCTGTATTATGGCCAATTTAAAATGGAGTAGAATGAATGACTATAATACTCCAAGAAAGGATAAATTTAAATTTCAATAGTTTAAAAAAGGTAACGAAGAATCTGATCAAATTGTACACTTTACAGACGTATTGAAAGCAATCAAAGCCTATTTTTGACATTGAGTTTAAGTATGTAACTTTCATTCGGTAATTAGTAAAGTAAAACTCTTAAGAAGAAAAAAAAACGATAATTCGCCAAACCTGGTCCACCCTCTTACACAGGTTGCCACGACAATTCCCATGGTGTCGTGGGACGCATGTGCGCCTGGCGGCCGTTGTATGAGTCCACTTGTTCAACCATGCGTATGGTTGTTGTTATTTATTTTTTCCACAGGGGGGAGGATGTTATACATATCAATGGACAAGAGAGGAGAGTGAGAGGTACGGACGGAAGTGATGAGGGTGTTGTTGGTATGTTGGTCGTGGAAATAGGGCTAACTGTAGTTTGGGCCTTCTTTAATTTGATATGGGAACAGCAATATAATGCACACTTATTTAGAATACAATATTTGGGTATATTTATTTATTCCTAGTGTTATGATCAGGGCCGGACTGGCTCCCTGACAAAGGCGCAGTTTTACCGGCCCTTCCGGTTGCAAAGGGCGCAAAAAAAATCTGGGGAGGGGGGGGTCAATTTTTAATATTTTTAAATTTAAATTATTTGTAATTAAAAATGAAAATTAGTTTTAATTACAATTATTTGTAATTGCAACTATTTTAAATTACAATTATTTTTACTTACAATTATTGTTAATTAACATATTGTTGAATACTTTATTCTAATTAAAAATTGAACTTTAATTTAATTTTCCGTTGTAAATGCAGTGTTTTTGAGTATGTAGTATTACTCTTGGTGAACATTAATTAGTTTTATTTTTTATAACTCCTATTAGGGGACTGGAGAGTCCAGTTGGTTAAAGCGTTCACCTTGAATAAGGAAGGTCCCAGGTTCGGATCCGGGCATTGCTAAAATAACTGCAGACCTTTAAATACGCTACATAGTCCCGACGCTGCGTGCGATGTCGCCCTTAAACGTGCCGTTGGGTGCCTACTCAGGTGTCGACTCGTCACTTGACTGTGGTTCTAAATTACAACTCCCTTTCGGCAATAGCCCTCGTGTAGCTCTAGTGCGGCAATTATTCAAACTAAACTAAAAGAAAATAACTTATACCTTTATTATTTAATAGATCATTGATATTTTATTTTTGAATAAAAATTAGGTTTTATAAATAAGAAAAAATAATTATTAATTATCGAATGTTTTTATTTAAAAGTTTACTACTTAGATAATTTTTAAAACACCAGATTTGTTGTAATTAAAGTAAACGATGAAATTCTAATACTGAATTTAATTATAAAGATATCAGTGCAAACATAAATTAACATTCATTTATTAAGCAATAAAAATTGCTACACTAGGGATTGTCGGGCGCCATTCGAGACTAAGTAAAAAAGAAAACTAATTTTAATTTAGAAACTTGTTTTTTTTTGTTTTGTTAAATTCGAATATTTATATTTTGAAATTAAGAAAGAAAACAAAAGGGGCGATGTTAGCAAATTAACTTTTTAATAAAACAAAATAACCGGACATTCTTGAATGAGCAAATCGCGTTTTGGCCGTAACATAGTGGGCACTTCGCAAAATGGCTACCTGATTGTATTTCAATTACAAACAATAAATATACAGAAAAATAACGGCCTAGTTGATAAACATATTCATACCTACGGATAATTTAAAAAAGTAAAAATTTAAACTTGCCAATATTATGCTCTTACAGTAACCATGACATCTGGGCCTGGGGAGCCCATGCAGTCGGTTAAGCCCTCGCTTAGCATATGAAGTTGGGAGAAGGAAAAAAGCAAAAGACATCCATCCAAGAGGATATCATGTGTGTGTGTGTGTCTCACTAATAAACGAACAAATGCACAACCTTAAGCGGTTTCAAATAAATCAATCAATATTTTATTTGTATGTTTTTTTATACTTTCTGTAGAGTCGTCGAGACAGTGGTCTTCTCCACTGGAAAAAAACTACCTAATAGCTCCTGTCTGGCTATCAGTTAAGCTAACATAATAAAAAAAATCGAATAATACAAAAAAAAACCAAATGTAACCAAAATCTTATTCCTCGCCATAATTACCACTGGTTTAAAAATAAATCTGAGGGAGGGTGAGAATAGCTTATGTTATTTCTTTTCTTTAACATTGCGTTATATCGTGACCTTTACTGATTTGTGAGTGCACAATATAGCAACTTATAAAAAATCAAAAAGAAAAAAAAATGGAGCCACGTTTCATTCTATCAGAATTCACCCCCATGCGAAGTAGATTTTTCCTATGGAATTGTAACTTAGGTTTTCTTCTTTTTATTGTTAACAAAATAAGATTTGACTTGTAGGCCCGGGCAGCCGAAAAATGTCCGACGAATACCCCGGCCCCGTGTAGAGGGAGTGCATGTTAAATATTCTCCACAGTTGTAACGTTGCGTACGATGTCACTATTAACGCTTACTCAGGTGTCGGATCGTTACTTAACTGTGGTTTTCTAATAAAAGAAAAAAATAATAAGAACAAGGAAAAATAAAACACTAACATTTCTCACTTGTCCCCGAATTTTAAGAATTTTGAGGTTCCAAAAGACAAGGGATCTTAGGATCCGTCATTAAATGGGCTCGTTGATAAATATTCTTTAAGTATGGCCTGCAATCCAAACCACTCGGTCATAAAGGCCTCACATGCCACCCTATATTTTCTGCGTGATGGTCCATGGTGCTGTTGCCAGGTTCTGTCTCTACCCTACTATAGAAATCTTTGGTTTTTAACCCCGACAGGGTCAAAACCCGCCACTAGAAATACATATTTATTATGTTTATATCTCGATTTTTCTCGAATTTGGAATGTTTATTTTACATAATATAAAAACTGTTTGTTCTTAAAAATTGCTGTGTACCACTCAATTCTTGAATTCAGCACAAAAAACACCGTTAAATTACTACATTCCTAGTATAAGAAAAATATTTATGTTTTTTGATTTCAGGCCACCTGCCATATGGACACATAATAAATAAGTCCTAATTATGAAATGAAACCATAAAAAATGAACGTTAACAGTGGACTAGTAATTAAATGGATGAGTAATTAAATTGCCCTTACACATAACGGCATTAAGACGAGATTTCGAACCAGCCGGGATTTGTCCCAGTCGGGGCTCCTTAGAAACGCAGTCAAGTGACGAAGTGAGTACCGTATCTTTCACTCAACGAAACCTCAGAGCGGCATCGACAGCGGCGTTAGGACTTTAGACCATGACATCTTTAGCGTACAGTACATCAGTGCCATTTACAGGGACCTATTTATGAAATTAAGAAATGCGTGCAAGAAAGTCTAAAGCTCTAATTTGAAGTTAAAGGTGCCCCCAGGTCAGGATTTTTAAATAGGCTAAGTAGGATGTAGCCTAGAGCGGCAAATTTTTTGGGGCGGTACAATTTACTACCAATAAATCGGCATTTTTCATTTAAAAAAATTATAAAAAGAAACCAATATTTTTAAGAAAGAAAACAATATATTTATAATAATGCGTGAACCGTAAAGGTACATAGATAATTCTAAAACATATGTAGACCGAAAAAATAGCCAAGAAAACTATGTCTGGGAATCTGGGATGGGGGAAGGAAAAACAGTAAAAACACCTCTCAGACGCCAAACAAAAAAAAGCACAAATAAATTCGTTATTTGAAATATAGCCGTCAAGTGTAAAAAAAAAAGTTTTAGGTTGAATAAAGATAACGATCCGTTATTTTTTATAGATTCGATTGGCGTTCGCTTTCTGTTCTCTTTATTAATTTCAAGTCAGGCCTAAGTACACGTGTTCAACGTATTTTTCTATGGTATTTTCACGAAGAAAGTAGAAAGAGTAGAAAAAATGTGCATTGTTTGCTATTTTCAAGTCTTTCTCGCCATCATTAGGTGATTCAGCTGCTAGTAGGACTGAACTATTCAAGTTTAGTTAGAGTTGGACTTCGATTTGTTATGTGTTTTGAAGATTCCCGAGTATCAAACGTCCAAACAAAAAGTTTCGGTTGCTAAACAAAAAAAAATGGCGTATTTCGGGTCGGGTGGCTTCTTTGGTGATTCCATTTACGGCATAAATATTTCGTCAAACGTTCAAATCAAAATCAAATAGTCTCTCATATCGATTATAAAAACCCCCCACTAATTTGAAGTAAAAGGTTAGGTTAGGTTTGAATTATCGTCGCACTAGAGCTACACGAGGGCTATTGGCGACGGGCGTCGTATTTTAGAACCACAGTCAGGTGACGAGCCAACACCTGAATAGGCACCCAACGCAACCGTTAAGGGCGACATCGTACGCAGCGTTAGGACTTTGAAGGATATTTAACGTGCACTCCCTTACACGGGGTATTATTCGTCGGACATTTTTAGCTGCACGGGCCGTTTATAGGTTGGCAGATTTTGGCGATGCCCGGACCCGAACCTGGGACCTTCCGCATGCTAAGCGAGGGCTTAACCGACTGGGCTCCTCAGCCCCTGAAGTTAAAGGCACCCTACACCAAAACCGACCTTAAGTTTGCAGTATACAAATGTTCTACGAGAAAAAGGGTAAACAGTTCTCATTTTTGAGTGCGAGAATCGAATACAAAAAGGTATTTCACATTCAATAAACAAATTTATTTATTATTTCAAGACATAAATTTATTATTTTTAATAGTTTCGCAACAGTTAGAGTGTTATTTTAATTATTTTTTTCCTTCGATTTTGACTTAACAGGGCGCTCGAATATCAGGATCGAAGGAGCAGCCAATAGGAGCAGGCCAAATTTCGGCGCCAGCAGGGTTGTTTACACAGATTCCTCCGCCTAGTACATTTCTCTGCTGCAAACTTAAGCTCGGTTTTGGTATAATACTCCTTGACACGTGTTTCTTTAGTTGTTCTCACATTTAAAAACAAATCAATCGACATTTTATGTATTTGAACAAAATACATGAAGTACGTCTTTTCACCAAGTATCAAAATTGAAAACAAGAAAGTTTAAATCCAGTTATGTGATATCGTAGGCGCCCCATTGCTCCTGGCGCGTGGTTTGTCGAAAAGCGGTATGTTAAATTAAAGGCGCCCTAATACTCCTTTACGCAGTTTTTTTTTAGATCCCTCTTTCAGAAACAAAAAATTCCAGATGATAAGTCAAGTACTATTCTGCACCAAGTATCAAAACTTTAAATAAGAAAATCTAAAAAGCGTTTTTTGTGATATTGTACGGTCGTAGGCGCCCTAATACCGATCGTTAGCGCTGTTCTTTTTACATCCTTTATATAATCATATATTGGAGCGCCTAGATATCATATAAGGCGCTGTATCTTTCTTGTATACAACAACTTTAAAACTGGTTCGAAAGCCAACTGGTTCAAAAAGCCATATGGCGCTTCAATGAAAAGAAAGGCGCCTTATTTAAATCAGTTTTTAATATTTGTCAAAATGTCCCATTTAAAATGTATTGTTAAAATTGATTATATCGGGTGTGTTAAGGTGTAAAGTCATGGGAGTTACCTTGGTTCCGTTTCGTCTAACCACCTCCTAATCGGATAGTGTAATTATATTACACAAATAAATAATTCCATGCTGTATATGAAATTGTAATCATTAATTTAACCGTCTAGTCAGAGCGCAGTATAGAAGTGAAGGCGCCTTGTTAAGTATCGGCTTAGCTATTAGTACTAATACATTACAAAATGGCCCCCTATGCACCATATAAAAGTGCGAACAACCTACGAGAAGACGAATCTTCAGTTCAAAAACTGAGTCAGTTTTTTTTTTTTTTTTTTTTTTTTTTGGAAAAGGGCGCACCGGCCCGCCGGCCGACGGGCCGGCGGGCCAGTCCGGGCCTGGTTATGATAGATACATAGCATTTTCCAGTTATCGTCAAATCCACTGAAGGCCTGAAATACTTGTTTCAGATGACGTAACTCTTTCCAGTTTTAATTCTTGAGCTTACGCGATTTTATTGGTTGTTTCGGTGTGTCACTCTTAGTGCTGGGTCTTTTCGTCTGATGTAATCTATTTTAGAGTTTTCTCTACATGCAGCTAGTTTTTATTTTTGTAATTTATTAAACTTACTAACAATATTAAAACTATAATTAGCCTGTAGGGTTTAAAATGTTCAAAAACCTACTAAAATTTTAAGGAAACTAATACTAACTAATTACGTTTATTCTGCTACAGTTCATATGCAGTAAATGCATTTCATTTATGACGGAAATTAGGGTACCGACTGTACTTATGAAGATGAATGTTATACAGTATGCAAATACATAAACATTTCATACGTCAAAGTAAGAAAATCGTTAATTGTATTTAAGATAAAAATTTACGGCTATTTATTAACCGAAACACATGTAAATGAAGCAGAACCAAAATTGAAAAAAATACATCCGGGAACGTTGCCACTCAAGACATTAAACCTGCCCAACATGTAGGCCATTAAAGAGGACATAATGCAATTAATACAATGGACCATTCCAGGATTAAAAAAAAATATTATACGTAATACCAAGCATTTAAATTCTTTCAAATCACAAACCTCCATGACCCAAAATGTTCCAGAACATTTCATTTATAATGATTCATTAAAATTATGTGGTCAAGCATATCCGTAATAAATTTAGCACCTAAACTACTACGTTCGTAAAACCATTGTTGCTTCAAATTTCCCCAACAAACCAGTTATCGTGACTCAAAAATAAATATTGAACCGTCCATTCATTCATTTCAATGACGTAAACGATTTTTTTTACCTCTCCTGATGACATCACGGCAGAGATGACGTCAAGGTTGAAAGGTTGTCAGACGGCACGTGCAGGTACATTGTTTTTTAAAATGTCAAATCACCATTATTTAAAAGTTGTAACATAACCCTCTTTATCCATGCAAAGAACATTATTTTACGTAGTTATATTACGTGCTTATTAAATGTAATTTATTTTTTCACAAGGAAACTCATTCCGATTCGTTGCCCACATTTGTGAAATTCACTTTTTGTAATGGAGGAATAAGGAGTTTTATAAAAGAACTAAAAAAAGCATACTTTCCTGTTACTTAAATACTTACTGAAATTCTCATTAAAAAAATAAGAGAGGCACATTGAGATTATCTATTTAATATCTCATTTCTATTATACTTTTTACTTCTTTGCATAGGAAAATACTGGCAAAGTTTACACTCTTAAAACAAAATAGTGAAATCCACTCCATTTGGAGAAGTGCATTTTCGACACCGTAAAGGCATGCATATTTACTCAGATTGAGTTAAAATCACTCGTTTGGAGTAATCCTGTCGGAGGTTTAACACACAAAGGATCCACTCCAAAAGGAGAAGTGCATTTTCCAGTCTGGAGGAGTGAAATCCACTCAGTCTGAGTTAAATTAGGAGTGTTTGTTTTAAGAGTGTATAAGAGCCTATTAATAAGTCTTGTTTTGTTACTTCTGAATAAATAATGCTGAAAAGTTAATAAAAGGACTACCTTATTTCAAGATAGCATTACCATACAGTAAGCCTGTAAATGTTGTCTTGTTATTGTATGAGAATTAATGCAGTAAAGCTAAAAAAGCCAGTCGTACTTCGGTAAGTGCTCTGTCTTCACGTAACATTGATTTACCAATAGGATCTCGAGAACGAATTTATTTCCATTCAGCATTTCTGTTGCCACTCAAGTCCGAAAAATGCCCAACAAATAAATTAAATTGGGTTTCCAAAAACTTTCACCACAGATCCGTGGTAAGCCACCAATTCTTCAATTGCACGAGCCTATATACGATTGTAACTTTTTGTTTATTTCATAAATAGTTATTATCTATAAACAATTGTTTCAAATAAATACTTATTTCAAATAAACAATCATTTTAAATTAGCAAATATTTTAAATAAACATTTATTTTAAATCGACAGTTATTTAAAGTAAACATTTTTTAAAAAAGACAATTTTTTCAATTTTTTTTAAATGACATTTATTTCAAATAACCAATTATTTCATACAGACAATTATTTTAAATAAAAAAATTTACTTATCGAATACATCCCGACATGCTATAGACAATATATGTAATGCTAGCTGTTGGAGCTTCTGGGTCCGGTTTGGGTACGAAATCCCGCGGCCGAAATCTCGCATCCCATAAGCTCGCATCCCAAAATCTCGCGGGACAGAATCTCGCAGGGACAGAATCTCGCATCCCATAATCTCGCAGGGACAGAATCTCGCATCCCATAATCTCGCATGGACAAAATCTCGCGGGACAGAATCTCGCATTTCATAAAAAAGGCAGGATTTGTGAGTTATGTTTAAGATATATTTTTGATTTTGAAAGTTAATTAGTTTTGGTATAGGTGTTGTTATAAATTTGTATAACGTACATTTCATATCAAGGAATTGATTAGCAGTTATGATTGTGTATTTAAGATTGAAAAAAAAGTAGCCATCGAAAAATTAAATTACTTTTGATTTGTATGTATCTCTGTTTTTATTCATTTATTTAGTCTTGGTAAAGGGTGAAATAAAATATTTCTTAAATTTATGAATAATTTTGAGATGGTGAAGATATGGTGATATCTGATATAGGATAGTTATATGTATTTAAGGAATCAATTAGCAGTATAGTTGTGAACGTATAAATAAGATTTTCTTAAAAAATTATTGAATAATTAAGTTCTATTTGATTTTTTTATGACTTAATGTTAATATTTTTATTATCTTATTCAGTAACGTAAGCAATGTTTTATTAATTTATTTAGTACAGATTAAATGAAAAAAAAAATATTTACACTGCTCAAAATAATTAGGGGAATGCATGGTTTAAACCATTTCGCCCCCAATGATTCCATTTGGTATCATCAGCTTCCGATTTTTTTGCTGACTAAGCTGAACTCTTACTTATTTATCGTTAGATGGAGGAATCATGTCTTTTAAAAAAATAAATAATGTGTGTTTAAATTGAATAAAAACATGAAAAACATTGTATAATAAAATTCACTACCGAAAAACTTTTATGAAATAAATTGACCCTAAATTCTTCACGCTTGCATTCTTAGAAGTCTAAAAATTCACAGAAAAAAATGTTTTGTTGGGAGAACCAAATTTTTTTTGTTGATGCGTTTTGTTGAATCATTTTGTTGAATTGACAATATTTTACTTGCCCCAACAAAGAGAGTTTTGTTGCTGTAACAAAACGAGTTTGGTTGAGGTAAGCACGGCCTACTATTGGCTGTTTTTAACTATGACGTTTTGCCGGACCGCAGAGGAAGCTACCTTGCTGGTGGGACCCTACGCGCCATGACAGAAATTGCCCAAAATTTTCGTCTTCGCAGCTACTGTGGATTGTTGTGAGCAGGTAATGTTTACTTTTTTTATGGTAATATTTAGTTTTAATAAAATAAATAATGGTTTAACCCTTTTTAAAGTTATACTTCTTGAAAGATTTTGTTGCATTTAATCTAATTGTATGTATTAACCATGCCTTTTTTAAACATAGCGTGTTAGTGTTAACGATACTCGCAACCAAGCACACAAGCCTGGAAATATGTCAACCAACCTACCAATTGCGTAAATATGTAAACAAACATTCGTTAATGTTGTATATTATGCAACTAACAGATGAAAATAATACCGTATCATTAGATGAATTTGAATAATCATAGTTAAAAGCTTTTAGTAATATATATTGTTATTTGTTGAGAGGAAATTGTTAAGATTTAACTTAAATCGGCAAGTTGTTCAAGACTTTTGTCCCTTACCACAAATCTATTTAAGGTGTATCTGTTAAGAGGTATTTATAGAGGTAAAGTTAAGAGGTCGATTATAAATAGCTTTAGAATAAGGATTGTTAATATGTGTTTCTTGATCATTTAGCCTTAATTTTGAGATATACATGTTTATTTTGCTTTAACATGTTTTGAAATTTGGTACTTGTTTGGGTCCTATGTTTTACATATTGATATTGTAGCGGCTTTGATAACTCATTGTCTGCCAAAAGGATACTCAAGTAGGTGGAGATGAGTTATCTCGGCCTACTACTATTAACGTTGTTATCTGAAATAGTGGTAGGTAAACCGCCACACCACTCCCCTCTTAGAAGCAAAGATTTAAGTAACAGTGCGCAGGTTGCTTCGCTGTGCTTTGTGCTGCTGTTGAACTTGAACAAAAATTTTAATCGAAATGGGAAGATGAATTCAGATTGTATTACACTTAGATGTCTTTAAATCTCGGCCAGACAGTGCAACCTCCCATTGGAAGAGTAGTCCAATAATGCTTCCTGATTTACTTACTTTATTGCCTAGTAATTTTAAAGAAATCTACCGATGACTTAGTTAACCGGCATATTAATTAATGAATGTTAAAACGAGAAGAGTTTCAATACTAAAATGAGCATATGTATAAAATAGATTTGAAATGTCATCAAACTTTTATGCATGACACGTTCAATTTGGCTAAGCTAAAGAATTTAATGACTGTTACCTAAATATTTGTTTTTGTTTTTCAACATATATTACCTCAATTATACATAAATAATCCGAATAAGTAAATTTGAAATTTATTTTTTCTGTCAGTAAATCAGTACTAATGGCTAACACTTTCATTTTCAAGATTTTTAATTCCTTGAATGATGCCCAACAGTTTTTCCACTCTACAGGTGCTCTTCAAGCCGCTCCTCCTCTCGTTGTCCATCAAGCATCGCCTCAGCACGATGTCCATCAAGTCCAGCACCCGAGGGTCACCCTGTACCATGTCCCTCACCAGTGCCAACTGCCGTTGAATGCCTGCATATTTTCCTATGCCCCAAGTGCCACTCAAGTCGCCAGACAACTAGTTGCCACTCAAGCACCGCCTCAGTACGATGTCCATCAAGTCCAGCACCCGAGGGTCACCATGTCCCTCACCAGTGCCAACTGCCTTTGGATGCCCGCATATTTTCCTATGTGCCAAGTGCCACTCAAGTCGCCAGACAACTAGTTGCCACTCAAGCACCGCCTCAGTACGATGTCCATCAAGTCCAGCACCCGAGGGTCACCATGTCCCTCACCAGTGCCAACTGCCTTTGGATGCCCGCATATTTTCCTATGTGCCAAGTGCCACTCAAGTCGCCAGACAACTAGTTGCCACTCAAGCACCGCCTCAGTACGATGTCCATCAAGTCCAGCACCCGAGGGTCACCATGTCCCTCACCAGTGCCAACTGCCTTTGGATGCCCGCATATTTTCCTATGTGCCAAGTGCCACTCAAGTCGCCAGACAACTAGTTGCCACTCAAGCACCGCCTCAGTACGATGTCCATCAAGTCCAGCACCCGAGGGTCACCATGTCCCTCACCAGTGCCAACTGCCGTTGAATGCCTGCATATTTTCCTATGCGCCAAGTGCCACTCAAGTCGCCAGACAACTAGTTGCCACTCAAGCACCGCCTCAGTACGATGTCCATCAAGTCCAGCACCCGAGGGTCACCATGTCCCTCACCAGTGTCAACTGCCATTGGATGCCCGCATATTTTCCTATGCGCCAAGTGCCACTCAAGTTGCCACTCAAGCCTCGCGACCGCACGATGTCCGTCAAATGATGCCTGTCAGCTCTTCCATTCTTCAGGTGCTCTTGAAGCTACTCCTGCAATGTGCCCAACAGATCTTCTACTCGTCATGTGCTCCTCAAGCTACTCCTCCACACGCTGCCATTCCAGCGCGATGGCCACTAAGCTCATCACCTGAGAGCAACCCAAGCCCACATTACCCGCGGTGGTCTGCGGCCAAGTGGTTCCCGCAAGTCCCCCTCAAGTTGCTCATCTTCTCACTGCCAATCAAGCCCCGTCACTGCTGCACAATGTCCATCGAATTTATTCCTTGAGTGACACCCACATGCTTTCACACTACTCTGGTGCTCCTCAAGTTTCTCCACTAAATCAGCTTAAAATCCTCAGTTCTAATTGAAATTTTTAAGCAGTTGCCACTTACGAAGTTAAAATAAAGATAGCAAGTTCTAATAGTAACTCTCATGATCGTGTGAAAATTTTCCAATGGTTTTTTAATCCGACTAACAATTTTATATCAATGAGTTTTCTTTATTATGGTATGATGTCAAAAATCCTCTAGGACTCTAGGTAAAAAATAAAATACGAATGTAACACATTGGGTTGCTAGTCAGCTTGTGGATATTCAGTCTAAAGGTTAATATAACGGTTAATATATAATTTTGGCATGAACCCTGTGTATAGTTACATCAGCATAGAGAACAACTGCCCTTGAAGGCAGTTGATCTATGCTTCAAGTGCATTATCACATTAAATGCAACATATGCTCCAGAATCAATGCAAATTTGGCTTTTGATTCAAAAAGCTGTTTATAATATTACATCGAAATATGATAAACAGCTACCTTGTGTTAATTCTATCTTAGCTGCCTGTCAAACTTAATTTTGTGTTTCCATTATAAGTAAAGTTGTAATTAATTTTGGACTATGTTTATCTGTTTTGTGTGCGAGAGAAAATGCAAAAGCATTAGAGCACTTATGTATTATTTTAAGGTAGGCGAATACCCAAAATTCTAAAATGTTTACTATTAGTTTAATCTTTTCCAAATTTGGCATAGTGATTTCAAATATAATGAACAATGCTTTTTTGGCAATTTTTTTTATTTGAATATAACTGATTTATTTTAAACGGTGTTTTTCAACTACAAAATGGGGTTTACGCTAACACTGCTAGCATAAAAAGTTTTACATTAATTTACCTGAAATTTTTAACAGATGCTATTTCAATATATATCTGTGCCATGAACCTCTAACATCTGGTGTAAATATACTAGTTTTTTTTATGTCCAAGTGTAGTTAATCAAAAAAAAATCTTTTTAGTTAATTCATAACATTTTTCTTTAATAACTTTTTTCTTGAAATTTGTATGTAACTCTAGAGGGTCATTGCATCTATCAGTTCAAAACGAAGAATTTTACATATAATGTTTATAGGAGGAAAATTCAATTTGGTCTACTTTTTATGTAAACCTTTTTCTTTTTTGTTGATATTTCACTGTTTAAAATTTTTCAATTGTATTCTAATTAAAATATTGCCTTAATAGTTTTCATTATATTTGAAATCACTATGCCAAATTTGGAAAAGATTAAAGTAATAGTAAAATTTTTTGAATTTTTCCAAGATTTAGTAAAGCAATCCCAAAGGCTTTCCCAAACAAACTGTACATCATATCTTCGCTTCCAAGAAGTCAAGTGCAAATGATACTTGAGTTGACTACTGAATTTTTAGGCAATGGTTTCCTCTCAGTTTTGAAAGATAAGATTATTTCTTCAATTAGTTGTGAGGAAGATTTAAAAAAATGTTTCAGATATGTTAACCATTCTAGAAAATCCCTTCTAGAATGTGTCAACTGAATATCTAAGGTTTTCCAATCTAGAAAAAAATGCCCTTATTAAGCCTGTTTCGTATTCCGTTGGAAAAAAAAATCTTCTATAGGGAAAGTACCTAATACTATTAAAATTATGGGTCAATTTATTTCAATGAGAACAGTTTTAAAAAGAATTTTTGAACTACCTGCACTTTAAATTTTTTGAGTGAGATCACGGTGGTTTTAGGTGGACATAGCTAAAATATTACTTGTTGTTTTGTAAAATGCTTACAAATGTTTTGTAAAATGCCAGATATATAATTTTTTTTACTAATGATGTAGTGTTAATCAGGATGGAATATTGATGGACAATGTAATATTACTCATTGTATAATATTTGTGTATCTTTCACGTTAGTATTTTTTTTTCAATGTTGTACAAATATTAATTTATGTATGAAATAAAACAATCTTTTCAAAGCTATGCTTAATTTTACATTTTATATATTTTTATACTCAAATTATATAAAAAAAATTAAGATCATACTTAAACAAATTTGTTTCTGATAAAATAAGAAGATAAAGCATGTGATATGACATTTTTATTAATAATAATTATATTTATTGACGTAATATTTTTATTCATTTTTGGATTGACATCAAAAATCATTGCCATGAACAAAATCATTTGGTAAAAACGATTAAGCTTTTGTTGAATGAACAAAATAATTAGGTGGAAATGACTAAACTTTTGTTGGATCAGCAAAATCATTTGGTAAAAACAAGTAAGCTTTTGTTAAATCAACGAAATAATTTGGTAAAAGCGACTAATATTTTGTTGAATCAACAAAATCATTTGGTAAAACAAGTAAGCTTTGTTGAATCAACAAAATACTTTTGTAAAATCAACAAAATAATTTGGTAAAAACGACTAATACTTTGTTGAATCAACAAAATAATTTGTTTGAATCAACAAAATAATTTGGTAAAAACGACTAATATTTTATTGAATCAACAAAATAATTTGTTTGAATCAACAAAATAATTTGGTAAAAACGACTAATATTTTGTTGAATCAACAAATTCATTTGGTTGAATCAACAAAACCATTTGGTTGAATCAACAAAACCATTTGGTTGAATCAACAAAATAATTTCAACAAAATAATTTGGTACTGACAACAAAATTTTTGTTGGCGCTATATTGACCAAAAAATTTTGTTGAAACAACAAAATTTTTGTTCTTTCAACAAAATATTTTTTTCTGTGTTGATTTAATCTTTTTTTACAATTAAAATTTTGAAAATAATTATTGTTATAATTTATTCAAAAGTTATGATTCTAATTTTTAGCCCCTTAAATTTTAGTTAAAAAATTAATATTTGTTTCCAGCTTTTTACCATTTTAATCTTTATGCATAAGGAATCTATTTCATAAATTTTAGATATTTATAATAAAAAGTAAGAAGTTTTAACTGGACGGGGGTAAACAAAAGTACGCAAAGTGCTCCCCTAATTGTTTTAAACAGTGTATTAAATTTCCGAATTTGGCCATAGTGATGGTAGGGTGATATAGTATTGTTGTATTACGTACTATGCTAATTAAGGAACTAAATAGTAGTTGTGATTATGATTAAATTGAAAGTTATTGAATCATTGAGTTAAATAATACTTTTATGAATTCATAATTGTTTTTATTTTTTTCAGTCTTGGTAAAAGGTAAAATACCATATGTCTCAAATTTCTGAACAAGTTTGAGATGATGAGGGATTAAGTATTGCTGTGTTACGCACTTTACAAATTAAGGAATTGATTATAGTAGATCAGAAATTGTAATTAAGATTTGGAAATCAAGTTATTGAATGAAAGTTACATATTTTTACTAAATTATAATTGTTTTCATTAATTTACCCTGTCATAGTAAAAGGTGAAATAAAATATTTCTTATTTATAAAGTAGGAACTGTAGCTAACTTATTAGCCATTTTGAAATTGTTAACTTATTCTTGCTGTGTAAAAAAGATTGAAATTGAGTACTAGATTGCCGGTGAACTTATACTTCACGGAATTTCGTGTTCGATATACACCGACAACTTTTGGTAATTAACAGTTTATTTTTTTAATCTAAAAATTGACTTATTTTTGTCTAGTATCTTTAACATCTGACAAATATTAAAACATCAAGAAAGCGAAATAGGTTTTAGACCTTAAAAACACAATTGGCTAAGATTTATTAGAACTTCTTGATAGACATGAAATGTGCAACTTGTTAATACATTTATCATTCCAGTCAATATTAGTACATATATGCATATAAGTCCCTTGTTTATAACATATAAAAAACCATCTACTATCCCTACCAGATATTTTTTAAATATTTTTTCGGTAGACCGGTATTGTTTACACCATTTAGCGAATTTCCAGTAAATGAATAACCAAACTTTAGTTGATTTAGTTTGGTTTCCAAACTTTAGTTGAAATACTCTTAGCTTGCATTATTAAGTAATTTATTAATTCGCTTATGATTTTAAAGTATTCATGTCGAATTTCTTTTAATAACTTTATAGTTATTCCTTTAATAAAACTAAACCATCATAAAAACAGTTACATTATCTTAATTACTGATTAAAGGAGGTTTTTAGGTAATCAAATTTAATATATTTTTACGTTTTTATTTTACATTAAAAGTCACATATTGTTTTTGCTAAGAGGTGTGGTTAATTAATGCATTTCTTAATTCTCAACTTTCTTTTTTCTTCAACAACTATCTAGTGTTCGATCCGTCATAACTAGGAAATGCCTTCCAAAAGATAAGCACACTAAGACAATAGAACAACCAATATAACTTCATTATAACGGTATAACTATTTGCTTTAAATAATTATACTGTTTTGTTGATAATCTGATGATAATTGCTTCTCTATAATCTATAACACTCCAGTCACTTTCTCCTCCACGAAAAGTTGTACAAAGAAATAACACTATTCTAGTTTACCTGAGTGATTTATTTTTAGAAGGGAGTGTCCGAGACGACATATGCTGAAAGGCTTTGTTTGCTGAATGTACCAAACACAATATAGGCATCACCGGGCATACTATAACAGGTTATTTCGACCAAGCACAATGACTACAACGTATTTACAGAAGAAACCGGAGAAAAGAAGCTTCTTTTTGTAAACTCCGACAGCAGGAGGGATTGAGTTTCAAGAACTACTTTGTCTTCGGCGCTTCTCTTTGGAAAGTGTATCAGTTTTTCAACAACAATTCCATGTCTTTAACGTTCAGTTCTGTTTACATCAAATTCGTAGAACTTAACTCAGGCTTTCACCATCTTTCGATTCCTTGTTTTTTGCATTATAGTGTCAAAGCCAAAAAATATAGACAAAAACCAAATTTCTCATTAAAATATTAAAAAAAAAACTCCATAGATAAAATCACTTGTATAATAATTGAAAGTGTGATTTTTAATTTTCTGCTTGCTAATTTTCATTAGCATGCATTACCAAAGCTTTAGCAAAATCACTAACTGCCTCTTAATTTTAAGTCAAGAAAGTTTATTTTCGCTTGGCAATTTTTTTTTTTTTGCCACTTGTCATCAATGGGCTAAATAATATTATCAGAACCTCATTTAAATGCCAATCGAAATAAAAGTCGAAGAAGTTCAATTAAAGGTTGCTTCTTTTTATAAATAAACTTAACAACTAATAAGTGATTTTGTAAGAAATTGCGAGTATATCTTAGTTGGAATTATTTTCAGTAATAGTCATATGCATTAATAGTTATTAATAGAAAAAATACCTGTCATTCCCTAATGTTAAAAGATAAATTGCTTGTCATTACCTGTCAGTCCCTCATTCTCATATTCTCTAAAATATCATAGATAGAGTATAGTGTTCTAAAATTAAGTGAACAGAAAATACTATCGATTTGGATTTAAGAATGAAGGAAAGAATTTTTATAATAATGTTAATGAATAACAATAAAGTCTCATTACCCCCTCAAAATTACCATTGTTAGGAAAATAATTCAAAAGGGGAGGTGAAAGAGATTATTATTTCATATTTTTAACATTACCCAATATCGATAAATTTTCATAAATTTTAAGCAGCTTTGTGTAGTACAAAATATTGAAGCACCTCATTAAAAACACATGAAAACAAAGGTGCTTTAATCAGAATATAACTAGATAAAATTTTCGTTTTAAATGTGTTTCGTTTCGATGTTATGTTGATACCTGGGGAAAATGGGCCAACATGGCAAAGAAATACTTCCGCGGAAACTGTGATTGCAAAACTAATACATTTAGCTCTATGAGACTGACAGTCCCTCTTCAACTTTTTTCGATGATTTATTTTAAAATTGATGAATGAAAATTCTGCACATGTATAATTCTTAAATTTCATTATAAGTAAGTTAGTATTCTTAAATTTCATACCTTAATGCAAATTGTAAAAGAGTCACTTAAACTTCAAGTATTACTTATTGAGTAATATATTATTGATCAATGTAATTGCCATTTGTTTTAGAGATATATTTAGAGCTCTATGAATTATCTTACATTTTTAATTGAACATCTTTTCTATTTTTCTAAAAAGCGTACTTAATGCCAATTTTTAAAGGTAATTTTTCTATTCTTTTTGCCGTGATTGCAGTTACCTTCTGGTTTATTAAACAGTGTATACTACGAATTACATATTTAAATTTTAATACATTCATTGCGTTGACAACAAAAATATTTGGCGGCGAAAGTGTTTCATCAATCTTTAGTAGACAGAAATTCATTTGCTTTCGTTCCTTTGCTTTATTAAAAAACCAAATTAATACGTACTTTTAAAATTGTGTTCTAAATTAATTCAAATAAATGTAAGGTAATTCGTTTAATTAGTAATAATTTAACTAGTAATTATTTAGTTGCTAATAATTAATTAGTAATTATGCATCTAGTTCATAATTAAAGTTGCATAAGAGGAATACATTTTGTAAAATTTTATTTAGAAATTTAAATTAATAAAAAACTGACAATTATCATTCCGAAATTGATTAAATAAGTATAGCATATGAATTAACAAGAAGGGGGAGGGGCGTCAAGAGCAAATTCACTAAAGAAGGGGCCCATCCAAAATAAAGAAAGTAGTGACCCCTAATGTTACTTATTCTCATCAGATCCTGGGTTCGCCCCTGATTTTGGAAATAGTTACCCACATTTACGGGAGTTTCTTTTTTATTTTGACGTTATTTTAATATTAACACACATTCTTATACAGGTATTTAAAGAACAATTTTGGGATACAGTTTTTCAATTTGAATGTCTTTGGTAAGAGGACCATTTAACGATCAAATGGCTAATTGTTGTCAATTGGCAACAAATACTTTTAGATGTACAAACTAGTGAATTATTTAAAATATCAAAAGAAACCTACCTAAATTACATGATAATGAATTTTTAGCTCTTTTTTTGTTAGACCCATATGATCAGCGTTTTTGACATTTATTTAAAGATTTTTGTTCTCATAGATAACTATATTTTTTTAGCATTTATGTAGCTTTCATAAACAAGTGTATATAAAAAAAAGTTTTTATATTTAAAGGAAATACAAAATCTTAATTAGTTTTATTCAAAAAAAAAAAAACATACCTGCTTTATGTGGTGGTATTTACCCAGAATTCAAATTAACGAAGTCTTTCTCTGGAGAATATTTGGATATTTATGAATGATGATGACTCAGTTTAGTCAGTTTTGCTTTATTCTTTTGCAGATCTTAACGATTTTCCTTTACAAATTGAAAGATATCTAATTATTATCGAAAAGTGCTATAGGTTCGATTGTGCTAGGTTAAATAATTAATAAGTACTAGGTTCGATTTGAACTTCAAATTCCACTCTTCGTTATGTAAATCTAATACATATTACCAATGGCTTGGCTTGAGTTGTAACTGTTATATCCTAGAATCTGTATCATGTTCAAAATATTTGGGTGTGCACATCGATTCCAATTTGAAATGGAAATGTCATGTCAATGGATTATTTAACAAACTGCGTTCTATATTGGTAAAATTCTAACAACTTAAAAATAAAGTTGATAAAAATTTCTAAATAACTTTATATTATTCATGGTTTTACTCTACATTAAATTATGTCGTTATAATATGGGGTGTAGTATATAAGTCGAAACTTAATTATTTTTTTTCAATTCAAAATAAATGTTTTAAAATTTTAAATTCTCAATGTAATTCCATCTTTTAATTTTAGGAAAATTAATCTTCTACCTTTCAGTTATGATTACTTATTCCGTATTTCTCTTTATTTGGGTCGCAATAAAGATATTTGTGAATTTAAGGGCATAATCTCTCCAAGAAGACCCCAAGAAATTTACATAATTCCTAAATTTAATAAAGAAATCTTTAGAAAATATTTTTATTACTTAGCTCCTAATTTTTTTAATAAACACCAATGAGAGAATTAAGCTTTGAGGTGCAAATTATCAGCTGTAAGTCTTCCAACCCTTTTCCCTCCCTACCCTTTGCTGTTAAAATGGTTATTTCGAAAGACCCCTCCATACGAATTGTCCGAGTTAACAATAGGAAGCTTCTTTCGCTTTACCTGCTGTTAACAATTGCACTGTAGGGCCATAAATTATGTACGTTGACATCCCTAGCTGAAGTAACGCTTGGACACGCCCTTCCAAAACAAATCACTTGACAGTTTCAATTCTCACACAAGCAAGGAGCTGAATATCTGGGAATGTTATAAAAAGCGAAACACAAAAGACGTTTCAATAAAGTCGTTTTTCTTAAATTAACACTAAATTGAAATATGAGGTACTTTCCGAAAAATTGAAAAATATAAAAATTTCTTATTTAAAAAAACTTTTCTTTAATGTGGACTGTAGAAAAATAGGACATTGTTTTTGGATATAATTAAAATAAACAAATAAAGCAATGATTGTATACTTTTCTTAATTCCTTCTACTGAACCATTCTTTGTTTCTGAGGAATATGGAAAAAAAGAAAAGATGGTAAAATGTAGGGGAGTCTGGGGTACAATGGACCACTTTTGTGAATTTTCAGTACTAACTCTCAAACTAATATTTCTTTTAATTTGAAAATATGCATGCATATGCCTAAACATTAGGCTTTATGCTACATTAAAAAAAAGATTTGCATTTACTTTTTTAATATGAATTTCTGGAATCCTCGATTTCATCATTTTTCTTTGTACTAGAGGCTAAAAAAAATTCCAATTTGTTTTTAGCTCTAATCAAAGCAGCAGTTTTTGGTTTAAATATTTTCTCTTCCTTGATTTTAGCTTCTTCTTTAATTCCTTTCACCGGTGTATCAGTTTGAATTTTTGAAGCTTCGGGAATTTTTTTTCTTATTAAGCAGATATTTTAAAAAATAAAAAAAATCTTTAATGAACTATTTCATTATATCTTTAATGAACTATTTCATTATAGTTGTCAATTTGTAAAAATTGAATTCAATTAATTCAAAACTTATTGAATATTTAATTTTAAAAGCTAAATAAAAAGAAAGTTCAAATAAAATACTTCTTTACTCTGTTTTGAAGTCTAATTAGGATTTTTTTAAATTTCAATGCAATTAATTTTAATGCATTGACAACACTTCAAGTATGTAAAATACCTCAAACACCGATTTACTCACTCACTAAAAGTAAAATAATTTATTAAGTTTTTATTCCACACATACCGTCAATTTAGAAAAGAATATGATAAACAGAACTGGGATACAATGGACCATGGTCCATTGTACCACAGGTTCTGGTGGAAAATTGTACCCCAGGTTCTAATGGACCATTTTACCCCATGTGGAAGTCTGACAAAAAAAAGTCTCAAACACTAATTAACCCTAAATTAAACTGTTCTACTTTGATTAACTAAAACAATATATGATCTTATCGTTTTAATGCGCCAAGTAAAATCTTCCAAATCACAATTCTTGAAAGAAAAAAAAAGAATAAATACTTTGGTGTATATATTTACTTTTGCCTGCCTGCACAAATGAACTTTCAAGAATAAAATGACTAAATTTTCAGATAAAAACACTATTGCAAGTTTATGATAATCAATGCTCTGCTGCCTCCTATGTACCTCAATATGAAACAAATAAATAAAATAAATAATAGAGCTCGGTGGATTTTACCCCGTTGTCCATTGTACCCCGACTTCCCCTACTTTAAGAGGGTGAAATCAAAAACTTCTTTTTAAAACAAAAAAGTCTTCAATCGGTAAAATTTTAACGAGAAAAGTAAATAGATTATTAATTACAAATCATTTATGAATAATGAAGTTGTTTTATGTAGTATTATTTTGCTCTTTCAAATAATTCCTAAACATACTTACACAAAACTCATAATAAAAGTTGTAAAACAAAGAAAAAATAGAAAGCAAAATATTATTGTATTTTACCTTTTAAGCAAGACGAAAAAATAATAAATACAGTTAGGAGTACATAAAAATAAGATTTGATTTAGTGTGAATCAATTTAATCTTTATCACAATTGCTATTTTACATCAATTCGTTAAGTGCGTAATCCAACAGAGTTATATCACTCTACCATCACTATTCACTATCGCAAAATTTAATAAATATTTATTTTACCTTTTATCTAGACTTAATAAATTAATAAAAAATATAACGAATTCATAAAAAAATTGAACTTAATTATCCAATAATTAATTTTTTATCTTATTTGTGCGTTCACAACTACTAGTTAATTCGTTAATTACGTAATATAGCATTACTATCACCGCTCCTCGCCATTTCAAAATTATTCAGAAGTTTAAGAAATGTTTTATTTCACCCTTTACCAAAATTAAATAAATGAATAAAAACAGCTATCGATACATACAAATCAAATGCAACTTAATTCTTCGATAGCTATTTTTTTTTTCAATCTTAAATACACACTCATAACTGCTAATCAATTCCTTGATTTGAAATGTACGCAATACAAAATTATAACAACACCTGTACAAAAACTAATTAACTTTCAAATTCAAAAAAATATCTTAAACACAACCTACAAGTCCTGCACTTTTTAAGAAATGCGAGATTATATCCTGCGAGATTTTGTCCATGCGGGATTTTGTCCCGCGAGATTTTGTCCATGCGAGATTATGGGATGCGAGATTCTGTCCCTGCGAGATTCTGTCCTGCGAGATTATGGGATGCGAGCTTATGGGATGCGAGATTTCGGCCGCGGGATTCTGTCCCAATACCTCTGGGTCCTGGTTTGAATCCCGATAAGGATTGGATGTTTGCGTTTGTCGAGTATATGTGGATTACGTGCTCATTAAATCTGCCGGGTCCGAAAGTCCCGTGGGTGGTTATTCCCCTGGGTTTCCCCACGAATACAGGTCCCTGGAGACTATTTCCCGTCCCTTCAGGGACAGGGACATGTCTAAATTGTGGAGGTGGCGCACGATAGATGACAGCATCTGTCGCGTATGTGTGTGTGCGTTGTGCCTGTCTTACTTGACGAAGAATTTTAAGCGGGTCTATGAATAAGCACACAAGCCTGAAAATATGTGTCTCGTAACTAACCAAACAACAATATCTAAGGCAAATAAAGGTGTCAATTTTTTATGCCAAAATCTAACATAAAACCATCCTTTTGGTTTGATCTTTCACAATGACATCACGACGGAAATGACGTCAAATTCGAAAATAGGTGGTCATCCGACGAGCACGCGTTGTATTGTTCCACAGTGAAACCCCCACTTTGTCACATTATTTGACCTCCCGATTATTATCTGCATTTCGGGTTGACCCAGCCCATCTTTTCTGTAGAGTTCCTGTGGTAGGCTTCCGATGAATTGAATGCAGATTTTATGAAATTCACTTTGTTGGTATGATATATGAAGAGCTTAGTGGAAGAACGTGCTAAGTGACATTTTTGAAAAATTTGAGATTTTTGTGTCAATAAATACAATAGTAACTACTTTAACGATAACAAGACTCATCGTTTTCATAAACTTTCAGTTTAGTATATTTTTTATGGTTTGCAAATATAGTTTTTAACAGATCTGAGTGCAAACTTAAAACTTTAAAGCTCATTTTCTCGTTTTCACCTTTTTGTCACTTAGCACATTCTTCCACTAAGCTCTTCATATGTGGTAATAAGTGTGACGAATTTTTGTGTTTGTATAGGAGATAGAGCACTGTAGTTTTTTAAAATTATTTTTATGCAAAGTTTAAAAAATATCTGTGGTCGAGGCACAATGAATCGTCTTGTTTCACGTGACGTAAATTCTTCCTGCTTTCATTCCTGAACTTTATTGGCAGTCCCCGTCCACTACATTAATTAACCAATCGAGACCTTATTTTCATTTCTGAGGAACATCGAAGGAAATTTTATGTAGAAATTATTAAAACTTTCTTTATGGAATTCCTTTATTTTTTTTAGTTTTACTCTTTTTATATTATATTGCAAAAATAATAATAATAATAATAATAAATAAATAAAATTCCTAAGTCTAGGCATTATCTTACAGGTAATAAAATCAAATTGCATTTGCAGCATTTCAGTAGTTTTTGAAGTTATGGAATCCTCAAAATTGTTCGTAATCTTCAAACTAAACTGAAAACTATAAAAAGTTGGAATCTCCAATTGTGTTATCTGGCGGCGAATAAAAGTAGTGTTAATGAAATCGAATTATTTATATCTTTAGCCATCTAATTTATACTTAACAACCACACCTGTGTAAAAATCAATACTAAATTTGGCAATTAAGAAGCTAAGGCTACACTAATATACGGAGGTTGAAAACTTTAAGACAAACGGATACCAAAGAAAATTAACACTTTATTTTTATGGCATGTGTTCTTTTACTGAACGAGAACATCTTGGTTCTTAGTGCCTGATTGGTAGATGAACACTCTTAAAACAAAAGAGTGGATTTTAACTCAGTCTGATTAATTTTCACTCCTCCAGTCTGGAAAATGCACTCCAAACGAGTGATTTTAGCTCAGTCTGAGTTAATATTCAATCCTTTCCAGTGTCGAAAATGCACTTCTCCAACTGGAGTGGATTTCACTCCTTTGTTTTAAGAGTGAAGGTATTGAAATCTATGGGAAGGTTTTTTAGAACCGTGGCTGGACATTACCTATAAAGAGTATTTCTTTAAAACAAATAATTGACTAAAAATGCTTTAAAAAGTTAGATACAAAATCAAAATCCCGAGTTTTTGGATCTCCGGAATATTTAAATTTAGTTATCGTTCACTCTCAGAAATAGCACTTTCATTATTGACGATTCATGAATCCTCAAGCCTCATTTCGTTAATTTTGAGGATTGTTTCGTCAAACTATCACGTGACTTTTGAGTAAACGCGAATCCTCACTTTTACGATCGTGATTTGACGAATATGTATCTTGATTTTGAGGAAACTGAAACTCATTGTTGTACTCACAACCTCAAAAATGACGAAATATTTATTTAGATTAGACGAAATTCAAATCCTCATGAAAGTGATGATTCAAATTTCCTCACTTTGAGGAAACGAAAACTCGGAGCATTTGCCAGTAAACGGAATCGTCAAAATTAAGGCAAATTTCTTCGTTTTTGAGCATTCATTTTTTGGAGTGTATAGATAAGCAGAGTTGTGTGATTTTAATCAATTAATGATACCAAAACTGTGGTATTTCCTTTCCATTAAAATACTTTTTCATATTTTATTTCACAAAGGAACTTATTAAAATATGGTGTATTATTTGAATAATTATTAAAATATTAGGATCAAGAACATATGAAGAACAAAATCAGCCAGTAATTGTTTTTCAAAAATACTTATAGCTAACTTCTTAATGGATTCGCCCACTAATATCATTGACATTTTTGAACCTGTTCTCTTCCTTCTCATTTTCTCTAAAATATATATGACACTTGCAAAAGCATGCGGGTAGAAATGTAGGTTGGAATGAACATTTTTTTGGTGACGAGTTTTTCTTTCAATATCATTTATAGAAATTTATGGTCTGAGGTGTTGAATAAATGAATGAATGTTTTTTCAATTAAGGGGGTTCAGTACCCTAAAATCGGAGAAAAAATCAAAACAAAAATTAGTGGCTTAAAATACTATTACAACCTTTATTAATAATGTCACAAAGTATCAAGACGAGAGGAAAAATATTTTTGACATTAAAAGCCATTTTAATGTCATGGCTTCGTAAGGAAATGGGTTAACAATAAAAACTTTAAACGCGTTTTTCTCAGAACTTGATTTTTTGAACTTCAATGTACCTTTTCTCAAAAACTATGCAATGTTTTCTCGTAAATTTTTTTATGTGATGTAATACATAGTATAGATTAATCTGAGGCTATAAATTTTAATAAAACTAAAGTTAAAAAAAATTATGGGACCAAAAAGTGAAAAATTTCATGATTTTTTGGGTACTTTAAAACTTATTTTATTTTAAAAAATCTAACAGTTATTTACAAAAAAACTTTTAACCTCAGATTAATATGTAAGGTTGGTATAACACACAGAGAAAATTTTAAGATGATCTGATCAGTAGTTATTGTGAAAAGATATATTGCAATTGGCCAATTTAACATTACCTATATACAACATACTGAACCCCCTTAAATGATTGGGAAAAGTAGTATTAATTACTGCATATTTATAGCTATAAAACATATTGTATTTTAAACTGTATTTTCTATAAAAAGCTTGTAACTGTATAAGTACGCTATGTGCTAATACTAGTTTAATTTTGAGAAAGTAAAGTCTAATACGTATCATTTTTCAAGAATCAAAATACATTTAGAGGATATGTACTAATAAAAATACTTAATGATAATAATTTTTGTACAAAATATTAAGGGATTTCAAACGTTATTAAAAAAGTAAAGTGTGCTTTTATTTTATTCAACAAACAAATTGTAATAATATTTGATTCGGTAAATACATATTTTTTGTACATAATAGAACATAATACTCTTTTTATTTTGTAAAAATTTTTCTTGTCTTAATATTTTGTACAAACGTTTTTATTATTATGAAGCATACTTAAGACAATATTTTTTTTAAAGTAATAATAAATGATTTTAAATTTTATCAAATAAATAAATAGTGTTTTTATTTTGTTCAACAAACGAAATGTATTTATATTTTTTCAGTAAATACTAAATAATATCAAGAAACAACCTTCCACAATCCATCAGGATAAAAGGTTATCTTAACTTTTACATAATTTACTTATACGGTTTTCATTATTTTATGCATGCTATAAAAATGCTATCATAAAGGTAAAATTTTGTTTACACATTAGAATATTTTTGGAGCAAGGGTTTCGGACTTTAAACTATTTTTTAACATCCTATTAAGATTTTATTTTTAACTTTCACTTGTTTAAAAGATAATGATCAAATGGTTAATTTCAGATTTGACAGTGACGTCAACTGATTCATTTTATAGGTTTATTTTATAGATAACCGGCTGCGCATGATTAAAATATGCAAAGTACAGCGATCAAACGAGATTACAAAATCTAATCTTGAAGGTTCCTATTGTTTTTGTCTGTATAAGATAATAATAATTATTTTTTGTGTTTGTAAACAATTATGAAATATTTAACTTTCAACTATAGATTATGTATTGTATTATGGACCAAATCAACGCACTCTTAAAACAAAAGATTGAAATCCACTCCAGTAGGAGAAGTGCATTTTTCGACACTGGAAAGGAGTGAATATTAACTCAAACTGAGTTAAAATCACTCGTTTGGAGTGATCCTGTCGGCGGTTTAACACACAAAGAATCCACTCCTTTCGGCGAAGTGCATTTTCCAGATTGGAGGAGTGAAATTAACTCTGACTGAGTTAAAATCGCTCGTTCGTTTTAAGAGTGTATATTTTTAATTTCATACATGCATAATTTAAAAAACAATTTTAGGCTCATACTAGTAGCATTTTTTTTATAAAGTCTATCTCATTTAAGCCAAAAAAATATACTTCAAACAATCCATTTTAACAAAATATAAGGTAATGACAGTATTTCGATGGTGGCCGAAAATCCGAAATGTGAATTTTGCGTCTTCTACACGTTAGGTGCTGATTTTTAAAAAGTGGCATTTAATCTTTAGTCCATCTATCATTCTCTCTGAAACCACTTTACAGCTAGAGCTGAAAGAATTACACTCTTAAAACAAACGAGCAATTTTAACTCAGTCTGAGTTAATTTTCACTTCTCCAGTGTCGAAAATGCACTTCTCCTACAGGAGTGGATCCTTTGTATGTTGAATCTGCAACAGGATCACTCCAAACGAGTGATTTTAACTCAGTCTGAGTTAATATTCACTCCTTTCTAGTGTCGAAAATGCAGGCTTCAGGCACGGGCCAAATTAGTCATATGGAAGATCAAGATTTAGATAAGGCTCTGCGTACCTCACATGTTACCAAATAGATAAATTTCAAGCTCCACACGTGCAATTGAAATCCTATGACCACCTGTAGTCACGCTATCACGTGCGGTGGTCCCTTTCTTGACACCACGTGGGTCAAGACCACACCTCATGACAATCCACAGGCACAATCTCCAACAAGAAAAGCTTCTGATTCTTCCCATTATTCGAAACCATGAATCAACCACAGACAGAATCACCAACCCACCAGGACCAGGGCTGTGGGGCGCCCTGTGGTCAGAGTATCGATCTCCGGATCGGTAGGTCCCGCGATCGAGTCCTGGTCGCTGAAAAACCCACTAAGTATATGCGGAGTATGAGCTCGTTAAATATGTCGTGTCCGAAAGTCCCGTGGGCGGTCATGGCGCAGTTTCCCTCGGGTACAGGTTCCTGGAGACTGTTTCCCTCTCCTTCAGGGACATGTCTAAATTGTGGAGGTGGCGCGAGATAGATGGCAGCATCTGTCACGTTAATGCGTGTGTCTGCGTGCGAGTGTGTGTTGTGTCTGTCTTACTTGACGAAGGTTTATAAGCGGGTCTCTGACCAAGCACACAAGCCTGAAAATATTTGTATACCAACCAACCAACCACCTTTTGCCAACAAAGACCAGCTTCCACCTGCGCGTATTGCTCCAGAAAGGAAGGGTTTTATCTGTTGAAGAGGCCAGGACAAATATATTATCTTTTGTATGTCCAAGGCAAACTTGTGGCCTGGCATGTAGGTCCCAGGTTTCCTGTATTGGTTGCAATCGGGGGACAATGAGACGCAGGTCCGGTCTTGATTGTTGATGTGCAAAGATAAGATTTGTAAGTGGTAAAATGAGGAATTGTGGCCTATCTGCTGGTGGTTGAATTCACGTGAAAATTTGTTTGTGATAGTTGCTTGATGTGTGGTCGGGCTTTTATTGGGTTATCTATAGGTCCAGGAAGCTTCTTTGCTTAAACTTTCAATTTGAATAGAAGAATTAGTGCACTATAAGTAAGATATTAATTATTCCAATCGCCACTGTTAAAATGTACACCAAAAGTCAAGATAAGAAGGCGAATTTATTCTTCAAACAATGCAAAATCTTATTTCTAACATCAAGAGTTCGTTTTTTTTATAATAATTGTGAGCTCTTAAAATTTTAATATTTTTTTCTAATTTTGGGGCTTTGCATTTTTTCAATCTTGGAAATAAAGCATAGAAATCATTAGTTCTACAAATTAAAGCCATAATAACTGACAGTTATTTTTTTAGAACAAACACTTTATTACATATACCATCATTTAAGTTATTTAATATTTGACTGTCATTATTCCTTATCACTTAAACAATGACAATCATTTATGCAATTATACACAAAAGTTGTGCAATAGGGGTCCCAATATTTTCCTTCTGTAGTTTGTGTTATCGTCGGCAAGACCCTGGATGGTTCTATGAATTTCGAACTAAAAAAAGGTAAATAGATTTTATATACGATAGTAAGTACTAGTCTTTTAAGATCTGTGCTATATTTGCCAAATGCCTTACGGTATTCATTCCCGAGTTCCTGAAAATCCACAACACAAAATGCATCCTATGTTATTGTGCCATACTTCACCTATCGAAATCACGAATTTCTGATCTATAGTCAGGACATCCTATCTATGCACGCTCGCTTGCCCCCACGTGCCATCACTAGATCATCGACATAAACTGACCGGAAGCTAATGCAAAAAAAAGTAGCGTTACCATTCAAAATCACACACTACTGGGCAGAAGCTTCAATCGCGGGCGGGGGTCAACAGCAAACAACCAAAAAGACAAATACCACCTGCATGCCCCCCTTTCACCTGAGTCATCCCTCCCCCGGTGGTCTATAGGGATGTGAAAGAAGGTTTTGTAGAAGACCAGTTGTTATCTGTAGTTGTATATTTTTAATAAATGTTTATTAAGGTATCCGATCACCTTTTTTCAGCAAAAATCGGCAGCATATAAAACATTTGTTTTTTGCCTTTTAATATAAAATAAACGGTCAGCTTTTTAAATCTGTTTCATTTGAGTTTCTAGTTTTGAATAGAACCGAAGTTATAGCACTTTAAAGCTTTTTTTGTTTGTTTTTGCATTTTTTTCAAAATGCATTAAGCATTACGCAAAACATCAAAACTGAAGATCTTTATTATTAATTGCTTCCAAATTTTTACAGTAGTTTTGTAACAGTATAAAGAAGTTTTTGAACTAGAATCGTGTAGAACTATTAAGAATTGGATATTTTAAAACTATTTATATGATTTTTACTCTCTTGTTTATATGTGTTTTCGATATAATGCTACAAACTTTTGCCTATAAAAAAATTGGGAACTGATATCTTAATGATTTTAGTTCATGACCTATAATAATGTTTGTTAAGCATATTTAAATTTAAACGATGGAAAAAAAATTAAAAATTTATAAGGATATCATGTTTTGCGTAAGGGTGATTTTTGAAGCATATTTTACTATAATTTTCCACAAATACTGAAGCAAATTTTTTTTTAATGATTTTTTTCTTAAAACTATTTTTATATTCATGACTAATAATAAAATCCCTCAACTCCATAGTTGGAATAGATTTTTCAGAAAATTGCTGTCAAAGGTGATCGGCCACCTTAATTTGTTTAAGCAAATGGAGATTTCTTTTTTAAAGCAAGGTTGTCTTTTAAGCAGTTTGGATAGCAGTGCTTATATACTCAGATGTAAAAAAAAAGTTTGGTTTGGTATAAATAAGGTTTCGATAAAACATGGGTTGTGGAGTATATTTTTGCCAACCCACATTTTTATCAAAATAGTGTTCAAGCTGAAGGGGTGGGGGAGAAGATAAATAAATTGATTGTTTGAAAAGTAAAGGTGGACCATAAATCTTAACTTGTTGCTTGATGGAACATTGAAATTATATATCATCATGAGACCATGGATAGAAATTGAGCTGCCCGAAGCCAATTGCTTTAATATAGCTGTAGTGCGATGTTAATTGACTTGTTTCACGTGAAACATATCATTCCTATGTTCATTATTGGATTCAGTGATTTGGAGGATTATTGGCATTAGCACCACACGATACACTTCGGCCACTACATTGATTATCAATACAGATTTCACTTTCAATTCTGTCGATATGATCAATGATGTTAACCCCGAAGGCGAAAGTCATACTCATTCAAACAAACCAAACGAGACATCGAAGAACAACCCATAAATAACATATAGATACTTTACTTCACATCCCAGTCATTCAAAAAGGGCCACAGGAGCGTGGCAGGGCCCGGGCCCTTGCACAAAAGGGCTCTATTATTAATAGTACGACACGCCTCGCAGTGGCATCCTCCCATTTATTTGCGTGATCCACCAGTTCCGTTCAATAGTTAGGGGGATGACGCCGCTAATGATATTTTCTTTGTCCGGTCCTGTTGTGTGTTGATGAATAGCGGTATGAATGGTACAGGGTGTTCCAAAATTGACCGGAATTGTATAGGACGCAATTCCTAAATATTTACCCGGCCCCGCCAATGAAAAACGGCTAACTAATTGGCCGCCCTTTCGGTCGTGCATGAAATCCTGCACTTGTGCTACACAAGAATGTAGAACTTTTAGCTTGGTTTGGTTGAATTTACATCTGATAAAAATTACAGGTTCAACTAGTTTTCATTTTTTTTTTTTTTTTTTTAGAAGACTGTTCATTTTGATAGGTTGTTGCATTATTGTTAAGGGGGGATCATAGTTAACAAAAACCAAAAAATCGAATTTTTGAAACCAGTATTTTCTGATAGATGGAAGCCCAATCTATCGAATAAGACCAATTATGTATCGATCGGTTAATTATTTCTTACAAAAAATTAAAATTATAAAAATAAACAAATGTGCCACGCCTCCTTTGAATTACTAATTGTATGCTTGTATTATTTATGTACTAGCAGTATGGTCCCGCCTTACTGGGAACCCGTTAACATCGCATTTCTTCCTTTTAGAGGCATGCTTACTTGTGAAAATACACTCAAAATCAAAACAAAATTAAATTCGTGTTGGCGCATGCACACTTAAAAAAGCAAACACTGATAGAGGATGAAGCAGCCTTAGGGCGAGCGCATATCTCAACCAAACTCAATCAATCAAACTAATAGAGGATGGCGTCAAGTCCCCGTTTCGGCCCGCTAGCAGTATGGTCCCGCCTTACTGGGAACCCGTAACATCGCATTTCTTCCTTTTAGAGGCATGCTTACTTGTGAAAATACACTCAAAATCAAAACAAAATTAAATTCGTGTTGGTGCATGCACACTTAAAAAAGCAAACACTGATAGAGGATGAAGCAGCCTTAGGGCGAGCGCATATCTCAACCAAACTCAATCAATCAAACTAATAGAGGATGGCGTCAAGTCCCCGTTTCGGCCCGGTCCATGTATTTTCAAGCCCTGTTATGGTCCCGCAATTCCACGTGGATGACGTATTTTTGAAACTAATTATATTAATCAAAAATCACAATCAAATATGAAAAAACTAAGCCTCAGGTGCACACGTAGGTATTAAAAGGAACCCATATTAAAAATTTCGAATTTTTTAGAGCAGTTTAAGTAGGTCTTTTGCGATCCACAGACATACACACAGACAGACACACAGACTCTTTCTTTTATTATTATAGATTACATTATAAAATCTAAATTTTTTGCGTTAATATTTGAAAACTATTCACTGACTCAATGTAAAAAAAAATTCCTAACGATTTCCGTGAAATTCGGTTAACAAGAAATGTTTCGGTGGTTATTTCGAGTTCGTGTTAACGGGATCGACTGCATTTGTTTTTCGGGTTTTTCTCAAAACTATAATTTTCAACACTTAGGTACACTTTTCTCCAAATCTATTGAATATTTTTTAATAATTTTTTTTGTGTGTTATAAAACCATTTTAGATCTATTTAAGTCACCTAATTTAGTCTTACAAATTAAAAAAAATATTTCATTATTTTACACTTTTCATCGTTGAAAATCAGAATTTTTATGAATGTAGAATATAATGTTTTTAAAATAGAATTCAAAAATAATTTTAGGCAAAAAAAATAGGTGACTTGATTAGATCTAAAATGGTTTTATAACACACAAAAGAAATTATTAAGAAATATTTAATAGATTTGGAGAAAAGTGTACCGAAAAAATACTTGTATTTTTGAAAATTCGTAATTGTATGTTTCAAAAGATGTCTTTTTTCAAAAATAATAATTTAAAAAAAAAAGATTCTTTGGTGTAAATATAATAATAAAAGTACAATTTATAATTTGGTACAATTTTTTTCATTGTAACATAATTTTTAAATGATTTAGAGCCTTTCGAAATCAATACTAAGAATTGGTCATTTTTGCTGTCGCTAACTATGATCCCCCCTTAAGGGGTCTAAGGAGTCTTAAAAATGTGCAAAGAAGGAACTACAAAGCATAGTTTGATCTTTCATGTAATTTTTTAATTACTCAATATACAAGTATAATTTTTTTATATGTAATTCTACAAGATTTATTTAATATGAAACAAATTTTAAAATTTATGAAACTTTAACCAAAACTAAAATAAGTGATATTAAACATAAAGCTATTTGAACACATTGTGATTAGGCTTGCGCGGCAAATTGTGAGGTCAAAATTGAAGACATGACCAAGAAAATGACTTTATATTGTAGAAATATGTACAAACAAAGACTTATACCTAAATTCTCAGCTCAATTTTAATTAGAATTTATTTTAAGAACTTTTTTCTAAAAAAAATTATAAAAATTTTTGAATTTTGATTTTAAAAAAATTTTAAAAATTATTTCTAATTAAAATTGAGCTGAGAATTTAGGTATAAGTTCTAGTTTGTACATATTTGTACAATATAAAGTCATTTTCTTGGTCATGTCTTCAATTTTGACCTCACAATTTGCCGCGCAAGCCTAATCACAATGTGTTCAAATAGCTTTATGTTTAATATCATTTATTTTAGTTTTGGCTAAAGTTTCATAAATTTTAAAATTTGTTTCATATTAAATAAATCTTGTAGAACTACATATAAAAAAATTATACTTGTATATTGAGTAGTTAAAAAATTACATGAAAGATCAAACTATGCTTTGTAGTTCCTTCTTTGCACATTTTTAAGACTCCTTAGACCCCTTAAAAGAACTTGATGTTGACCATCAGTCTATACCACAGACAATAATCTAAACAGACTGCGCATTTACGTAGGTGAATGAGGCGAAAAGTCTCCACCCCCCTGGCGTAGTAACAAATTAATCTGGTAGGGGCGCTACAAGTATAGTCGTTTTTTGGCTGCCTGTTTTTAGCTCTTTAGGAGCTTTAACGTAGCTGATAACGCCTCGTAATTTAAAACCCCAGTCCAGTGAGGAAATTTGTTACTTTTTTGCCTAGTTTGGAACGTTTCTAACTGCTTATTTTTTACCTATAAAAGTGGATTTTAACACAGCTATAAACGTTTTGTAACTCGTGTAATTTTCGCTTTTCTTAATAGACTGCGGCACTAGACCAAGGTTTTAAATTACGAGGCGTTATTGACTGTGTAAAAGCTCAGAATGGAGGCTAGAAATAGGCAGTCAGAAACCATTATATTAATGGGCTTGTTTTTGGGATCTGGCAAAAGCTCCGCGGTCTAGTTTGCACTTTTCTCGAATTACTTTTGGTTTTTTTTTTTTTTTTCGAAATTGAGTTTTCTAAGAATAATTTAATTTAGTTGTTATATTTTAAAATTACAACTTCTTGCTGTGCTGTCGGTTGTTTTAATAATTTAACAAGGAAAACTTGCATCAAAAGAAGTTGGAATAATTGGTTTAAATATATAACAACTATAATATTCTTAGATAATTCTATTTGGAATACCAAAGCAAATATAGAATACAAAAGTAATTCGAGAAAAATGAAAACAAGACTGTGGAGCTGTTGCTAGTTCCCACGTGAAACAAGCCTTGTTATTTAATTTAAAAAGTTAATATATTATTTATATATTTACTGAAATATATGATAACTACTGTTATAATATTTTTATGTATGATAAAAAAAACTATAAAATTTAAGTAAATATGCAAACAGAAATTACCACAAAACAATGAAAAAGAATTTTAAACCTTTAATTTACAATTCCAAATTTTACATTTGTAAAAGGTTTTTTTGTATTAAAAATTATAAATATCAATTTCAGGCATATATATAGATATTAATCATTTCAATTTAACTTTTCCAAATATTATTAGAATATGTTTTTCAGCAGAAAGGAATTAGTAATAATGAGACCGCATCTCAAAATAATATGTAGATAAATTTGCGATTAATTATCAAGTTTTAAAGTTAATAAAGCATTTACAAGTTTTGAATTCGGTGTTTACAAGTTTTGAAATGGTAAATATAGTAGTTTTTCCTTCAATGGGGGCTTTTCCTTGCTACAAAAACATTAATATTTCCTTTGCTTATTATTCTATAACACAGCCAATTATAGTTTGTATATCAGAACATACAAGAAGCTAGAAATAATGTTATTACAAATAAAGTGTCTGATTATAAAATGTTTTTTTTTTCTCAAATAAATTAGAGTTTGCTTCTAGAGCAAGTAAAAATAACTCCATTTCTCTAAATAATCCAATGTTTAAGGGGGGGAAATATGAATAATTTACAGCCTACAAGTTCTTTATGGAAAAGGGCATAATTTCTGATAAATGTATCAAAACATTGTTTAATCATTAGTAAATGTATTGTGGCACTTTTGTAATCACAAACTTATACAATGTAAGAAAACAAATGCAAAATATTTATTTTTTAAAATAAAGTTAAGTGAGATATATTTTAAAAAATAATAACCAAATAAAAAAAATAACTACCCATCCAAAAAAAAAGTCAACAAAAAAACATATGTTAACAACATCTCAATTCTAGAAGAACATCATAAAACCAAAATATCTTTTAAGTATTTTTATATTCAGCTTAGTAATATAAAGCAAAATTTTATTCGTTGGTACCTACACTGTATGTTAAATTTTTTACTCAGAGTAATATATTTAAAAATAAACTTATATATAGGGAGAGTCATGCAAGTAATTTTGTACAATTCAAGGAATAATTTGCGAAGTAGGTGCACTTGAGTAGGTGTTCCAACAAATCAGGTGTTAATTGGCCCTTTGGAGATGGAGGTTATGGAATGAGTTTTCACACAAATAAGCTCAACTATTTCTTCATCCTATGAAGAAAAAGCTTTTTTAAACACAACACATCAAAATTATGAATAAAAATCCACAAATTTTTTAAAATGCTCTAAAGCGAAGCAATTAATTTACAATATGTATTGTTAGACCTTAAATTTTAATAGCCAATATATCAGGAGGAGGAATATTTCATATTTAGTGAAATGAAATAGTAAGTTTTGAATCAAAAAGTGCTTATTATATGGAAATATCAGCTCTAACTATACAGCTAAACAAGATTTAAAAAAAAAATTAAAGAATAATTAGGTACTAAAAACAGGTAACATTTGACATAAATTAAAAAGTAAACAATTAAATGAAATGTATCTAATGATTTTTATCTAATGATTTTTGGAAACTGTAAAATTATCCTGCCTAAAAAATTTATTATTTTGGGAGTAAAAATTCCTACAAATCTGGTGGTAACTGGTTCATTCATATATATTTAGAAGGGATCATTAGGGAGCACCTGATTAGGCACCCAACACAACCATAATTGCATGCATCTATCATATTTAATGTGCACTCCCTCTACACCGTTACATTCAATGAACATTTTAAGCTGCACGGGCCGTTTATAGGTCATCAGTTAGGTTATTTGTTTAAAACATAGTTTTAAAAACTAACAACAATAATATTTTAACTCTACATATATCTTAACTTATTTAATAAAGTTACACGAAAAAAAGTGCAACTCATTTAATAGTTAATAATGTTTAATTAATTTTAAATAAAAAATAATTACCGAAGACTAAAAAAAAACAGATGCTTTAGGTATGTTAAGCTACATATATCAATAATTTTCAATACAAAAATGACCAATCCTTCTTAAGTGATCGAGCATTTAGCGCTGATGAAAGAAAACTTACAAGAATATTTGAATAAATAAAATATTTAACACACTTACCTATCAATATCCTTGGGAACATAAAATAATTTCATTAAATAAATAAAAAATATGTGTTTTGACGAGAAAAGAACGCAACAAAAATATTTTTCTCCAGGCCTTTCTCGAGTCGCAATTTTCTTCTTCTCCGCAATCCATTTCAAAAGTAGCGCTCAAGCGCTCATTCATTTATCCAAGTTTGAGCATAATTAGTACAAGTTGCGCGCGCACCTTGGAGTCGCGCGCAGTTTTAACCAGTGACGTGATCATTAGTTCGAAATTAATCCGCTGGATGGCTGGTGACGTCACTCTCTCAAAAAAAATTCCGATTGGACTGTCTGTTTACGATTATTGTCTGTGGTCTATACATAACAATTATTGTATTTTGCTTATTTATGCTGGGTAGGTATGCACATATACAGGGTGGTTATAAAATAACGCTCGCTATTCAGGGTGGTCTGTAGCTTTAATGAATAATCCAAATGCAGAAGACTTTGAGACACTTACTAATCAAGAAGGGGGGAAAGAGTGGAATCATAAAAAACAAACTCGTCTCTTGGCCAGGGTTCTAAATTACGAGGCGTAATTAGCTGTGTTGGCCGTAATTTGCCATAATTGACGACGCCTCGTAACGTAGAACCCTGGTCAAGAGACGAGTTTGTTTTTTATGATTATTCTTTTTGTGATTATTTTTTAAGATACTATCTTTTTTATTATTCCATTCTCCCCCTCCCCCCCTTCTTGATTTGTAAGATTCTCAAATTTTGAAGCATTTGGACTATTCATTCAAGCTACAGACCACTCGGAATAGCGAGCGTTATTTTATAACCACCCTGTATATTCCGGTGTGTGTGCATGATCAGAGACCCGCTTTTAAGATTTCGTCAAGTAAGACAGCCACAGAAGGATTTTTTACTGACAGAGAAAGGAAGTACACCCAGGGCAAAGGCGGGAATTGAACCCGCACTCATTACAGCACGCGGACTGCTAGCGTTATGGCCTGCGATCCAAACCACTCGGCTATCGATCCCCACATGACACCCTAAATTGTCTCCGTGTTGGTAGATGGTGCGGTTGGTAGGTTCAGTCTCTACCCTACTATAGAACTATTTGGTCCCAACACATGCACATTTCTACAAACTGTACATTTCTATCGCAAAATGTTTAGCTCCTTCCAATTTTCAAACATCCAGCTCTAATTTGAAACACACCAAATTATTTAAATCGAAATCCAAACACAAAAATTCCATTTTCGTAGTTACTAATCATTTTTAGTAGTTTTAGAAACTGTGATGTAACAGAATCTGCAAATTGTAAAATTACTAGGCAATATGTCGATTCAACCAAACCGAACTCAAAACAAATGCATCCCTTCGTCAACACATTCTCGTGCTGCCCTAGTTCAAGTATGCAACCACGACCAAAACGCGTGATCAATTGGTTTTTTACTAGTTTCGGAGGGGCCGGCTCAATATTTCGGAATTGCATCAATTCCTATTCCGGTCAATTTTGAAACACCCTGTATCAATGGGATAGAGGTTAATTTGAATATGGAGTTAGTTCCCCGGTATGTGTACTTGTTTGATATAGGTGTGACTTGCTGGATGTCTTTTTTATGGTTAAGGCATGAGGCGTATACTTTGGTTGGTTATTGCTGTGTTGGTATATGAAAAAGATGCAATTAGTGATTGTCAGAATGTAGTTTGCTGACTAATTCTTAACCTAAAACTGCCGAAAGGTGTCAGAAAACTGATAGAAAATTTCGACCTCGTAAAAAAAAAAAAAAAACCCGAAATTTGACAGGCTATTATCAATCGACCTATATTGTAGAAATTGAAAGAAATGGTAATTGACTATTAACAATGGTAATTAACAATGTTGATCTTTAACAATTCCCTATCAAACAAATATTACCATAAAATGGTATGTTATCGATGGTATCGTTAATGATACCATTTTTTTGCGGTCCTGTTGTGTGTTGATGAATAGCGGTATGAATGGTATCAATGGGATAGAGGTTAATTTGAATATGGAGTTAGTTCCCCGGTATGTGTACTTGTTTGATAGGTGTGACCTGCTGTGTGTCTTTTTATGGTTCAATTTAGTTAAGGCATGAGGCGTATATTTTGGTTGGTTGTTGCTGTTGTGTTGGTATATGGAAAAGATGCAATTAGTGACTGACAGAAAGGAATTTGATGACTAATTCTCAACCTACAACTGCCGAAAGGTGTCAGAAAACTGATAGAAAATTTCGACCGCGTCAAAAAAAAAACCGAAATTGACAGACTATTATCGATCGACCTATATTGTAGAAATTGAAAGAAATGGTAATTGACTATTAGTTTATAATTAAACTGGGCCTGGTATCGTTAGCGATACCATTTTTTTTGCGGTCCTCTGTGTGTTGATGAATAGCGGTATGAATGGTATCAATGGGATAGAGGTTAATTTGAATATGGAGTTAGTTCCCCGGTATGTGTACTTGTTTGATAGGTGTGACCTGCTGTGTGTCTTTTTATGGTTCAATTTAGTTAAGGCATGAGGCGTATATTTTGGTTGGTTGTTGCTGTTGTGTTGGTATATGGAAAAGATGCAATTAGTGACTGACAGAAAGGAATTTGATGACTAATTCTCAACCTACAACTGCCGAAAGGTGTCAGAAAACTGATAGAAAGTTTCGGCCGCTTCAAATAAAAAAAAGTGACAGACTATTATCGATCGATCTATATTCCAGGAATTGAAAAAAAAAATGGTAATTGACTGTTACTTTATAATTAAATTGGGCATGGTATCGTTAGTTATACAATTTTTTTTTGCGGTCCGCTGTGTGTTGATGAATAGCGGTATGAATGACATCAATGGGATAGAGGTTAATTTGAATATGGAGTTAGTTCCCCGGTATGTACTTGTTTGATAGGTGTGACTTGTTGTATGTCTTTTTATGGTTCAATTTAGTTAAGGCATGAGGCGTATACTTTGGTTGGTTGTTGCTGTTGTGTTGGTATATGGAAAAGATGCAATTAGTGACTGCCAGAAAGTAGTTTGCTGACTAATTCTCAACCTACAACTGCCGAAAGGTGTCAGAAAACTGATAGAAAATTTCGACCGCGTCAAAAAAAAAACCGAAATTGACAGACTATTATCGATCGACCTATATTGTAGAAATTGAAAGAAATGGTAATTGACTATTAGTTTATAATTAAACTGGGCCTGGTATCGTTAGCGATACCATTTTTTTTGCGGTCCTCTGTGTGTTGATGAATAGCGGTATGAATGGTATCAATGGGATAGAGGTTAATTTGAATATGGAGTTAGTTCCCCGGTATGTGTACTTGTTTGATAGGTGTGACTTGTTGGATGTCTTTTTATGGTTAAGGCATGAGGCGTGTACTTTGGTTGGTTATTGCTGTGTTGGTACTATATGAAAAAGATGCAAATAGTGATTGCCAGAAAGTAGTTTGCTGACTAATTCTCCTACAACTGCCGAAAGGTGTCAGAAAACTGATAGAAAATTTCGACCTCATCAAAAAAGACCGAATTTGACAGACTATTATCGATCGGCCTATATTGTAGAAATTGAAAGAAATGGTAATTGACTATTAGTTTATAATTAAATTGGGCATGCATGGTATCGTTAGTGATACCATTTTTTGCGGTTTGCTGTGTGTTGATGAATAGCGGTATAAATGGTATCGATGGGATAGAGGTTAATTTGAATATGGAGTTAGTTCCCCGGTAAGTTATGGAAATACTTGTTTGATAGGTGTGGCTTGTTATGCAGGATGACTTGTACTTCAATTTAGTTAAAGCATGAGAAATATTTCGGTTGGCTATAGCTGTGTTTGTATATGGAAAACGAAGTAATTGTTGATTGCTAGCTAAAAGTGTTTTGTGACTAATACTCAACCTACAGATGTCAAAGATAACCTAAATTAATAGATTGTTTTTTTTTTTTAAACCTATTTTGTCAAAATTTTAAGACATGGTTATTGACTTTTAATATTTAGTTACGTTGGGGATGGTATCCTTAAAGATATCTTTTTGTTTACGGTCTGCTATGTGTCCTTCTGTATTTTATGGAAATATTTGTGTTTAATAAATGGGACTTGTTATATATCAACAATTTTATGGAATGAGCTATATATCTTAGTTTACCGTTATATTTACATATGGAAAAGAAGCATAATTGCAAGCATACAGAAGACGATTTTCTCATACTTCTTTATTCACTTAGCAGCTCGCTTATTACAAAAATTTCCTAAAGAGATTGATTTGGTCATTATAGTGAGAATTCGCTACTGGTTCGTGTTACAATGTAATCGTTGGCATAGAATTACTCGTTTGAACAGCGATATTGCTATAAATCATTTATCAATTATTCAATTACAGTGTTGCCCATCTACAAGACAGTAAACACACTTACAAACGTCAACAAACACTAAGAGTAAGGAAGAATATTCTTCATCATTAGAAAAAGTAGCGGTTGTGAAGGAACCTTGAAAACCTTCAGTTGAATTGAAAAAGAATAGTTAGTTATCATGTTATCCCATTTACACCACCAGGTATGGGAATTATCATATAACATCAACTTAAAACAAAATTTAAAAGAAAATAACATCCGGTTATTTAATTTTGAACTGATAAACTTTTAAAATAAAGTAGCCTTCTGCTGTATATTTTTGGCATTTTAAAATTTTAAAAATATATTATTAAATAACTCGATAACATTTTCGTTTCAAAATTTTTCATTTGGATGTTATGTTGATTCTCATACCTGGGGAAAAGGGCTAACATGGCAAAGCAATACTTTTGCGGAAGTTGTGATTCCAAAAAACTATTGCATTAGCTCTATAGGACTGACAATAGTGACAATCCCTCTATTACGTACAAAGTAAAGATGAAGGGATATATATCACGAGGCTCCTCTTGATAATATTTTTCTTTATTTCCGCGCCCTTTCTATTATTTTCATTTTTCAAGTTATTTTTTTATTAAAAAAACTAAATAATATTTTCAATAAAAAATTAATATTTTTTTATTAAAAAATTAAATAACCCTCATCCCTTCACTTAATTCTATGTTGCTATTTGTGGGGCCCGGATGGCCGAGTGGTTAGCATCGCAGGCCAGCAGTCAGCGCGCTGTAACGGGTGCAGGCTCGATTACCGCCTTCGCCCTGGGTGTACTTTCTTTCTCTGTGACAGTAAAAACTCTTTCTGGATCTGTCTTACTTGACGACGGCTTATAAGCGGGTCTCTGATCAAGCACACAAGCCGGAATATATACACTCTTAAAACAAAAGAGTGAAATCCACTCCAGTTGGAGAAGTGCATTTTCGACACCCTAAAGGCATGCATATTTACTCAGACTGAGTTAAAATCACTCGTTTGGAGTGATCCTGTCGGAGGTTTAACACACAAAGGATCCACTCCAAAAGGAGAAAAGTATTTTCCAGTCTGGAGGAGTGAAATCCACTCAGACTGAGTTAAATTAGGAGTGTTTGTTTTAAGAGTGCATATATCACGAGGCCCTCTTGATAATATTTCTCTTTATTTCCAAGCCCTTTTCCATTATGTTTATTTTTCATGTTATTTTTTTCATTACAAATTAATTAATATTATCAATAAAAAAATAAAAAATCAATGAAAAATAAGTAATTTTTTTATTAAAAAATTAAATAACCCACATCCCTTCACCTAATTCTATCTCGCTATTCCAAGCCATACGAACATAAAAAAAAAAAAAACCACCCATGCGTAATGACCCTCACGAATGCAGACGGACAGACAGACACCCGCCCCTCCGTGGGAACGGGAAGACGGCCCCGAGCCAAGGGCGGGCCCGTTGCGTGGGCACAGGGTGTGGATTGGGGAGACGCCCCGATCATGATCGAGCGGAATTCGATGCTTCCTCGATGAAGGGCGGATGGACGCGACGGTGGATTTTATCTGGTTTGGGTTGTTAGAGGTACTGCAAAGGGCACGAACCGGACTTCTATATAAGAAGTTAATATGTATATGAAGCAGAGATTTGAGTAACGCGTTACTTGTAACTGTTATTTTTTTAGGTAATGGTGTTGAAGTTTTCAGGAAGTGACTGTAATTGACCAAACTTTAGCAGTAACAAAGTAAAGAAAAATTTAGTTACTTTTCCGTTACTTCATACGCCGTTCTTCGTGGAACTCATTTGTTTGCAGACTGTATTCTTATGTTTAGTTTATATAAATCAACGCGAAAGGAAATAAGCCAGCCAATTTTAGCAAAGCAGTAGGTGGATCTTTTATTTATTATCAAAAGCATCTAGACGCTGTCCATTCTAAAGGGTTCCATACCTCAAAACCACGCTAAAAATCTTTATACTTAAATATAAAAAAAACCCTGCATGGTCTCAATCCAGTACAAAGCAGCATCAAGCGTAAACAGTTATTTCATGTGTCGTACACAATGTCCCAAATATCATGCATAATACCGTTGTTGGTACCTTGCTGTTAATAAGAATGGAGAACTTGTGCAATGGAGTGGTAAACTTTTAAATTCAATAACAAAAATAACGTGAAATACAACTCTTACATCTATTTTTAGCAAACCAGTAACCGGATCTTTTATTTATTATCAAAAGCATCTCGACGCTGTCCATTCTAAAGGGTTCCATACCTCAAAACCACACTAAAAATCCTACATTTGAATATAAGAAAAACCCTCTATGGCCTCAATCCAGTACAAAGCAGCATCAAGCGTAAACAGCTTTTTCATAAGGCACACATAATGCACCCTAAATCGCGGAATTTTGCATAGGCCATTACGTCTTTGGCCTTTGGTTCCTCCGAGTTGAATGGAGATCTTACGCATGGCAGAACCAACAGCGTAAAGAAAGAGTTGTTGGTTGGTAAAAATTGAAATACGACCCCCTAAAGATCTGCTCGGGAGATCTCGACTCCGTGCCAACCTTACTTGGGTAATAACAAATAGTAAAAAGGTGGGGGGAAAGTGTGGTTGGTCCGTTAGTTGGAAACTCTTGTAAGGTAACATTTACATACGAAATGATCTGAATACAATTTAACCAAAATACGCTCTTCATTCTGATAAAATTGCCAAATTTTTTCAAATAATATTGAAATCTATTAGACCTCGAACAAAACTAATGTTTTAAACATGTTTTCTGGATGGATTCACAAATAATTTACGGAACTCTTTACATCCGCGGAAGGACCTTCTCCATAGCATATTTTCTCCATAGCAAAAAGATCTGAATACAATTTTAACCAAAATACTCTTTTCATTCTGATAAAATTGCCAAATTTTCTCAAATAACATTCAAATATGCTAGACCCTAAACGAAATTAATGTTTTAGACATGTTTTCTGGATGAATTCACAAATAATTCATGGAACTCTTTACATCCGCGGAAGGATCTCCTCCATAGCCTATTTCTATTTACCCAACTTAAGTTGGCAAGGAGTGTCGATGTTTTGATGCATGGCCTGCTATTTGGGGAGGAACTTCGGTGAAATTATGCGGTGGCATTGTGGTGCTGTTACGCTTTTTAGGGTGGAAACTTAGAAAGCGAAAATATCTCGGTGATTTATTTTGTGGGTTTGGAAGGGGTGCATGGGGTGCAAAGAGGTCAACGTTTTTGTGGTTCTGTATAGATTTTTATTTTGGTGGTGTGGGCCACAATAACGTTCTGACGCATTGTCTGATTGTGGGATCGGAAAGGGGCATGAAAACGAAAATAAAGTTGTTTTCTTCTGGGAGACAGCTTTATGGTGGCAGCGCACTTGCCCAAAACGAAAAGACCGATTAAATGCTTTCCCCCCTCAGCAGGGGGCCGGGGTGACCGTTGGCTACTTTTAGGACAGCAATTTTTCGCCATGTAGCCAAGACCAAATCTTGGGGCATTGAATTGTTTGAAATTTGCGCTTAGCCCCTTTCTCACAGATGGTTGTGCCGTAGGAATTTTTGGGAAGGTTTGTCCTCGCGGGGGGTTAGAAATTGAGATTGACATCCCTGACAACTGCAAAATAATTAGGACGTGGCTGAAGGATTTTTTTGGAGCCTATTTTGTCATCGTTGTAGGATGACTTAAATTTTTTTAAACATATTCATGTAGTTACTAATGCTAATTTCGAAAAAAGAATATTGTATACAATATTATTAATAACTGAACTGTGTACCAAATTGTTTATTGTCTCTTTAATAGGAAAGCAGCATACAAGAATCCATTTTTTTTAATTGTATAAAAAGATGGGTAGTTTTAATTTGCATTAATTAGTTTATTAATGTATAATTTTATAAGAGCGTACCTACGTACACCTACGTAAAATGGATAACCAACAAAGAATTTTAAATCAATAAAAACTAAATTCAGTATTTCCAAACCATAATTCAAATGGAAGTCAAATATTTTTTTTTACAGAATTTTTTGGTACAGTAAACAGCACCTGCCATTCATGCGTTTTATAAAATGAATCAACGTAAACACTGATTGGGAGTTCTTGCAATAACAATTTAAAAAAAAAAAAACAGTTTTTTTTAATAGTTCTATAACTTTTAGTTTTTAAAATTTGTTTAAGTTTTGGTTAGCTGAATATGACAGGAAAATTAAGCAACATTAAATTTTAGAATATGGCAGTTAAATGGCCGTATAAATCATAAATAATAGAAGAATTAACCACCCAAAACTTTGGAAATTTTCTTTTTATGATTTTGTAGTCGTAAATGTAGGTGAAAATGAACAACGTAACGAAGTATTTTAGCTTAATTTTTTTTACGCAAAAAACAAATTTGTAAAAAAAACTTTCTAAACGAAACTAAAAAACGTATCTCAATTTCAAAACATACTAAATCTACATCTACAAACAAAGTTTTTACTGACTGGATCGCACATCATCAAACATTCGAAATTACTTTAGTTGCAGACTCGGGACTCCTCATATTAAGGAGCTTATTCCTATGTACCGAAGGCGTCATTTAAGAAGAGATTCTTCTAATTTCTAGCCTAAACGGTAAATGAATGCAAAAAGTGAACTGATCTCTCCATAGGTATAGCATTGTTCATTGTTGTAAGCATGAGATTTATACTTTTCATTCCCAATTTGAATACAAATTTCAGCGCGAGTGAAAATTAAGTATAAACAAGAAAAGTAACCAAATCAAGGGGCCCGGATGGCCGAGTGGTGAGCATCGCAGGCCAGCAGTCGGCATGCTGTAACGGGTGCGGGTTCGATTCCCGCCTTCACCCTGGGTGTACTTCCTTTCTTTGTGACAGTAAAACGCTTTCTGTGTCTGTCTTATTTGACGAGGGCTTATAAGCGGGTATCTGATTGAGCACACAAGCCGGAATATAGATGTTAACTACCCTACCCTAACCAAATCAACTGTCACAAGCGAAACTATTGAAAAAAATTATTATTTAAAGAAAAATTTTATCAGTTTTAAATGAAGTCATAATATGCAGAACATTCAAAGAATGTGATTCTTTGAATGTTCATGTTCTGTATACTAAGAAAGCGGTGTAACAGTGTTCATTTTTTGCATAAAAAGCTGGTTAGTTTGGTCTATTTTTCTTTCTTTATCAATGTGCAATTTATAAAGGCGTCAACTGTGACATGTACTTTAGCTATTTTTGTTTTTACGAAAGCATTTGAAAATAAGAGACTATTTGAAGAATAGATTGTTTGCATGTTGTAGCCAACGATCGATAATGTAGGTAGGGTAGGTACATATATATTCCAGCTTGTGTACATGATCAAAGACCCGCTTATAAGCCTTCGTCAAGTAAGACAGACACAGAAAGAGTTTTTACTGTCACAGAGAAAGGAAGTACACCCAGGGAGAAGGCAGGAATCGAACCCGCACCCGTTACAGCGCACAGACTGCTGGCCTGCGATCCGGGTCCCCTCGATAATGTATACTGGAGAGTTTGTGCAATGTTAAGAATACACTATGTCAGATATCTGGAGACAATTATTTGGGCTCTTTCTTCAACTTCGCCACTGATGTTTTTTGTCTCCTCTTAACTTTACCTATAAGCATAACTGCTTCTTACAAGTCATTAGTTGTAAGACAATGGACAATAAATATAAATTAATAAAAAAAATTATACATATTTGGGATTAAGTTTAAAAGGACATGCAAATGACGTTATATTTAATATACTGCATTCGGTAAGCCGTTTTCCTGGAGTCAGATCATGAGAAAATATTTAGAATAAGGTATTTCACATAATTATTTTTTTAAATGCAAATAAATTTAACAAGGTATAAAAAATATTATTTGAATTTGTGGAAGAAAATTCATGAAAATGGGAAATTTCGCACTTTAAAAGTTTAAATTAAAACTAAATGCTGTCATCTTGCTGCTTCCCTCCCCCCCTCAAATCATTTGTGGTAGCGGATCTAGGGAACAATTACTGTTACAAAACTAATTGTTTTTATGTTAGAATTTCAGTGAGTATTAGAGTTATATTTTAGGTCTTTTAAAACTTCCTTCTTGTCGAATTTATTGTTCGCAAGCCGCATATTTTAATGCCCATTGTTCAAAACCATTTTAAGCTGGGGAGCCCAGTCGGTTATGCACTCGCCTAGCATGCGAGGGGTCCCTGGTTCGGGTGTTGTCCGGCATACCTAATAATTTATATTTAATTTTATTTATTATATAATGTTAAACAAAACTGGAATTGAATGAATAATCACGATTTCTTTTTTAAATAAACTTTTTACATTAAAAACTTTATTATCTTGATTATCTTTTTCATTTTGCTTTAAAAAAATGATTAGTGGTACGCAGGTAACAAAATGCGCTGGAAGAGGAGTGAGAATTAAAAAAGGTTAAAAATGTGACGATTTTTTAAAATTTTGACCAATTATACACAAGTTGTTTTTAGTTATTTTGGCTGCAAAGTGATTATTATTTTTACTGCTTATGTAAAAATAGGTGAATAGACTAATATGTAAAATAAACCTATCACGCGCCACCTACACAATTTAGACATGTCCCTGAAGGGGAGGGAAATAGTCTCCAGGAAACACTGTTCCAACATTTACAATCGAACAATAAACTTGTTTTAAAATTAAAGATTGAAAGACAAACTTTTTTTAATGACATCATAATGTATTTTTTCGCAATATGATTCTTTGATGGTTCATTATTCAAGTTAGTTTTTTTTTTAGTTTATATTTGTTTTTTTTTATAAAGATATTTGAAAACCTTACCATCGATAGTTTGCTACAAAATTTTAAATAACAGAGCTCGAAAAAATCTAAATTAAAATAATGATACATTTCGTTTACATTTTTAGAGATAGCAATTTTGCATGAATTTGCTTCGAACGTAAATAAATTTAACAAAATATGAAAAATATTCATTGAATTTGTGAAAGAAAATTAATGAAAATTAAAAGCTAAATGGCCGCTTCTAAAATTTTAACAATAATAATTTCTATGAGTGTTAAAGTAATTGGAAAGTAGGTTGTTGTGTCAGTTCTTTTAGAAGTTCTTGCTTTCATTGTTATTTAAACTTAACTTAAACTTAAAATAAGCTTAAAAACAATTTTATTCGAATAAAACACGTTTACTTTTGGAAATTACCCAATAATCATTGATTTTACCCTGCAAATATGTTTACTTATCGAAAAACTCGTGCAAGAACAAACAAATTAAGTATTCTTATAAATTGCAGATTTTATATTGAAGCATATTCGTTTAAATAACTTTTTCTTAAAAACGTATTTGTGCTAATCCAGCAAATTTCAATTGCAATTTGAAAAAACTAAATCAAAACGTTCGAAAAATGGAAAGCTATAGTCACAATGGCCTTCTAAGCCATATTGAAAGTAACTAACACATTAGCGTTGATAAGAATGTCTGGTAGAGAAGAATACCGAATAACCCCCCGCTGAAACGGGCGACAAACAAGTTTCAGTTTGACAAGATCTTGGAATACGCGCACTTCATTATTAACTCGACTCCCTCGATCTGCTTGTAGAGTAGGGGGGGCGTATAAGGACAATTAGCTTTTATTACGCTATCAACCCTCAAAGTCTCAACTGGTGAGAGAAACATGCCAAAACTACAACCCCTGAAAATGGTCAAAGAGGGGAAGAAATAGTATGGCAGCCATATTTTGGGCAAGTGTCGTGTAATCCAGCTTTATTTGGAAGGGTTCATCGTAGGACATTTTCCCCAAAATAAAAAGTTGAGTTCAAACATATAATTTAAAAAACAAACAAACATCTGAGGTAAAATGTTGTTGGGTAGTAATGGTTGTGTTAACTACCATTTAAATTTTACCTACAAGTTGAGGGTGACAATCTTTGAGTTTAATGTAGTTACCAACAAAAGGTTTGCCTATAGCAATCCAGCAAACATTTGCCTATCCAATATGCATTTTATTACATATTTTGATTTTACTTCTTGACATTTAAATTTAAATTCAAGTTGATGGCAAAAAAAAGCATTTGGATTTAAATGATAATACTGTGAAATTAAAATAACAGGTCGATGTTTCAAGCAATCAATATTTTACTTTGTGCATAATATTATCCTTGTTTATTTGTAGGTTCATAAAAAAATTTAAATTGTACATTAAAATGTACACAGTGAAAAAAAATATAATTTACCCTCACAGTGTAATTTTAAAAGTTTTGCCATCACACTGTGCTGTAGATTCACATATGATGTAAAATTTATTGCGTGGGTACCATTGAAAGTGTTTGCTTCGATGGCAGTGATTGGATGCACTCATCTTCTCTGATTAAACTCTATAGTAGTAAGTTGCTCATGACTCAAGAAACATTAATGTACTATAACATAAACATTGCATCCCAGTGATGTAAAAATTGAATAAAAAAATTAACTACAATTTAAGTACAGGGAGCCAAACATAGTAAAAGTCATTAAAGTATCTCAACTACACTCTTAAAACAAAAGAGTGAAATCCACTCCAGTAGGAGAAGTGCATTTTCGACACTGGAAAGGAGTGAACATTAACTCAGACTGAGCTAAAATAACTCATTTGGAGTGATCCTGTCGGAGGTTTAACACACAAAGGATCCACTCCTATGGGGGAAGTGCATTTTCTAGACTGGAGGAGTGAAAATTAACTCAGACTGAGTTAAAACCGCTCGTTTGTTTTAAGAGTGTAAGATGGCTCGGACATTTAAATAGATATGCTGATGAAAATCCGACTAAAAAAATCGCATTTCAAAACCTAGTGTAGGAAACAGAAAATGAGGTAGGTCCCGGTCAAGGTGGATGAACAATATAGAAAAAAACTTGAAAAATTTAAGTGTGAATAATTAGAAGCCATTGGCGTCTAATAGGTCAAGATGATCTAAGCTTGTTGTGTTGAGACATAGCCTTGGCTGGAAATCGGCTGTAGCGCTAAAGAAAAAGAAGATGTAAAAATTAACCAGATAATGTGCTGTAATTCTATTACAGTGCAATACAATATGCTTAACTTTTCATATTCATTAGGTTGGCATCTTATTACAACTCCAAACCGAATCTAACCATGAACAACACTCTAATTACTCACCTCTAATTACGAAGTATCTCTAACCACAGCTCTCAAGGTACTTATAAACTATTCATCTGTTCCTTACTTTACCCTCTCATATACATCTGAAATACTTAAAATTAGGTCCTCGGAGGAATCACAATGAGAATTTTTATCATAAAAACGATTCATCAAGCGACTTCAGAGCTCTCTCAGCACTGTCAGACATGCACTTATTTATCGCCTATATTCCATTCATCGGTGATGAAAACACAGTAACTACCACAGTGATGTGAAACAAAAGAATTATCTCATATTTTTATATGTTTTTAATAAACATTAGAGAGGGACAATGTGAATGACACTGATACTTCGTAATCAGAAGTACATGATAATTCAAGTGTTGTTTATGATTAGATTAGGTTTGGAGTTGCAATAATCTAATAAATACAATATTAATGCAAATAAAATGTTAATAAAAACACAGTTTTGTAGATATCTATGTATGAGATGCTAATTCTTACTGCATGATTGCCAAAAAATCTAAAAAAATCTATCAAATCTGAAAATCTATAAAAGTGTTTTGGTTACTGGCCATGATTGATTGCTGGAAAGAAAAAAAATAACAGCATGACATATTTTTTTTACTTAACCCCTCAAAATCTTATACTTTTACACCCCAATTAAACTTAATAATTTTAAATTACCTTTTCACATATCCTTAATATCACCTACTACCTTATTAACATCCCAACCGCACCATGTCGGCGGCAAACTGTCGCCTAATCAATCGTTCCCACGGAACTTTCTTGAGTCATCTACCTTCTTTTTAACCCCTTTTAAAGCCTTTCTTATAACAAAATCTTAATTTCTGATTGGTCAGTCAGGGAGTGCTGGACATTCCTCGCCATTTTTGTAGGCATTCCGTCCCCATCTATCGTCGACTTCAGACGAACTTATCGTTGACCAATGACTAGCAGCGAAATAAAAAAGACTATTTTTTTATCTAAGTTTCCCTGTTCACTTATTTTACATACATTTTGATTGTGAAACGATAAAAATCGAATTGAATCTGGAATACTTGTGTACTAAAAAAAAATCTGTAGAAGTTGTTTTGCTACTACATGCAGTTGATTGCAGAAAAGCCAAAGCATGCGTACAATGCGCACACATTTTGCCTACGCACTGCAAAAAAAAACCTGTTGTTTTTACAGTTAAAAACTGTCAACTTTGACGCCAGTTAATAACTGTCTATTTTTACAGTATAAACTGTAATTTTTTACAGTTTTAAACTGTGATTTTTTTACAGGAAAACTGTAATTTTAACAGGGAGAAACTGTTTTTTAGCAGGGAAAAAAACTGTTAAATTAGACGTGCAAAGAGTCACGTGATAGAGATATTCGTTAAGCACAAATACCCAATAGTAGCCCTCACGACCGAGTAATTACTTCATCGTAGGCGGATCAGTATTGGACTCGTACACAAGAGGAGCCTCTTGCATGCGAGCCCAATACTGTGCCGCCTGCGATAAAGTAATCACTTGTTCACGAGGGCTAGTACAGGGTATTGTACTTTAGCAGGGAAAAAATTGTTTCATTAACAGTTTTTCCCTGCTAAATTAACAGTTTCTCCCTGTTAAAATTACAGTTTTAAACTGTAAAACAATTACAGTTTTAAACTGCAAAAAATTACAGTTTTTAAACTGTAAAATAAACAGTTATTAACTGGCGTCAAAGTTGAAAGTTTTTAACTGTAAAAACAACATGTTTTTTTTTACAGTGTGGTACTAAGGGATGTGCGGAATTCTTTTTCATCAAGAGTACTGAAAAAGTGCGAAAATTTTAACCTCTATTACTACTATGGTGAAGGTAATTCAGTCCTTACAAGAAAAACTAAAATTATAGTCATCGACATCATATTTGGTTTTGCTTGCTTTTTCCCCCCCCCGCACTTTAAATGCAACAGAATAGTTTCTCGTTATAAAATAAACATGTAGTTTCCCAATTTTTAAATATTGCGTTATAGAATTTTAAAATTAATAAAGATTAACTTTCAAATACATAACTGTTCCAGAAAAAAGTTAAATTTTTTTAATGGAAATATTTTTTTTTCTCTAATTTGGCTGCAACATTGGATTTGCAACATTGGACTGCAAAACTGATTTGTTTTAATCAATGAGCATATTTCCGGTCTTGAGTGGCAACAGAAATCCAGAATGAAAAAAATCTTTCTAGAGGATCTTTTGGTGAATTAATGTCACTTAGAAACAAAGCACCAATCATAATATAGCTTAAAGGAAATACAGGAATGAAAACTGCTAAGAATTACGTCATCTGAAGCTAGCTAATTAAAATTATTATAATTTTTTTTAATTTATGAATAACAGGAACCCGCTATTATTAACAATTATACCTCAAAACACAACATAAACTTTTTTCTCAAACAAACACTTACAAACGTTTTCTCTTAGTACATATATAAAAAAAAGAACACTAACAAATTAAAACTAATCTTTAATGACAACCTGC